>CM073885.1:122879807-124079807 GCA_037176705.1 Molossus alvarezi
GAAGCAGAAATTGAGACAATTTGTTTTTAAAGTGAACAAATCTAAAGGGTTACATGGCACAAAAAGAGACACACACATATACACACTATTAGAGCTAATAAAAAAGTTCACAAAAGTTTCAAAATAAAAGATCAATATGCAAAAATCAATTGTGTTTTATACATTAACAATAAATCTAAAAATAATATGTATTCTATTTAAAATGTCATCAAAATAATAAATTACTTAGGAATCAATTAAACAAAAGAAGTGAAAGATATTTTATACTGTAAACTATGAAAAATTATTGAAAGATGTTAAATGATTAACAAATGTGAAGATACTCAATGTTCATGTATTGAATGCTTATTAAGATAGCCATACTTCTCAAATTTATATTCCAATGCAAACATTTGTTGTTAAAATTTTATCTCTTTTTTGGAAAGACACACACACACACACACACACACGCACACACACAGAAGGTATTTCAACAAAATAAGGAGACATTGTAGAATTTAAGGTTCAAATTGTAATATTAAGTTTCTATAAAACATAAGATTAGAAATACATGTTAAAAACACATATTATTTAATAAACCCTGGGCTAAGGAGACTGGTATATTTATTTTCTGAGAATTATATAGACATCACTGAAATGTTATGGTTAGAGAAGTGACATGCATTGACTTGAACTTGAGAAATCTTTATCTAGTGTAGTGTGAAGTATCAATATGAAGGAAGGGAGTTTTAAGAACTGAAAGAGACTGCCCTGGCAGGTTTGGCTCAGCAGTTAGATCATCAGCCTGCAGACCAGAGAGTCCAGGTTCAGTTCCCATTAAGGGCACATACCTTAGTTGCAGTTTGTCCAGGCCCCACTTGGGGTTGTGTGGGTGGCAGCCAGTCAATATGTCTCTCTCTCACATCGATATTTCTCTCTCTTCTTCCCTCTCACCCTCCTGCTCTATGTGAAGATAATTGCAAAAATTTTCTTGGGTGAGGATAAAAAAAAAAAGGCTATGGGGCAACAGATAACATTTGATAACTGATGAGATAGCTTGGTCAGGAACTATGGAGAGGAAGATAAACTCTGAGTATAAAATTGAGGTCTTGACAATAGTGCGGTAAAGGCCTGGGCACGGGGCAGGAGCAGTCTGGAGGAGGTCAAGGGGGAAAAAAAGGGGGAACGTTTACTTTTGACAATAAAGATAAATTAAAAAATAAAATAAACCACCTTGGTTTCCAAAGGAAATCAGAAAAATTATAAAATACTCAGAATGTGGATAGTGCTGGTTGCAAAAGTAGATAAAATGAAGATCTTAGCAGTATTTCTCAAAGTATTTGTGATAAAGGACCAGTTTTATTAACTTTCTAACTAATTACAGACCTATTAGATTATAAATTATTTACAAGAAAAACTTAAAAACACAAGATATACAAATATAAGTCCAAATTTTTATTATTGAATTCTAAAGACATAAAATTACATTTTATGTAATTTAAATATAATCAGAGCAAACATCATTTAGGAAAAATGTTTCTACATGATTATTTTCCATTATTTCATTTATTATAACACATACCAGTAACAAAGAATTTGAGGACCAGTATTCTGAATAACATTGATATATTGCACAATGCCATTTATATAATTAAAAAATATATAGCTCAAAAGAAAAATCTATAATTTATAAGAATGCAAACAAATAAAGCAACACATAAAAAAAAAGGTGTCTTAAAGCATAGCACTTCCTTTTAGAAAAATAGAGTGATCAACTGCTTCATGGACACCTTTGTCTATATTCTTAATATTTCATTTACCAAATCTAAAGTTGAATGATAAATTGTCTTTCAATATCCACATAATCTTATCAACTGAGATTTTCTGTTTCTGTTTTTTTTTTTATTATTAATATTATTATTTTTAAATCTTCACCCAAAGTTAATGTTTACTGATTTTGGAGAAAGTGGAAGAGAGGGAAGGAGGGAGGGAGGGAGGGAAGGAGGGAGGGAGAGAAAGAGAAAGAAGAGAGAACATTGATGTGAGAGGGAACATCCATGGGTTACATACCATATACGCCCTGACTGGGGATCGAACTGGCAACCTTTTGTTATCTGGAAGGACACACCAATCAACTGAGCCACCTTGCCAGGACTCTTTCTGTGTTTTCTAGCTTGATGAATGACACCACCATTTACTAGTTAACCAAATGAGAAAACTCAGAGTCACCGTAGTTTCAATCCACCATTTTATCTGGTTTATTTAATCCTATGTGGAAGAGAGATCTGATCTTACTCTTTCAGAGGTGAAGAAAGTATAAGCAGTTGACATTGCTTTAGTCAATGTCAAAAAGAGACCTTGGTAGTGTGTGTACCCCCATGTCCAAGAAAATAATTTCTCACATTTGGAAAACTTATGTAAGAAATTAGTAATCACGATTAATATTACAATATGGCAAGGACATGATCTACAGTTATTCAAAGCTGATGAATGAACTCTTGGTTCTAGGCATACCAACTTATTCATTGAGTCAATGTGCCTTAATGATTGACCTTTAGGGTTGAAGCCTAGATAAGAACACATTTTCATTGTAGAAAATAATAAATATCATTTAAAATTCACAAAATATTATCTCCCTTTCCTATCTATGTGTTTGTCTTCTATACTCCACTGAAATGCTTGAATATGTCTGTACCTTTTACTTTGAATTCTGTGTGTCAAGCTCAGTGCTTGGCATACAGGAGAAACATATAATTTTTCACTAAATTGATGGATATATAGTATGTTAGATTATGTTGATTTAATAAAAAAGGACTATTTTATAAAGAAAAATGGTAAAACTCTGGTTCAAAACTGTTTCAGCCAGTTTTGAACATTTAGGAACTCATGACTAGGTTTTCTGATTTCACATGAGTGGTTTGTGGGAAAAAGAGATAACATTTGGATCCATAATTTATATATCCAAGTTTTTCACCATGAGTGTACAAATATTAACAAGAAAAAAATGTGAGAGATAAGCATTTTTACCCAGTACCAGTTACACATTTGAATGAAATATTATTACATTAGTTTATCCATGGCAACCCTGTAACAGCTAATTTGGATGGTATGGTTTGGATTTAAAATTACTGAGTGAAAAGAAAAAATAATTATACTCAAATAGAATATGCAAATATGAACATAGCATCATAAAATTGTAAAGAAATGTAGCAATAACTTTTATCATCGTTCTAGTAGTTAAATAACATTTATTTAGCATTACCTATTTTTATAGCCCCATTTATTTGAAAGTGCAAGTTGTTATCATAT
The DNA here is from genome assembly GCA_037176705.1 of Molossus alvarezi. NCBI lineage: Eukaryota > Metazoa > Chordata > Mammalia > Chiroptera > Molossidae > Molossus > Molossus alvarezi. Next base: position 122,883,096 of record CM073885.1, read on the forward strand.
CACTAAAAGGCATATTAAAGAGTTTCAATAAAATTTCATTTTCTGTATTAGAGAAAATATAAGTTTACAGAAAATATAATATTGTAAGAAGAAAGGTGAATTTATCTTTCATTACAAATAATTTTGGAAGGTGAAATATGTGTGCTAAAAATTCTAGAGAAGAAATTTTTACTAGTTATAGTGTAGATTGGTGTTATGAACTGAAGTGTTTTCCCTAAATTCATGTGGTAAAACCCTAGTCCCCAATGTGATTATATTTGGAAATGTGGATGTAATAAAGGTCATAAATGAGGGAACAATAATAGGACCTTAATTCAATAGGAGTTATGGCCTTTTAAAAAGCGAGACACATGCATAGAAGAAAGGCAATGTCAGGACACAGCAAGAGGTGGCCATCTGCAAGCCAAGAAGAGAGTTCTCACAAGAAAAAAATGTCTGCTGGCAACTTGATCTGATACCTCTAGCCTTCAGAACTATATGGTAAAATCTTTTCTATTGTTCAAGCCACCCAGTCTGGTATTTTGAGTTGGCTAATACTATGCAATAACAGTGATGAAGTCAATGAATGTTAATGATTTATCTTTTCATCAGAGAATATCATCATATAATAATAAAAGTATCTCGTTAGAGTGTCATGAAGTAGGTGGAGGAAAAAAAGCATGATCCTCATCACCTATCTCTAAACCAGAGAGGTGAGAGTAGGTCTTTCTCAAATAAGCAACCATTTCAAGGAAAATGTCAATATGGCAGGCCTTCTTTTCCGATGGTGGCTTCATCAAGGAAAGGGCAATTGTGAGATTATTTCAAAAAATTATTGTTAATAGCATAATATTAAGTTTTCTCTTAGCCGGTGGAGCCCTTCTTACTCTCTTCAAACCAACAGCCATTAGTAGATTATTTTTGCCATTTTACTCTTCCAAAATTGCCTAAAAATTTTTAAAAATGTGTATTTTCCTAGATTACATATCTCTACTTTATAAAATGGTAATTACAGAATATATGGGAGAATATAAAAACAAACCTTATTAAGTCTTGAAAACCAATAAAAACATAATAGTAATAATAATATAAAGTAATTATTTTAATATCCTATATTTTAATTAACTCAAAGGAAAAAAGCAAACATATAATCATTTTGAGATAACAGAACAGTGACAAACTGTCATTGTTTTCAATGGTAAAACATTTGTTTACCTTACATAAGCAGGGAGAATCACCATCGATATTGTGCATTTGAAATAAAGTTTCCCTCCATTTGAAAACAATGGCAGTATATATTTATATTTACATTTATATATATACATATGAGATATCATTAAAGTCTTTCAATAGATTTCTAAAAGTTTGTATTATGTCTAGAAAAGTGTTACATAACAAAGGCCTCCATTCCTTTAAAAATGCATTGAATATATACTCTTTCATAGAAAAGGCACCTGGAAAAAAATTATTTTTCACTGGCCAAAAAAGAAAAGACCCTAAAAACCTCTTTATTTCATTGGATTTTACATCTCTAAATTCAATTCATACACTCAAAAAAAAAAAAAGATAATTACTGAATAATATCTATATTTTACTTGACACCACTTTACCTCTTAAAAATGACAAATTCTATACTAGAAAAGTGAAAAGAATAAAAGTGTTTGTAGAACAACAGCTACTGCATAGCAATTCTCTCTTCATTTCTCATACTGAATCCTTTTCATTTGCTAAATAAATAGCCAATTGTTGGTGAAGTGAGTAGAGCTATTTAACTGTGCCAGCTACAACCACCTGCTGAAACTAATTAAGTGTGATTATAAGGTAGTGAAGAGGTGGGAACAATATCATAACCACCCAAAACTCTTGGTTTGAGAGAGTGCCCAGAATCCCAGGGCATTCAACCAACAAAAACAAACTGTTCAACACATATCAAAGGTCTCTGAAGTAATTTATTTATACCAGTGTTCTTCTGGCAATTTATAGCTTCAGGTAAACTAGTGAATTCATATTATTTAAACGGATATCCGATAATTCAAATCAGCAAGGAAGTCAAATCAACTGCTATACTCCAACTGACTACATTTTTTTTCATTAAAAAGATTTCATATTCTGAAAGAGTGAACATATGTCATTTAAAGTAGAAATTAGCCCTGGCCGGTTTTGCTCAGTGGTTGGAGCGTCGGCCTGCGGTACAGAGAGACCCGGGTTCAGCTCCCGCTAAGGGCACGTACCTCGGTTGCAGTTTGTCCCCGGCCCTGGTTGGTCGTGCGGGTGGCAGCCACTCGATGTGTCCCTTTCACATCGATCTTTCTCTCTCTTCCTCTCTCTCCCTCCCACTCTATCTGAACCAAAAAAAAAAGGAAAAATGTCCTCGGGTGAGGACAAAAAAAAAATAAATAAAATAAATAAATAAATAAATAAATAAATAAATAAAGTAGAAATTAGTTTCCCAAAATAATTTACATGGTAAGATTTATTCAATACAGTTAGTCTTGCACAGCAGTTCAAAATGAGTAAGAGAATCAGTAAGCTACAATTGTTATGTAGAAAGCTGTTATTTTCTGTAAATGTAAAGCAGAGTCCGCTGAAACCAATGCAATCAATCATTTTATCAGCATTTCCTAATGTGACATTGCCTGATTGGCACTGAAAACAGCGTTCTCAGAGAAACATAAGTAAAATACTCTAGAAATACCATCAGGCTTGCAGCCTTTCAGTCAACTATCTTTCTCTGTTGTGTGGAACTATAACTAACACTTCTAATGAATAACAATATAAGGAAATCATTTTATGAATTCAGGCAAACACTAAGAAACAAAAAACCCAACAACAAACATTTAAAAATTGGGAACAAAGAGTTCTTTTCAATCTAAATTATCCAGGTAATTATCTTGATTCTCTGTGGGCAAGGACGTACATTGAGAAGACGCATATGTTAAAGGAGAAACAGTTATTGCTGTTACTGTAGATACAAAAGATCACCATATACACATGAAGAAAATTCCACATGATTACTCCATTATACTCCTGTTTAAGGTAGATTAAATTTATTAGCATATTAGACTGATAATCTCTGTGACTTTAATAAACATTATTAAAAAATGTTTCAAAATGCAACAAAGTGGATGCTAGACAAGGATATATATGCTAGATATGTAATGAGGCACATAGTCATTTGCAAAATAGGAAAAAAATTGGAAAAGAGTGAAGGGTGGAGAAAGAAAAAAGAGTGGAATAAAGGGTTTAAAACCACTTTTTTTGAATTGTAGGTCAACAATAAATACTAGGATGCCTGATAAATTTTTGATAAAACAACTAAAAATGAGACCTAGCCTCTAAAAATATTGCTCAAAAAGATACTTTTTTTTTCTTTTTGTAAACCACTGATATACAGGGGTGTGCAAAAGTAGGTTTATAGTTGCAAGTATGCACAAAACAGAGTTTATTTTTGTATTATTATTTATTGTATTATTTATTTGTGTTAAAACTGTAAAGCTACATTTATCCTTCCCTATATATGAGAGGTTCTATGTACATTTTTTTCTATGTAATTTCTGAGATATTTTTCTAAGAGGTCAGGGAAAGTAACTTAACTTATCTAATACCTGTTAAGCTACACTTTTCTGACTCCTAGATGTATATGAGTTAATGGTGGAATGGAATTTAAAGAGAATGAGAAGGTGTAATAGAACTTTGCTTTTTAACCTGACATCCTAGGAATGGTAACACACACAGAGATCTGTAGACAAATACTTAGTTCTTTTTATTAAGTTAAGTTTATCATTTTAACTATTATAGAAAAAAAGTAACATATGACAACTACATGAATTTGAAAAGTACAGAAAAATAAAAAGCAAATGAGAAGAAACTATAATCCTACCACCACACAAAACCACTTAATTAACTTAACTTATCAATCTTCTCTCTCTCCTTCTCATCTTTCTATACGTACATACACACATCCATATGATTGGGATCACACATACAATTTGAACTCTACTTTTGAAATAACCCATTTTGTTAAAATTCTTGTTATTTAATAGTCTATATTTGTGCATGCCTCTGTTTATAGCTGGACATGTATGTTTTTATAGTGTCGCACTTAAAAATAATAACTTCATAGAGATCGAGAGGAACTTTCTGTAGAAACCTAGCTAGAGAGAAGCAACAGAGAACTTTGGCTGAAGGTTGTGTTCTAATTCTTTGAGAGATGTCCCTTGAGAGAGAATCCTCAGTGACTGCAGCTCCTCCATATGCCCTGGTCCCCAAGAGGCAGGCAATTGCAAGTCTCAAATGCAGCCTTTCTACTCCAGTGAAAAAAGCAAAACTCAGACATTTATTGCAGGGCCAGGGTCAAAATTAAAAGACACAGGGTATCTTTTTCTTTATCGGTATGGCTGCAATGATGTTACTTAAAAATACATTAAGCATATGAGTAATAAAATCATAGCAAAGACATTTGCTTAGATTTATATACAGTGTACTTTTACCACCTAAATATGACATACCTAAATACGTATTTTCTGGCTGGGCATGTTTTTCTTGCTCTTTTTTTTTTTTTTTTTTTTTTTGACAAACACTTTGGGGGGCTTCTTTAAAAGGCAGAAAATATTTCAGAGTTCTTCATAACTTCTAAGCAGCTCTTCACGTTTTGAATTTCAAACACTAACTGAGATAAAATGTTTTCTCCTAAATAATGAAAGGCTCTCAACAATCTGAAATCTCATCAGAAAGAGGGCAGCTTCCAGCACTAGAATTGTTCAGAAATTTCCTTTCTGAGAAATATTTCTTCTTATGGATGAATTCCCAAAGTCTTTGGAAAGCTTTTCCTGGTATAGAAGGCTTCTTCAGATCTTTAATGTCAGACATGTTTAATTTGGGAAATGTATTAGAACTGAACCGTTTTAATTTGTATACTCTTAGTATGTATGTTATGCTTGAATAAAAGACCTCATTCAATAAAATTAGGCACCAAAACACTGATTGATCCCACTCAGAATATGAACTAAAGAGCTGGCAGAAAGCTTGGCATTGCTGTTTCCTTTGGCTGTTCTGTCTCGTATGGGCACCCAGATGAAGAGACAGTACTTTGCCAGCACTCAGAAGGTCCCTTTGTGGCTCCACTGCACTTATTGAAGTGGCTTTCCACCTTTCCAAAGTAGCCAGTAACCCTACCTCAAAAGCATGTATTAATTTGCCTATTCTTGAATTATATAAACACAATTCTAATGGTATGCTTCATGTCTGGCCTATTTCACAAAATACTCTATTTGTAATATTTATCCATGTCATTACATGTAGCAGTCATTTGATCTTTCTCATTGTATTATTTTTTACAATATAAAGAAACCACATTATATTACCATTTAGCTAACAATAAAAGTATGGTTTATTATAAATAATGCTGTTATTTATCATCTGTAGTAGTTTGTTAAGATAGTCATAAAAACAACAACAACAACAGACTGGGTAGCTTAAACAACAAACATTTAGTTGTCAAATTTCTGCAGACTGAAGTCAAGATCAAGGTGTCAGCCTGTTTGATTCCTCCTAAGACCTACCTCCACCCATGGCTGGCAGGTGGCCACCTTTTTACTATGTCTGTAACCATCCTTTCCTCTGCACATGCACATTCTGATGCCACTCTCTTCTTATAAGGACACCAGTCACACTGGATTAGGCCTACTCTTGACATTTCACTTAATCTAATTGTCTCTTCAAATGAGCTATCTCCAAATATAGTTACATTGGGGGTTAGGTCCTCAGAGTTTGAATCTGGGAGGCACAATTTAGTTCATAATACTATCATAGCAGATAACTTTTTGTTTTCTAATTTTTTTTCACAAATCATACATTATTTACTCTAGTTTATCTATTTTTTTTTTCCTTCACTCAGCATAACTATTTGGAAATTTGTTCGTGTAGTACAGTACAACAAAAGTTCATGAGTAGTAGTCTATTGTATGGATATCACAGTTAATTTGTCAGCTACTGGACATTTGGGTTGTTTCCAGTTTCAACTCTTACAAAAAAAAAAAAAAGCTGTTATGAACATTCTTGCAAAATTATTTTTAAAAAATATATAATTCCATACCTCCTGTGAAAATATGTAGTAGTAAAAATGGTTATATTACATTTAGGTATATGTTAATATTTCAAGAAGTTGCCAACATGTTTCCCAACATGATTCTACCGTTTTGCATTCCTACCAGCAATACGTGAGAATTTCAGATATACCATATTCTTGACAACACTTGATATGGTCAACGCACTTATATTGAACCATTCCAATGAATATGCTGTGGTATCTCATCATGATGTTACTTTGAATTTTTCCAATAAGTAATATGTTGAGCAGCGATGCATGTAAATATTTGCCATCCATATATCTTTGGTCAATTATCTGTTCAAAGCTATCTTTTTTAAGAATATTGTTTGACAGTGTTTTATATATTTCAGATTTATTAGATTCTTTATTCTAGTTATTTATCAGATATATAACTTGTGGATTGATTTTTTTATTCTGTGGTTTGTCTTTTTATTATTTTTACAGTATTTTAAAGAACAGAAGACTTTAATCTTGATAAAGTCCAAATTGTTCTTTTATAAACCATGTTGTGTATATCATATCTGAGAAATATTAGCCAAACCCAACCTGACAAATTACTTTCAGAATTTCATAGTTTGAAATATTATATTTAGATCTGTGATCCATTTTGAGTTAACTTTTGTATATGGTATACAGTATGTATACCTATTTTACAAAAAATTCCTTTTTTTTATAAATGGATGTCAAATCATTCCAGTATCATTTGTTGATGATATTATAATTTTCCACTTAAGTTGCTTTGAAGGTTTGTCACAAATAATTAATTTCTATATCTTTGGTTATATTTCCTGACTCCATATTCTGTCCCATTATTTATATCTCTACCTTTTTGCCAATTCCATAATATAGTGATTAATATAGCCTTACAATAAGTCTTAAAACCAGGCAGTGTTAAGTCGTCCAATTCTATTCTTCTTTCTCAAAGTAGTTCAACTAATATAGGTTCTTTGAATTTCCAAAAGAAATCTAAAATTAGTTTCTCAATTTTTATAAAATTCTACAGAGATTTGGACTGGGATTTTGTTGAATCTATAGATAAGTTTGGAGATAATTGATACATAAACTGTATGTAGCCTTCTGATCTTTGAACATCATATAGAACATCATACCATTAATTTAATCTTCTTTAATTTATCATAGCAATATATTATCATTTTTAGTTAAGGTGAATAAGTAATTATATTTCATCAGTATTTATATATAGAAATGGAAATTATATAAATAAATGAACATCACATACTTATGATTGAATGTGTTATACTATGCTGTTTGAAAATGCACAAATATGTAGAAACATAAATGAGGTCAGGACATATTATACAATTTTGAAATTTAAATAATTTTAACAAAAATCTAAATTGTTTATATCAGAAATAAAACAGGCATTTGTGGGGTTATTTCCTATCAGCTCTTAGTTGATGATATTCAATGTGACGTGTTTTTTGCACCTCTCAAATCCCACACAGTTAAAATCTTCTTGATCATTTCAATGATAATAACAAATCTTAAAAAAAAAAAACACTAAAATTTAAGCATGCATTTGATCAAAAACTACTAAATTCCAAGTGCCCACTTGATGCATATTTGGGGTCGGGGAGTGTCAAAAAGCAATTTATGAAACAAAATTCATTAAAACAAGACAATGTAAACTGTTTCACATGGTACATTGTAATGACATTTATAGTTTTAAGAAAGAACTAAATGCCTTGAGACAAAGTTTTCCCAGTTAAAAAATACTTAAGCTATACTAGTATTTTGTAGTCATATTACTTTAATTACTTAGCATAGATTTGAGGTGGCTTGCCTGAAAAATGTGAAGGTCATTTGTTGGTGATTAGAACATTTTTCTGCAAATTCTGTTTTTATGATAGTCAATAAGTACTCATGATGGGTCTATAACTGCAAAATGATCTATAAGCTATAGAAAATAGTTATTATACCCTATCAATACGAATCCTGTATTTATAGGAGAAATACTGTGTGCTCCGATGGAACAATTAGGAGTAACATCAATCTGAATATAATCATGCTAAAATTTTAGGATAAATCAGAAAGGAACTGGTCTAGAGTGGAGACAGTTGAATTATGAATGAAAAGGTGAGTTTTACCCAACAATACTAGCTAAAATAAAGAGCATGCCATTGCTGAGTTAATTCTCTGCTCTTTCGGATTAGTCCTACCCTTCTGAGCTATCTTAGCTCACTGAAGCCTTCTAAGTATGTTCACAGAAAAAAAGCAGCTAAGATGCTAATTTATGATGGTGTGACACTTTTCCAAATGTCTAACAGAGTTATAGTGTATAGAAAATTAAAATTTTTTTTTCCTTTGCCTTGTATTAAAATTCTTGTTCATATGAACTGACATTAAAAAATAAAAGTAAAACCTTTGGGAAGAAAAGTTAATTACACATTTCTTTCTACACCTTTCCTGTCAGATGTCTTCCTAATAGCGTGTATGTTATTAGAGATTTTAGGCATTTTATAAGTAACTTGCTATACCCAGTCCTTCTGGCAAAATGGCTTCTTAGCTGTGTTCAATTCATTAACACTTTACACCTCCATTTTTATTTTTTCTGCGATAGCTCACACCAAAACCATTTCCCCACTGAGAAGAACCATAGCTGGATAAAATAGAAAAGAAAAAAAAAAAAAGTATTTTAGAAGGCATCTGAAGGCAACTTCTCTGACAGTCAGAATTTGAGGGATCATGATCTTGGAAGAAAAAGAATTTATAAAGTGGAGCCAAAAAATTGCACATGCAAGCATTTCCCTCAGGTAATGTGGTAACACTAAAGTGCCATGTAGCACTGACATACCTTATTTATGACACCCGATGTGTGGGTTTTTTCCACACTGACCAGTTCTCTGACACCGCTGGGTGTCCTACAATTCAACTGAATTCTGACATTAACCAAGTTAGTGCAGACTAGTGGTTAAAAGTTCAATTCCACAAGACCGTCCCCTGACTTCAGATACCATTTGCAAGTAACAGGTCCCAGGATATCCTCAAAATCTGTCCTACTTGGTTACAAATCCCCCAACTCCTTCTCCAGGTTCTGCCATTTTCTAACGACTCACAGAACACAGAAAAATTTTACTTACTATTGCAAACTTTTATAAAGGATATAATAAAGGATACAAATGAACAGTCAGCTGAAGATACATATAGGCCGAGGTCTAGAAGGGTTCCAAGCACAGGAGCAGTGTCTCCATGGGGTGGAAGTATGCTATCCTCCTGGCCGTGAGTGTGGAATTTGTATGGAGGCTTTCTAATGTAGGCACGATCTATTGTTAGTTTACCTTCCAGCCCTCATCAGGCTTCAGAAAACGGGCAGTGGGGCTGAAAGATGTCAGCTTTCAGCCATGGCTCCATCTTTTTAGTGACCAGCCCCAATCAACATTTGGCTCATTAGAACAAAAAACACTCCTATAACCCAGGCAATTTCAAGGAATTTCAGAACTCTGTGTCAAACACTGGGTCACACAGGAAATCACAAGGGTTTGGGAGTTTTGTATTGGGAACCCAGGTCAAAGGTCAAATATTACCAGAAATAAAATTATTTCTTATTATTTCACAGGCAAGAAGCCTGAAGCTGAGCTTGGAGGCAAAATGGGGCCTGCAAGGTCAAGAGTCTAGAAAGCAGGAGGTACAGACAATTCAGCTCAATCTTGTGCACCAATTCTCTTGACAACATTTGTAATTCCTAAACTGTTCACAATGAAAGACGAAGACTAGCAGAATGTGACAGAAAATCTGAGTGACATTTTTGCTATTCTTATACTGTGAGAGGAAAAAAAATGGGCAAGTGAATAAAAGGGCCCCAGTAAAATTGACAGGGTCTCAGTTGGAACCCCTCAACATCTACAACCTAAAATTAACCTCAAATTGAGGTAGTTAAGCCTTACACAGTTTGGTACCTAGACTCAAGTAATGTTTGTACCTGAATGAATTGAGGGGACTGTTTTCCTACTGGGGCTGCCTGACAGAGGGCAGAGTAGAACAGAAAAGAAAAAAACAAACAAATGTTATCCAGAGCCTTTGTGATCTTTCATATAAATGTTTAGCCTGTAATAAAAAATTATTAGATATTCTAAGTAAAAGAATCAGAAAAAAATAAGAGGAGTTAGAACCATAAGAAGATCCACATGTTGGAAATATTATACATTGACTGTAAACATTTTAAGTGACAGTATGACATATTTCAATTATTTGTAGCTTAGCCATAAGATTCCATGAAAGTTAGCTCAGCATATACCAGAAACACAGAAAGTAGACCTGTACTATTTGGTATGTGGAAGCAAAAAAGGAAAGGTATAAATGCAAACCATAGATCATCCTTCGATTTTATATCCTTTTTCCAAGATAATCTTATGATCAGCTCAATTTCTCCTTACAAAAATATAACTGGACATGGATAAGATGTGATACAAATGAGCCTTCTGGAAAGACTTGTATTGATAGGGCCTGCATTTTAAGTGGTTCGGCGTTTAATCAGGGGTCAAATGGGCACTCGGAGAATTATTGGCATATTGAGCAATGCAGCTCACATGGAGAATCAGCCCTCATGACTCTCGCCCTCACACCAACTTCTTTGATTCAGAACTGGTATGACTTCTATATGATCTTGTTTAACATTAGGAATTGGTGTTTTCTGATATCATCTTATGTATTTTGAAAACTGCCTCAAGAATTACAATGACTATTATCACTGGTGGTCTTTCTTGTTAAGGAGGTGGGTAAAATAAATCACACCATGTATGTTGTTTGATTCTTTGCTCTATCCTTCCCTTTGTTAGAATGTACAATTCAGGGGGGCAGGCATTTTTGACAATTTAGTCGCTGCTTTATTCCCAGTATCTGGAACACACTATACCAGGCACAGTATTTGCAAACTATGTACCTATAATTAACCCACCAACTAATGATTCACTCTTTTCTTTGATCTATATTTCATGCTGATCAATACAAGTTTGTCTTTACTGTGTTATAGAATTTTAAGCACTAAAGCCATTATTCATGGAGACATACATATGAATACTACTTTTTCAATTTCAAAGACAAATATAAATATAATGGCAAAAAATGTTCTAATACCCACATAAACACTTAGCCTGTCATAAGTCTACTTTCATAACTCAATAATCATCAACAAAACATTAGGAAATATGCCTTTAAATTCCATAATCCTAACTTAAGAACTAATTTTAAAATTTAGAACTATGTTCCTTATTAATATCGTAAGAAGGGTTGTGATTCTGGGCTTTGTAAAATTACAAAATAAATTTTTGTTTTTCATAGCCCATAAAACCCCAAGTTGTTTTTCTTTTTTGTTATTCTTCACCTGAGAATATTTTTCTATTGATTTTTTTTAGATAGAGTAGAGGGGAAGGTGGGAGAGAGAGATAGAGAAACATTGATGCGAAAGAGACACATCGATAGGTTGCCTCCCGCATGACCCCAGGGATTGAACCTGCAACCCTGGACCAGAATTCAACCAGAGACCCTTCAGTTTGTGGCCCAATGCTCTAGCCACTGAGCACTAGCCAGGGCCCAATGTTCTTTTTTAGCGGAAGATTTCACATTTGAAACATGCACAAGAGTTATCACAATATTTTCACATTTATAATTTTATGTGACTTTCAAAATATTTAAGGGTACAAATAGGTATGATTATCCCCATTTTATATATTAAAAAATTAAAAAGAGAAATGTAAGTGCTATTCTAATGTCATGGTAAAGTTCAGATCTAGGAGCAGTGTAGCTTTTTCATAATTATATTTAACAATATATATATATAACACAATTTCATAATTCTACTTTTTCAACATGGAATAATAACTGCCTAATGTTTTGGGAAATGACCTATGTGTTGACATCGATTCTAGTACTCAAATATTTCATTTTCTGATTGTGAATTTCTTGATTTTCATGGCAAGATAAAATGATGACATCCTAAATTTGCTTGTGACCAAATGGTGAAATTTCTGAATTAGTTAAATTACATCACTTTGTACCGATTTTCAGAAACTTCAGAATGAGTAGATTAATATGTCAAAATGTAGACAGTTTCTGATTTTTTAATTGATTTTAGAGAAATAAAGGGGAAGAGAGAGAGACATCAAGGTGAGAAATATTAATCGTTTGCCTCCTATACATACCCCGAATCTGAAACCTGGGTATGTGTCCTGACTGGAAATCAAACCCACCACCTTTTAATATATGGAATGATGCTCCAACCAACTGAGTCACACTGGTCAGGGGACAGTTTCTGATTTTTAATTGCTCTACAAAGTTCCTTTGCACTGGATCTTGAAAAAAATAGCACAACATGGATCATATTTTCCCATAGGAAAACTTATGATTGGAGATGCAATTTTTGACTTAGGCATGATAGTGTTATAAAATAAATTATAACACTTAAAAATTATTATACTAATGCAAAATAGTAAAATTTCATTCCAAATATTAAAATGTACAGTTTTTATATTCAGTGGGCATCCAATAAATGTTGAATATGATAAAATGTACCCCCAATTTATGGTCAGGCATTAGTCAGTATATTAAATAGTAACTCTATGTTTCATCACAAATTTTACCTAAAATGAACTGTATCAATAACAAATATTAACATATAATTTTTATGCAGTTACATTTTAATTTTTAAATATCTATAAAGTACAATTTATGTATATATTATAGTGCAGTCATCTTTTGTGATGTTTGATGAGTTTTGATAAATACATAAACACTACCTTAATTGAGGTATAAAATACTTTAATCAGTCTAAATATTTTGTCTGTTACTTAACCATCCCATTCCCAACTAAACACTGATCTTTATTTTGTCACTATAGAGTCATTTTGTTTGTTCTAAAATTCCATATAAATGAAAAAAGGCAGATGTATTCTTTTGGGTTTGGCATCTTTTCCTTACTAAGATAACATCTATGGTCCCGTTTACACTTCCCGCTATGTTTGCATGTATCAACTCTTTATTCATTTATTTTCCTAAGTATATACAACAATTTGTTTATACATTTACTGTTAACCACTGTTTAGTTGCTTCAGTTTGGGGCTATCATGAATAAACCTGCTGTGTGTATTGTGTGCTAGACTCTGTGTGGATATATGTTTTCATTTCTTAGATATATCTTGGGATGGAATTATGGGATCTTATGAAAAGTGTATGTTAATCTTTGTAAGAAATTGTCAAACTATATGGTGTGCCCACAAAAATGTATGGACACTCTGAATAATTATACATTCCAATGGTTAAATCTGAAAAGAAAGAAACATCAATTGAACTATCAGCTTTAAGTGTGTATACATTTTTGGGGGACACCCTGAATATGAGAATTTCAGTTTCCCTACATTGTTACAAAAATTTGGTATTATCAGTTGAAAATTTTAGGAGCATGCCACAATATTTCAATGTGTTCTTAATTTTTATTTCCCTCAAGACTAATGATGTGCAATAGCTATTTAAGTGCTTGTTGGCAATTTGTATATTGTATTTTGTAAATTGATTGTTCAAATATTTCACCAATTTCAAAATTTAGATTTTCTTATGAAATTATAAATGTTCTTTATATGTTCTGGATATCAGTCCTACATCAGATATATAAGTAGATGTGTTCATGTGTGTGTGCGCTTATCTGTGTGTATGTGTATATTTATTGTTGTTTTTTAGTTTGATACTTACTTGGAGTCCAATATATCATTTTTCTAATTTTTTTTAATGTTATAGTTATAGCTTTTTGTGTTCTATCTAAACATTGTTTGCGATCTCAAGGTCATAATGGGGTTTTCCTATGTTTTCTTCCAATTTGTTTTATAGTTTTAGCCTTTGTGATTTTGCCTAATATTCATTTTAAGTTAAACTTTTGTGTACATAATTTTATTTTTGCTTGCCTTCTATTTTCTAGTGTTTTCTTTACATGTTCCAGCTTCACTTTAAAATGGGTTTTTAAGTTTGAACTGATCAGTATACTCACTTTTTCTATAAATAAATGTATCTGTAGTAGAAAGAAAAACTCTGTGCCTTTCTATTTATCACTGGACTGTCTATTTTATAACTCTCCATATGATAAATGCTTTTCACGCATGAAAATACTAGCGATAAAAACCAACTGATGAACACAATTTTTTTTTTCCAAATCAAAAGCATTGTATAATTAAAGACCCAATCCCCTTCTTACATTCTATCTTTTGAATATATTCATGAGTGAAGATCACTGTGCTTCATATGACTGGATTCAGGCCAAATGAGCATGACAACCAACTAAAAATTTACAAATCATTTGAAAATTATTACTATTCTTCAGATGTTTTTGCAATAAAGAAGCAGTACTTAGAATGCGTCCCTTAGGGTACATTGAACTTTATCAGAAAACCATGCATGTAATTTTAAGACATTGGTAGAGATTTTTTAAATAAAATTTAAACTTACTACTGCAGAATGTTGACTACATAGGTAGTGTTAACCACATGGATCCACAGACTTTGATTAGGCCATGAAAAATAAAAAGGCTGATGAAATGCTTGGCAGTATGCCATTTACTGAGAAAGGAAGATTCTGTGTTGCTGAACATCTGCTTAAAGAGAACAAGGCCTTAGTTTAAGGAACACATATTTTTGAAATCACAAACTATGGAATTATTTTAAAAATCTCTCTTCTATGTAGCATTTTGGTGTAATAGCACATTATTTTAAGAATATGACTAAGTTATAATCCTGTGAAACATGGACCATATTGGAAGTCCTCTATGGTCAATACTAATAAAGTCATTATTAACTTATGAACCACCCTAGCAATGATTTCCCCCTGCTCACCACATCAATATCTTCTGAATATTTTATCTAGTTAAAATTATCAATAACATGTCATAAAATTCTAACCACAAGTATTATGGACGTTGTGCAATGTTCGTATAAAGTAACTATTGTGATATGTATATTGAAAGAAAAAGAGGAATTCTCATTACCTACTCTAATTTTATATGAAGAAAAGATAAAAAGGATCTGTCAATTATCTGTACAATTTGCTATCCATCATATAACAAAATAATCTGTTAAATGTTCATTCGATATACTAATAATATTAATCACTAATTTAACCATTCTTCTGATTTATTTATAACTTAAAGATAGGGCCAAGTGTTTTATTTCCTTAATCTAAAGATCTAACATGGTCCTTTGCAAGTTTAGGCTTCTGGAAGACTAAAGTTCTTTCTTGTATATCTCACAGTTAAGTAAACATAAGTATGGATAATTTATATTTCATAGTAATTTATTTCATTCTGCTCTTATACATACGTTAGCCTATTTTTCTCTAATATTTTATTCTAATTTGCATAGGAAATAAGGTTTAATTAATTTTCTGCCTTGTCTGTTATTAAATCAAATTTTAATGTTTTACTAATATTTCAACTAGGAAATCTGAAATACTCCCTAGTGTATATGATGAAAAATACATTAAAATAACCATTATTCATCAGAGTTAAACATAAAATTTATAAATAATATAAACTTAAAACCTAATAACATGTTTCATTTATTGAACAATATTACAAAGCCTAGAACTTTGCTAATTGCTTTCACAGATTATCTCATTTAATATCTACAAATTTTCCTTAAGATAGGCATTTTTCCCATTTTATAGGTGTTTCAAGTGTTTTAAAATAGTTAAACAAATTTTATAATTTAGGACTTTATTAAAACCTTTTTTGTATACTGTATTACATTGCATTATATTAATTTCACAAACATAGAGAATTACACTTGTGCATAACTTTCTTTAAATTTTTTAAAGTACAAAAATGTAAATATTATTTACTTCAAGCAAATAAATATTATATTTATATATGTAAATATATAAATATTTTTAATATATTTGTGTTAAAATTGAGAATTTTTAACAAAAATAAAAACACTAAAATTTTACCCAAAGAAATGTATTAAACTACATGACAATTGTAAATAATAAGACTAGTTGCTTAATACAAAAATGCAAAATGTGTAATCAGTGAAAATTGTGAAACTTGTTCCTAATAGTCAAGTGGAAGCATCAGGTCTGACTCTAAAGCATGGATTTATGGTGTGGATTTTACAGACTCTTGACAATTGTTTGCATAGTTAACCAGATTAATTTTTCCAGAGAAACCTAAATAAAAACACAAAAAACAATGCTTAGTCCATCATGAATTAGAAGAGAAGGAAACACATGGGTACCAATCTCTTGCCAAGATAACATCAGATTTCAAGCTGTAGTATTGTCCATATCAGGTTTGTTATATAGCATATTTCAAAATGAACTCATAAAATAGTTGGCTAACCCTAAACACAGAGCAGTGTTGCTGAGAGGTAAACGCTAAAAAATCTTATGTGAAGCATGTTACTTATTTATTTATTTATTTTTCTTTATTAATTTTAGAGAGAAAGGAAGGGAGAAGGAGAGATAGAAACATGGATGAGAGAGAACATTGATTGGCCACCTTCTGCATACCCCCACGGGGGATCGGGCCCACAACCTGGGCATGTGCCCTGACTGGGAATCAAACCAGCGACCTCTTGGTGCATGGGCTGATGCTCAACCCCTGAGCCACACCAGCCTGGCAAACATATCAGTCTCAACTGGCTTCAGACACTTATCATGTGGCCGACATCATTCCACAGCAGTTAGCAAACCTGGCAGAAATGATGTGGAACACAACTCCAGTGATACTTTCACACACTCTGTGGCCAGAAGACTCTACTAACAATAGTGATGAAGACAATTAAAGGTCATGTGTATTTCCATAGATTGAAAGCAAAGACACAAAGACAGTCAAAGATCTAACAGAAAACAAAATCATAGCATACTAAAATTTCTCAGCTAAGTTAAAATTGTAAAAAAAAAAAATTTACTCAAAGAATAAAATGGTAACAGCAAAACTTTAAAGAAAATAGGCATTTGGTTTTTTTCTGAAAGCATTAAAAGTATTTGTTGTCCAATTCCATATACAGCCACCCAGTTTCACCTTTATATTGCCTTAAATTTAATTTATGATCATTAAAATGAATGTCATAGAATAGTTGCTTAAGCAAGTAGATTTCCATATCTTACCACAAGATTCTTCTAGAGAATAGTTCGATTTATGTAACAATTAAATCCCTAAAGATTAACACACTTTTAAAAATTAGTAGAGGAAAAAAAAAAACTTTTAGTGTTCAGATGGGAAGTTTTGTTCTGTTTTATCCAAAGGTAAACCAAATAAACTTGATATTAACATATTGTGCCTGGATTTCTATTGAAATTGAAGTTGAGATTACTCTTTTTTATAATGATTGATATTTATTTAAAATCCTTTGATTTTTAAAGACTTGCATAACCTTTAACAAAGCACTATTTATTCAGTTTTCTCACAGTTTAATTCCCCCTTTTCATTTGTGTTCTCTCTGTGTTTTTCCAGAGCAATCAGAGACATCATCTTCTATATTTGAGTTCCTGCCTTGATTAGCATAAGTGCCAATATTGTAAATTTGAATAATCCTTATTATCCTGGTTCCTTCACACCAGGCTGTGTACTCTCTGGGTGCTCCTCCCTTATGTCCCCCTGTGTGGCATGCTGCACCCCTCTCTAGGACCTGTGAGTATAATAAATGTCCTTCACTTTCATATTCCTCTCCATAGTGTTACTCGGTGTCTGCACCTGGCCAATCATAAAAGATGACCGATTTTTAAGTGACATAATCATCCCTTGCTTCACAGTTGGCTAGGAGGTTGGGGTGATCTATGTCGGAGATGGAAAATCTCACTGAGGTACCAATGGACTGTTCATGGCTCTCTGCTGGCTATCCCGATGGGGCCCATTATCTGGAAGGACCTCTCTCCCGCGGTGCTCCTGTGCAGTGCTCTGTGTTGCGCCTTCCCAGTGCTGCCTAGACACCCCATGCTAAAGTGCAGACAGACGGTGTCCCAACCCTGCCAGAACACCCCAGGATCCCATTTCCTAACTGGGATCCTGGCAAGAAAGGAAAGTTACCCTAGCTTTCCCCAGGAGACAGAGCCTCTGGACAGATAGGCTATACTTTCAGTGCACTAGCTTGGCCTCACGATGTCCCCTCGCTTGGACTAATGAGGGAGGAACCCCTGCCAGTGGTGTCTTGGTGAAGGCACTGCAGAGTCACACGGAGCACTGCGAGTTTGCGGGAAAACAGATAGGGCAGGTGCGTACCAGCCAGAGGGCTGACCCCGTCCACCACTCAATGTGTCTTTGGGTGACACCCGTGAAAGAAAAGTACAACTATTTTCCCGCTGGTGTCAGGAGTGTCCTTTCCCTCGGAGAGGCCACCATGGCACACAGAATGTCGATGCTACTGGCTAGCAGCCCCTTCTCTGCTGCAACCTTTGCTGCGGTCCCCTCCATCCCCCAACCCCATGGGTATCTCAGATCCCATCAATGGGGATTTCGAAAAAGGGAAGAGTCACTTTGACCTGCGTCTCTAAGACCCCTGAGGAGGTTTCTCAACTCATTGAGATTATAAATCTCCTGATCAATGTGCTTGTGCACTTTTAAGTGCTATTACCGATTGATATGCTAAGACTGTCCTTCTTAAAATTAAATTTTCACAAAAAAAATTTTAAAGGCCACTATTGCTCTCCTGGATGTAGACCCAGCCCCTCTGTGGTCGACTGGGACACTCTAAAGAGGAAGTCTGCAGCTCACCACAGCGACCACTGGAAAAACCAGAAAACTGCCTGATGACACTTGGGGAAGGGGGAGGGGACCTAGAGATACAAGCTTAAGAGATTTTGCTTATGAGAAAAAGAAAAGGGTGGGGTGGGGAGAGAAAGGGACTGATTACCCTGTGGTGGAGTATTCCAGGGAGAGGTTACTGCTTAGAGACACCTGTTTCCTTCCTCCGCCCCCTTTTCCTCTTGGCAACCTGTAAAACAACTGAAAATCACTGTTTCTGGTGGCTAAAAGCCCCACCCCCCAAGAAAAACAAAAGGGAGGGGGGACTTTAAACCTCATGTACTGAGAAAATGCCAGATCTAGCAAATAAAAGCCTTGCCCTAGATTACTTACTGGTTAAAAAACAAATCCCTAGATACAAAGAGAGAAGCAAAGGTAATTAAATAAATTATATGTAATTATATATAATAAAATATGAAATATAAATTGTGTATATGCATTTATAATGTATAACTAATTCAAAACAAAGTTGCCTATTTGATGCAATTGGAAATAAAATGTTTGTATACTAAAGGTATATGCTAAAAGAGTTTATATAACAAAATATAAAAAAGAAACTGGCAATGTTCTGTAAAACATAGGTTCTAACTTAACCTTTACATATGCTAAAATTCATCAATTGGTAAACCCCATGGACTTCATCAATATTGTGTCTCAAGTTATAATTATACCTATGAATGCCACTAAGTTTAAACATTGTACCCCTTATAATCTTAAAAAAGAAACTAAATATAAAGTAGATAAAAAAAAAATAAGTATGCCTCATATTAACTGTAGCCTTGTCTAAGTGTCCCTTAAGTCACACCAGGACTTCTGATGCACAAAACTCCCCCTGTTGGCCTCTTACTATATGCCAACTAATGACTGGCTCCCTACTACGCTTCCCAGGAAACAGTCTCCCAGACCTGAAGCCGTGACCCTTCATGCCCAGCTTCTCACTCTGCTCTGTGTCATGGAAACAACACCCCCACAAGCTGGGCTCTGATCCAGAGGCCTTTCTAAGACAGAATGGAGCCAAACCTGGGCCGTTTAGTATATCCACCTGCAGGAGGAGGTGGCTTTCCATGTCCTCAGTCCCTTGCCAGATACCAGGATACTGGAATGAGTCACCTCTCCCCAGACCCCAGGACTATCTGGGGATGAACTGAATGAACAGCTGTGGGACTATACAGATGGCACTAGTAACTATCACAGGTGATTACAGCTCAGAGAATGTTGCTGCATTTCATCCTTTAGCCTGAATGTCCGTAATGGAGGGCAGGACCTAAAAAACAATATACTTGGCCGAACTTCAGACAGTAACCTTAGCAATGGATGCTTTGGCCAACACTAGCCCCATTGGTCTATTATGAACCATTTATTATAAACCATTGGTCTGTTGCCTAAAGATTGTCCCCTTCAGGGTGGGAAGAAACTTTGGGAATCTTCGGCCTCACAGATACCCAAAATATAAATCAAAATCACAAATGTCTCTAGATACACTAAGACCACAATATAAGGGCATGCTTTATAATGCCTTACACAAGGACAGATACAGGCCAGACTACCCGGAATAGGCAGACAGGTAAAGACTTTTCACAGCATATCCACAATCTTCCAACAGATTTCCGTAAAATCAGATGCCTTGCCTGCTCTCTTGCCAATGGCCCACTAAGTGAGACACCTGGGGGAAGACGAAGTTAGATGCCCCCTCGTATGCCTAATAGGACTCTTTCTTATCACTTTTAACCAAGTTTGCCTTTGCTAGCTAAATCAAGCTGCCCCACTGACCTTGCACATTGCCACAGCCCAGGTAATGAGCATTATACATCCCAGTTAGTACTGTCACTGATGTTGAGGCATCATAGGATGGTTGTATCACAGATTTTTCAAACTATTCTTTTGATACTTCAACATCCCCACAAACAGGCTGTGAACACCTTGCCCAGGTGACCAGGTGCGTGAGTGTGAGAAGGCTGGCCTCTGTCATAAATTCCTCTTTTTGCCATCTCCTGACTGTGACGTAGTGACATTCAAACGCACCAGTAAAGTCCCCTCATGACTTTTGCTTGTATACTCCCAATAAAGGACTCGCCCACAAGTCATCTCTCTCTCACTCTGGCTCTCTCATTCTCTCCTTCTCCACCTGCTTGGCTGAGTTGCCCAGCGGGAGCTGTCCAGGGTAGGCGCTGCAAGGCATGCTGTGCACAATGAATCTGCCCTGCTGTATGCCTCTCCATGATGGTAGGCTGTGTCCTGTGTCTGCAACACACTGATCACAAAAGGACAAAAGAACATAACCTAATTATTCTTTACATCACAGTACTCCATCACTTATACTTTTATCCCTTCCCCACAGAGTCCATCATACTTGACTTATATGTGAACAATTTCACCTCCAAAAAATAAAATGATAGTAGCTTTATGTAATGTATAAAAAGACTTATTCTTTTTCTTTTCTGTGATTAGCACCCAGCAAATGCTGGGGGCAATATTATATTCTTAAAACTTTCCCTTAGATTAAAGATGCCTGCATGGAATGCCTTTTTATATCCACTTCTCTTGAAACTGTATTAAAATTTTAGTAAAGGAGTTTAAACTGCAAGAAATTTTTTCAATAATTAAGAAATAAAGAAAACATCAACTCCATTTTAGGAGTGGATAGCAGATAAAAACATGTACAGTTTTGCAGACCTATCCTAACTGAAATTTCAGCCAGAGGCAAACTGATTGTACCTCAGTACTCCAGAAAGTCACAGGAAATAGTTTCTTTCATTAAAGGCAAATACAGAGCTGAAAATATAGGCTTGAAATACCTGCATCTTCTGGTACTCATGGTAAGTCCCAACTCTTGCTCCTGCACAACATTGTAGATTTCATTCACTGGGAGGCCGAAACTGTGAAAGTGGACTCCAAGTCTCAGGCTTGCTGGGAGTGAAAGGAGTTAAAATTGTGCAATGACGTGAAAGGCTGTGTCCTGAACAGTGAGCCTTCTGGCAGTTTTCACCTTAAACTCTGCCAGTGTGACCATGAGACTTAATCAGTCAGAATTCAGAGAAACTATTCATTCAGTCTATGCAACAATTCAGTTCATTTTCCCTTTCAGATCCACTACCCATGTGTTGGACATCTCCTCTCTCCTGGAGGCTCACTTGTAATGATTGCATTAAAAGGTTGAATGTTTTCTGGTTTAGGTTCAGTTGGTCCCATTAGCATTTTAGGTAGCAGTTCAGAGGGAGAGAAGAGAGGGAGGTTGAGGTTCCTATTTTCTCAGCTTTGTCCCTGGAGAATTACTCCTGTATGCCGCCTCTTTCTGAGGGTGTTTTGCTACCACTCACTTCCCTCCTTTCTTTGTTCAAGGATGGTAACAGTGCCTGTTGGTAAGCTCCAGCCTAATGCAGCAACCTTTGTGTAGTACAACTACACACACCTTTAAACATACCCTTTGTAACAAACCTCACTAAATAACATGTTTCAAATGTGTAATACATTTTCTGATCCTTTTTACTGCTAAAGAATCATTCCTCTCTCCCAAGAGGTAATTGAACTGAAAAAATAGTTAAATTATTTTTCTTATTTTATTAAATATGAAGAGTATTTAAAGCTCTACTTTGTCTCTAAGATCATCCCTAGGCGTTTATCACTGCTTTTGATATTTGGCATTTGGCAATTTTCTAAAAATCTGAAATTTTAATTTTCACATCTTCCTCTTTCCAAGAGAGCTATGACTGTCTTGTGAAAACAAATATATAAACAGAAACAGACAGTGCACTGGTCTGTATTGACAGTCTTTCACTGGGGTCAAAGAATGCAACAATATTAATTTTGGGGGGAATTTCATGGAGGGTTTTATTTCCCCTTTGTATGATCAGTGTATATAAATACTCCATGGATATTTAAACACAAGAGATAAGTTCCTTTGAAGCATGTTAGCATCTTAGAGAGAGATAAACAAACAAACAAAATCCATGCAGATAAAGAGTGAATAGACAACAAAAGAAGACCATGAGATAAATGCAAAGGTATGCACAGATGTGGGGTGTGTGTGAGAGAGAGACAGAGAGAGAGACAGAGAGAGAGAGGAAACTGAGGTTAATTGCTTATGGTGTCAAACATCTTAAATTTAAATTCAAATCTTGACTCTGATACTTATTAGTGGTGCTAACCATTTTACTGTTTTAGGTTTTACTTTGTAAGGAGATTAAATAAATATATTAACTATTTCGTATCACAGAATTACTGTAACAAAATCTAATAAAAATGCTTAGAACAAAGCCTAGCACTGAATATAAACTAAACAGAAGTTTTTTAATACTATATTTTACTCTGATATTTTATGGTCATGCATTTCTTAGATATTTGATCTATCAAGGACTAAGTGTAATATTTGTATTTTGTACTAATTTTGAAATTTGATATTTAATAATTCTATGAGCTTCCTAGGACTGCTATAACGATGTACCATGTACAACCGATGCACAGGAAATTATCCTCTCACAGTTCAGAGGACAGAAGTGCTCACTGCGTTTCTAGAGACTGACCCCTCCTCACTCTCCCAGCTTTTGGCAGTCCAAGTCCTTGATATATGAGACCAGAACTCTTATCTCTGTCCCATTTCACAATACTGTTTTCTTTCTGCATGTTTTGTGTCTGTGTTTCCTCTCCTCCTATAAGGACACCAGGAAATGTGTCTAGCTGTGGGTCTTCTGGAGTTCATCTTGCTTGGGACTCTGTGTTTTCTGGACTTGTGTGCCTTTTACCTTCACCAGTTTAGGAAAGTTTTCTGTCATTATTTCTTCAAACACGTTCTCTATTCCTTTCTCTGATTCTTCTCCTTCTGATCCCTATAAGGCGAATGTTGTTACGTGTTGTATTGTCCCACAGCTCCCTTAAACTTTCCTCCTGCTTTTTAATTTTTTTTCCTTTTGCTGCTTTATTTGAGTGTTTTTCTCTACCTTGTCTTCTAAGTCACTGATTCGGTGTTCAGCTTCTTCTAATCTGCTATTAAACCTTTCTAAGGTATTTTTCATAACAGCTATGTCATTCTTTATTTTCTCTTGATTTTTGTGTATAGCTTCTACCTCTTTTTTTTAAGATAAAGTAGTTCCCAGTGAGCTCTTCATAATTTTTATTAAGTTGCTTGTAGTTCTCACCAAATTGTTTGAGTATCCCTAAAATTATTGCTTTGAATTCTTTATCTGAGAAGTCACTGTCTTCCATTTCCTGTAGTTACTTTTCTGGTGATTTCTCTTTTTTTTCCCCTTTGGGTGTTGTTTCTTTGTCTGCCCATTTTAGCCATCTGGTAGCTTTATACCCACTGAGGTGATGTTTGGATGTGTATGCAGCTCAGTGTATATCAAATAAGGCTACTGTGCCTCCCAGACTGTTTTTTGTGTGTGTCACCTCTTGCCTGCTGTGGATCCTGGGTGATTGAATACTGGGGACTGGTATTGGTGTGTCCTGGTAGGTGCTGCTAAAAGGGAGTTCCCATTAGGCTGTCAGCTGATTTCTCAAAAGAAACTTTGCAGGCCAGAAGGGAGTGGCAAGAAATATTCAGAGTAATGAAAAGCAAGAACCTACAACCAAGATTACTCTATCCTGCAAAGCTGTCATTTAGAATCGACGGACATATAAAAACTTTCCCAGAAAAGAAAAAGTTAAAGGAGTTCATCACCACCAAACCATTATTATATGAAATGATGAAGGGTCTTTTTGAATAAAAAGATAAAATATATGAACAAACAAAATGGCAATGAATACATATCTATCAATAATGGAATCTACAAACAAAATGAACAGGTAGAACAGAAACATTCTCATAGATACAGAGAACATTTTTTTGGTTGCCAGTTGGGAGGGGGGTTGGGGGAATAGGTGAAAAAGGTGAAGGGATTAAGAAGTACAAATTCATTGCTAGACTGACAAACTTCAAAGGGAAAGGGGTTGGGGGGGTGGGAAGAAATAAACCAAAGAACTTATATGCATAACCAATGGACACATACAATAGTGTGGGAAAAGGTGGGAGGGGGGCGAGAGTGGGGAGGAGGGGGTCAATGGGGGGAAAATGTGGAACATCTGTAATACATTTTACATCCAACAATAAAGATTTTTTTTTAAAAAAAGGCTATGATACATTTAAGCAATAAAATACCACTCGGTCATGAAAAAGGGAAATCTTTCCCTTTGTGACAGCACAGATGGACCTGGAGAGCATTATGCTAAGTGAAATAAGCCAGTCAGAGGAAGACAAGAACCATATAATTTTACTTATATGTGGAATCTAATGAACAGAATGAACTTGTTACGGGAAAGTCTCAGACCCACCACTGGAGGAAGCGAACATGTTCTTTTATTCACACATGTGGACCTAGAGGAGGCAGTCTCCAAATTCTGGGCTCCAAGTTGTAGGGTGCACCTAGCTTGATAGTGGGCTGGGCGGAGATTCTTTAGATGCAAGACCAGTAAGCAGCAAAAAAAAAAAAAGAAAAAAATGGCGGCGGAGTGAATGGAAGCTACACAGACCATCTCCAAGGACCAAATTGGAATTACAACGAAAATAAAGACAAATCTTCAGGAAGGGGCAACCAAAAGGCAGCTTGGAGGACCACATAACCAGGGACACTGACTCAATCCCGGTAGGCTTGCATGGATGCAAGAGGGGGCCAAGAGCCTACAGTCCACAGCGGCCTGGGCTGGAACCAGCAAACACGGTTGGGACCAGGGGACACAGCTGGAAGCTGCAACTTGGCTGGGTCCTGTGGCCTCGGCTGAGACCAGCAGCCACCTCGGCTAAGTCCTGCGACCTCGGCTGGGTCCTGCAACCTCAGCTGGGTCCAGCTGCCTCGGCTGGAAGCTGTTGCCACCTCGGCTGGGTCCGACGACCGCAGCTGGGTCCTGTGGCCTTGGCTGGGTGCTACGCCCTCCACTGCGTCCTGCGAACTCAGCTGGGTGCTATGCCCTCGGCTGGTGCCAAAGCCTCAGCTGCCCTTGGCTGGGAGCAGCGCCCTCGGGTTAAAAGTCCCAGGTGGCTCCTCAATGCAGAGTCTGAACAGAGGCTAAATTGGCAGCAGCCACTCACCTTGGGCTGCGGCAGAGGAAAGGCAGACTGGACTGGAACTGTGTGGGGACACTCGGGATTTGGAGGGTGGACAGAGCTTTTGCCGAGTGCAGTCACACAGGACTGTGGTCATCTTACTCCTTCCCAGGGCCCTGGGGAGAGGAGGCAGCCACTCTCTCGGAGATTCAACCCCACCTGGTGGCCAATGAAATGCTAATTGAGGCCTATTAACAACCAGCATCTGTCCTACCCTCAGTAAATCCTCTAACACTGAGCACCTGAGGGAGTTTTTCAGTCAACTCAGAAACCAAGGTTCTTTAGGTGACCTCTATTAATAGCCTCCAGGCAAAAAAGCTAGAGGATAACTACCATTCCCTGGGCTAGCAACTCTAACAAGAAAAGTTAAGAGTTGACAGTGGTGTTTAAAGTGGGTCCTCACTGCCTCATCCAAACCCAGGAGAGGGAGCCACAAACAGCAGAACACCAACACTCATGGGGAAAATTTGGCAGACTCCAAAGCGCACTGTGATAGCCAAAATGGTGAAAAACAGAAACAAAAGGCAAATGAAAGAAAAAGAGACCTCTACTGAAGATGAGATAAATGAGGTGCAGTTAAGCAAGTTAACAGAACTAGAATTCAGAGCCATGATCTCGAGGAAGCTCAATGGAACATGAGCACCATGAGTAAAGACAGAAATATTGAAAATCAACCAGTTGCAAATTAAAAACCACCAAGAAAAAATGAAGAATGACATATCAGAAACACAAAACACATTGGAAAGTCTAAATAGCAGAGTAGAGGAAGCTGAGGGCTGGATCAGTGCATTAGAAGATAGGGTAGAAAAAAATCAACCAATCAAAAAACCAAAAGGAAAAAAACAATTAAAAAGGAGAAAGACAGCTTAAGAGAACTGTGGGACAACTGGGAACGTAATAACATTTGCATCATAGGAGTACCCGAAGAAGAAGAAAATGAGCAAAGGTTAGAGAATATATTTGAAGAAATAGTGACATAAAACTTTTTTAATGTGGTGAAGGAAGAAGGCATTCAAGTTCAAGAAGCACAGAGAGCCACAAGTAAGAAGAACCCAAACAGGCCCACACCAAGACACATAATAATAACTGCCAAAAATTCAAGACAAAGAGAGAATCCTAAAAGCAGTAAAAGAGAGGCAACAGGTTACCTACAAAAGAACCCCCACAAGGCTCTCAGTTGAATTCTCAACAGAAACACTACAGGCCAGAAGGGAATGACCTGAAGTAATCAAGGTCATGAAAAACAAGAATCTGAATCCAAGACCACTCTACCCAGCAAGGGTGTCATTGAAAATAGAAGGTCAAATAAAGGCTTCTCAGACCAAAAAAAAAAAGTCTAAGGGAATGCATTAGCACTAAATCAGCACTGCAAGAAATGTTAAAAGGACTGCCTGTAATTAGCAGGAAAAGTAGAAAGAAAAAGAGAACCACACTAAACAAAAATGGCAATAAATAAGTACATACCAATAATTATCTTAAATGTAAATGGATTGAAAGCTCCGGTAAAAAGACACAGAGTATGTGATTGGATAAGAAAGCATGACTCATCTATATGTTGTTTGCAAGAGACCCACCTCACAACAAAAGACTCACATAGGTTGAAAGTGAAGGGATGGAAAAAAAACTTTCAAGAAAATGGAAAGAAAAAAAAGCTGGGGAAGCAATACTCACATATGACCAAATAGATTTCAAAATGAAGACCATAACTAGAGACAAAGAAGTCCACTACATAATATTGAAAAAATCTATCCAACAGAAAGATATAACCTTGATAAACATATATGCACCCAATATAGGAGCACCAAAATATATTAAAAATCTTTTGGAGGACTTCAAAAGAGAAATTGATAGCAATACATTCATAGCAGGGGACTTCAACACCCCACTGACATCACTGGATAGATCTTCTAGATAAAAAGTTAGCAAGGAAACACAGACTCTAAATGAAGAACTAGACCAAATGGAATTAATAGATATCTACAGAGAATTATACCACAAAACTACAGATTTTACATTCTTCTCAAGTGCATATGGGACATTCTCAAAGATAAACCACATGTTAGGGCAAAAACTAAGTCTCTACAAGTTCAAGAAGATTGAAATCATATCAAGCATCTTCTCAGATCACAATGGCATGAAACTAGAAATCAATTGCAACAAGAACATGCAAAAACATTTGAACATATGGAAGCTATTATTAAGCAATGAATGGGTTAATGAGAAGATCAAGGAAGAAATCAAAAACTTCCTGGAAACCAATGAAAATGAAGACATAACAACACAAAACCTATGGAATACAGCAAAAGCAGTTCTCAGAGGGAAGTTCATAGCACTACAGGCCTACCTCAAGAAATAAGAAAAATCTCTAATTGATTATTTAACCTCACAACTTAAAGAGCTAGCTAGCAAGCAAGCAAACAAACAAACAAAAAACCCAGAGCAGGTAGAAGGAAGGAAATAGTAAAAATCAGAGCAGACATAAACAACATAGAGTCCAAGAAAAACAATTCAAAAGATCAATGAAACAAGGAGCTGGTTTTTCAAAAAGATAAACAAGATTGATGTACCCTTAGCTAGACTCACCAAGAAACAAAGAGAGAGAACCCAAATACACAAAATCAGAAATGAAAAAGGAGAAGTAACAACTGACACTACAGAAATACAAAAGATGATTAACAACTACTATGAACAATTATATGGCAACAAATTTGACAATCTAAGAAAAATGGACAAATTCTAGAAACACACAGTCTCCCAAAACTGGACCAGGATGAGATAGAAAACTTGAACAGACCAATAACAACAGAAGAAATTGAAGATGCAATCAAGACTCTTCCAGCAAACAAAAGCCCAGGGCCAGATGACTTCACGAGGGAGTTTTACTGAACATTCAAAGAAGAACAAACACCCATTCTCCTCAAACTATTTCAAAAAATTCAAGAAGAAGGAAGACTTCCAATCCCGTTTTACGAAGCCAACATAATTCTAATTCCAAAACCAGACAAAGACACTACAAAGAAAGAAAACTACAGGCCAATATTCCTGATGAATATAGACGCCAAAATCCTGAACAAAATACTAGCAAATCGCATCCAGCAATACACCAAAAAAATTATCCACCATGACCAAGTGAGATTCATCCCAGTGATGCAAGGCTGGTACAATATTCACAACTCAATAAACGTGATACACCACATTAATAAAATGAAGAATAAAAACCACATAATCATATCAATAAATGCCAAAAAAGCATTCAACAAAATTTAGCATCCATTTCTGATAAAAATGCTCAGCAATATGGGAATAGAGGGTTCATATCTAGACATAATAAAGGACATATATGAAAGACCTACAGCCAACATCATACACAATGGGCAAAAACTAAAAAGAGTTCCCTTAAGAACAGGAACAAGGCAAGGATGCCCACTTTCACCACTCTTATTTAAGACAGTACTGGAAGTCTTAGCCACAGCAATCAGACAGGTAGAAAAAATAAAAGGGATCCAAATTGGAAAGGAGGAAGTGAAAATGTCATTATTTGCAGATGACATGATACTTACTATAAGTAGAAAACCCCAAAGACTCCATCAAAAATTTACTAGATTTAATAAATGAATTTGAAAAGTAGCAGGATACAGAATTAACAACAAGAAATTGATTGTATTCTTATACACCAGTGATAAACTCACAGAAAGAGAAATTAAGAAAATAATCCCATTTACCATTGCGGCAAAAAAATTAAGATACCTAGAAATAAACTTAACCAAAGAAATAAAGGACCTATTCGCAGAAAACTACAGGTCATTGTAAAAAGAAATAGAAAAAGATATAAAAAAGTGGAAGCACATACCCTGTTCATGGATTGGAAGAATTAACATCATTAAAATGTCCATACTACACAGAGCAATCTATAGATTCAGTGCAATCCCCAATCAAAATACCAATGGCATACTTCACAGAATTAGAAAAAGTACTTCAAAAGTTCATATGGAACCAAAAAGACCTCGAATAGCCACAGCAATCTTGAAAAAGAAGAACAAAGTTTGAGGGATCACAATATCAGATATCAGGTTATACTACAAAGCCACTGTAATCAAAACAGCCTGGTACTGGCACAAAAACAGGTATATAGACCAGTGGAACAGAACAGAGAACCCAGAAATGGACCCAAGTCAATATGCTCAATTAATATTTGACAAAGGTGGCAAGAGCATACAGTGGAGCAAGGACAGCCTCTTTAATAAATGGTGCTGGGAAAATTGGACAGCTACATGCAGAAAAATGAAACTAGACCATCAACTTACACCCTAAACAAGAATACACTCAAAATGGATAAAAGATTTAAATGTGACTCATGAACCCATAAAAATTCTAGAAGAAACTGTAGGCAACAAAATTTTAGACATCATACTCAGCAGAATTTTCACTGATACATCACCTAAGGCAATAGAAACAAAGCAGAAAATAAACACATGGGACTACATCAAACTCAAAAGCTTCTGCACAGCGAAAGATACAATCATCAAAACGGAAAGGTTACCCACTGTATGGGAGAGCATAATTGCCAATGATATATCAGATAAGGGGTTAATTTCCAATATATATAGAGAGTGCTCATACAACTCAACAAAAGAAAGACAAAGAACCCAATTAAAAAATAGGCAGAGGAACTAAACAGACACCTCTCCAAACAGGACATACAAATACCTAAGAGACATATGAAGAAATGCTCATCATCACTAATCATCAGAGAGAGGCAAATTAAAACAACAATGAGGTATCACATCACACCTGTCAGAATGGCTGGATCCAAAAATCATCAAACAACAAGTGTTGGCAAGGATGTGGAGAAAAGGAGACTCTAGTACACTGCTGGTGGGAATGCAGACTGGTGCAGCCACTATGGAAAACAATATGGTGTTACCTCAAAAAATTAAAAACTGAACTTCCATTTGACCCAGTGATTCCACTTCTAGGAATATACCCTAAGAAACCTGAAACACCAGTCAGAAAGAATATATGTACCCCGATGTTCATAGCAGCACTATTTACAATAGATAAGATCTTGATACAGCCCATGTGTCCATCAGTAGATGAATGGATAAAAAAGCAGTGGTACATATACACAATGGAGTACTACGTAGCTGTAAGAAAGAAAGATCTCTTATCCTTTGAGACGACATGGAGGGACCTGGAAAGTATTATCCTAAGTGAAAGAAGCCAAACAGAGAAAGACAAGTATCATATGATCTCACTTATTTGTGGAATATAATGAACATAACAGTCTGAGGAATGGGATAGTCCCAGAGACATGGAAGTAGGGTACCGACTGACAATCCCCAGAAAAGGGAGTGGTGGGGGAGAGATAAACCATAGAATTTATATGCATGTATGCATGAACAATGGACATGGACAACAAAGCTGGGGGCAGGCTGGGGAGGCAGGGGGAGAGGAGAATCAGTGGGGGGGGGGAGAAACATCTGTAACAAAAATTAATCAATTAATTAAAAAAAAAAAACACACAGTCTGTAGTTTCAAGGAACTCATTCAGCAATCCTGCTGCCTTGCTTGAAACCAGTCTTTCCCTTTGTTGTTGTTTTGTAATTGACCTGTGCTCCTTCCAAGAGCTTCTAATTTGTATTTCCATAAATGGGGGTTGGGAGTTTCTGGCCTTAAAGGCACCATCTCCCATGGTGATCTTAGTTTGGTTTTGAGATCTGGAGAGTCTGAATAAACATCCAGATATGCTGTGTACTGGGTTGCCTGCCTGTGTGCTACATCCCAAGTCATCTCAAACTTCCCCATGTCTCAGCTTTCCCTTCCCATGGTCCCATCCCTCACTGCCTAACCTGCCTCTATTGCCTCACTAGTAAGTGTGTTACCTAGGGTGTCAATGAATGAGACATGGACATGGACAACAAAGCCGGGGATGGGGTGGGGGAGGGGATGGGAAGAAAGGTGTCAATAGGGTAAAAAAGAAGAAACATCTGTAACAAAAATAAAATAAAATATAAAAATACACCTAAGCCTATTTAATTCAAACAACAGAAAATCACAAATAACTAAAAACAAATATCTGAAAGCCAAAGGGAAAACACACACACACACAAAACTTTACCTATAAAGGTTTAAAGAGAGAAAACCACCAACTTAGAATTCTGTATCCTGTGCAATTATTCTTCAGATGTGAAATAGAAATTAAGACTTTCTCAGACAAAATAAAATTAGGGCATTTGTTGCCAGTAGATCTGCTTTACAAGAAGTGTTATAAACATTTTTTTTTTTTAGAGAAATAGAAAATAACATAGGTTAGCTATAGATCTTAAAAGCAAAGGGTATTGAATAAGGAATCAGTAAAGGTAAAATAAAAACTTTTATTTTTTATCTTAATCTGAATAGTAAGTTTGTTTAAAATAATAATAGCAAAAACAAGAAGAAAAATCACAAACTCATAGACACAGACAATAGTGAAACCAAGTGGCAGTGATCAGATCTGGGTTCATTGTCTTGAAAAATCAAAGAATGAGTTTATGGACAAAGGCAGGCAAAGCAAATTTATTTGAAAAATAAACAGACTTCCTGCACTGGGGAGGGGACCCAAGTGGGTTGCCAGTGAGGCTCCTTTGTCTAGGAGTATACATGCCTTACTAGCCTCTGATTGGTGTTTCCAAGAAATTCTGCCTTGGCAACATCTATACATTTATAAAGCTTGTGTTTCCCACCTAAATGGATTTAGCCCTAGGTCATCTAGCTCTAAATTCATATTACCCTTCTGGAAAAAGCATGTGGGCATAACTGATTTTTATATTATTTATTTATTTATTTTTCTGATTTTTATTTTTATTTTATTTTTTATTTTTTTAATTCTCACCTGAGGACATTTTTCCATTTTTTGTTCAGATAGAGTGGGAGGGAGAGAGAGAAAAATCGACGTGAAAGGGACACATTGAGTGGATGCCACCCGCACGACCCATCCAGGGCTGGGGACAAACTGCAACTGAGGTACGTGCTTCTAGTGGGAACCAAACCCTGGTCTTTCTGGACCACAGGCCGATGCTCTAACCACTGGGCCAAACAGGCCAGGGCGGTATAACTGGTTTTTAAAAACTCACCCTATAAGGTGAATTGGGGCAGATTTGATTAGCAAAGAGACATATTGTACCATAACATTCCCTAAGTAGAACTGGACAGATTCTGATTTAGAAACAGACCTTGATTAGCTTTTTCTGACATTTTTACAGAAGTTTTAGTCCCAGGGAGACAACTTAATTGGGTATGGTTAAGAACATATAAAACAGGGGCCTTAGTGGCTTCCCTTTTTATGATAATTTCAACTTCTCCTAGACTATCACTGAGGAGGAGGGGAAACTGCCCTTGGAGCAACTCTATGCTTGCTTTTCTAAATCCAATTCTGGTTTTCTATAATTCTTTTAAAGGTAACCTGGCTTTCTGCAATAGAAACATACTCTAGTTTTGCAGCAGAACTCATTCAGCAATTCTGTTGCTTCGCTCCCAGAAACCAGCAGGCATATTAATTGGAATAGGTTGGAATTGCCAGCACTATATTCTTTAACAGTACAAAACATTTATTTGCAAATCCACCAGGGTCCTAGAGAAAGGAACTATACAACCACTGTTCCCCTTTTGCCTGAAACCAGCCTTTCTGGGTTATTTTGTTGTTGTTATTATGTAATTGACCTGTGCTCCTTCCAGGAGTGTTAATGGGGGCTGGGAGTTTCTGATTTTGGAAGCACAATTTCTCATGTTGATTTTAGTTTTATTTAGAAATCTGTAGAGTTTCAATAAACCTCCGGATATACTGTGTACTGGATCAAAATACACTGACTTTGTGCCTAGCTCCAATTCTCGAAAATCTCCCCATGTGTCTCAGCCTTCCCTTCTCATGGTCCTGTCCCTTACTGCCTAACCTGCCTCTTTCTCCTCAATAGTATGGTGATTACCAGAGGAAAAGAAAGTGGGAGGAGTCATAAGTGTATAACCAGGGGATACATGACTTGGGGTGGTGAACACACAATACAATATAAAGATGAAGTATTATGAAGTTGTAAACCTGAAACCTATATAAGTTTATTATCCAATAAATTTAATAAAAAAGTAATAAACAAAAGGCAAAATAATAACAGCAAGTGTATTTAATTATGTATACTTTTGTATATATCATATATCAATAAATGCCTATATATGCTTATATATAAAAATAATTGATAGGCATGATACAAAGAAAGGGAGAAAAAAAATTAGAATTATTTTATTATAAGGTATTCACCCTACCAGAGAATTGGTATATGTAGTGTTATTTGGACGTGGACTTGGATAGCTCTCTGTATACTGCAAACTCTAAAGCAACCATTAAAAATGAAATATAACCAAAATACTAAGAAAGAAGAGACATGCAATTATATAAAATTCTTAATTAAAACCACAGAAAAGGAAAGACAAAAAGAATCTTCTATCTCCCTGCAGCTTCCTCCAACACTTTGATATTATTTTGTTTCCAGATTCATATACTTCTATTTCACTTTTGTTCATTTTCATTTTTCAGTAGCCTAATCTAATTCATCATTGTCCTGGAAAACCAGAAATTTAGCTACTGAGTCTTTATAAATCTATTTGCATATTTTTATTTTTAAATTGAAAGAATTTATAAAGTATATAATATAATTATATATTTATATTTAAAATATTTGACTACAAAGATAAGTCCTCTAACTTGAAAGAAACAAATTTAGAACTTTTTAAAACATTTTAATTCATAGAGAAAACAAATGTAAGACATAATATACATAGGTATTCCAAGTAAAACATATCAAAAAATAAACAGAATCTTAACCAAAAAAAAAATCATATCCTGAATGTTTCTTTTGCTTAATTCATCAACATTTAAAAATTTTTAAATCTGTCCAAACTATTTTATAATCACCACAATCAATTTTAACTAGATTAAAAAAATAGTAACATGGTGGGAAGAGAAGTAAATGTACTTAAAGCTGTGATGTGCTTTATATGACTATTTCAGATAATTTGCCATTTTCAACTTGTGACTTTATCAAAGCACAACCTGTCAGTTTGAGGTAATTTTTGTCTGTGAGCCTCAATGAAATATCACTGTGATACACAGCAGATGGTGTTGTAATGGATTGTCTAATTGTTACTATTAGGAACAATTTTTAATGTAAAATAGTCACAAAGAAGAATAAAAATTATACAATAGTATTCCTGAAACAAAGCTAGTATCATTAGGTGAGTCTATTCAGCTTTAAATATGTGCAAAATTGTGAATTTAATCATTGTGCTAACTGAGGAAACCAAGTGATCAAAAAGAGTAATGTCAAATCCACTTTAGTGAAGACATTACTTTGTAAATCCAAGGGAAATATAATTAAAGAAATCATTATTTTAAAAATTTAAATAATTTTAAAATGATTTGAATATGTGAATATTACTATATCTTTATAATAGGTTATCTTAATTATTATATTACAATACCAAATTCTTATTTGTATGAGAGCAATATAAATATTGAAGTAAAATAGCTACTGTTTAATAAAGAATAAAACATTCAAAATTTTGTAAAAATCATTATTTTAATTTATGGAAAAAACAATTTCTGCAAATCTTATGAAAACTAAATTAAAACTCTGCCTTTAAGCATCTAAAATATTTTTAATATTTTTTAAACTGACATTGAGATAATAAGTTTATGCTTGTCTGGAAATTTATCCAAAAGTTATAAGTATTTAAAAAGTACAGTCTACTATCTCAAAGAGTAAAAACATAAAAAGGCCAAAATTCTGCTCTCTTGCATGAACATTATATTAATTAAAGCAGGTAAGGGAACTACAAATCTGAATGAGGACCCTAGCAATCTAACTGATGTGTGGTAGTCACATTGCTATGTGTTTCTCATGTACTACCTCATTTAATCTTCATCACCTCACTTAGAAGAGTTAAACCCTGTTTACAGAGATATCAGTAAGACTCAAATTGGATTAACTCACATTACACACATGATAGAAAAGTGTGAGAACCAGAATTCATCATAAATGGTCCTGTCAACTGGTTTTCACAAGGAGACAGTCTAGAGAAATTAGAATGAGTCTGTTGGGAATGGGGAAATATTTAAATGAAAAAATGCCCATTTTTGAGGATATTTTGTGAGGTAAAATTTCTTTAACTATCATGAAATACTTGCTCTCTGATCTCAGTATTAGAAAACAACAAATGTGAAAATGATAAATCTTTATTTTTAAATTTTGATAAATTATTGTTTTTGTTTTTTTAAAGAGCAAACAATTTTGTAGTCTTAATTTTTTCTACTGCAAAATGCAATATTTAAACATTACAGGAATATAGAAATTAAAATATAATTCAAATATCTTCCAAATTTGTGTTCTAGCACGTAGTTATTCATCATGTTAAGGGACTATACACATCACCTTTCAGCCCAATCACTGAACATAATAAGAAAGTATTAATCCTGATGATAGTTCCCCTTGAATTCTAATGAATTCCATATATATCTATAAGATGAATTTACTTAATAGAGAGATAAATAAACTAATTTGTTAGGAGTTTTTTCAGTAAAGTGATACTAATTAAAATGCAACTCAAAATATGACTTTTGAATTATAGTTATTTTTTCAGAAAACTAGTCACAGATGATAACTGGAGAACAAAATTTCATCAAGTCATACTCTTTTGCTGATGGAGGACCTTGCCTCCGCGTTGATGGCAGCTGACTGACCAAGGTGGTGATTTCTAAAGGTTGGGGTGGCTGTGGCAATTTCTTAAAACAAAACAACAATGAAGTTTCCCTCATCAATTGATTCTTTCTTTCATAAGTTATTTCTCTGTGGAATGTGATGCTCTTGATAGCATTTTACCCACAGAACTTCTTTTAAAATTGGAGTCAATACTTTTAAATCCTGTTGCTAATTTATCAACTAAATTTATGTAATATTCTCAGTTGTTTGTTGCCATTTTAACAATCTTCACAGCATTTTCAACAGAAAATTTCATCTCAAAAAACCACTTTCTTAGTTAATCCATAAGAAGCACCTCCTCATTTGTTACGTGTTTTATTGGGAGATTGCAGATACCCAGACACATCTACAGGCTACACTTCCAGTCTAGTTCTCTTACTATTCCCACCACCTCTGCAGTTACTTCCTCCATTGAAGTCTTGGACCTCTCAAAGTCATCTTTGAGGGTTGGAATCAACTTCTTCAAACTCCTGTTAATGTTGACATTTTGACCTCTTCCCATGTATCATGACTTTTTTAATGTTATCTAAAATTGTGAATCCTTTCCAGAGGGTTTTCAATTTACTTTGCCCAGATCCATCAGAAGAATCACTATCTATGGCATCCATAGCCTTACAAAACATATTTCTTAAATAATAATACTTAGAAGTTTAAAATATTCTTTGATCTAAGGGCTAAAGAATGGATGTTGTGCCCGGCTGGTGTGGCTCAGTGGATTGAGCATCCTCCCATGAAGTGGAAGGTCCTGGTTTGATTCCTGGTCAGGGCACATGCCCAGGTTGCAAGCTTGATCCCCAGTAGGGAGTGTGTAGGAGGCACCCGACTGATGTTTCTCTCTCACATTGATATCTCTCTCTCTTTCTCCCTCCCTCTCTCTCTAAAAAAATCAATAAAAACATTAAAAAAAAAAAAGAATGGATGCTGTATTAGCAAGCATGACAACAACTTTAACTATATGTCTCCATCAGAGTTCTTGGGTGACCAGGTGCATTGTAAGTGAACAGTAATATTTTCAAAGAAATCCTTTTTGCTCATCAGTAAATATCAAGAGCCAGCTTAAAATATTTAGTAACTCATGTTGTAAAAAGATGTGCTGTCACTGAGGCTTTGTTTTTCCTTTAAAGAAAATAGGCAGAGTAGATTTAGCATGATTCTTAAAGGCCCTAGAATTTTCAGAATGGTAAATGGTCATAGGCTTCAACTTAGTCTCTAGCTGCCTTGGCCCCTAACACAAGAAGTCAGCCTATCCTTTGAAGCCCGGCGTTGACTTCTCTTCTCTAGCTATGGCAGTCCTAGACGGCATCTTCTTCCAAGATAAAGTTGTTTTGCCTCCATTGAAAATCTGCTGTTTAGTGTAGCAACCTTCATTATCTTAACTAGATCTTCTGGATAACTTGCTGCAGCCTCTATATCAGCATGAGCTGCTTCACCCTGCACGTTTATATGATGGAGATGGCTCTTAAACTTCATCAACCAATCTCAGCTCGCTTCAACTATTCTCCCGCAGCTTCATCCTCTCTCAACTTCATACAATTAAAGGGTGTCAGGGCCTTGCTTGGATTAGCCTTTGGTTTAGAAGAATGTTGTGTCTGGTTTGCATCCAGACCACTAAAATTGTCTCTATATCAGCAATAAGCTTGTTTCTCTATCTTTTGTGTGTTCACTGAAGTAGCACTTTCCATATCCTTCAAGAATTTTTCTTTTGTATCCACAACTTTGCTAACTGTTTGGTACAACAGACCTACCTTTCATCCCCTCTTGGCTTTCAGCATACCTTCCTCACTAAGATTTTAATTGTTTCTAGCTTTTTAAAAAATGATTCATTTATTTAATAAACATTTGACAGTTTCTTCTTATGAAAACATTACCCCTTCATCTTTAAGGAATAAAAAATATACTTTACCTCTTTGGCATTGATTGCAATTCAAAGCAATTTTTTTCTCATCTTCTAGTATTTTATGTCATTTTAGAATTGACTATAAGTGCCATAGATTTTTTTCCCCTAAAATGTTTTAAATTAAATTTCTTGAGGTAACTTTGCTTAATAAGATTATATATGTTTCAAGTTTACATTTCTATGTGATTCATGATCTGTATATGGCATTGTGTGCCCTCCACCGAAAGTCAAATCATCTATCATCATCACATATCTGCCCCCCTTTATCTTTTACTACCCCAACTCCTTCCCTCTGGTAACCACCATACTAATGTCTTTCTCTATGTGTTTCAGTTTTATATTCCACAAATGAGTGAAATCATATGATTCTTTGCTATCTCTGACTGACTTATTTCACTTAGTGTGATATTCTCAAGATCCACCCATGTTGTTGCAAATGGCAGTATTTTATTTTTTATTATGCCTGAAAAGTATTCCCTTGTATACATGTACCACATCTTTATCCAAGCATCTATCGAAAGACACTTTGGTTATTTACATGTGTTGGACACTGTGAATAATGCTGCAGTGAACATAGGTACAGATATCTTTGTGAATACATGTTTTTTAAAATTTTAGGCAGATACCCAAAAGAGGTATTATTGGGTTACAAGGTAGCTCTGTTCTTAATTTGAGGAATCTCTATATACATGGGCAAATAATTTTTGACAAAGGAGCCAAAAACATAAAATAGAGAAAAGAAAGCCTCTTTAATAAATGATGCTGGGGAAATTGGAAAGCCACATGCAAAAGATTGAAACTAGACTGCAGTTTGTCCCCAAATATAAAAATTAATTAAAAATGGATAAAAGACCTAAATATATTATCTGAAACAATAAATTACTTAGAAGAAAATATAGGTACAAAACTTATTTTCTTTGGTCTTAGATACAATTTTATGAATTTGACCCCACATGCAAGGGAAGTAAAAGCAAAAATAAATGAATGGGACTATATCAAATTAAAAATCTCTGCACAGTCCAGCTGGTGTGGCTCAGTGGTTGAGTGTCGACCCATGCACCAAGAGGTCGCCGGTTCAATTTCCAGTCAGGACACATGCCCAGGTTGTGGGCGCAATCCCCAATGGGGGGCATGCAGGAAGTGACCAAATGATGTTCTCTCTCATTGATGTTTCTATCTCCCTCTCTCTCTCACTTTGTCTCTCTCTTAAATCAATAAAGGAAGATAAAAATTTCTGCACAGCAAAAAAAAAAAAAAAAGAGAGAGAGAGAAACTATTAACAAAACTAAAAAGCAACCAACTGTGTGGGAGAAGACATTTGCAAACAGCAGCTCTGACAAGGGATTAATATCTAAAATATATAAAGAACTCATACAACTCAACACCAAACAAAAAATCCAGTTTAAAAATGGGAAGAAGACCTGAACAAACACTTCTCCTAAGAAGACATATAAATGGCCAACAGATATATGAAAAGATGCTCAACTTCACCAGCTATTAGAAAAATGCAAAACAAAACTATAATGAGATACCACCTCACACCCGTTAGAATGGCTATTATCAACAAGACAGGTAATAACAACTGTCGGATACGTTGTGGAGAAAAAGGAACCCTCATTCACTGATGGTGGGGATATAAACTGGTAAAGTTACTATGGAAACTATTTCTAGCTTTTGATATAAAGTGAGAGATGTATGAATCCTTTCACTTGAACAGTTAGAGGTCATTGTAGGGTTGTCAACTGGCCTAATTTCAATATCATTGTATCTTATGTAATAGGGAGACCTGATGGGAGTCAGAGAGGTGAGGGCACAACCTGTCAGTGGAGCAGTCAGAACACTCATTTATTGGTAAGTTCATTGTCCTGTACGGACACAGTTTGTGCCACCCCCAACAATTACAATAGTAACACCAAAAATCACTAATCACAGATCACTAGAACAAATATAATAATAATGATAAAAATAATAATGATAATAATAATAATAATAAAGTTTGAGATTTTGCCAGAATTACCAAAATGAGGCATAGACACGAAGTGAGCAAAAACTGTTGGAAAAATGGTGCTGATTGAATTGCCTGAGGCAGGGTTGCCACAAGCTTTCAATTTGTAAAGATGCAATTACCTGTGAAGCACAATAAAATGAGGTATTTCTGTACATTAAAAACCATCTCACAAAACTGAAGCTTGGATAACTAGAATGTGAGTAAACCATCCGACCCAACTAAGTCTCATTAATGTTAACAGTGATATCAACTAGAACTGTTATAATGCACAGTATAGTTCTATATATAAGTAAACTCTAAGTAACTATATAAAAAGTGGGTATTATTTCACATGTTAACTGGTTAAATTGTACTTGGTCATAAATCCAAATGACCATATATGCTTATGCTTATTTTTTCTGGGCCCCCTATTCTGTTCCATTGCTTTATATATCTATCCATGCCCAGTACCACATTTAGTTATTGAAGCTGCTTAAAAATTTTGATATGCTATAAAACAAGCCCCCACCTTTATTTTTTTGTTCAAAAGTGTTGTGCGTATACTTGGCCTTTATATTCCCTATAAATTAGAATTGATTAAAAATGTCTAATTAACAAAAAAATATATAAAATCACTAAATATTAAAGTTTCAATTGAATTGCATTGAAGTAATTGATAACACTTCAGTAAATTGACAGTTGTACAATAAGGGATCTTTCAGAAAATGATTATGCTATATTGGAGAAACTTTTCAGGTCTTCCTAAGTATTTCTCAATTTGTTTCATTGTTTTCCGCATAGAAATTTTTGGACAGCTTTTCTTAAATATATTCTTAAATATTTGATTTTTTTGTGTGTTTTAGCAGCTGTATTGATAAATAATTGATATAGAAAGAATTGCACATATTTAAAGTGTACAATTTTATTACTTAGGACATATGCAAATAACCATGATACCATCACCACAATCAAGGTATTAGATATATTCAACCCCTCCCAATGTTTTATACTCTTATGTGTGTGTGTGTGTGTGTGCATGTGATAAGAACGCTTAACATGAACTCTAACTTTTAAAGAGATATTAAAGTACACAATACCATATTGTTAACTATAACCACTATTTCACACAGCAGTTTGCTGGAGTTTACATGTGTAGTGTAAATGAAACCTTATACTCTTAGGAAAACAGCTCTCTATTTCTATTTTCCAGTTTCTGAAAACCACTATAGTAGTCTCTGTTTCTATGAGCGTAGCTATTTCATTTACCTTATACACGTGGAATCATGCAGTATTTGTCCTTCTGTGACTGAATTATGTCACTTAGCATAAGCCCTCTAGACTCATCCATATCATCACAAATGTTAAGATCTTCACCTTTTTAAGGCTTAATATTTCATTGTATATATACACCATATTTTCTTTATCTATTTATCTGTCATGGATACCTGGATTATTTCTTAGCTATTGGGAATATTGCTGCAATGAAAATGGAAATGCAAATATCTTTTCAAGATTCTGATTTTAGTTATTTTGCATGCCTACCAAGATGTAGGATTGATGGATCATATGGTAGTTCTATTTTAAATGCTTTTTGAGCAATTTCAATGCTGTTCTTCATTGTTGCTGCACAATTCTACATTGTGTGATAGTAAAAGTACAAGGGGTCGAACACACGTGTGTCTGCCGTTTTAACTCCACAGTCAAAGCACCATTTTAATAGCTACTACTCACAATTTAAGAGCTTTATCTTCCACCTGTTAAAAAATATTTTTTTAGAAAAGATATCATGACACTTATGCAAGTATAAGATAAACACATATCAATCATTTTATTTAACTCACCAAATATTAATTCAAAGGAGAATTCAATAAATAAACAAATAGATAATCATGAAAGTTGAAATGTATTTTCAAATAAATGCAAAACAGATCACTATTCACAGATTAATACTCAATTGCATTTCACTGGACACAATTTATATTTTTATAAAAAATAATAATATGCACTATTATTAATTTTCTACAACTACAGTCTTATAAAATATTTCAAAGTCAATGAAAAGTAGTGATAAAGCAGAGTTGCACCAGACAGAACAACCAAACACTTATTTTGCCTATTTGGTTTTTCTCAACATTTTCTTAAATATCTGTGGGAGCAGGTTAGGCCTTCTAATGATCACATTAGAATTTTAATATTAACACTTCAGCTTCTGCTGTTCATAGCATATAAATTTGCTGTGCTCCCTAAACCTCTGCTTGTTCAAAGTTATTTCTAAGACTGCCAAGTCTCTACTCATTTAATCATTATTTCTTCTGACATCTTTCCCCAGGGGATGGGTCTTAAATATCATGTCTCCAAAATTTTCATGGACTAATTCTTGATAAGAGAAAACTCTAGTACTCTTAGTCTTCCAATTTTCATTCACACTATTTCTTCAACACATATTCAACGTCTAGTGTTGGTTTATGGCAATCCAATGGCCTTCGGTATGATTCGATTGCCATTGTGCCCAGTGAGTCCAACACTAGTCACCCAGTGAGAGGCTCTGTATGAGTTTTGACCTTTGGACATTTTTTACATATATTATCCTCAATACATGGTAATTTTTAGAATATAGTTTCACTTATTTATTGAATAAAGTGCACAAATTCTAAGAGAACAGTTGGGCAAATTTTTACATGTGCAAACAATCATATAACCATGATCTAAGTCAAGTGAGAAACATCCCAGAAAGCTCTCCTAGGCCCTCACCCAGTCATGTGATCAGAGTTCATTGTAAAGACTATCTTTTCCCCACTGCACAGCCTTGGATTCCACTGTTCACAGCACATTAATTTACTAGGCTTCCTAAACCTCTATCCGTTCAAAGTTGTTTCTGACAACTTTTTTTTCTTTA
Organism: Molossus alvarezi; assembly: GCA_037176705.1. Lineage (NCBI taxonomy): Eukaryota > Metazoa > Chordata > Mammalia > Chiroptera > Molossidae > Molossus > Molossus alvarezi. The sequence continues at coordinate 122,926,556 of CM073885.1, forward strand.
CTTCACTGCATAAGTCAGATGGCATACATGTAAAGGCGTTTCTATATTACTAACTTGTTTCACTGGCCTATTGTTTATTTAACACTTGTACCATCTAGTTTTAATTGATACAACTTACTCGCAGATTGAGGTCACATAGCATAGTTCTCCAGATTTGTTCTTTTAGTAAGCCTTCACTTTTGGGGCTATTTTGAGAATCTTTATTGAGCTTGCTGTGACTCTATAAGATAATTTGGAGAAAATTGATATTTTTACAATATTATATCTTATCAATATGCATGATATTTCTCTTTATTTAGTTCTTAATTTTTTTCCCTCAAACATGTTTTCTAGTTTTCAATGTTTAAATCTTGAAAATACAGGGTGTAGCAAAAATAGGTTTACAGTTGGTCATATGGGAAATAATACAATAGTTAATAAATAATAGTACAAAAATACTGTTTCACATATTCACAACTGTAAACCTACTTTTGCTCCATCCTATATTTCATTAAATGTATCCCTTGGGATTTGTAATTGAAAATTATATCATTTTACTATTATGTTTTAATTGTGTTTTCTATACACCCAATGTTTGACATACAAATGTAGGGTTGTTATGTTCCTATTGGATGCACCTTATTGTCTGATAATAACATAACCAGCTTTTTTTTATTGAATCACTTACATGGTATCTCTTTCACATTCCTTTGCTTTCAAACCTTTTATTTTTGTATTTATTGTGTATCTCTTATAAACATCACATAGTTGGGTTTTTTGTTCATTTTGTCTTTTTATTTGTTTATTTTTCCAGTGTGACAGTCTTTATTTTATGGTGGACAATTACATCAAACATGTGATGTCTTGTGTTATCTGTTTATGCCACTAGTTTTCTTTTTCCCTTTATTTCTTGTTTCCTTTTTCATCAATTAGGTATTTTTATATCATTTTACTTTTCTCATTTATTATCTTGTCAGTTCTCTATCAGTTATTGCTTTAGTTGTTACTCTAGAGATTACTTTTTAAAAATCTTTTTGAGCAATGACTAAACTTGATGACAAGTTAACTTTTTCCCTTCCTACTTTTTGCGCCGCTGTTACTGTGCAGAAAGGAGTTAATAAAGGAGGCCGGAGGCTGATCTTTAGAAGGGCCTGCTTGACTGGCATCTGGAAACTGATTCTGAAATGCTTTCTAACTTATAAGTTGTCTCTCTCTACCAACAGTGTGATTTATAGTGAACATCTGCTTTCTTCTGACAGTCCAGGAGTTGAGCTAAGTATGCCCATGTGAAAAGCTACCAATAAAAAACCTAAACTGAAATGGGTCTCCCTGGGCAGAAATACTGCACTATGTTGCTGTATTTTCTCTGCTGAAGGGATGGTACTCTCTATGTGAGCTCTCACTGGAGGAAGAGAGTAAAGGAAGCGTACTCCTGGACTACTCCAGACTCTGCCTGCGTCTTTTTCCCTTATTGACCCAGTTGTATCTAGTGTTACTGTGTTACTGTGGTGCTATGTTTCTGTAATAAATCTGAGCCATGGGACAAACTACATGATGAGTCTATGAGTCTTTGTAGTGAATTATTATACATGTGGATGGTCTTGGGGACCCCCAAACAATTGGTATATATTTTATTTGCACAAATGTCATAGACTTCATACGAATTGATCATTTACTTAAAAAGTCTTTAGATTGCAAGCTTCATTTGTCCTTCTTTGACATATTTCCTATAGATCCATCTGAGATTACTTTTATTCTGTCAAAACTCTCTTTAGTAGTTCTTTAATACATATCTGTTCTCTTAATTTTATGTTTTGGAAAATGTTATTATTTTACCTTTATTTAAGGAAAACATGTTTTCTAAGTATAGGATTCTGCACTAGCAGATTTTTCCCCAACACTATTAAAACTAATGACGATTTTTCTCCACTAGTTTTTAAGCTTTTCTTTTTGTCTTTATCAGCACTTTGATTATGATGAACTTACAAGTGGTTTTCTTTATATTTGTCCAGTTTAGGGTTTAATGATTTATTTAAGTGGTGTTTTGATGTATGTCATTATATTTGAAAATGTTTACCCAGTATTTATATAAATACTTATTTTGTCCTGTATCTTTCTCTATTCTACCTTTAAGACTCCAACTACACATATGTGAGAACTTTTTTTCATGCCCCATATGTCTTTATACACTTTTCAACATTTTTCATGCTTTTTGTTTGTTTGGTCTTTATATTAGGATTCTTCAAATGGACCTATAAATGTAAATTTTATGTATTTTTAATATGTTTTTATTGACTATTTTCAGAGAGAGAGAGAGAGAGAGAGAGAGAGAAATTTCAATCAGTTGTCTTCTATATGCACCCCTATCAGGAATTGAACATGAAACCTGGATATGTGCCCTGACCAAGACTCAAACCAGTGACCTTTCAGTGCCTGTGATGATGCTCAGCCAACTGAGCCACACCAGCCAGAGCAATGTATTTTTATACTTCATATTAACTAGCCCAGTGTCTTAGTGGACTAGAAAGTCACATTTAGGTGTTACATATATAATGTATTCATGGACCCATTGGGTTCCTTGTATTTATTTCTCATGTTGCTTCTTCTCTGCCAAAATGTGTCTTAACTGTTAATTTTTTTGTTATATTCTCACACAACATATTTTTAAATAAATCTCTCACCTTAGAACTGATTTCCCTTGGTTTTGTTTTCCTTAATAGATTATGATTAATTATGCATAAATATAAACTTTGCATTTAAAATGACTATGAATAGTTTTTTATAAACATTTCAAATATTTTTATTGTTCTCTTAATCATTTTTATTGCTTAGAAAATGTTAATCTTCTTATATAAAAGGTAAATAATAGATTATTTTCAACTGACTAAAAATAGTAAAAGTATCTTTTTAAAAAACTGTCAGTTTTAAAGTTTTAAATGCATTTTATAAAATTCTCTGTAGTGCTCTATTCTGAATTTAAAAAATTAATGTTGCACATTAATTAGGTGAGCTAAGAATTGGGATTGCTCATCTGAAATACTCATCTAATCCAAAGAAAGAATATGAGATAATACACATTAGTTACTAAACGCTAGTCTTTTAAAAAAATCTTTAAGGTTTCTATTATCTATCTGCATAAAAGAGAAGAAATAATCTTGCAGATAGCTTTGTATAAATATGATGACTTTGACCATTTGATTTCTATTTATAATATTCAATAATTTCAAAATATTTAATTATTATACTTGAGTATGTTTCAAAATAAAAATTTAAAAAAATATAAATATCCATTTTCTACAAGAACATATGTTATTTATATGCCTTCTACAAGAAACACAATCCACAATCCATTTTGGGCACTATATTATTAAAAAATTGTCAGTCTGCACTGTCAAGTTTTTAGATTATTGATAAAACAAATTTTCAAAGTATTCTACATTTTCAATTATATAAGCATTTTAGCTATTAAAAAAAAACAACTAATTATTGATTTACCAGAATATCTACCATAAACCAATTGAAATAAATCTAAATAAACAAAACAACAGAGAATATCAAATTAAAAAAAAAAAGGGGTCTTAAACTCACTCAAATTTAATATGATTTGAGCCACATTGTAAAAAAAACTATACTGCCAACACCCCATCCTAGTTTTGCTCTGTGGAGACACCTTCCTTACACCTCTTGAACTTTGATATCTCCTCCCATTGGATATTCTTCTAACCCTGCTCTGTCTTTGACTTCCCCTAGCAGTCCACCTTCCATTATCTGGGTGCCCTTTTCATCTCAACTCACTTCTAAAACTTATGATAAACTGTCTAATTTCATACTCCTAAACACAAATAGATGAGAACATGAACTGGGGTGAGTGTAAAGGGGCAGAAATAAAGGCAGTTGCTGTAAGGCTGTAGTGTGTTCATTACCTGAAGCATCAGGATGAAATACAGTTAACTCTGGAAGGGCATGTTAACTGATTTGTTTTTCATTAGCTATGCTCAGTTACAAGGTTGTGGCTCTCTTTAGTCTGTTAAATAAAGCCATTTTTCATCAAACAACTTTGTATAAGAGACAAATTCAGGCTCATCAATAAGAATTAATTTCTATTTATGGTGCTATAATTTGCAAGACTTTAAAACCAACATCCATGGAACATTCTGATTTTGAACTCTATTCTTGAGCATACTGCCAAAGATTTTTTTCTATATTCTCGATAAATTATAATTTTATAAACTCTTTACCTCTTTCATAGTTATTTTTTATTTCATTTATTTTATGAACTTTTGAATTTCCTATGACAAATTTTCTAACTGTTTCCCTTACTATGATAGTTCCAAATCACAATATGCTCTTATATATCAACGATTCAATATTCCTTCCAACTTACCAAGAAAATCTATAGGCATGAAATTCCCATCTTTCTTTCTCTCCAATTGGAAATATGCATGTAATAAAACCCTTTCCACTCTCTCACACTCCAATGCTCTGCATCACTTCCTCCAGGGATAGATGAATGTGGGGCAATTACAAAGGCATAAGGTATAAAGTATAAAAAGTGCTAACATTTTTTGGTAGTTTTTACAGTGTGTTTTTCTATACATTGTTGTATGTAATAAGAAAGTATGAAATTTGCTATTATATTTATATTAGAAAGTATCACAGTTTAAGTGATTTGCTCAAAGTCACACAGAAAAAATTAAATTTTAATTTAGGGTAACTTCAAATATCTGGGCTTACCCAGAGATCCCTGACCACACTGAGTATAACTTCCACAGTCATAATGCAAAATATAACTAGATTGAAATCAAAGTCTTTATAACCCCTGTATTAGAAAGGGAGAATGTAAATGAGTGTAAAGAAAATTATAGAACAAAACTCTAAGTCTATATATTTTGTACTGTGTTATTCAGCAACTATGCAAAAACAAGGAGTTATTTATTAATTCAATTATTATCCATTTCTTCACTCATCAAACAGTCATGACGAGATGCCTGAATAGAATACATATTTACCTCTTGAAAGGGTTCCAAGAGGAGAGAGGGTTAAGGAATTTACTCTGAAAGAAACTTCTCTAGCCTTGACAATTTTCTGTCATATCAAGAACCTGTCCACACAACAGGGAAAAAATATGTCCACAATGAATAGTAGTGAAAAAAATTGTACTTATAAATGAAGTTCTGATGCACAGTAAATGGAGATCAAACTAATAACCTAATGTACTCAAGATAAAAAGTTGAGCTCTTTTATTTCTAGGACTTTGTATTTGCTGCTTCTTCTGCCTGGAAGCCTTCTTCCTCAGGTGTATGTAATTTTTTCATCACCTTTTCCAGGTCAGAGCCTTTTTTTCCCCTCAGAATTTATATTGATTTTTGAGAGAGAGGAAGGGAGAGAGAAACATCAATGTGAGAGAGAAATATTAATCAGCTATCTCCTGCACACCTCCCACCCGGGATCAAACCTGCAACCTAGATATGAGACCCCACAGGTAATGAACCGGCAACCTTTCAGTGCACAAGAAGATGCCCTACCAGCTGAGCCACACTGACTAGGAATCCAGGTGAGAGCCTTAACATCTCTCTGCTACAATTGTAGCTACCTCCTCCACAGGTATCCCCATTCTCCATAACACTCATTATCTCACACATACATATTTATCTATTTGTATTGTTATTATTTTATTGTCTGTCACTTGCATAAAAGCTGTATAAGAATATATTTTGTTTTTATGACTATCTTATCAGCACTTTGAAAAGTGTCTAGGATAACATAGTTGCTCAATAAAGATTTTAAGTTAATGAATATTTTAGAACAGAGAATTTAGAAGACATACAAATTTTTTTTAAAAAAAAACTCAAAAGAAATTATGATGTTTCATTTAAAATTCCCCCAAAAAGAAATTTGCAAGTAGCTGATCCAAAAAACCGGCCGGCAGCTGGATCGCACCGTCCCTCTGGGGCTCTGGTTTCCCACTGCTCGTGTGAGCTACTGGACTGCACAGGCCTCTGTGGAGCCCCAGGTCCCGCTGCCCCATGGGGCTCAGCTCCTGCTTAGCCTTTGCTGTAGATTTTGAGGGTGGGTCAGAGCTGCTGGTCTGTTCTTCTGTTGCCTGGGGATGGATGTCTGCTCCCAGCCTCTGTTGCTGGGGCTATATCTCCACTCTGATCAGGCTGCTACTATTGGGGATAGTGCTGGGCTCTGGGCTGTCCACGGCTTCTGCGACAAGCACCTTGGGAGCTCCACTACTGTGCACCAGTCTGTGCTGACACAGAGTGTCCACTGGTCCAATGGTGCCACATGCACTGGTGGCTCAGGTTGCTGGGCCCTATCCACTCTCACTGCCTCCTCCCAGGGAAGACCAGGGATCTTCCAAAATGGTGGGACCTCGCCGTGGTGCAGGGAGAAGTGTCCTGAGGGGTCGCTTGCCGCGGTAGCTGGCTGCTCCGTCCACAGCACAGGACCCTTCTGCTCCGTGTCTCTGCACTGCTCGGGTTTGGTTGTCCACCTCACGTCCACTCACACTCACACACTCGCCCTCCCTCCGGTCCTGCCCCACCATCTTCTCCCACTTTATTTCAATTTTTGAAGAATTCTTACAAATATTTTTTTTTAAAGAAACTACTTTTATTCATCTGCTGCCTCAATTTTTGTCCATACCTCTCTGCTTAAATCTGTTGTGGAGGGGGCTTCCTTAGTATGCTTCTGACGCAGATGGTCTTGGGCTAAGGTCAATGGTAATCCTCATTTTGTGGCTTTTGGGTCATTGGATCTCACAGGAGAATCACTCCTGATTCCTATTTTTCTAAGCCCCCCCCCATATATAATCATAAATTTAAAAGTCTGTTTTCAAAGTTCCAAGAGTGGTTGCCATTACTTAACTGCAGCTGAGGGAACCTGGGCTAATGGCACCTGGGAAGGTTGGTAGCGAGAGGAGCTGACTCGGTCTCTGGGCAATACCTGCTGCTCCAGCCACACAGTGTTCTCTCCTGCTGGTTCGCGTGACTGAGTGCTTCGTTCAGAGATACTATTTTCATGAAATGTGTTACTTTCACAGTTTGTACATTGTGAGAAGTGCTTCTCACCATGCGAACTTCACTGCATTGCTGTGCTTAGAAGTTTAAAAATAAAAATTTTAAAATAAATAAGCACTCTTTCAAATGTTCTCAAAACTCTTGCTCTTTCCCATCATCATTTTAAATAAAAAAACACAGTAGGCATAACAATACTTACATAGAGTTTTACTAAAATCAACATGCTGTGTTAGCCAGTAATTAATGTACTTATAATTATATGATCTCTTATATACAGAGAATAAATAAACTTTCTTTGGCATTATTTGCTTTATGATTTATTGGCTGTCAACCTACTAATTAGTAAAATAAACATATCTCAACTAGTTGCAGATTAGATGGCGAGGGTGCCTATGTAACGGGCAAACAGTAGCCAGGCCTGTGGTTGGAGAAAGGAGGTAGACTTGCAGACGCAGAAATTAGCATTTTTTTGACAATATATTTTTCTATTTCTAATGTTTATTAGCATCAGTTGTTCGGTTACCCAATTATAATTAGAAAGATGAACTATCAGGTACCATTGTCCTCTGACTCACCTAAAAATGTCCTACAATTCTCACTCACATTTGCCCAGGAAACTGATATTTGTTCTACAATTTAATAGGAGTAAAAGTGAGAATTATTGGTAGGGAGATGATAAAATAAGATACTCCATGTAAAATCACTTTTTTATAATGTTAAAATTGTTTTCTCCATTTGAAAGAAGAAAAATAATTACACCCATAGCTCACATTGCCCGGGCAATACCCTCTTGTGCACAGGCCTTAAAATGTCCCCCTACACAATGAAACAAGCAAGGTGAAATGCACCAAGTGTCACATCCTTCGTACTTATCTCTGTCAATATGACAACTAAAACCATTTCTGCTCATGCATTAGCTTCCACACTCTTATTCCCATCTGTCCAATTTGTGAATTTAGCTTATTAGTCTTCTCCTTCCCCCAACGTTTTTTTCCCAGTTTCTTCTCTGGAATGTCTACTCATCAAGTACTGTATATTGTCAAACTCATTCCTGAATTTCTACTTCCCATCTGTTGTTTAAATGATATCCTTTCTCCCTCTGAGATACCATTTCCTTCAGTCCTTTCAATAGGAAGCTATATTTTATTCACATGCCATATATCTTAAATTTTAGAGCAGAACTGGTACCCTCTTTGCTCTCCATTGTTGCTTCTAGATCATTATTGTTTTATCTTTGGAATTCTTGATAGTTAACAGTATACATGCTCTATACTTCCCCTAACAGACTTTATCAGCTAGCCCATAATACTTAACTCCTTTTCATTTATCTCTATGATACTTTAACCTTTGTATTTCTCATTTACTCCTTAGGCTCCTAACATACTCAGCTCCAAAGAATTTTTCTTTGCTTTATGCTGCCATGGTCACACTGTACATGTTGTCATTATCATAAACAGAACTATCTCTTGAGTCACTAATTTTCATTTCTTACTATAAAATTTTCTAACATCAATAGTCAAATATATTGATCTTGCAGATCTTGCTATGTGACCTTTAGCAAGTTACTTAACTTCACTATGTCTTTGTCCCCTTGTGTTAGATGAACATAATGATAGCACTTTTCTTATGGAGTTGATCTGAGGAATAAATTAACCCAATTATATAAAATGCTTTAAACATTTCTTAAAAATAGCAAGTGTGCATTAAGTATTAGCAATCACTTATTATCATTGTAATAACTTGCTAATACTAATTTCATTTTATTATTTTTTCCTTTTTTATTTCATGGTGTACTCTATACCATGCAAAACACTCCCCCCGCTCCCCCATCAAATATGCTCTTCCAACAGCACAAATTCAACTTTATTCCATTTCAACATTCATCAAATCTCTAGCTCCTTCTCACTTTCAGCTGGTGTGTCTAGAAGAGAAGGAGGAGCAGGAGGAGGGGGAGGAGGATGAAGAGGAGGAGGAGGAAGAGGAGGAGGAGAGGGGGAAGGAAAAGAAGAGAAGAAAGAGGAATTTTCTGTCGTCAAGTTTATAACAGGTCTATAGTTGTAAGTAGTGCATCTTTTTGTCTCAACTCCTTCATTTGTCTACTATGTTCTATTTATTCCTATATTAGGGACTTTATCCTCTTAATGACAATCTTTTCTGAATTCAACACAAACCTGAGAGTACATGACATGCAAAGATATTACATTTCATTTTCTCAACACTCTATTATCTACAAAATATATTTGAAGGGCAAGTTCATCCTGTAGAAGGCCAGCTTATTCTCTTATCTCCCATGGTAAACAACAACAACAACAAAAAGAATATGTGTCTCTTCACATATATAATGTAACCAAAACCACTATTTACTAATTTAGTCAAACTAGAAACATGGGAAATAATACTTTACCCATTCTTTTCACTTAATTACCACATCCAACAAAGCAACATTCTAGTGGATTCTACCTTAAAATATATATCTTAAGAAATCAAATTCTGGCAGGACAGTGTGAGTGCTCCACTGATCAGCTTGCCATTGAAACTAGGAAAACCTATAGAAATTGATCATTTATAGTCTCTGGAAATGGCCCCAAGAATAAAAAACAAATAAAGAACATCTATTCAAGAATATCTTCAAAAATTGTTTTTTAATAAAGGTGAGAATTTGTGATATTTGAATCAAGACCACTCTCTCATTCCCCCCTCTTTCTCCCATTGTAGTGATGGGGGAACTCACCTCCAGCCTCCCAGGGCCAAGAACACAGGGCTCCCTTTCTCCCCAGATCTTAGAGAGAGCTTTATATTTTTTTCCTGGGAGGAATAAGGTGTCATTGTTTCTCATTCAGCTTCCAGATGGATGCTAGAGGTCAGTTTGGGGTAAGATCATATAACAAACGAGTAAATTTAGAAGAATAGAAAAAATGTAAAGTATGTTATCTGACTACTATGAAATAAAATTAGAAATCAACACCAGAAAAACAATTTTAGAAACTCAGAAATATATCGAAATTAAGTAACTTATTTTTAGATAACCAGTGGATCAAAAAAGAAAGCAAAGAGAGATAAAATAAATACTTTGATATTAATGAGAATAAAGACACAAAATTTCAAAACTTGTCATATGCCAGTAAGGCAGTGCTTAAATGGAAATTTTGAGATGCAAATTAATATATTAAGAAAAATCTCAAATTAATACTCTAACCTTTCACCTATGATACTAGAGAAGTAAGAGCACAATAAACCTAAAGCAAGCAGAAGAAAGGAAAGAATAAGATTATAGTGAAAATGAATAAAATGGAGAACAGTAAATAGAGAAAATCACTGTCGCCAATAGCAGGTTCATTGAAAAGACCAACAAAAGTAATTACAGCTTTACCTAGAATGATCACGAAATAAGAGAGAACACTATAATAACTAGAATCAGAAATGAAAGAGGGGACACTACTACTTACCTTATAGAAATTTGTAAAAATTTTAAACAAATACTATGAACATTTATATACCAACAAATTAGACAACTTAGATGAAATGGACAAATTCTCAGAAAGAACAAATTACCGAACTGACTTAAGTAGAAATAAAAAAAATTGAATACACCTATAACAAACAGGGAGATGGAATAGTAATAAAATATCTGTCTACTAGGAAAGCACAAGCCCCAATGGCTTCATCAGTGAACTCTACCCAATATTTTAAAAGAATTACTACCAATTCTTCACAATCTCTTCAAGAAATAAAAGAGAACAACTCTTTTGATAGTATACCAAAACCAGACAAGGACATCACAAGAAAAGAAAACTACAAACCACGATTTCTTATGAATATGGACATAAAAATCCTCAAAAAATAGTAGGGAACTACATCCAGAAATATATAAAAATAATTATAAATGATGACTAAATGAGACTTAGTCCAATATTGCAAGGTTGGTTTAACATACAAAATCAACTAATGTAGTATATTATATCAATAAAAGGAAAAAATAGCACATGATAATAGATACAGAAAAAACATTTGACACTATCTGAAATCCTTTCATAATAAAGTCAATCAACAAAAGTAATAAAAAGATAGTTACTCTGGTTGATAAGGAATTCTAAAAACCTACAGGTAACATCGTACTTTATGATAAAAGACTGAATTATTTCCACTAACATCAGGTAGACAACAAGAATATCCACTTTGATGACTTCTATTTAACATGGTTCTAGCCAGAGAAATTAGTCAACAGAAAGAAATAAGGTAACAAGCTTAGAAAAGAAGAAATGTAACTATTTCAATTTGAGATTACATAATCTTGTATGTAAAAAATCCTAAATAATCCACTAAAAAAAAAAAAAATAGAACTAACAAAAGAGGTCAGCAAATTTGCAGGATATAAGATAAAAAATAGAAAAAACAATGGCATTTTACACATTTGCAATAAATAATATGAAAATAAATATAAAACAATTTTATTCACAAAAGTATCAAAGGATAAAATATTTATACTCAAACCTACCAAACATTGCTGAAATAAAAAAGTAAAACCAAAGTAAATTGAAAACATTTGGCCTCGTTTTGTGGTTTGGAAAAGGGTTTAAGGTGAGGTACATTCTACTCTAGACTTTCCCAGCCCGCCGCTCTGCCCTAGATCCTGGATGTGAGCTGCAGCTCGGGAGACCAGTCAGCCCTGCCCTCTGGTCCACTGCGCAGGACGACACCAGCCAAAGATGATCTGCCCCTTTGCGCGGTTTCTCCTGATCAAAGCTGTAATCGTGGTGTGATTGCTGACAACCTGACACCTCCGTTCTGTCATGAGTGGATTTTTTCAACAATTGCACCTAGGTTTTCTCAGTCCCTGATTCCCTTGTATTTGCTTAACATACAATTTGACTCCTTACAGGCTCCTAGATGGCAATACTGGATACAAAAGGCCAGGATGATTTATGATTTAATGGTCATTTGAAAACCAAGTTGAGAATCTGTACAATGGAGAGAAAAAAAAGAAAACATTTGGCATTCATTAATTTGAAGATGTAACATTGAATAAAATTGTGGTACTCTCAAATATGATCTACAGAACCAATGCAATCCCAATCAGAGTACCAGCTAACTTTTTTTTTTTTTGGTAGAAATTGACAAACTTATTCTAAATTTCCTCTGATTTCAAAGGACCTATTTCAGAATAACCAAAACAATTCTGGGGGAAAAAAAGAAAATAAAATAAAGTTGGAGCTCTCACACTATGCAATTTCAGTAGTTACTACAAAATAATTTTGATCAAGACAGTGTGGTGCTGGCACAAAGGGAGACTGACAGATGAATGGAATAGAACTGCAAGTCTATAAATAAACACACATCCATTTAATGGGGAAAGAATGGTCTTTTCAATAAATGGTACTGGCACACTGGATATCCATATGCAAGAAAAAATGAACAAATAAATATGAGCAATAAAATGAATTTATTACAAACACAAAAATTAACTCAAAATGTATCAAAAAATGTAAATGTTAGAGTTAAAACTATACAACTCAGAAGAAAACATAAGGGAAATCTTTATGACATTGGACTTGGTAAAGAATTCTTATATATGACACCAAAAGCATGAGCAACAACAACACAAATAGATACAATGAACTTCAACAAAATTAACACCTGTGCTTGAAAGAATACCATCAAGAAAATAGAAATACAACCCACAAAACTAAAAACAATAGTTGAAAATCACAACCTGATAACAAATTTGTATCCAGACTATACAAAGAATTCTTACAACTTAAACTAAAAAAACAAAAACCCAATTTAAAAATGGACAAAGCATCTTAAATTGTTAACTCATGAGTTAATGCGCCTTTTCATGCCCAAACGTTGCTGACCACGCACGAGGTAACTCATGTTTGCACTTGCATTAGCTATTTCAATTTTTGAAACTCAGGGTAATATAGGATGATTGCGTTTGTGACTCTTCACCCTAAGGGTCGAAGTCGAAAAACAGCACACCGTTCTATATTCTCAAAGTAGCTAGGGAATGGATATCTGCTGGTTCAAATGAGTGCAGCTCAGAACCTAACCCTTCTTCTGGTACTTCTAAAAGAGCTCCTTACATTGATTCACCTTTTAGGCTTGCAGGGCAACTAAAAGACCACGTTTTAGAAAAAACAGTCACTGGTATAAAAAACAACAACTAGAATGTGTAAAGTGTGTGTTTCAAAAGGTGATTGCTATACAGTATACCACACCAAAAAAATTACTAAGATATATAATATGTATAAAATATAATATGTAGCAGATACGTACAAAGTTTCATTTAAATTCATTGTGCATAATTAAAGTATACCGAAGTTTATTTAGGTTGTTTCATTTTCATACGCAATTACGAAAAAATATCTGGTGACGTGAGATAACTTCTGTGCAAATTGACAGTCAACAATGTGTTAATGGACATTTCTCCAAGGAAAGTATATAACTGAACTGAGAGAATATGAAAAGATACTCAATTTTATTAGTCAGAGGGAGGTGATAATCAAAACCACAGTGAAATACAACTTTATACCTAGATCAAAAAGTCAGATAGTTAGTGTTGGTGAGGATTTGAAGAAAACGGAACCCTCAAATTCTGCTGGTGGGAATGTAAATAGTACAGCTCCTTTGACAGTTTGCCAGTCCCTCAAATGATTAAACAGTTACCATGACTCAGTAATTCCACTCCTAAGTACATGCACAAGAGAAATAGCTTCAGGGCTACACAAAAATGTGTGTATTAATTTTACCTAAAGGTAAAAATAACCCAAATGCCCATCAATGGATGACTACATAAGTAAAATGTGGTATGTAAGTACCATGAAATATTTTTCAGACATAAAATGGAATGAAATATTCATATGTAGTAAAACATAGATTAACTTTGCAAACGTTATGCTACATGAAAGAAGCTAGTCACAAAAGATTCTATGATTCTATTCATTTGCAACATCCACGACATGGAAATCTATATATAGAGAGGAAAGTGTTTTCATTGCTGCTTATGGCTGTGTGGGTGGGAAGTTGGAGTTAGGGTTCAGGAGATCAATAGCCAAATAGTACAGGATTTCTTTCTAGGATGGTGAAAATGTTCTAAAATTGTCTCTGCTGATAGTTGCACCATCTGTGAATATACGAAAAACAATTGGATTGTAGATTTTAAATTGGTAAATTATAAGTACGTGAATAAAGCGGCTAACTATATTACTTAAATGTGTCTCCTTTTCTATCCATAGCACAGTGCAAGCCACAATCCTATTTTAATACTATAATATCCTAGTAATATCATATTTAATTCATATTCTTAGCTATTCCAATCATCTTTCTACACAGCATTTGGAGTTCACTTTAAATAAATGTGAAATAAATCACATGACACCAATGTTTAAAACATTTCAACTACTCCCGGTCGCTCTGGAATAGAAAGCGCTCTTCCTCATCAAGGCCACATAGGACCTGACCTCCACATCTCAGCGCCATATCCAGCTACTCCTCTACTTCGCTCTGGGGGTTGGGGGTCACCTCCTAAATCTGAAAACGGCCTGCTCTCCTAGCCTCCCACTTGCTGCTGCTTCCTGGATGCCTCCCTATCCCAGCTGATTTTCCTACAATTCCTTGGCTAGGACCTCCATGATCACACAATTTGAATTAGTTTTCATTGATATTTTGAAAATTAGCCAAATTTGTGGACATAATTTTACATTTGATATTTTAAATATCTACCCCATTAATGGCTAGAAGCCTATTTAGAATGTATTCCCATATTGTATCCTCCAAAAAATTAGTAAGGGGAGAGAATGGAAGAGAAAAAAATAAAGAAAAGTGAAGAAAGGGAGTAAGAAGACGACAAGGCCGAGGAGGATGAGAATCAGGAGAAAACTATTTGACAAAATACTCATTTGTTAACCCAGGCAAATGGGATCAGATAAGTAAATGCAGGTTTATTGTCATATACTTTCCAATTTTCAGTGAGTCAGAATGATTTAAAAATAAAAACTTGGAGAATGAATTTTTACTTCCATAACCCCAGTGCTGAAAGTGCTAATGGAGAGTATTGTCTGCAGAAGAAGTGAGTGCAGGTTATATAATGTCTCTTACCAGGGATTAATGTAAATTCATTTCTTCAACATGTAAAACCACAAGATTTTTGTGCCTCTTGAATTAATGGTGTATTTCCTTTAATAAATTGATATATAAACCAAATCTGATAACTTGCCATCATTTTGCCTTGTTATCTATGGGGTTTAAAATAAAATGTAATTATCAAATTAAGAATCTGTATTAAGTCAAGTTCACAATCAAGTATCTCCTCATTATTGACTTTATTTTATACATAGATCATTTTTATTTTGATTATTGTGCTCATACAAGCAGATGGGACTGAAAAATGCTGTTCTACTGGTTCTTGTTATATAACAAATTGCCTCAAATCTCTGACTTATAACAACCACTTTATTTAGCTCAAAATATGGTAGATCAGAATGGGAAAAGTTGGGCAGGGAAGTTCTCACTTAAAGTCTCTTATCGAATGTTTATGGGTCTGTAGTCTGAAAGTTTGCCTGGTTTGGACATTCAAATGACTCCCAGCTGCCTACTCCAATCAGGCTGTTGATCAGAGTACCTACATCTGGCTTCTTCGACCTGAAGATCTGAAGATAGTCTGTCTTCTTCTTTTTTTTTTTTTTTTTATCCTCACCGGAGGAGGACACTTTCCCGTTTTGTTTTGTTTTTTGTTCAGGTAGAGTGGGAGGGAGAGAGAGGAATAGAGAGAGAGAAATATCGATGTGAAAGGAACACATCGAGTGGCTGCCACCCGCACGACAAACTGCAACCGAGGTACTCGCCCTTAGCGGGAACCGAACCAGAGTCTCTCAGGACCGCAGGTCGACGCTCTAACCGCTGAGCCAAACCGGCCAGGGCTAGTCTGTCTTCTTATACGGTAGCTTTGTTCCTCTAGGTGAAGCTTCCCACAGGGCTCCTAATGGTTGTTCGCATTTTAAAACTTGATTCATGGACAAGAGTCGCTTAATATTGTATTGCCCCAAGTTCAGTCTTAAACAGTGATATAAACTATCTACTTTCTTGCTTAAGTCAGTTAGAAGGGGACATGTGGAGGTCAGTCCTTCTCTCAGCGTTAGCAGCACACCTTAGACATTGTGTCAAAGACTTCTTGGCTCAGAGCTAAATATCACCTTCCTTTGCAAATCCAAAGCCACATTCCAATCATCCCATTGAGGACACCTTGCCAGAGATATCCACCAGAACCCTTAGTCTTCCTTCAGCCTCCCCAAAACTCTCTTGCACAACTGTCTTAAATAGCTGTCATGGACCTAACAGCAACATAAGTCGAAAAATGTATTTTTTTTAACTTTATGTTTATTGTTGACACTATTACAGATATCCCCATCTCTGCCCACCCCCTTTGCCCACCTCCACCCAGTCCCCACCCCCACTTCCTTCTGGCCATCTGTCTGTGTCTATGGGTTATACCTGTATCTTTGGCTAATCCCTTCCCCTTCTTTTATCCAGTCTCCCCACTCCCCTCCCCTCTGACAGCTGTCAGTCTGTTCCATGTATCCATGACTCTGGTTCCATTTTGTTCATCAATTTATTTTGTACATTGGATTCCATATATATGTGGGGTCACATGGTATTTGCCTTTCTCAGATTATTTTTATTGATAGAAATATAGGAAAATATGTGGGAACTGGAAACACTGAGGATGTTTTTAAAATCAAAGTAGCTCTCACTGGTGTCAGTGGAGCCTTAGGGGAGCCTCAGTGTGAGCCCTGGCGTTGGGCAGAGGAAGATGACTGGGGAGAGGAAGGTGGAGAGGACGGTCTGTGGGAATTCCATTTCACTTAACCATGATTGGGGCATTTCACAGGGTTTGTTGCAAGAAAGTTTTCTGTTCCTAACTTTTTGAGATCGCTAACGTATTATATTCCAATAAATCAATTCATTTTTTAATGTAACATTGATGTTACTTGTCCAGAACTAAATTACCTCAAGAACAGAGTTCACATTTCATCATTCCTCTTGATCCTGTTTAATTTTAATGTATAGTTGTATACCTGGTGTTGCAAAGGGAAATGCTATTTAGTTACATTGTTTGGCTAAGTCACTTAACACATTACAGGTTGGCATTTGGCACAGCTATAACTTTAAAGCTAATATTTCACAAAAATCTTTGAAAAAATAGATGTCCTCTCCATTAAATGCTTTTTGTAAAGGTTAAGTGCACAGTGTTTCACATTTAAGGTGATTCTTGAATTGATAACAAAGTTACTCCCTTTTTATAGAGATGTCAACCATAATACATGGTTCATTAAAAAATCACCCACAGGTGTTTTTTTCTTTTGTTTTTGTTTTTTTCTCTCAACGCCTTTCATTGGTATTTTAAATAAAAACCTATATTTGATTCCCTCACCTAGAAAATTTATTGTTATTGACTTTCCTATGCAACCACCAAGAATTACAACTCTCTTATTTGCACAACACCTAAAATGATTTGTATTTTTTCTATAAAAATTAGGTCAATCACTGATTGAAGTGTAGATTTATATGCTTCCAAATATCTATCTTTGACCAACCACAAAAGATGACTCAGGGCAGAGCACTTAGTGCTATTCATCACCCATACTGCAAAAATCTGTTCGCTACCTAATTGTTTATAGTTCAGATGACACTGGAAAGTATTATAAGCAATGGTTTATTTCTTTTGTAAAGTACAATCCAATGCAATGTTACATAACTATGTGAGTAGAATATAGATTTACTGTGAAGATTCCTGTTCCTGTTTAATAACAAGTAATGATATTAAAATTACACGCACACTGGTTCAAATAAATGACAGTTCTTTAGAGCTCAAACTTAATATGCAAATAAAGCATTGAATTCAGAGTCTCTCAGTAATCCCAGCTCTGTGGCAGATGTTGCTTTGTTTAGGTCTGGAAATGAATGCATTTACTAAAACAAACAGATAAGCAAAGATCTAAATGCAGTATTTTCTTTTTATTTTCTGTACCTGACAACAACAATCTCTATTTTATTTTTCTTGTGGTACATGCCCCTAGCGGGAACCAAACCTGGGACTTTCTGGTCCGCAGGTCAACGTTCAACTGCTGAGCCAAACTGGCCAGGGCTCTATTTTATTTTTATATAAACTTAACATTGGTATCTGTTTTGTTTTTTTCTTTTGGTCTCTGATTGACCTAATTGTGCTAATTTGAATTTGTGCCACTGTGAAACAAGGGTAGATGACAGTAGTGGTACTCTAGGAACTATTTGTCATTTCTTAAATAGTTAATGTAAATTTCAGTTTAACATTCTTAAACTATAGTTATTTTTTATTTTGTTTTAATTTTTCCATCTCCATTTATCCTCTCTATGCCCTCTTCTACCGCCACCCCCACCTCACCCTTCACAATCCTCCACTGTTGTCTATGTTCATGAGTTCTCTATTTCTATCTTTTTTTTTTTCTTTTTTGCTCAATTCCTCCACCCTTTAAATACCCTTCCAGAGCTGTGTGTTTGCTCTCTATCTATTCATTTTATTTTTCTTGGTAGTTCAGTTTGTTCATTAAATTCCACATATAGCTTTTAACTAGTGAAAATATCAGTGCAAATCATACCTCTTTACATGTAACCATAAGAAAGTAAGCAGACCAATACCAAATAATTTCCTCACCACTTGTTTATTCTTTCCAGCCCTTACTTTCTCCCTCTATTCAAAAGGAACCTTCCCTCTGCAAGGAAGGTCCTTCAAGGAACCTTCCCTCTTTCCATGTTTAGGGAGTTTCTAAGCAAAGTGGACTTAATTTCTTCTCTAAAATATTTTATTTTTTAAATGTTGATGGACAATAAATGTACTTTTTAATAACCAGAACAACACATATTATTCAAAACCTGTATTTTGCATAGTGTAGAGAGGTATGCCATCACTCTTTTGGCATTTGTTATACCCCAAACTAAGCTTGTCTCTCCAAACTCCAAGTGCAAGATGAAAACTAATTGACTTGATACCTTGAACTGCTCAAGCAAAGTATTGGCCTGGTTTAAAACAATTCTGAAACAGGGAAGATAAAAACTGCACTATGTTTAAACTTTAAGAATATTGCAAGTCTTTATTTTTCATTTACTATGACATTCAGAAAGGAGAATATTAGTGTTGATTTCACATATACTTTTCAAATGGACAATATATATTGAAAATAACTTTCAATCTTATCAGCCACAGTGAACTCCATGAACCATGGCTGTTTGTTTGACTTGGAAGCAGTTTTCATAAACCTTTTGAAACCAAACAGCTGGAGTTTTATTGCTGGTTTACTTTTCTTAAATGAATTTCACAACAAGTCTCATCTCATCCTAGTAATGGGAGCGGGAGTATATATTTTATTTTTCCTTCAAGAAAGCTTAGAATTCTTATAATTGTAAACTTAAGTTAAAATGTGACAGTTTTAATTTGATCACTCAATTTTATCCTTCCTATCCGCAAACTCCTTGGTAGCAATTAGCAATAAGATATGGTATGTTTACAAAAAGATAACGCCAATATAATGACTAAAATAACATTAATCTGCTACCACTGTTCTTCAGAACAAAGGCTCATTATCAAAATAAGTACACTTATGAAAAAATAATATTAAAAAATATCTAAAGAATATGAGAACTTTCCTCAGAAACACCTGTTCATAATCACATCAGTCACTGAGTCTCTTCTCTGCCCAGCCAGATGTTGCAGTTCCTTGAATAGATAGATTGCAACTCAAAAAAAACTTTTAGACAAGACAAAAGAGACTAATTTACAGATTTCACAAAAACAACATATCCTTAAGAAATGGAGACAAATCTTGAGATATTTTGAAATATTAGATGTTGGTCATACATCTCTATATTTAACCAAAATTCTGGTGTCCACATGGTGGTATAATGACACAAAATCTAGACTGGGATCTAGAAAAGCTGGATTTTGCCATCAATCAGTATAAACACGATAATGTGCGGGATTCAATTTCTAGTGCTTGTTAAAAATATGTCATTTGTAAACTTCTGGTAAATTCTTTATTTACATATTATTTGCATATGAACAGGGACTCTAAATGTACATTTGTTCAGTGAGCTATTGTTTTTGTGCATAGATACTTCTCAGTATAGAGTCAACTCTGGTCACTTATTATTCTTTGTACACAAAAATGAACAGGAACCACTACATGAAGTATAGGCTTTGAAAAAATTACACTAATATTGACTTATAATTCTAGTTATTTTTAGAATTAAAACTGGTAATATCAAATATAGTAAATTAAATATTTTGCCATAGCTAACTAAAAACATCTTTTCCAGCATATATCTATTAATCTTACCTTTTCTTACAATAAACTTTCTGAAATCATCAGAGATTAAATAAATGGTTAAAGTATACAATACATGTCTCAGTGTTAGTTATAATAACAAAAAGGGTTTAGTTTTCCTGCTAGAGAATGATTTAAAAGGCCGTGGTTGTCCATATCATGAAATAACTTGTAGGCATTAAAATAATGCTAAAGAAGGATAAGGGTTTAAGTAATGTCAATCCAAAATTAGTCAAATGGTGCACCAGACTATCCCAAAAGCAAATTGCTTGAAACATATTGTAGTATTTTATCTATTATCTCATTATAGTGATCTAATTTATGAAAGTTACAATGTTACAGTTTTTCAGTCCATGGCCTCCATTTATTTTTTACTGACTCAATGACAAGTTTTTTTGTCCCTAAATCATGACCGAGATCTACACTTCACTTAAGTTTTTCCCTGAATTTACTGGTTATTCCTATTTAAAAAGTTACAATAATATACAAGCAGACATGATCTAATCCTGGCCTACATTTAATGTATTTAAAGCAAAGTGAATATGAAAATATATTATGATATTTGCGATGCACAGCTTAAATCTCAGTGATTTCATTGTAGTTTAGGACATGTACTTTCAACCACAAAGGCAGAGAACCTCACTAATCCCTTCATTTAATGTCACGTTCTAGAGAATGTGTTCCTGCTTCTGACAATCAAACAAAATTGAATTATGCTTGATAGCAAATTTATTCATAAACCTGAGTCAAGAATCTCTTAGGAATTTAGAGCACTCTTTCTGCCAGTTCTATTCAGGAAATAAGTTTATGTACAAGATGATTGCTTTAAACATACAGAAATGGAGCAAACACAATTGCAGATTCTCCATTATGACTCTAAGACAAAACAAAACCACTAGAGTAGACATTTGTTATTAGGAAAACTTAGCATTTGAATTTTTCTGCATAAATATAAAACGTTCCTTTTGTAAAATGCATGGACTTCCTGTATTTAAAATATGCTGATTAAAAATTATAACATGCCCTGGCTGGTTTGGCTCAGTGGTTGGAGCATCGGCCCATGGACTGGGTGGTCATGGGTTCAATTCCTGTCAGGGGCATGTACCTCAGTCACGGTTCGTTCCCCGGCCCTGGTTCGGGTCATGCAGGAGAAAGCCAGTTAATGTTTCTCTCTTTCTCTCTTTCTCTCCGTCGTCCTTGCACTCTATCTGAAGACAAATCGAGAAGTAGCCTCAGGTGAGGATAGAAAAAAAAAGTTATTACAGATGATTTCTTCTATTCTCCAATTCCTACACTCTTGAATATATTATCTGTTTCAATGTCAATCATCACACCTCAAAATTTCTTTAATGAACTTTAAAATTCTTGTGTTAATTTCAACATTATTCAATTTTCTTCTGTCTGACCTCCTATACTCACTTTCCACTGTTTTAGATCCCACACAGGTAGCCTCTTGCCTTTCAACCACGGTAACGTTTTTTCCTCCGTCTTTATTTCTTTATTGCCATCATAACGTATTTGGACCTAGAATGAAGTATATGAGTAATTTGTTAACAAATTAAAGATCTTAAGTACACTTTTATTTATTTTGTAAAGCACATTTATTGATACACAGACAGAAAACAGGAAAGTTCACATAAAATAATTTTGTTTACCTCTTATGCCTTTATAAGGCACATTTAGAAATGTTATCAATATCAATGCCATAGTTGAACTCCATTTTTTATATTTGATAGTTGATAGCTCTCGAGCCCTACCTTTATGTCTCCCTTGCTATGGTCTGAAAGTTTGTGTCCATTCAAAATGCATGTTAAAATGCTTAACCCCAAAGATAATGGTGTTAGAAGGGGGGAAATTTGGGGGTGGCTTGAGTCATGCAGTGGAGTCCTCATGGGTGGCATTTGTGCCCTTATAACAGAGACTTCACTGAGCTCCCCAGCCCCAGCCCCATGTGAGCAGACACAGCTGCAAGGCACTGGCACTAAGCTGGGAAGTGGCTCCTCACCAAACAAATTGGCACCTGATTGCATACTTCCAGCCTCCAGAAATGTGAGAAATACATTTCTGCTGTTGATAAGCCAACCTGTTTGTGGTAATTTGTCACAGCTGCTCAAGCTTACAACCCTTCTGCCTCACGTTTTGGCAAGCTGATAAGAAGGTCCTGGGCTTTTTTATTTGACCCTGAAGGAAACTGTTTTAGGTGCTCTCGAGCCGAAATCGCTCTCACGCAATCCACCCTGGGCATACTTATGCCCTGCCCTATCTCCCCAGGTTTCCTGTGTGGGTAATAAACTTTGTTTCAAATTCTTTTGGTATGGAAAATATCATCCGACTCATCATTCAACTTATTAATTGGGAGGCTATCTCTCTCACCTTCATGGGTCAACACAAAATTAATGCTTAAATATCTCAATACTATGTTAATTGCAACAATGGAAAATATCTAGCATCTGGCAAAATAGGAATAATTTCTGCAGCAAGGTCATGCAAGAAGTATTCTTCATTGACCTAAAACAGATCTCTTAATGCCAGGTTTTTATATCATTTTAGTACTGTAGATAGACATTCTAAAGGATGGCAACATGTATAAGTTTGGTGTGAACTTTTGAAGTAAACCAAACAAAGTGTGTAGAGATAGAATTGTACTAAGTAAACAAATTCACTTTTTTTTATTACAACAGCTTTGTTGTCCATGTCCATTGGTTATGCATACATGCATATAAGTTCAGTGGTTTATCTCTTCCCTCCTTGCTCCCCCCCCCCTTCTTCTGGAGATTGTCAGTCTCTACACTACTTCCATATTTCTGGGTCTACCCTATTCCTCAGACTGTTATGTGCATTATATTCCATAAATAAGTGAGATCATGTGATATTTGTCTTTTTCTTCTAGGCTAGTTTCACTTAGGATAACACTTTCCAGGTCCCTCCATGTCATCTCAAAGGATAAGAGATCTTTCTTTCTTAAAGCTGCATAGTACTCCACTGTGTATATGTACCACTGCTTTTTTATCCATTCGTCTACTGATGGACACTTGGGCTGTTTCCAGTTCTTAGCTATTGTAAATAGTGCTGCTATGAACATGGGGGTACATGTATTCTTTCTGATTGGTGTTTCAGGCTTCTTAGGGTATATTCCTTCAAGTGGGATCACTGGGTCAAATGGAAGTTCAATTTTTAATTTTTTGAGGTAACACCATATTGTTTTCCATAGTGGCTGCACCAGTCTGCCTTCCCACCAGCTGGTGTGGCTCAGTGGTGGAGCACTGACCCTTGCACCAAGAGGTCGTTGGTTCAGTTCCCAGTCAGGACACATGCCCAGGTTGTGGGCCTGATCTCCAGTGTGGGACATGCAGGAAGTGGCCAATTCATGTTCTCTCTCATTGATGTTTCTACCTCTTTCTCTTTCTCTTTCTCACTTCCTCTCTCTCTAAAATCAATAAAGGAAACAAACAAACAAAAATACAATACTATAAAAAAAAAGAAGAAGAAAGTGAGGAAGACACAGTAAATGACAGTGGGTCAAAGGGGAGGATGGGCACTTTGCGCTGAGACTGTATAGTTTTCGTAAGATTCCCTGTGGTGAAGCTTTGCACAGAGACTGGTGACAAAGTGAAGATGATCTCCTTTAAATAGATCATTGAGATCAGGACAAGGAGGAGCCACACTACTAATATTGCAATTTTAAAAGCAGGCCCTCCATGTCCCGGCTTGTTTGGCTCAGCTCTTAGAGCATCATCCCACAGACCAAAAGATCATGGGTTTGATTCCTGGTCAAGGGCACATACCTGGGTTTTGGGTTTAATCACTGGCCCTGGTCAGGGTCATGCAGGAGGTAACCAATTGAAGTGTCCCTGTCACATTGACGTTTCTCCTTCTCCCTCCCTCCCTTCCACTTTATCCCCCCCCAAAAAAAAATAAAATATATACTCAGATGAGGATTAACAAAAAATAATAATAATAAAAATAACCCCCCCCACCACCATTTTCCTGGAGCTGCTTGAGTCTCTGGCTTGGTATTTTATGATGGCTAGAGAAAGAGATCATGATAATGACAAATAGTGGATTCCTGCTAGTATTAGTAAGTAGTTCAAGCTGAATTTAAAATAATTTAGAAGAATTACAAATGTGGCATTTGCTATCCAATTATCCTGTAGTAATTTATAGATTTCATACACACACAGCATCATTTTCTCTGTGCCAGGTAGTGTACTAAGCAGGAGGAATATGCCATTCAAGAGAACAGAGAAGGTCTTGTGTTTATGAAACATTTTTCTATTGAGGGAGGGACATTAAGGGAAAGAAAATTAAAATGTAAAATCACCTCAGATCGTGATAAGTGCTATGAGAAAAATGAAGCACATTCCTTTGACAGTTGTTCCCCAGTGAGGACAGACAGGTGAGGTGCCACAGGACCTGTGACTTGAGTGATGAGAAGGGGTGAGCTATAGGGACATCCAGGGAAAGTCTACTGAGAAAAATAAATGAATGAACAGAATCTGAGTGGGAGCATGTCCACATTTTAAGAACTAAATACCTACTAAAGTGGCTCCAGGAATATTATCTCCCATAAGATTTCTTCTGTTATATGTTTTCTGGAAGGGTATAATTGATTTTGGATATTTCACAAGAGATTGTTAGTACCACCCATCTTATTTTTTGCAGAGTCTCCGAGACAGGCCTGTCTTCAGTGTTTCTCCAGCAGCTTAAATTATAGGAGTTCATGAGGAGTCAGGAAGAACATCCAAATTCTAGAAAACATCAATAAAGGGAAAAAATGTTTTCATCCTTTACAAGGGTAATTCGGCTATAATGAGATAATCATATTTAATTAAAGAAGAGAAAAAGCTTTTAAAATACATTCATGTTTAGCCAGATACCAAATTTAATAGAACTATTAAACTTAAGCAAAAGTCTTTAAGGAAAACAAACAAAACAAAATCTCACTCATTAAAGAACTTTCTTTCCATTACATAAAATTGAAGTCAAAAAGAGAGGAAGGATAAACATCTGGGTGAAACATAACTTACCTGAGTACAGCTGTTGAAGGACAAGACATTAAATTGTTCATTAATTATCAGAATGTGTTAGTAAACAATGCTGAGTTAATTACCCAGCTCTTAGTTTGAATATTTCACTGCCTTTTTACAGAAAACAATGAACAGAACATTTGCCAATGTATCTTCCACCTTGTTTATGCATCTTTCTCACTTCTCTGGAAGTGATCATATCCACAGGGGTGCGCAAAAGTAGGTTTACAATTTTGAGTAACATTCTTTTAAGTTAATAAAGCTATTGTAATAATCATAACCTGCATGACTTTTTCCATGCAAACAACTAAAAACTACTATTTTTCACTCCTGTACATCTAATTACACTAAAACATCCTAAGAATTACATTTAGGCCTGGAAGTTTTGCTCAGTGGTTAAAGCAGCAGCTGCAGACCAGAGTCACAGGTTCGATTTCAATCAAGGGTATGTACCTTGGTTGCAGTTTGGTCCCTGGCTCTGGTTGGGGTTGTATGGGAGGCAACCAATCGATGCATCTCTCTCACATACATGATTTTCTTTTTCTTTTTTTTTTTTAATTTTTTATTAATTTTTTTGTTACAGATATTTCTCCTTTTTTACCCCATTGGCACCCCCCTCCCCACCCCACCCCCATCCTGTCCCTGGCTTAGTTGTCCATGTCCATTGGTCATGCATACATGCATATAAGTTCTGTGGTTTATCTCTTCCCACCACCCCCCACCCCCTCTTCTGAGGGATGTCAGTCTGTGCCCTACTTCCATGTTTCTGGGTCTACCATATTCCTCAGACTGTTATGTTCATTATATTCCGTATATAAGTGAGATTATGTGGTATTTGCCTTTTTCTGCTTGGCTTATTTCACTTAGGATAATACTTTTCAGGTCCCTCCATGTGGTCTCAAAGGATAAGAGATCTTTCTTTCTTACCGCTGCATAGTACTCCATTGTGTATATGCACCACAGCTTTTTTATCCATTCGTCTACTGATGGACACTTGGGCTGTTTCTCTCTCTCTCGCCCTGCCACTCTATCTGAAGATAAATGAAAAAATATCCTCAAGTGGGGATTTAAAAAAAAAAGGGGGGATTACCTTTGTATACAAATAAGAACTCTAGGAACTACACTATTCATTCTATTTGTGAATACTATTATCTGATATTTTTTGTCCCTGTTTTCTCTAATTTTGGATCCTTGAAATTTCTAGGTAATGAGAGTGACAATTTCTAATCCATTGGTTAAATTAACAACCCCCTTAAGAAAAAGAAGTTGTGAATTTGCCATAGCTCCAATCTCAAGTATGCAGCTCAGTGAAATACTTTTTTATTTTATTTTGATTTATGGTAAAATAGATGTAACACAAAATGTACCATCTTTACCATTTTTAGGCCTACAGTTGAGCAATGCTAAGTACATGCAAATAATTATGCAGTCTCCAAAACATTTTTATCTCCAAAATTAAAACTCTACACATACTAAACAACTCCTTATTCTCTCCCTCCCAGGCCCCTGGCAACCACCATTCCACTTTCTTCTCTGAATTTGACTGCTCTAGTTAGCAACTTTCAACCATTTTCATCTCATGGCACACATAAACTAATTATTAAGATTCTGTGGACACCAAAAAATATATTACATTTTTTAAAATTATGACAAAAAAAAAAAGATATAATTTTGATTTGTTCACACTGGATGGCCATTATTGTGTTGGCTGTTGTCATTTTTTTACTTGACAATCTAAGGGAAAAGAGGTCAGTGCCCTCACTAAATAGTCATGTATTACATGCTGAACAACTTCTGGTAGCCGTGGCACACTGGTTGAAAATCACTGCTCTAGGCACCTCATGTAAGTAGAATCATAAAAGCATTTGTCTTTCTGTGACCGGCATATTTCACTTAGCATCTTATTCTCAGAGTTCATCTATGTTGTAGCATGTGTCATAATGGTTTTCTTTTTGAAGGCTGGATAATATTCCATGTATAGACATTACATTTTGTTATCTATTTATCACTGATGAACATTTGGGTTGCTGCCATCTTTTTATGTTATAAATAATGCAGCTCTAAACAAATATCTCTTTGACACCCTGCTTTAGTTCCTTTGGGAAAAAAAAAACAAAAGTGAAATTGCTTTATTACATGAAAATTCTATTATTAATATTTTGAGGCACTGCCATACTATTTTCCATAGTGGCTACAGCATTTTATATTCCCACCAATAATGCACACGTGGTTCAATTTTTACACATTCTGACTGACACTTGTTTTTCCTGTTGTTGTGCCTTCTTTCTTTCTTTCTTTCTTTCTTTCTTTCTTTCTTTCTTTCTTTCTTCCTTCCTTCCTTCCTTCCTTCCTTCCTTCCTTCCTTCCTTCCTTCCTTCCTTCCTTCCTTTCTTTCTTTCTTTCTTTCTTTCTTTCTTTCTTTCTTTCTTTCTTTCTTTCTTTTTCTTTCTAATCCACAGCTGAGGATATGTTTCAATTGATTTTAGAGAGAGAAGAATGGGGAGAGAGAGAGAAACAAACATCCATGTGAGAGAAAGACACTGATCCGATCAGCTTCCTCCTATACTCACCCTGGCCAGGGATCAAACCTGCAACTTAGATATGTGCCCTGACTGGGAATTGAAGTGGCAATCTTTTGATGTACTAGACAAGGCTCCAACCAACTGGCCACCAAGCCAGGGCATCCTGTTGTTACTGTTGTTAAGTAATCATCCTTTTAAGTAGTCATCCCAATGGATTTGAGGTGGTAGCTCATTGTGGTTTGGACTTACATTTCTCTAAGGATTCGTGATATTGAACATCTTTTCATATGCTTATTGGCCATTTGTGTATCTTGTTCAGAGAAATGTCTATTCAAGTCTTTTGCACATCTTTTAAATTGGGTTTTGTTTTTGTTGTTGACTTTTAGAAGTTCTTTGTATATTCTGGACATTAACCCCTTATCAAGTTATATGATTTACATCCTTATTAGATATATTATTTAAAAATATTTCCCCCCATTGTGTGGGTTGCCTATTCACTGTTCATTGTCTTTTGATGCACAGAAGCTTTAAGTTTTAATGTAGTCCTGTTTATCTTTTCCTTTTGTTGCCTGTTCTTCTGCTCTCATACCCAAGACATTATTGTAAAATACAATATCATCAAGCTTTTCCCATATGTTTTATTTCAAGAATTTTATAGTTTTAGCTCTTTTGTTTAGGTTTTATACATTTTAAATTGAATTTTGTATACTGTATAAGGTAAGGGTTCAGCTTCATTTATTTGCAGTTTTCCCAAAACCACTTGTTGAAAAGTTTTCTTTTTCCAAAATCATTTGACCATATATGCAAGTGAAATAGTTTTAATCACATATAAATTATATTTTGGTCTCAAGTAATTTGTATCTCTGATTAATGTGTTCAAATTGTGCCCAAATCTAAATAATGAAAAGTGAGACCCACCTCTTTTTAAAATATTGTACATCTTAAAATGATGCTTTATTTCACAATATATTTTTCCTAGTATATTTTGAGACTTAAAATGAATGCCATGGTTTACAGATTAATGCAAACACTGAGTCTATTTAAAAACAAATAGAAATTTTAACATACTTTACATGTTGAAAAATATTAATCTGAATGACTAAAGAAATATTGACTGTAGAATAGAATTTGTTTAAATAACCTAATGAAAGAGAAATATTATACTGTCTGCAGGTTTCTATGGGGGTTATTGTAATAAATTACTAGGGCAATGTGAGGGTCTGCCAGGCTGGATGCTGTGCATTGGCCCCTGTGTTCACTACCCACAGTCAATAACAGGCTCACTCCCCACAACTTTCAGAAAAGTACTATTCTTAGCCACTCTATTTTGGCATATTAGTAAATTACGTGACACCCTTCTCACCTAGTGTATGGACACATTTATGATAAAGTGAGAGTCGAGACCTGGTTGGCTCGGTGGTTAGAGTGTCAGCAGGTGGACCAAAGGGTCACAGGTTCCATTCCCAGTCAAGGGCACATACCTGGGTTGCAGGTCTTCCTGCCCTGGTCAGGGTCATGTGGGAGGCAACCAATCGATGTGTCTCTCTCTCCATCCCTTCCAATCTATCTTTTAAAAAAAAATCTCTAAAAAATTATCCTCAGATGAGGATTAACCAAAAAAAAGTGAGAGTTGACATGCTTGATTCAGTCGAGTCAATCAAGTCCGAGTCACATGCAAGGTTGCAAGAGGCAGTGCTGGAAGCCGCAACAACAGTCTGTAGCAAAGGCAGGTCCCATGTGGCATCCGTCTGAAGGGAATGGTAGAAAAACTAAATTCAGGAAATGACTGAATCCCTTATATTTCATACTAGAACAGAAAACTATAAAAAAACTGAAATATCACCAGTATGACAGAGGATGTCTGGGAGTGCCTCGGACCTTAGCTATACTTGGAAAGTGAACCAAAAATGATTAACAGACTAGGACATACATTTAGGAAATGAAAAATAGGAGGAGAGAGAAAGGGGGTAAGGAAAGAGAGAGAATAATAAAATTCAGTAAGGAAACACATCACACACACACACAATGTTAGTTAGTTAATAAGAAAAACTTAAAACAGCAAAGGACTAAATATCATGGTGAGGAAAAAGTTCCAGTTTTAGGTAGGGTGGTGGACAGGAAAGACCTCACTGAGAAGCTGTTTGAGTTAAGACTTGAAAGATGCGATGGACCAAGCCGTGTGTTTAGTCTTGTGCCTGAGAGGAGCATTCCAGGTAAACAAAACCCAAGAAAACAGTAAGTGCAAAAACTGTAGGCAGAGCGTGCCTTGTACAATGAAGGCAGAGTGTGTATGCCAGCGTGGCTGGGACTATGAGCAAAGAGGGAAACAATAAAGGGAGTTTGGAGAGGTGATGGATACAGTCACAGGGAGCGTGTTTGAGTTCTTATGCTTGAGTAATACAGGCAACCATAGGTGGGTTCTGAACACAAAGGGAGTGTGATGTTGTATTTGAAATGTGGTACTCTGGCTGTGTTGAGAATCTGGCTCATCACTTAATTGTTCCATAGCTGGAGTTACATAAATTTTATTGTGGAGTTACAGTGTCATAGACAGTTCAGAGCAGAGCCAAGTTTTACTAAAGTAATGTATTATATGGGACAAACAGACTTCTAGACCCACTAGAGAATATGGAAAAGATAAATTGTATCTGCAAATGTCTTCACAGACTTGATAAAAGAAGTCAATTCAAAATGACTACCCAAAAAGTCGCATTTTTACTTAAAATCTAGCTTAACCAATGACTTAAAATTAGTTTGAAAATAATTGAATTCTATTTCACTTTTAGGGGAGATTTTCTATCATTAAGCACTTTACTGGCAATAAAAGTTTGAGTGAAAAGAGTAAAATTCAATTCATTTTTAAAGAAAAACATCAGAGGACATAAAAATTCATAAATATGTGCAAAAGACTTCTCTATCCTACCATCCAGGAAATTATAAAGATCATTTTACAGAAATTTTATTGCAGGTGGTGAAACTAAAAACTCTTGGCATTCTGATAGTTATAAGAGCAATTAATGTATATTCACAGAGCTTAGGAAATATACAGAAGTATAAGCATGCTATTTATTTATAGTCCTATCTGTAATTTTCTATAGTTTACAATTGTATGAAAATAGATGTTAAAGTAAGTGTCCACTGAAAGAATAAACTGCATCACATGACTAATATATCCTTTCTTTATTAAAAGTAAGTTATGAAATAATATGTACAGTTACTATGAATTCATATGCTCCTTTGAATATTATTAAGCTGTTAACATTCAATGGCTTATAGTTGTTTTCAGATTTCTTATTAATTTCCTTCCTGCTCATGCTAAGCTATCTGTTATAAACTTAGATATATTTATAAAAACACTTTCCACTGGGTTAGAGACCATCAGAATTTAGGCAGTAATAGCATTTCATATCTCTTTGGATCCCTGTGAAGAAGGAAGTCTCAAGTTGACCTTCATGTACCTATTTAAGGAATGCTATTATTGAACTGCTGTACCCAATAAGGTGATCTAATTCCATGAAATAGTAAAACTGAAGAAGAGGGTAATCATATTTGAAAAAGGGTAGGCTTATTCATACAACAGGAAATAGGGAAGGGGAAAGCAATATTACAGATGATGTTTGTATTTAGCACAATGTGAAAAGGGCTTGAAAAAGGGACACTGGTTCAAAGTCCTTAAAGAACAACATTTTTTATTAACTTATATGTAAACAAAGATAAAATCCAACAATTTTGCACTGCACTCTGTGTGGTAACTTGTCACTACTGAGCAAATGCCTAGTTTGTATTAGGTTTGAGATTTCTATTAGACTAAATAAGCATGTTGTTTCTTTATAACATTTAAACTATGATTATAAAATATGCATCAATTGGTGTAGGTATGAGTTTAAATAACACATGTTGGTGAAGAAACAGTGGGAAGATTAATGTAACTGTTTTCCCCTCTTAATCTTTATTGTATGCATTTGATTTCCAAACAGGGTATTAGAAACACTTGCACTGAAAATCGTAGACTTCACAGAGAACTAGGGAGCTTCCAGAAGTTTCAGAATCAATAATTAGAATCTTAAAGCTAGTTAATTCAATGCAGATAGTTTTATCCTCTCAAGAAACTAGTTCCTTTGTACTTGTGGCCAATAATCACCCACTAAATTTATGCTTTTATCCTTAAATAACCAATCTTTTAAAAATTATTTTTATTAATTTGTCTTTGTTACAGATACTTCTCCTTTTTCCCCCATTCCCCATTTTCTCCATCCCCTTGCCCCATCCACAGCTTTGTTGTCTATATCCATTGGTTATGCATACATGCATATAAGTTCTGTGGTTTATCTCTTCTCCCCTCAACACCCCCTCTTCTGAGATTTGTCAGTCTGTACCCTACCTCTGTATCTCTGGCTCAATTTTCTTCATCAGTTTGTTTAGTTTATTATATTCCACAAATAAGTGAGATCATGTGGTATTTGTTTTTCTCTGTTTGCCTTGTTTCACTTAGCATAATACTCTCCAGGTCCTTCCATGTCATCTCAAAGGATGAGATCTTTCTTTCTTACAGCTGCATAGTATTCCATTGTTTACATGTACCATAGCTTTTTGATCCACTCATCTACCGATGGACATTTGGGTTGTTTCCAGATCTTAGCTATTATAAATAGTGCTTCTATGAACAGAGGGGTACATATATTCTTTCTGATTGGTAGATATATTTTTTCAAGCTTCTTAGGGTATATTCCTAGAAGTGGGATCACTGGGTTAAATGGCAGTTTCATTTTTAACTTTTTGAGGTAACAGCATAGCATTTTCCATAGTGGCTGCACCAGTCTACATTCCCACCAACAGTGTACTACAGTTCCCTTTTCTTCACACCCTCACCAACACTTGTTTGATAATCTGTTGATGGCGGCCATTCTGACAGGTGTGAAGTGATACCTCATAGTTGTTTTCATTTGCATCTCTCTGATGATTAGTGATGTTGAGCATTTTTTCATATGTCTCTTGGCCATTTGTATGTCCTGTTTGGAGAGGTGTCTATTTAGTTCCGCTGCCCATTTTGTAATTGGGTTCTTTGTCTTCCTTTTGTTGAGTTGTAATAATACTTTATATATTTTGGAACTAAATCCCTTATCTGATACATCATTGGCAATTGCAGTCTCCCATATAGTGGGTTGCCTTTCCATTTTAATGGTTGATTCTTTTGCTGTGCAGAAGCTTTTTAGTTTGATGTAGTCCCATGTACTCATTTTTCCTTTGCTTCTCTTGCCTTTGGTGTCATATCAGTGAAAATTCTGCTGCGTATGATATCTGAAATTTTGTTGCCTACATTTTCTTCTAGGATTTTTATGGATTTATTCATTTTGAGTTTATACATGTGTATAGTGTAAGTTGGTAGTCTAGCTTCATTTTTTTGCAAGTAGCTGTCCAATTTCCCCAACACCATTTATTGAAGAGACTGTCTTGACTCCACCTTTGTCCAATATTAATTGAGCATTTTGTCTTGGGTCAACTTCTGGGTTTTCTTAACCCATCTCTTAAATTGCCCCATTTGTTGAATAAATGCTAGCAAAGGTAAGAGTTTTATGTTAGAGTGTGTGAATAAAGAATAATAATATTTATTTGCTATCTTTAGGAAATTCTCTCTACATAATAACTACAAAATAACAAAAGGCAAGTACTCTAGTATCCTCAGAGAGATGAATACAACATATTATGGGAGCAAAGAAGAAAGGTAGGTTAAGAACTTTTTTTTTTTGGTGGTGTTTAGCAATTAATTGACTGATGCAACTTGCTCAGAGAAATTTCACTAAATGTCTGGGAGAGAATTTAGACTGTGTCATTATAACAAGTGGATGAAAACTGGGGTAACCAAGACATGGAAAGGAATCAGAGAAGAGACAGTTCAAGAGGGAATGATGAGTTAATTGGCAGAAATCATAATGTATTAAAGTCATCTGGAGTCATCACTACAATTTTTTAATATGTTTTTATTAATTATTTTTTTATTAGAGAGAGATAGAAACATCGACATGAGAGAGAAACATCAATTGGCTGCCTCCTGCATGCCTCACACTGGGGATCTAGCCCACAACCCAGGCATGTGCCCTTACTGGAAATTGAACTGGGAGCTCTTAGTCTATTGCATGATGTTCAATTCACTGAGCTACACTGACCGAGCATCACTGCAATTCTAAGGCACATCATTCAGAAAACCACTTTTCTACAAATTCTATAAACTAGTTAAGAGTTAAAAACAGAAATGCTTGACACCAATAAGGGAAACTAATAAAATAATTCCATTTATAATTACATCAAAAATAGAAATAAAATATCTAGGAATAAATTTAACTTAGTAGCTAAAAGACCTGTATTCAAAAACTTATAAGAACTTGAAGAAAGAAATTGAAGAAGATACAGATAAATGGAAGCACATACAGTGTTCATGGATAAGAAGAATTAACATAATTCTAATGTCCATATCACCTTATCCATCACCATTGGGGGGGGCAGGAGCTAGCCATTCAGTGCTTCTCTCTCACATGGATGTTTCTATCTCTCTCTCCCTTCCTCTCTCTCTAACGAAAGCAATAAAAACATATTTAAAAATCAAAATACCAATGGCATTTTTCACAGAATTAGAACAAATAATTCAAAAATTAATATGGAACCACAAAAGACCCCAAATAGCCACAACAATCTTGAGATAGAAGAACAATGTCAAAGGTGTCACACTATGTGATCTCAAACCATACTACAGGGCTGTAATAATCAAAACAGCATGGTATTGGCATAAAAACAGATATATGGATCAGAGGAAGAGCATACAAATAGACTAATTAAGGATAAAAGTTTAAATTTAGTGAATAATTGCTGGCCACACCTATGAAGAATTTTTATTATCATAGATAAATTTTTCAATATAGTAAATTTTCTTGTTGGTTATTATGGGGTCTAAATATTTCTGGACTTCTTTCAGGCAATTGTATGTCTTAAATTCTCTTAAAATTCACACTCAGAATTCATTGTTGCCCTCAGTCATCACCTTATCTCACATTCAAAACTACCCATTAATAGAAAAGTATCCAAAACTTAGAAATAAAGGGAAAAAATGATTACATGTATTTCAAGATTGTACCTGAACACTGCCTAACAACATCACATAAGGGTTAATTGACTAGAAAAATCTAATTTTTGTTTGACTTATATTTGCTATTGATATGAAAGCAAACTCTATATTTGGTTGAGTTTTACAGAATTTATAATATAAAAATGATTCTTCATGGGGTAGAGAAGATAGTTCTAAATGTTAAGGTTTATTTCCACTAACCAGCTTTATCACAATCAGCAATCTTATCCTATCATCTTTTGTTTTTTTATTTATATCCTTATTTAAACCACATTTTTTGCCCCTCTGATTCCATCCTCAACAAGTTAAGTAAATTTTAGCTATATATACCAACTAAGTCCTTATATAAGAATCACAGTTTCAACATTTTGAGAATTAATCTTTGCCATTCCTTGAGTCAGTGCAAGGGGACACTTAGTATGTGGAATCTCTTTCAGGTAGGCCTCGTGGTCACAAGTTATAACTATTTTAGTTTATCACCATTCTTTTCATTTTAAATTTTATTGTGTTATTGATTTTAGAGAGAAGAAGGAAGAGAAAGAGAGACATCAACATGAGAGAGAAATATCCATTGGCTGCCCCTTGCATATGCCCTAACTAAATGGAACCCAAAACTTGGGTGTGTGCCCTGAAGGGTAATCAAACCCTCAAACCCATCACCTTTTGTTGTATGGGATGACACTCCAACCAACTGAGCCACACCAGCCAGGGCACCACCATTCTTTTTCTTTTTTTTTATCCTCACCCGAGGATATTTTTCCATTTTTTGTTCAGGTAGAGTGGGAGGGAGAGAGAGGAACAGAGAGAGAGAGAGAAACATCGATGTGAAAGGAACACATCGAGTGGCTGCCACCCGCACAACCGACCAGGGCCGGGGACAAACTGCAACCGAAGTACGTGCCCCTAGCGGGAACCGAACCCGGGTCTCTCAGTACCGCAGGCCGACGCTCTAACCGCTGAACCAAACCGGCCAGGGCACCACCATTCTTTTTCAAAAACTAAATTTCTATTGCTGCATTTAAAAATCACTACACTCTTAGCAACTCAAAACAATACAGATTTATTATCTCACAGCTTGCATGGTTCAGGGGTCAGCACGCTGTGGCTAGGTTCTGAGCTCAGGGTGTCATATGACTGAAATTGAGGTGTCATATGGGTCTACGTTTTCATCTGAAGCTCAAGGTCCTCTTCCAAGCTCATTCAGATGGCTGGTATAATTCAGTTCCCTAAATATGTAGCACTGATCTTCCTATTTTCTTGCCGATTCTCAAACAGCCACTGGTTTTGGCAACTAGTCAATGCACATTATTTTTGCCATGAGACTTTCTCCACAAAATAGCACTTTCTACTTCAAGTCCAGCAAAAAAATATTTCTATTACTTCCAAATTTTGACTTGCTATGACTTTTATCTATAGACCACATAATTAGGTCAGACCTCCCCACCCCTTATTTCTCTCTTTTGATTATTAGCCTAAGGCCAATTGATTAGAAACTAAATTTATTACATCTTCAAAGATTTCTTTTAAACTATAATGTCCAGTAACTCCCTCTTATCCATGTAAAGTATGTTCTAAGACCCCCAGTGGATTCCTGAAACCATGGATAGAGTCTTATATGTACTGTTTTGTTTTCTTTTGTTCTGTTTTTTTTATTCTCACTTGAAGATATGTTTCCATTTTTTGTTCAGATAGAGCAGGAGGGAGAGAGAGGAAAAGAGAGAGAGAGAAACATCGCCGTGAAGGGACACATCGAGTGGCTGCCACCCGCACGACCAACCAGGGCCAGGGACAAACTGCAACCGAGGTACGTGCCCTTAGCGGGAACCAAACCCGGGTCTCTCTGTACCGCAGGCCGACGCTCCAACTGCTGAGCCAAACCAGCCAGGGCTATATGTACTGTTTTTTCCTACACATACAAACCTAAAAATGTTTAATTTATAAATTAGGCACAGTAAGAGATTAACAACAATAACTAATAAAATAAAAACAATTATAACAGTATATTGTAATAAAGGTTACATTAATAGGTTTGGGGCTACTATTAAGTAAAACAAGGGTTACTTGAACACAAGCCTACAATAATGCAACAGTCATCTGATAAACAGAAGGGCTACTAGGTTACTAAGGGCAGATAGCACAGTGTGTGGATATGCAGGAGAAAGAGATGATCCATGTCTAGGGCAGGATGGAGCAAGATGGTGCAAGGTGTCATCACACAAGTCATAACACTCTCTTTAAAAGTTATGGGTTGTAGAACTTATATGCATGTATGTGTAGCCATGAACATAAATTACAATGCTGGGGATGGGGTAGTGGAGATGAGGAGGAGGGTGTCAATGGGGGAAAAAGGAGAAACATCTGTAACAAAAATAAATTAATTACAAAATTAAATATAAATAAATAAAACTTATGGGTTATTCATTTTTGGTATTTTCCATTTAATATTTTTGGATCTCAGTTGAAGGCATGTAACTCAAACTGCAGAAAGTGAAACCATGGGTAAGGGGGACTACTCACGTTTCTGTTCACCTTCACAGTAAATATGTGAGATGATGGATGTGTTAATTAACTAGATGGTGGGGGAAAATCATTTCACAATGTTTCTGTATATCAATAATCACGTTACATACTTTAAATAATTTAAAATTTTATTCAATTATACATCAATAAAGGTAAAAATAAAAAAACAGTGTGGTTTAAAGATAGATAAACAGATCAATGGAAGAGAACAGAGTACAAAAAATATATACTTCCATATAAACACTGATTTTTGAAAATGATAAAAAGAAATTCAGTAGACAAAGGGTAGTCATTTCTGTTACCTGCCAGGGACCTGCCAGAAGAGGGTCTGCCTCAGGCTGGCCTGTGGTGTGTGAGGTCTTGACTTTGTGTAGGAAAGATTTCATAACACTAGTCCAGATGGGTTTGAGAGTATATTTATTAAAGCTGGGACAGTGGAACAAAGGAAGGACCTGGTAGAAGAAGCAACAGGAGAGAGCCTCGGTAGTGCTTTGCTTTGGCTCTCCAGAAATGTTATAGAAAAAAGTGAGCCATGGTGGGGCTGCCATTAGCTCCCTGGGAAGTGACGGTCACAGTGATAGAAGGGAGTCCAGGCTGGGCTGCTTTAGCTCAATGGAAAGTCAGAAAAAAGGAGGCCTTGGAAACAGGATCAAGGGGTGAGCCGGGTCAAGCTGCTGCTGCTCAGTGCTCCCCTGGTTGTAAGTCTCATGGAGAGCCTAAGAAATAAAAAGTTTATTCCCTGGGAAGGAGCATGGGCATGCTCTAGAGTGAGTCTTTGTCCTGAGTGCTTTTTATCCTTTTTTATTGGTGCAAAAATATTTGGGGAGGGTTTCAGTAGAATATTCATCAGCTTTCCAGGTGCATTTTTAATATGCTGATGCATCAAAATGAGTGTGTAGGAGAGTTTTTGGATTGTTTTTGGTCTGTTTTGCTGTTTTAGTTTTATCTTAGGTCTGTCTGGCTTTAATAGGGTTTTTGTTATTTTTTCCCCAACTTCATCTGTCCTTGGGTTTAGCTGGCACAAATGGCATTAATTGGGTCTTTATTCTCTATTTTCTCAGGCCAGAGTGATTTAAGCTATGTATTTTCTGGTTAGGGAGGAGGATATAAACCATTTGCTCTTAATCGTTCTTGGTTGGAGAAAGTCTTATAATACACCAGCTGGTTGTAAAAAGTTCAAATTGTTTGGCTTTGTTTAATTTTTCTGGTCTCAGTTTCTCCATTCCACTTACCCAGGGGTTTTACTAGCTTCTCACTATCCTGCCACAATTTTTACCAAATGATACTGGAAGAGTTGGTATTCATATGCAAAACAAGTAAACTTCAATTCATACTTTGCACCATAAACGAACATTCAATTTAAAATGGATTGTAGACATAATTATAAAATTTAAAACCATAAAACTTCTAGCCCTAGCTGGGTAGCTCAGTTGATTGGAGCATCATCCTGTACACCAAAAATGTTGTAGGTTCAATTCCCAATCAGGGCACATACCCAGGTTGCAGGTTCAATCCCTGGTCAGGGTACATAAGGGTTATTGGAACCATGTTTCTCTCTCATATCAATGTTTCTCTCTCACTCTCTCTCCCCCTATCTCTGCCTCTAAAAATTAATAAAAACATATTCTCAAGTAAGAATTACAAAAATAATAAAACTATAAAACTTCTAGAAGAAAACAGGAGACATCTTTATGACCTCAAATAAGTAAAGATATCTAAGATAAAAGATCAAAATCAATTTATAAGAGAAAGCATCATCATGAAATGAAAAAAAAATCAGATTTCTTGGGGATTGGGTAGATGCAAATCAAGTGATAACATTTTTAATTAAGTAATAAATTTAAATAGATACATCAAATAAACAAAATTTATGAGTCTGTACCTCAGAATATAGGTCTCAGCTGGAAAAAAATGAGATTATTTAGTAGTAGATGATATTTACGTTTATGATGTCATAATGCAGAAGGTTGTCAAAGACTCATAAAATTCGTAGTTCTTAGCCAACACCAGACATAAATAATGAGTCAGCTGAGACAGATAAATACACTCAAATTTAAAATAACCCAAATCTTTCAAACAAGATTGCAGGAAAAAAAATTATTACTCCCACTTTGCTATGCATATGGCATTGGATTAATGGACAAGTCCTGAACAATGTGTGTGAGAACATTCCTAAACGAAGTCATTTTCTTTTGGTGTTTTTTGGCTTTCTCTATAAAAATACTATACATATCTACCTTCTATTCTCTGGTTAGCATTATCCAAAAGAAACCCCACTCCTAAATGTGTATACACTAAGCAATCATGAGATAAGTCAACTGAAATTTCCACATCACATCTTGCCTAATAATATATCCAATTCTAATCTAATCACCACCTATGTTTTTACCATGGAGTATTTTTATATAGAACAGGCTGGGTACACCTGTAGAAGAATTGTATGGCCCATTAAACTTTCCACTGGGTATAGTCTAACCCTAAATACAGCTCAGTATGGGTTGCCATAAAGAGAATATCTGAATCTCAAAAGGAAAGTTATGTGTGATCAGTGACCACCATATCAACCTATAATCCACTTTTCTTGAGACCACCCAGCTTCCATGTCATTTTCCTTGAAGACACTTAATCTACATTCACATT
The DNA here is from genome assembly GCA_037176705.1 of Molossus alvarezi. NCBI lineage: Eukaryota > Metazoa > Chordata > Mammalia > Chiroptera > Molossidae > Molossus > Molossus alvarezi. The sequence continues at coordinate 122,966,741 of CM073885.1, forward strand.
AATATATTCAAAGAAGGAAGTCAAGTGCTGACCTTCTGAGAAGGTGGCATCAGTTGGCTTCCTCTCATACCTAGGAAGTTGTTTTTATTTATCACTTCATTTCAAATCCATACAATATGCAGAAGCTAAGCAGCATGATTGAAGTGTAATATTTATCTCATGGCATATTTTTTTTTAAATCTAAGTAGTAAATACAGTCCATAAATCATGAACCTAATGTCAGTTATAACTGACTGAAAAATCAGGTGCCACTGTGACATCTTTTTTCTCCAATTATTCAGATCAAGATTTTAGATAGAACCCATAATCAGCACAGGGAAATTTCTATTTTTCATACAAAACATATCAGATGGCTTTGCCTACACTTTTCATTAATTAAACCAGATCTTATAGACAACTAAGAGTATTATTCTCTAGCTCTGAGATACTCTTATGAGAACAAAATTATTTCATTGTTCTCTGGGGTCACAGCCCACATGTAGGTGTTCTTATTTGCCATAAACTCCTTTTTCCTTGTATTACCTGTTTTAACCTGTATGCTAGCAGTAGTACATATACACAATGGAGTACTACGTAGCTGTAAGAAAGAAAGATCTCTTATCCTTTGAGACTACATGGAGGGACCTGGAAAGTATCATCCTAAGTGAAATAAGCCAAACAGAGAAAGACAAGTATCATATGATCTCATTTATTTGTGGATTATAATGAACATAACAGTCTGAGGAATGGGGTAGTCCCAGAGAAGTGGAAGTAAGGTACCGACTGACAATCCCCAGAAGAGGAGGTGGGGGGGGGGGAGATAAACCACAGAACTTATATGCATGTATGCATGAACAGTGGACAAGGACAACAAACTGGAGACAGGGCAGGGAGGGAGGGGAGGAGGGAATCAGTGGGGAGAAAAGGAGAAACATCTGTAACAAAAATTAATGAATAAAAGAAATCATATGGTTTGTATTATCCTCTACCTGACTTTTTTTTTTAATAGAAGTAATATTTTTGAGTTTTATCTATGCTTCTTGTACATTAGTACTTGTTTATTTCCCTCTCTCTCTTTTATTGTTGAGTTGTATTTCATTAGGTGAACATTTGACCCTTTACTTATTTATTTTTTTGAGCTTGGCCAATCAGATGTTCTCTCTCAGGACGTAAAATTCTGTTGAGCTTACACAAAGATACTTTCAAAATAAAAATTATTAAAAGTGATAGTATGACAGGGTAGATAGAAGCTAGAAAAATCCTGAGCAAGTGGAATAGGGAACTGAGACAAAATTAAACAAGGCCAAACAATTTGAACAACATACAACCAGTTTGTGAATTGAAATACCTCATCTTCCCCAAATCAAGGACACTTGAAAGCAAATAGTTTATACCTCCCCTCCCAAACCAGAGAATACATAGCTTAAATCATCCTAGTTTGGGAGATAGAAAACAAAGACCCAATTAATGCCATTCGTGCTGGCTAAACCCAAGGACATATTAAGTCAGGGGAACAAATAACAAAAACGCCATTAAAACCAGAAAAATCTAAGATCAAAAGTAATACAGCAAAGCACGCCAAAGAGTAATCCCAAACTCCCCTATACACTCATTTTGATGCAGCAGCATATTGAAAACATACCTGGAAAGCTGACAAATTTTCTGCTTAAATTCTCCCCTAAGATTTCTGCCCATGGGAAAAAAAGATTTAAAAAAACCTCAGACAAAGATTCAATGTGGTCTTGCTCTAGAGCATACCCACATCACTTCTCATGCATGAACCTTTATTTCTTCCTAAATTCTAGGAGTCCTCTTGAGACTTGCAACCAGGAGAGCACTGGGAAGTGGCAGCTTTACCTGGATTTACCCTTCTCATCCTGTCTCCAAGCTCCCCTTTTTCTCTGACTTCCCAGTGAGCTAAAGCAGCCCCACCTTGGCTTACTTCTATTGCCGTGACCTTCACTGTGACCTTCACTTCCCCATGAGCTAACAGCAGCCCTGCCTTGGCTCATTTCTATCCTATAACATTTCTAGGCTCTCTCCTAATTCTTCTTCTACCCTAAATTCTTCCTTTGTTTCACAGTCCCCAGCTTTAATAAACATACTCTCAAAATCACCTGGTCTCTTGTACAATTTTTCCTACAGAAAGTCAAGAACCCACACACTACTGACTGACCTGAGGCAGGTCTGGTAATAACAGAGACCACTCTGGGCCAATCCCTGCCTGGTAATAATGGTATTGAGAGTCTAGAGGCAGCAATAATCTGGTGATAGTGATAATAAATAAAATGGGATCCTAAACACAAAATCCCAGTTTTGTGATCTTTCCTATAATTCTTGCTACCCAGGTGTCCTTTGTTCTAGTCCATTTTCCTAGACTGAGTCACCTACCTTGCCATGAATTCTCAGAACTTCTTCATAACCTTTCTGTTAGGTTTCTGCTAAATAATTCAGAACTGTTTTCTATTGCTTGCCACCAAGAACCTTTATTTATCAACTCATTTCCTTCAATGCCTTAAGATTATAGGTCCAACATCTCTATTTTATGCATAGTTGGGGGTAATAAAAGTTCAAAAGTCTTAATTATAGCAATAAAAGTAGTTACTGACAAGGTGGTTAAATTTCTTTGTCACTGGATCAATGATTTCTTTTAATTCAGAAAGGTATGAAAGTTCACAATCATAAATTTTTAAAGTTTGTATTTACTTATTCATCAAAAAATAAATAAGTGCAGAATTAATAATAAATTAAAAATGTTCAATGCATGCTTTGAGGTAAATGCTGATACATAGTCACATTATATAAAAGATGTGTGCAGATTTTTACACATATATTGAGTTTGTCTTTTCCAAAATAGAAACAATATTTACATAAAATAGAGATAATTTTGAAAATCATACTATTATAATTTTTCTGTTTTCCACAATAATTATAAATTTCTTTAAAATCAGAGTTAAAAATAGATTTTTATAAAAACTAAGTTGGAGTCATAATCCAATCACTATTTTCTTCTTATGATATTTTAAAAGTAAGATGCAGTTGTACCATTGTATATAATATATTTTACTAGAGAGAGAAAGATAATAAAAAATAATACAAGATGATAGCTTTTTAGTGCAGGTAAATAGTGCACACTGTAGAAGTATTCTGAGAAGGAGGTGACCCTTCTATCAGGAGTGGAGAAAAGCTTCAGATAGAAAAAAATGTTGTTACTCTTCCTAGAAGAAGACAAAGTTAAGTTACATGTTTTCAGGAAATGGATTGTGACTAGAGTGTTAGACGTGTTAGAAATAATTTGAGAAACAGAAGATTGGGGAAAAAATTAGCAAGTAGGCCTTAGGAAGATCACTGTTTAATTTTCCTCCTCAGTCTTCCAAAAAGAAATCTCAGTTTAGGTCTAAGCTACATTAAAATATCTTGAATTCAGCCCTGGCTAGTGTAGCTCAGTTGACTGAGTGTTGTCCTGGGCACTGAAAGGTCGCTGATTCATTTCCAGGTCAGGGAACGTATCTACGTTGGGGGTTAGGGGTGTGTACTGGAAGCAACAAACATTTCTCTCTCACATCAATGTTTCTCTCTCTTTTTCTCCCTTCCTCTCCCTTTAAAATCAATAAAGACATATTTTAAAAAATATATCTTGAATTCAACGTATCTGCATTTAAGAAAGCAAGAGCTGTTTTTATCATGTAAAGGTTTCTAGAGAATTTTGTTGATTTCAATTATTTTATTTTGACAGTTAACATCTATTAATGATAATTGGTACTTAGTACATGTTTCTTTGAAATTAAATGTATTGAAATGTAAAAAGTCATGGATGCAAAAAATGTTAAATAAAAGCTCTGGCTTTTGGAAAAATAACAAAGGTATTATGATATTAGCTGAGGTTTAGAAAGTTTAAAAATAAGTAAACAATTTGAAGTTTTGGTTAGAAAACTGTTTCCCCAAATTTAAGTACACAATCCAATTTCTATAAATTAAGTCATGGATTTCAGATACATTTTCATTGGTTCTTCTCATAATCATAATGATGACTGAAGACGTATGGTGTAGCGGAAAAAAAGAAGCAGTCATAAAATCAGGGTCTATTCTCTGACTGTTTCTGAGAATTTATCAAACTGAGTGGTGCCATCCATGATGAGAACTCCAGTAAATCAGCCAACAGTTTATAATTTCTCCCTCACGTCACACCTATCCTTTTCTTCAAAAAGACCCCTTTAAAAGCATGCAGATAAAGTCACTGGCTCTGTGTTGTTAATTTTCAGTAAATGATCTGAGACTTCTGAAGATTCCGTGATGCTACAGATGGAAGGTGTGGCTATAAGAATAAAGGGCTTTCCTTCTCCATCTCCTCTACTCCCTTTCAACCTGAATACTTCCTTTATTTATGCATTTTAAGAAGTTTATTAAATGAATATGTTCATGAATTAAATTTGAAAGCCTTTGAATTAGATTTTTTCCAAAAATTGTAACCAACTTAAAAAAAAAAAAGATATTCTATTTATTTCTTGTGTCTGCTCATACTATTTTTAACTACTAAGTCTAATAAAATATATCTGTACTATTGGTATAATTAGGATAATATGTAATAATTCAATCATTTGAATGATTGCAGCATATATACTCAACCTTAAAATGTGTGAGTTTACTTCTTTAAAAAAGAATGGACTACAGGTCATCATACAACTGTTTTCTTGTGGATAGCACAATTTTACCTTTTTACGTGGGAAATAACTGCAGAACTTTCTAGTTAAATAAACTTCCCAGTAAAAGCAGAGACAACATGTGTATAGTTGACACTAAAAGGTTTTTTTTCCCTCTCAAATGTTTTATGTAGAACCAAAAAAAAAAAAAATGTCTTATTCAAAATTCGCACTATCAATAAAATGAAGCAATTGAAAAATTGAAACAGATTCGGATTCATTTTACTGTGTATTTTTAAAGACATAATGTAGTTTGGCTGATCTGGAGAACAAATCTATCTAAACTGAAGAGGACACTTATCTCTCTTTCCCCAAGGCAATACTGTTGGATGCTAAATAGAGTGGCATACAGAAATTACTGTCACTTTAAAATGGCAAAATTTAGGTTCTAAAAGGGTTAGAGGACTTGGGTATGAAAGAAAAAAGTTTTCAAAACACATACAATGCAAAGCCTTAAGCCATTCATTCCTGAGCAGAGGAGAATTTAAAGATGCATGAACAAATCTAAGTGTAGGTTTTGCAGTCATTTGTAGCAGGTATCTAGGGAAACAGCAAGATTTTGATTTTGATTTTACCTTGGCATGAATACTAAGACCTTTAAAATACACACACACACACACACACACACACACACGAAATGTAACTATTTAAAAACCCTTCAGATTTTTTTAAGTGGATTTAATTTTTTTTTTAAGTTTTAAAATGACAGGAAAAAATGAGAAGATAGCACAAAGAACTCTCATATCCCCCCTCACTGAGTTTCCATATTAACATGTTGCCTTAGTACGGTATATTTGTTACAATTAATCAACCAATATTTACACGCTACTATTACATACTCTATTCAGATTTCCTTAGTTTTTATCTAAGATATTACTCTGCTCCAAACTACCACATTATATTTACTTGTTATGTCTCCTCAGACTTTTTTTGGCTGTGACAGTCTTGCAGACTTTCCCATTTCTGCATGTAATTTTGTAGAATTTTGCAGGATGCCTTCGCTTGGAATGTGTCTGATGTTTTCCTCATGATCAGACAGGAGTTATGATTTACTGAGAGGAAGACCACAGCTCTAAGGTGCCATTTTTATCCCATCATATCAAGAGTACATACTATGAACATTATTTATTACTGTTGATTTTGACCTTGATCATGTAGTTGAGATAGCGTTTGTCAGGTTTCTTCTCTGCAGAATTACCCACCACACCCTCCATGTTTTTATACTTTACTTTTTAGAAGAAAGTCACCACACATAACTCATACTTAGAGTGGCGATGTGTCCTCCCCCTTATTGAGTGTGAAATACCTACATAAATTCAATGGAATTATTCTACAAGAGATATATTTGTCTTTTTTCATCCAGTTACTAATTCATAAAATTATTTATTTATATCAGTGTATATTTATAGGCACTTATCTAATACTTTTAGTTATAATCCAATATTACTTTATTGCTAGTTTTGGCCTTTGGGAGCTCCAATTGGCTTTTGTTTCCCTTTGACATAACTCCACAAGTATAGGTATTTCTTTCTTATTGAGTATTTCTTTAATTTCTGGCAAAGCAAGATGCTTCAGGTTCATTTTTAATTGTTCCGGCCCTAGTTCTAGGATCAGACAATTCTCTATGAAGCCATGGTTCCTTTTATTGGAAACCAAGATATGTGCCTTGGTGTGCACACTGCTTGCTACTGGAGTGTTGTTATTTCCAGGCTCTCTTAGCTGACAGAGCAAGAAAATATACCTATGCATATCAATCTGAATATATATGCAGAAGGTCCTTGAACAACACTGCTTTATTCAATGTCATTTTGATAACAAATGAAGTGGGGGGTCCTGTTGCCCACTGGGTGCTGCTGGGGTGGAGTTCTTACAATATCCCAAGAAAAATAATTTTCTGAGACTCACATGGGATGAGTGTTTTTTATGTACATAAAATAATATCCCTGGGCTTCTTTTCTATTATTAGTAATTAGCTAATTATAACAACATCCAATTTCATTATAATGGTGATAAGATGTCAGAAACTTAAACTCTTGTTACATCGATTAGTCTGTGGTAAATTGGTTTTGATGTAGGCAGCAGGAACAGCACAGTTGTTAGACTAGCGCGGGTCAGACAAGACCTGGGTTCTGCAACCTCAGTACCTGAATTCTGACTAAGAAAGAATTTAGAGCCAAGACTCAAACTACAAGAGAACATTTTTTTTTTTTTTTTGGATGGGGAAGTCACAGAAGTGGAAGAAGAAATGGGATTAGGAAACAAGTTGTAGAGGTAAAGAAAGGGCCCCTGGAGCTTGGGAGTGAGGAAGGTGATGGTATTGTGTCAGGGGGACAGGAGATGGAGAAAGGAAAAGGAAAAGCTGCAGGAGTACTCCTGGTAGAAAGCCAGTGCGCTGGCTCCTCCATCCTATAGCTTTAAGGGTAGAGATTTTAGGGGATGTCCCCAGGGAAGAGCTCAATAGAATATTCAGCAGCTCTTCCATTTGTGTCTATTCAGGGTCTAGGTCTCCACTGATTGATTGGTCATTGCCAGTGGCATCATTATCTGCTGCAGCTGGTCCTGAGGTCAGCCATGGGGTCACTTGTTCAGCTTTGCTGCTTTTCTGAGTCTGGAGCTGAAACACAACTGTGGCCTAAATGTTATCTCTAGGGAAGAAAAGTCAGAGTTCCAAACAGAATGACCTGCAATATGCTAAGGAAAGAAAGATCACCCTGAGGACAAGGGGATGTGGTCCCACCCTACAAGTGTCTTTTGCTAGGCACCCAGGGATTTCTGCCTTGGTGACCTACTATACCTGGCCCATCGTCCTTGCTCTGCTCATGTCTGTCTAACTGCCTACCACAGTTTTGTGATACATCATTTCACATAAAGTCACAGAACCTACCAACACTATGTGAGAACTTACTGTACATGTGTCTATAAATATTTTATATGTAAATTTCTATAACTATATTAAGCTAACTGTGAGATCACACTGTCTTCAACTCTAATCCATCCCAGCCTCCTCTCTTGCTTATCTACAAACTCTCAATCAAGCTGAGAGAGACCTGGCTTCTACCATCTGCCTTCCCTTTACTTAGTTGTTCATTTACAGTCTATAAATATAGCAGTGTCAGAACTGGTAACGTACATACCCACAAAACAGCCTTTTCAAACCACAGTATAATGCTTACCTGCAGCTCCTTTGCTCTTAGTCCTACAAATTTCACCAATTTCCAGAATTCCTTTAGGGCTACTTTCCCCCTAGTCTCTTTGGTGAGATTGCTTCATGCATTTCTAATACAGTTAGATTATTTTGTCACATTTGCATTTCATCCTGTAAACTGTCACCTCCTAAATGATTTTTTTTTAATTTGCATACTTTGCCTGGTGGGTGTGGCTTAGTTGGTTGAGCATTGTCCCATATACTAGGAGGTTGTTCTATAGGATAGCAAGAAGCTAGGAAAATTTCAGTACAAGCAGAATAGGTAAGACAGTTAAACAGCAGTTTGCAGCCACCTAGTAAATCCTAACTTCCCTAAACCAAGGACACGTAAGAGTAAATGGTCTGTACTTCTCCTCCCTAACCAGAGGGTAAACAGCTTAAATAACACTAACTCAAGGACACAGATAACAGGAATTCAATTAGTGTCATTTGTCAACCACACCCAAGGACAGACAAATTAAGAGAATACATCTTACTTTGGTACATTCGCATAAAGCTGATGAATATTCTATTGATCCTTCCCTAACACCTCCCCTACACACCCAGCCTTTAAATCCCTGAAAACAAAGATTCTAGCACACTCTCCCTCCAGGATCAGGCCAATGCCATTGCCTTCCTGATCTCCTTCCCACATGGACACATATTTTCTAAACTCCAAGGGACCCCAGGAGACTTGCAACCAGGGAAACAGTGGGCAGTGGCAGCTCATCCTGGAATGACCACACTAAACCTGTCTCCAAGTTCCCTTTTCTCTGACTTCCCAAAGTCAGACAGCCCAGCCTGGGCTCTCCTGTTGCTTTTTCTAGGCTCTTCCTTGTTTCACTGTCCTGAGTGTGTTTTTGCTGCAGTCAATAAATCCTTCCTTGCTTTTCTACATTTTGCCTCTTGATTGAAATATTTCCTTCAAGAAGACAAAAATAAAGGTCTCATTGTGTCACTGAAAACAGTTGCCTGTTCAGTTTCTAATCAGGGCTCATACTCAGGTTGTGGGATTGATCCCCAGGAGGTAGCCAATCGATGTTTCTCTCTCATAGATGCTTCTATCTCTCTCTCTCTTCCTCTCTCTGAAATCAATAAAAACATATTTTAAAAATCTGCATACCTTAAGGCACATCCTGTAAAGTTCTGTGGGTTTTGACAAATGTGTATTGTCATGTGTCTACCATACAGGACACAGAACAGCTTCACCGTGTAAGAATCCTCTGTGGTTCTATTCATCCTACCCACCTTCTCCAGAGCCTCCAACAACCACCAATTTTATTGTCTCTATAGTTTTACCTTTTTGAGATGCCATATAATTGGAATGATATAATATGTAGACATTTTAGATTGGCTTATAAACTTTAAAATATGCATTTATGTTCTTTGATGTCCACCCATGGCTTGGTAACTCATGTTTTACATCGCAGAATAATTCGCTGTTTGATGGCTGTAATGCACATTGTTTCTTCATTCTCCCATCGAAGGCTGTTCTGGTTGCTTTTAATTATTGGTATTTAAGAATAAAGCTTATACAAACATTCTAGTGCAGGTTTTGTGTGGACATAAGTTTTCAAATGATTTAGTGAATACAAAGGAACATGATTACCAGGCTGTTTGGTAGAATTTTTTTTTTTTTTACACTTTTGTAAGATATCACCAAACTGTTTTCCAATGTGGCTGGGCTGGTTTGCATGCCTGCTACCAATGAGAGGTTCTCTTGGTCCATATCTTCCCCAAGCATTGGTATTGTCATTATGCTAGGCACAATAATCGCCCTTTAGTCTATATGAAATACAATTTTTATAAAATCTTTTGCAATGGCTTTTATAATGGAAAACATACCTAATATATTTCATAATGTTTACTATTTTCACACTTCTACCTCTGATTTGTTTTTGGCTCTTTATGTTGAGAACCTGGGGGGCGGGGGGATTTCTGGAAGTAAACCCATGACAGTGTAGAGGCCTCCTAAGACTTGGGCACCCAGAAGCTTGTTACTCTCATGCTAGTTCATAATCCTCATCACTGACATGCTCCTATCAGTACATGACTCCTGTGACTTTGTTCTAAGTCAATGAATCTTGGCTGTGATTTTATGTATTTGCCTGTCTCCCCAGGTTGCTGAGTTGTGCTTTGCACTATGACCTCAGTTCTCTAGTGGATCAAGACTAGTCATTAATTTTCAGTTTGTTCCGCTTTTATCTTTTTAAAGGATAAAAGTGACGACTTCCAATTTCTTAACATGTAGAAACTGGAACTGAAGTCTGCTTCACATGATATTCCTTTTTGTTGTTAATTTAGAATGCACTTTCTGATATGCTGTGGTAGCCTTAAGTCCACAGAGTCTTTCATCACAAAATCTCTTGCATCTCTACTACCAAATCTTGCCCCCTTCTCAAACACAGAAAGCCCTGAATATTTTCATATGTCTTCAATTCATTTTTATTCAAAGAGTCACTTAATACCTTTGTGCTTCGGTTTTCTTATCTCTAGAGAACAGAGTCTTGAATACCATGCTAGGTTATCTGTAAATTTTCTTCCATTGCTAATATTCTGTGTAAAGTACTTAGAGCACATTTTGACATGGAATCACAGTTTGCATCTTTTTCTTTTATCCTCATCTGAGGACATTTTTTCATTTTTTTTTTTTTCAGATAGAGTGGGAGGAAGAGAGAGAGAGAGAAATATCAACATGAAAGGGACACATCGAGTGGCTGCCTCCCGCATGACCCATACAAGGCTGGGGACAAACTGCAACCGAGATATGTGCCCTTAGCGGGACCCGAACCCGGGTCTCTCTGGACCACAGGCCAAAGCTCTAACTGCTGAGCCAAATCATGGTTCTCAAAATAAAGTTACTGAACTAACAGCATCTGCATTATCTGGGAGCTTTTTAGAAATGCAAGTTCTTCACCCCCACACAAGATCTAAGAAATCAGAAACTCTGAAGATGGAACCCAAGATCTGAGTTTTAACAAGCCCTACCATTGATTTGGATCCAAGCTACCTTTGAGGACTACTGTGTTAGGACAATGTATTATTTTACATAATCCCACTCTAAATTTTTGGTAAATTAAATAACATACCTAATTTATATTTATTATTTCTATCTATTTGAGGATTCATAAATTGGTTTTCAAATAAACGTTTATACATTTATTTATAAACATAACCCTTTGTATATAAGTACCTTTTAAAAGTATAATTTAGTTTCTGTAAGAGTCTGGGATTGATGTTAGTTTTGTGGATCATTTAGCATATCTATAGATTCAGTTGGGAGTGTTTGTCAATATTAACAAAGCATATGCTATAGGGCTTCATAAGAATGACTTTTTAATGAATTTATAGTGTACGCTTTGAATTTGAACTTCCACATTGACACATGTAAATGTGAATCAAGATAAATGATCAGTTATGACTGTCATGTTACGAGATTTTATAAATGTGAACATAACTGGAACATATTTTCCCTAATAGGTTTAAGGGCTTTTTTGGAGGGTAAATATTTGAATGTTTTGTTTCACCACAGACAATTTATCTCATACTTTTCCTTTCATCTATACCTAGTTCCTTTCATTGTGCATAATGTGGAACATAGGTCAACATTTATTCCAAGAACACATTATTTTCTCAGGTGATAAAGCTTTAAAAGAGTAACATAGATGCTTTCTGTAAAGTTAATCTGTGTTAAGTTCAATGTCATAATTGATTTGTAATCTGTGAGCAAATAATTTTTGACAAGGTTAGGAAAGTTCTTTATAAATTTAGTTGGATGTTAAGAAGGATGAGGAATTGAGATTTTCCACAACATATTCTATTAGGACTCTCTTAAAAAGCAACTATTTATAAACCATTATTTAAAAGCAAACCCATCTTTCCCCCTGTGTCTGGACCAATGATTTTATATAAAAATATGTGTGTGGGAAGGAAACAATCAAGTTTGATCCAAAGAACACCTGAAACAGAATTGACTAAATAAAGTTTACTAAATATGCAATTTCAGGTTTAGACCAACGAAATCAAAATGTAAGAGTTTAGCCCCACCAGTGTGGTTCAGTAGATTGAACGTCATCCCATGGACTGAGAGGTACTGGTTTAATTCAGATCAGGGCACATACCTGGGTTGCAGGCTTGATCCTCGGGGGCGTGGGAGGGGGTGGCGTGCAGAAGGCAGCTTATCGATTTATCTTTCTCTCATCAATGTTTCTATCTCTCTTTCCCTTCCCCTCTCTAAAAAATCACTGAAAACATTTTTTAAAATGTAAGTTTGGAACCCAAATATTGGCTCAGAAACCTAGAGAAACCCTGGATTCTGTTAAATGCTAAAGTCATTTTTAAAAATTTAAAACATTGATAAAAAATTGATATCGGTCCTTTGTAGGGAATACTCTTTGTTCTACTGTGGGAAAGGTAATAAATTTGAATAGACTGATTTATTTAACTTTTATTAATACAAATGTGTTGTCATATTAACTATAATAATGTCCCAGAATAAAACTTAAATAGTATTCATAAGATACAATTCTGAAAATTTAATCTGCTATATGGTTAGCATGTAAAGCATTAAATAGAATGCAACAGAATTATTTATGTTTAATGTATTTTTATTTAAGTATAGTTGGTATATAACTTTATATTGGTTATCTTAATTTCAGTTGTACAATATAGTGATTCAATATTTTTATACCTTACAATGTGATTACCCCACTAATTTTAGTAGTCATCAGTCATCATGTAAACTTATCATAATATTACTGACTATTTAAAAAATACTGGTCTACCTACCCAAATACATATAATACACTGGGGAATATTTCTATTAAAATTAAGTCTAAAATAATAGTAAATATAATCACTTTATTTTAGACTATCAGACAATAATAAACTAAGTTAAGAAACAGTGTGACATATAGAAAGTAACTGTTATGGGAGAGCCACCCCAATTGAGTGGGCTCTCCCTTCCTCAGCTCTTGTCATGCTCATGTGAAAGAATTCAGAGGAGTGACATAAAACAATGCTGAAGCAAAGCAAGCAAATTTATTAATGATACACTTGGCATAAAGCACAAACGGACAACTCAGCCAGTCTAAATGCTCTGCCTGGTAGGGCTTCAAGGGTTTTACACATTTTCCCCCTTTAGGTTTCAAGGTTCCCCTGCCAGACAGACTGGATTTCAAGGTCTCCCTTATATATTGTTGTGGATTTTTTCAGAATTTATGAAAACATCTGGTGATTTTATCTTGGCAAATTTCAAGACTTCTGACTTCTTTGTTCAATGGGTGAGGTAAACTCCCCTTCCCCCACCTTCTGCTCCCCCTCCTCCTGCCCTAACAGCTATCTATCCTGCCTAACAGTATCCATGATTTTTCAGTCCTTTCCATTTATTTTCTTTGTTCCTGAAGAAACAAGTATATTTAAGACTAACTTGTTTTATGTTCTTTTAATCTCAGGTACAGGGATGGCTTTCACGAGTGATGTTAACTAAATTGGGAAGCACTGTTTACTTTTAAGACCTCATTGATTTTTCCAAATCTGTTTCATGCATCACAACAACTAAAACAATACTTTGTTAGAAACAGGGTGATTTAAAAGCCATGGTAAAATTTACAGTAAGAAAATATTTTAAATATTTGAAAATATTGAAAATAAAAAGCTGGTAGTGTTCATATCACTCCTTAGAACAATTTCTGGACTGTATTAGGAGTTAAATAAATGCTGTCAAACAAAAAATATACAATAAATATACATTTAATTAATTAACAATATTTACATTGGATCTAATTATAAATGTAAATACACTAAGACCTAAAATGAATGAAGAAACAGACATTATTTGCAATCATCAATAAATAATACTCCCTTACAGACAAGAGTATGGTGGTTACCAGAAGGTAGGGGCTTGGGTGGTAGAAAAAAATGTTGCCTTATAAACTCCATCTACTAATTTTTCTGATAAAATGTACTAAAAATTATTTTTTATTAATCTGCCTGTTTTCAGAAAAGTATATTTCTGTAGTTGAGGAAAGCAGCACAATGTAATGATTAAAATAAATATTTTACAACACTGGTAAGAATTTAATCTACACTCTTACTGAGTGGCCTGGAACACATGAAGAGACTCTTTTTTTTTTCTTTCAAATCTTTATTGTTGGATGTAAAATGCATTACAGATGTTCCACATTTTTCCCCCATTGACCCCCTCCTCCCCACTCCCGCCCCCCTCCCACCTTTCCCCACACTATTGTATGTGTCCATTGGTTATGCATATAAGTTCTTTGGTTTATTTCTTCCCAACCCCCCAACCCCTTTCCCTTTGAGGTTTGTCAGTCTAGCAATGAATTTGTGCTTCTTAATCCCTTCACCTTTTTCACCCATTCCCCCAACCCCCTTCCCAACTGGCAACCAACACAATGTTCTCTGTATCTATGAGAATGTTTCTGTTCTTCCTGTTCATTTTGTTTATAGATTCCATTGTTGATAGATATGTATTCATTGCCATTTTGTTTGTTCATACATTTTATCTTTTTCTTCAAAAAGACCCTTCATCATTTCATATAATAACGGTTTGGTAGTGATGAACTCCTTTAACTTTTTCTTGTCTGGGAAAGTTTTTATATGGCCATCGATTCTAAATGACAGCTTTGCAGGATAGAGTAATTTTGGTTGTAGGTTCTTGGTTTTCATCACTCTGAATATTTCTTGCCACTCCCTTCTGGCCTGCAAAGTTTCTTTTGAGAAATCAGCTGACAGCCTAATGGGTACTCCCTTGTAGGTAACTAGCTGCCTTTCTCTTGCTGCTTTTAAGATTCTCTCTTTGTCTAGAACCTTTTGCATTTTGATGATGATGTGTCTTGGTGTGGGCCTCTTGGGGTTGATCTTGTTTGGGACTCTCTGTGCTTCCTGGACTTGTATGTCTGTTTCCTTCACCAAGTTAGGAAAGTTTTCTGCCATTATTGTTTCAAACAGGTTTTCGATTTCTTGTTCTTGCTCTTCTCCTTCTGGCACCCCCAAGATGCGAATGTTGGCACGCTTGAAGTTGTCCCAGAGGCTCCTTACACTATCCTCATTTTTTTGGATTCTTTTTTCTTTTTGCTGTTCTGATTGGGCATTTTTTGCTTCCTTATATTCCAAATCGATGGTTTGCTCCTTGGATCTACATACTCTATTATTGAAGCTGTGTAAATTATTCTTTATTTCAGTTAATGCCTCCTTTAATTCTAACTGTGTATACATGATTTCTAACTGGTCCTTTTTTATGCTCTTGAGGCCCTCCCTAAGTTCACTGAGGTTCTCACTAAGTTCATTGAGCATCCTTATAAGCAGTATTTTGAACTCAGTATCTGTTAGGTTGCTTATCTCCCTTTCGCTTAGTTCTTTTATTGGGGTTTTGTTCTGCTCTTTCATTTGGGACCTGTTTCTTTGTCTCCTCATTTTGGCTGCCTCCCTGTGTTTGTTTCTGTGTATTACTTAATGAGAGGTATGGGGCTCGCTGAGACCCAATGCTGCTCGTTTGAAAGAATTTAGGAAAAACCTGAAGCAGGATCCAAGACCGGCCAATCCTATGGTTAAGCAAGTGGCAACAGCTTGGGTGGGCTTGAAAGTTGTGTGGGGTGGGGCGGGGCCTCAGGGAGTCAGCAGGGCGGGGCTACCAGTGTGAGCCAGGTTGCTGGAGTCCCAGATATGGCTTCTGTCTGCCGCCCCCGGGAAGGGCTCACCAAAGGAACAAAGGCCTCTGACAGCACGTTTGTCCCCGAGGAAGCCCCCTCTCCAGCCCTCGCTCCAGTGCCAAATAACTCAGTTCTTCCCTGTATGTCTCTGGCACCCCTCGAGCTGTCTCCCCTCCGAGCTTAGAGGGAGAGAGTCCGATAAGTCCGTGCGCAGGCCCTTTAGGGAGCTGCCTGGGGCTCCAGCCAGGTCAGCTTCCCTGAGCCTCAGTTTCCGCTGGTTTTTCCAGCCAGAAGTTATGGGGATTCTCTTCCTGGCACTGGAACCCTGAACGAGGCACCTGGTGTGGGACGGGGACCCCTCAGTCCTCAGGAACGACCTTCCCAGCCGCGGGAGCCTCCTGATTTTTATCCACCACGCTTGGGTGTGGGACCAGCCTGTCACGCGGCCGTGCGGCCCGTCCTACCCGTCTGGATGTAGCTGCTTTTTTTTTTTTTTTAATTCCGTATTTGTACAACTTCCTTTCAGCTTGATTTCAGGCGGTTTTGAATGATGGTTGTTCTGTAGTTTAGTTGTAACTTTGATGTGGTTGTGGGAGGACGCGATACCGCGTTTACCTGCGCCGCCATCTTGACCGGAAGTCCTGAAGAGACTCTTTGAGTCTTAGTTTCTTCTCTCCAAATGAGAAGTTAACTGTAGTATTGTCATATAACTGACTCATAGACTTAGCATGCATACCAAAGACATAATGCACATAAAATGCTTAATATCTGAGCCAAGTGCAAAATACCTACTAGCTAATATTAGTTATAGCAATTGTAATAATTGTAGTAGCAGTTGATCATAGTGCAATCACAAAGATAATAAATGAAAGGTTCTCATTACAATATAACATCTTTACTTATAATGTATATATTATGAAATATATATTATTTATATTACATTTACTAAATATGTATATTGATAAAAAATTTTAAATGAATATATAGATGACTTAGGGGAAAGAGAGTATATTTCCAACCATTTATCTATGATATTTTATGTGTGTATGAAGATCTAGAAAACCATCTAGCTCAAAGTTAGTTTAAAATGATATGACAAATAATAAAATTATAAAACTTCTAATAAAAAGTGATTAGACATTGTTACAAAAATCTCACTATCTGTGATCAAAACTTAAATATATATTTTCTTGTAGGTGTTAGTTTCTTTCCATGTTGGCCAAATAGAACACATACGTAAAAAGCTACAGAGTCAGTTTTTCCAGGAATCTTAGATCCTTATGATGTTTGCAGAAAATATCAAATTCATAATCAAGTATTTATTGAGAACATACACTTTTCCTAGAGTTCTTCAATGTGAATGTTTCTTAGCATTCTAATTGGAATTTTATTTTTATTTTTCAGCTTAAAGGAACAGGTAATCATTAATATCCAAGAGATTAGACTATGAATTTGTTTGAAAACACACACACACACACACACACACACACACACTATAGTTAAATACATTATACTTTTCTTTGTGCCAATACAGCTAATTTTTTCAAATAACTTGTCTTTTATTAAAATATTAATTATCTTAAGTCAAATAATGTTCATGAAGCTTTAGTTCATAGATTTGGCAATCTTCCTGGGTTGATATTAGTTGGCTCCTTAATTTTATATATATTGCCTGAGCAATGTGGCTCAGTGGTTGAATATCAACCCATGCACCAAGAAGTCACCAGTTTGATTCCCAGTCAAAGCATATGCCCAGGTTGTGAGCTTGATCCCCAGTGAAGGGCATGCAGAGGCGGCCAGTTGATGTCCTTTCCCATTGATGTTTCTATCTTTCCCTCTCCCTTCCTTTCTCTCTAATATCAATCAAACACACAACTCTTTGGTCCATGGGCTGATATTCTAACTGCTGAGCCAAACTGGCCAGGGCAAAATATTATGTATTTTAATTTGTACAGTGTTTATGTACCTACCTGTGTGTGTGTGTGTGTGTGTGTGTGTGTGTGTGTGTGTGTGTGTGTTAAATTATGATACAATGGGCAAAAAAAGGAATGCAACAAATTTAAAAACACACAATCTAAATAATAACCTAGGTATATCATAATTTTAAAATACATGACTTGAATCTGCAAAGGTAATACTTTTTTGACAAAGCACTTTTTATAATACAAGTTTTCCTCTCTCTGATGATATAAAATACTTGACAATATCAAAAAATTTGAAAATAAAAGCTGAATATGTTTTAATGAGAATTATTTTGAAATTCAATTAAGTTTCAGCAGCAATTATTTAAAAGTATTATTCCGTTTAGTATGTTCTCAAAAGTCACTTTATTCAACAATTCATCAGTTATGTAGACTGATCTCATCTAATTGATGTAAATTTGAAACAGTTTCTCTCATGTTTCGGATGTTAGAAATAATTGTATTCAATTTTCTGATGATTAAAAAACCCATTCTTTTCAAAAAGATCCTCTCACATTTCCTTGCTATCTTAATTACCAGAGCAGTGGATATTGACAGGCATAAAGACACTGTTGAATGCATGATAAATTCTACCACATGCCATACGTAGCACCACACAGGATATAGCTTAGACAAACTTTATTATATAACTTGAATTCACCTTACAGATATGTACTTCTTTTTCCTCGCCTCTTTTGATCTCCTGGTCTCTGGAACCTTTATTATATCTAGACTTCCTGATATTTCTTTACGACTGAGCAACTCCTTTGAAATCAACTTTCTACCTTCTTATATATACACTGAGATACAGAAATTTTAACTTCCCAATGACACTTGATGTCAAGTTTGTGAGAAAATGAAATCTCAAGAATTTTTGTATTGCCACTACCCTTTCTTTAGGTTGTATATGACCCAATAGACTTGTCCTGCTGTAAAAACTAGTAAATGTCCCATTATAATTCCAGTTCTGCCCAACCAGGGATCCATCGTAGCAGGATACATTAAAAAGAATGTGACATCTTGAGATTCCAAAATGGTGGTGGAGTGAATGGAAGCTACACAGATTGTCTCCCAGGACCAAACTGGAACTACAACAAAAATAAAGACAAATCATCGGGAAAAACCAACTGAAAAGCAGCTTGTGGGACCATATAACCAGGGACACTGACTCAATCCTGGTAGGATTGCAGAGGCATGAGAGAGGGGCTGGGAGCCCACGAACAACAGCTGTCTTAGCTGTGAGCAGCGCCCTTGGGGTTACACTCCCAAGCAGCTCCACAGCACAAAGCCAGGAGAGATGCTAAAATAGCCACAGCCACTCACCTTGGGCTCCAGCAGAGGGAGGGCAGACTGGACTAGAACTGTGTGGGAACACTCGAGATTTGGAGGGTGCTTAGAGCTTTTGCTGAGCTGCAACCACACAGGATGGTGACCATCTTACTCCTTCCCAGGGCTCTGGGGAGAGGCAGCGGTCCACCCTCAGAGATTCAACACCACCCTGTAGCTATTGAAATGCAAATTGAGGCTCATTAACAACCAGCATCTGCCCCACTCTCAGGAAATCCCCTTACACTGAGCACCTGAGGGAGTTTTTCATTCAACTGAGAATCCAAGGCTCTTCAAGTAACCTCAACTGATAGCCTCCAGGCAAAAAGCTAGAGGATAACTGTACCATTCCTGGGCTAGCAAATCTAACCAGGAAAGTAAGATATGAAAGTGGTGTTTAACGTGGGTCCTCCCATGCTCATCCAAACCCAGGAGAAGGAGCCAACACCAACACCTACAGGAAAAATTTGGCAGGCTCCAAAGCAAACTGTAATAGCTAAAATGGTGAAACAAAGAAACAAATAGCAAATGAAAGAACAAGAGACCTCTACTAAAGATGAGATAAATGAGGAGCAGTTAAGAATGTAAAAGAACTAGAATTCAGAGCCATGATCCTGAAGAAGCTCAACAGCATGAGTAAGGAAATCAACATTATAAGTAAAGACATAGAATGTTGAAAATCAGTTGGAAATTAAAAAAACACCAAGAAGAAATGAAGAATGACATATCAGAAATAAAGAACATATTGGAAGGTCTAAAGAGCAGAGTAGAGGAAACTGAGTACCGATCAGTGAATTAGAAGACAGGGTAGAAAAAAAAAATCAACCAGTCAGAAAACCAAAAGAAAAAAAAAAAAAATTAAAAAACAGGAAGACAGCTTAAGAAAACTGTGGGACAACTGGAAACATAATAATATTTGCATCATATGAGTACCTGGAGAAGAAGAAAAGGAGCAAGGGTTAGAGAATATATTTGAAGAAATAGTTACAGAAAATTTCCTTAATTGGGTGAAGAAAGAAGGCATTCAAGTTCAAGAAGCAGAGAGAGCCTCAAGTAAGAAGAACCCAAACAGACCCACACCAAGACACACAGAAATCAAAATGCAAAAATTAAAGATGAAGAGAGAATCCTAAAAGCAGCAAGAGATAAGCAACAGGTTACCTTCAAAGAAACCCTGATAAGGCTATCAGCTGAATTCTCAATAGAAACACTACAAGCTAGAAGGGAATGGCAGGAAGTAATCAAGGTTATAAAAAACAAGGATCTGAATCCAAGATTACCCAGCAAGGCTATCATTCAAAATAGAAGGTCAAATAAAAAGCTTCCCAGACCAAAAAAAAAAAAAAAAAAAAAAAAAGGCTAAGGGAATACATTAGCACCAAAACAGCACTGCAAGAAATGTTAAAAGGACTGCTGTAATTAGTAGAAGAAACAGGAAGAAAAATTGACTCACACTAAACAAAAATGGCAATGGATAAGTACATATCAATAATCACCTTAAATATAAATGGATTGAATGCTCCCATAAAAAGACACAGAGTGGCTGATTGGATAACAAAGCATGGCTCATTTATGTTGTTTACAAAAGACTCACCTCACAACAAATGACTCACATAGGTTGAAAGTGAAGGGATGGAAAAAATCTTCCAAGCAAACAGAAAGGAAAAAAAGCTGGGGTATCAATACTCATATCTGATAAAATAGATTTGAAAATGCAGGCCATAACTAGAGACAAAGAAGGCCACTACATAATATTGAAAGGATCTATCCAGCAGGAAGATATAACCTTGATAAACATATATGCACTCAATATAGGAGCACCAAAATATATTAAAAATCTTCTGGAAGATATCAAAGGAGAAATCGATAGCAATACAATCATAGCAGGGGACTTCAACACCCCACTAACATCACTGGATAGATCTTCTAGACAAAAAATTAGCAAGGAAATGGAGACTCTAAATGAAGCACTAGACCAAATGGATTCAATAGATATCTACAGAGAATTACACCCCAAAACTACAAAATTCCCTTTCTTCTTAAGAGCACATGGGACATTGTCAAAGATAGACCACATGTTAGGACAAAAACTAAATCTCTACAAGTTCAGGAACATTGAGATCATATCAAGCATCTTCTCAGATCACAATGGCATGATACTAGAAATCAGTTGCAACAAGAACATGCAAAGCCATTGGAACACATGGAGGCTAAATAGCATGTTATTAAACAATGAATGGGTTACCGAGGAGATCAAGGAAGAAATTAAAAACTTCCCGGAAACCAATGAAAATTAACACACAACAACACAAAATCTATGGGATGCAGCAAAAGCAGTTCTGAGAGGGAAGTTCATAGCACCACAGGCCTACCTCAAAAAACAAGAAAAATCTCTAATGGAGTATCTAACCTCACAACTTAAAGAACTAGAAAGCAAACAAAAAGAAAACCCCAGAGCAAGTGAAAGAAAGGAAATAGTAACAATCAGAGCAGAAATAAATGACATGGAGACCAAGAAACAATTAAAAGAATCAATGAAAAAAAGAGTTGGTTCTTTGAAAAGATAAACAAGATTGATGGACATTTAGCTAGACTCACCAAGAAACAAAGAGAGAGAACCCAAATACACAAAATCAGAAATAAAAGAGGAGAAGTAACAACTGACACCCCAGAAATACAAAAGATTGTTAACAACTACTATAAAGAATTATATGCCAACAAATTCGACAATCTAAGTAAAATGGATAACTTTCTAGAAACACACAGTCTCTCAAAACTGGACCAAGAAGAGATAGAAAATTTGAACAGACCAATAACAACCAAGAAAATTGAAGACGTAATCAAGACTTTCCCAGCAAACAAAAGCCCAGGCCCAGATGGCTTCACGGGGGAGTTTTACCGAACATTCAAAAAAGAATTAACACCCATTCTCCTCAAACTATTTCAAAAAATTCAAGAAGGAGGAAAACTTCCAAACTCATTTCATGAGGCCAGTATAATTTTAATTCCAAAACCAGAAAAAGACACTTTAAAAAAAGTAAACTACGGGCCAATATCCCTGATGAACATAGATGCCAAAATCCTGAACAGAATACTAGTGAATCGAATCCAGCAATACATCAAAAAATTATTCACCATGATCAAGTGGGATTCATCGCAGGGATGCAAGGCTGGTACAATATTCACAAATCAATAAATGAGATAAACCACATAAATAAAATGAAGAATAAAAACCACATAATCATATCAATGGATGCTGAAAAAGTATTCGACAACATCCAGCATCCATTTCTGATAAAAACGCTCAGCAATGTGAGAATAGAGGGATCATATCTAGACATAATAAAGGCCATATAATGAAACACCTATGGCCAACATCATACTCAATGTGCAAGAACTAAAAGCATTTTCCTTAAGAACAGGAACAAGACAGAGATGCCCACTTTTGCCCCTCTTATTTAACATAGTACTGGAGTCTTAGCCACAGCAATCAGACATGAAGTAAAAATAAAAGGCATCCAAATTGGAAAGGAGGAAGTGAAACTGTCATTATTTGTAAATTACATGCTATTATACATAGAAAATCCTAAAGACTCTATCAAAAATCTACTAGATTTAATAAATGAATTTAGCAAATTAGCAGGATACAAAATTAATGTCAAGAAATCGACAGTTGCCCTGGCTGGTTTGGCTCAGCGGTTGGAGCGTCAGCCTGTGGTCCAGAGAGACCCGGGTTTGGTTCCTGCTAAGGGCACATACCTCAGCTGCAGTTTGTTCCTGGCGCTGGTTGGGGGGTGTGGATGGCAACCACTCGATGTGTCCCTTTTACGTTGATGTTTCTCTTTCTCTCTCTCTCTCCCACTCTATCTGAACAAAATATTTAAAAAAAAGAAAGAAAGAAATAGACAGCATTCTTATACACCAATAATGAACTCACAGAAAGAGAAACTGAAAAACAAATCCCATTTACAGTTGCAGCAAAAAAATTAAGATACTTAGAAATAAACATAATCAAAGATGTAAAGGACCTATTTGCATAAAACTACAGGACATTGAAAAAAGAAATAGAGGAAGATATAAAAAAGTGGAAGCACATACTTTGTTCATGGATTGGAAGAAGTAACATCATTAAAATGTTCATACTACCCAAAGCAATCAATAGATTCAATGCACTCCCCATCAGAATACCAATTATGTATTTCACAGTACTAGAACAAATATTTCAAAAGTTCATATGGAGCCAAAAAAGACCCTGATTGGACACAGCAATCTTGAAAAAGAAGGAAAAAATAGGTGAGAATCACAATACCAGATATAAGGTTATACTACAGAGCCACTGTAATCAAAACAGCCTGGTACTGGCACAAGAACGGGCATATAGACCAGTGGAACAGAACAGAGAACCCAGAAATGGACCTGACATTATGCTCAATTAATATTTGACAAAGGAGGCAAGAGCATACAATGGAGTAAAGACAGCCTCTTTAATAAATATTGTTGGGAAAATTGGACAGCTACATGCAAAAAAATGAAACTAGACCATCAACTTACACCATACACAAAAATAACCTCAAAATGGATAAAAGACTTAAATGTGACTCATGAATCTATAAAAATCCTAGAAGAAAATGTATGCAACAAAATTTCGGACATCAAACGGAGCAGAATTTTCACTGATACATCACCTAAGGCAACAGAAACAAAGGAAAAAATTAACACCTGGGACTACATCAAACTCAAAAGCTTCTGCACAGCAAAAGAAACAATCATCAAAATGGAAGGCAACCCACTGTATGGGAGAGCATCATTGCCAATGATACATCAGATAAGGGGTTAATTTTCAAAATATATAGAGTGCTCATACAACTCAACAAAAGGAAGACAAAGAACATAATTAAAAAATGGGCAGAGGAGCTGAATAGACACCTCTCCAAACAGGACATACAAATGGTCAAGAGACATATGACGAAATGGTCAACATCACTAATCATCAGAGAGATGCAAATTGAAACAACAATGAGGTATCACCTCACACCTTTCAGCATGGCCGCCATCAACAAATCATCAAACAACAAGTGTTGGCGAGGGTGTGGAGAAAAGGGGACTCTAGTCCACTGCTAGTGGGAATGCAGACTGGTGCAGCCACTATTGAAAACAATATGTTGTTACCTCAAAATTTAAAAATTGAATTGCCATTTGACCCAGTGATCCCACTTCTAGGAATATACCCTAAGAAGCCTAAAACACCAGTCAGAAAGAATATATGTACCCCCATGTTCATAGCAGCGCTATTTACAATAGCTACGTTCTGCAAACAGCCCAAGTGTCCATCAGTAGACCAATGGATAAAAAAACGGTGGTACATATACACAGTTGAGTACTATGAAGTTGTAAGAAAGAAAGATCTCTTATCTTTTGAGAAGACATGGAGGGACCTGGAAAGTATTATCCTAAGCGAAACAAGCCAAGCAGAAAAAGACAAATACCACATGATCTCACTCATTTGTGGAATATAATGATCATAACAGTCTGAGAAATAGAGTAGACCAAGAGATGCGGAAGTAGGGTACAGACTGACAACCCTCAGAAGAGGGGTTGGTGAGGGGGGGAAAGAGATGAACTATAGAACTTATATGCATGTACCCATAACCAATGGACATGGACAACAAAGCCAGGGATGGGGTGGGGGGAATGGGGAGGAGGGTGTCAATGGGGTTAAAAAGAAGAAACACCTGTAAAAAATAAAATAAAATAAATATAAAGAAATAAATATGTGAATAAAAATAAAAATAAAATAAAAAGAATGTGACATCTGATTTTTTTCATAGCTGCATATTATTCCGTTTTGTAAATGTACACAGCTTTTTCATCCACTCATCTACTGATGGGCACTTGGGCTGTTTCCAGATCATAGCTAATGTGAAAAGCACTGCTATGAACATAGGCGTGTATGTATTCTTTCTGACTGGTGTTTTGGAATTTTTTAGAATATATTCCTAAAAGTGGGATCACTGGGTCAAAAGGCAGCTTGATTTTCATGTTTTGAGTATGCTCCATACTGTTTTCCATAGTGGCTGCAGCAGTCTGCAATCCCACCAGCAGTGTATGAGGGATCCCTTTTCTCCACATCCTCAACAGCTCTTGTTGTTGCTGATTTAATGATAGCCATTCTGGCAGGTTTAAGGTGATACCTCATTACCTTTTTAATTTGCATCTTTCTGATGATTAAAATCTGTGGTACATATACACAATGGACTACTATGCAGCTGTAAAAAAGGATTTACTATCCTTGGAGATGGCATGGAGGGACTTGGAGAGTATTATGTTAAGCAAAATAAGTCAGTCAGAGAAAGACAAGCATCACATGATCTAACTTATCTGTGGAATCTAATGATCAAAATAAACTGATAAATAAAGTAGAAACAGGGGCACGGAAACGTAGAGCAGACTGGCAAACCTCAGAGGGAATGGGGGGAGTGAGGACGAGAAGACATTAACCAAAGAATTTACATGCATATATGCATTGCCAATGGACACATACTATGGGATGGATGGAACCAGGAGGAGGGGAGCAATGGAAAAAAAAGAGGGACATCTGTAATACTCTCAACAGTAAAGATTTTTTTTTTAAATGTAACATCTGCACCCTAGATATGTAAGGACACAAATAATCTAAGAACCATCAGCATGATTCAAAGTTGCTCCCCTTCTGTTCGATCTCCTCTGTTAGTTAAAAGCTTCACCATAACCTCAAACCAAAAACTTTAGAACCACATTGAATTATTTACTCCCCTTTCACTCCATCCAATCAGTTAGCACTTATTCTATCTTAGCATTTTCTTAAAACTGTCTTACCCATTTCAAACCCACTGCAATTCCTTTGCTTCAGACCTTTGACCATTTTTCCTTATCTACAGTGTTTAATTACTGTCACTGTTTCCCGCAGGAAACCAACACACTATCCATACTGTACTCGAATGCCAGAGTTATTTTTCTAAATGAAACACAAAAGTTATCAACTTTGTGTAAAAACATACCTGTTGATTCTTTGTTTGCTGTGTTGGAAATAAAACCCAATTTTACTTACTAGCCACCTTCATACCCACTGTCAGTGTTCCCTTCTTCCATGTCTGTATATTTCTATGCTCTACTATTCCCTTTCATCTTCTGATTCCTCAAACATCCTTTAATGCCTCTGAGCATTTCCCTGAGAATAACTTGCTTGGCCAGGTTAAATATTAGTCATCCTTCAAAAACCAGTTTAAATATTAATCCCCAAATCTCTGCCTCCACTATTGTAACTCCACAGTATTGTACACTTATCTCATATTTTATACTTTGTTTTCACAGCTGTATTTTCCACTAGATCATAATCTCATCCAGAACGAAGACAATGTTGTTATTCCATACCCTTGTCCATAATCAGAAATCGTGAATATAAGGTATGTATTATTGTTTAATTATGGTCCAATTCATAAAATGTCCTGATTAAAAATATACCCCGCTCTTCCCATGATATTCATTTATTGTAAATTTATATATTTTAATTTTGAGTCCAAAAATAGAGTCGACATAATTGAATTATTTTAAAACCAATGTTTAAAGTTGGGATTACTGATTCAGGAGGTAAGTGTACCCTTATGACATCCAAATGCCTATCTCACATGTTTTCCCATCACAACTAATTTTAATGCAATAAAAATATCTGCTTGGCTGTTTACAAGCAACTGGGAGCTTGAATTCCTTCATCCAGAGTCACTAGAGATTCGAAATGAAGTAATAGAATAAACAACTTAATGAATAAATAATTAACACACAATTAAAAAGTTATTAAAGCAGACTGGCATTAGCTATCTGTATATTGGAGGTCCCATAGGTCTCCTGTATATTATAATTTAATACTTTTATCACTACTATTAATCTTGGTTAATGGCATTTTTAGTTTTAAGTAAGAGAATATTTATATTATTATTTCTCCTAATATCAAATGGTATATAATGCCATACAACCTAACTTGCCTAATTTTTGTGTATTGATTTTTAGAGCAATATAGCTGAATTATTTTTTAGTTTGTAAAATATTTCTAGATAAAACATTACTAGTCATTACAAGTGCAGTTTCTCATAAAACACTTTACAGTTGGCCCTTGGGCTTTAATAAGCTTATTGCCCCAGAAATTCTGAAATATAGAGGACAAATTTGATGATTCCCATGCTAACCATTTTAATTTCTTGAATAACTTCTTAATAACATAGTTTATAGGGGCTTCTTTTGTAACTGTGTGTTTTTTCTACATTTCCATAGCAAATGTAAAGGTCTCCAAAGTCCTTGCCCAGATTCCAATGCCTGTTTTTTTTTTAATTATTATGAGACTCTCTTTAAAGTAAGTTTGAGACTTCCCACAGCCCAAAGAGAAATTATTTGGATACAACTATTTGGGTACTCCATGCCTTTATTCACTTAAAATGTTATCATAAGTCAGGGACTAATTCTAAAATGCTCCATCAATCACTTTGCATCCCAAGGAAAATGTTACATATTTTTTAAAATAATTAATTTAGTTTTCAAATCCTTGGGGTCAAATTGCCAGGGAAATTGCTTTTATGTTTTCTTAATCAAATTTATATATTTTTAAAAGAAAAGAGTTATACTCTCATAAGTGCATTAGACACACACACACAGACGCAGAGGTACACACACACACTTGTGAGATAAAATGTTATAGCATGATTGAGAAACACTTACAACTGTGAAATACAATGTTGCTCCACTCTGTCATTATCATTAAGTATAAAATGAAACACTATTGATGATTACCAAAACTGCCACCTGGCACTTTGGCATCCTTCCTTAAATCTTTTCATTGTTATGCATATGAATATAAAACACTCAAGAGTTTTAAGAAAATCCTATAGGAAATTAATAATTTTTTTACCATTCCTTCATAATTTACATCAATAATTTAAAATCATCTCTATTTTACACTCAATTATATTATATCAGATGACTCAGTGTACATGTATGTTATTAATAATGAATATTATTGATAATTTATGATATCACATATTAAAAATGAGTTATTTAGAACTTATTTTCTCTAGTATAAGTGTTTTATTGTTATTAGCTACTTGTATTAGCACCTATGAAGTACAAATTTTCAGGTATATTTTGAATAATTTTTTGCAATAATGCCTTGGAAGCATTAGAGTTTATATTTCTTTGCTCTCGTTTATGTTAACTTGTATTGATGGTGAAATTTAAAATGAAAAGTATATGTATATAAAATTACATAGAAAAGTGTGTATTCTCTTACTAGACACTTGAATTAATCATTTTACTTGAATTAATTGGAATATTACTTTGATAAACCTCTTAGGACATGTACTTAAGTAAAAGAGAAATAAAGATAACTTCTAAAGGGAGGTGGAATTGGAAAACTCTAGTAGTGAACACAGAGATGCTAGTAGCAGGGTTGGAGGTAACAAGACAGCAAGAAAGAAGAGGGTGTTTGAGAGGAGAATAAGGGGGAGAGAAAAGCTTTGGACCAAGGACTTTATGAGAAAACAGTGTGAAAAACAGTTTAGAGAACAGAAATATCCAAATGTGTGCATTTTTTGTTTTGAGTGTGTTATTTAAGGTTTTTCTTCTGTTATGTGAGGGTGCTAAAGCCTGTTTTCTTACCTTTATTTCACCTCTAGAAAATGTTATTTATAATCCCCACTAATACACATGCAATAGGAACTTAGAGCACAGGGGAAGAGCAGCTAATATCTGCTGACACACATGGCCCTCTGCCCTTGTACAAACCTTGGATGTATGATTACAACATGCAGTGTACAGTTAAAAAACAGAAATAGGAAATAATAAAAAAATCATGTTCAGGGGAAAGGAAATATGTTCTGTGTTAAATAATAAGCTTGAAATTCCAGTGCTGCTACGGGTAGCTGTTAGATCTTGGCAAATCATAAACATATGAATAATAATATAGAACTCATAAGGGCCCTGGCTGGTGTGGCTTAGTTGGTTGAACGTGGGTCCCACACACCAAAAGATCACCGGTTCAATTCCTGGTCAAGGCACATGTCCTTCTTCCTTCTTCTCTCTCTAAAATCAATTTTAAAAAGTATATATGTACATATACATATGTATGTATGTGTGTGTCTCATAGGGTTGTTGTGAAGATTAAAATGAAATATATAGTCACCAGAACATTGCCTGGTACATTGTTTGTTATCAGTAAATACATATATTTTTCCTAGTTCTAAAATTTAAAGAGAGAGAGAGAAAAGCAAGTCAATATTTTTTTTTGTTTTTTAAAAAGGTTGCCAGATAACTCTGTACTAAAATTCTATAAAAATGTATTTGGATTAAGAAACTGTGCCTGAGAGTGAAAGCTCAAACTGTTAGGGCAAATACACAGAGACGGTGGTGATTTTCCTGTACACACTATTATTCATAAAATGAAATATAATAACTGGTATTATTCCTTTCATAGAAGATTATTTTAGGAACTATTATTCACAAATTTTCATTTTGAAAATGTTTTTTTTTTTTGTCGTTATGCAGTGACATGTACTACTTTGAAGGAACCTGGACGGGGCCATATGGAAGAAGCATAAGTGCCTCGTTACATGCTAGTGAGTTCGGTCTGTAGACAGCAAGGCATCAAAACTGATGTGAACAAGTAGGCAATTTTATACTCTCACAAAGCTATCTAAACAGAGAGAGTAGAAAAATGAAACTATCTTTACATTACTATTATTGCTGTTATTTTCTTTTCTTTGATTAGGAATATTATTAATATTGTTTTAATTAGATTAGGGAAAATAATCAAGTGAGCCCTTTGCTCACACCAGCTTTCTGTCCTGAGACATTTATCAGAGACTGAAGTCAGGAGAAGTGCCTTTGCTGAGGTTAGAAGACAGGGATCAAAATTCAATCTGAGGCAGCTGGGATGTTCAGTACAGCATATCAGAGAGCAGGAAGTTATACAGAGGAAGACATCTAGAGATCCACTTATTGCACCATAGATTTGAGCAAAGTAATAATATGCATATTACAAGGTAAGATTAAAATAAGATTTAGAAAAGGAGCAAATACCAAAAAGCTATAGGCTAAAAAGCTCCTGGAACTTGCAAAGATTCAGAAATGGTCAACTTTGAAAGAATCAGAAATAATAGACTATGCCCTGGCCAGTATGGTTCAGTTGGCTCCGTTGGTTGGGCATCATTCCATGCACCAGAAGGTTGCCAGTTCAATTCCCGGTCAGGGCACAGGCCAGGGTTGTGGGCTTGATCCTTGGTAGGGGATGTGCAGGAAGTAGCTCTCACATCAGTGCTTCTTTCTCTCTAAAAATAAAAATAAAAATGTTTTTTAAAAAAATAATAGAATACATTAAGCTTCAGCTTTCACTGAAGACTTATGTCATATTTCAGGAGTATAACTAAGTATAACTAAAGTGTCCCTGAAGTCTAGTCTGGACTCACACCAGTAAATGTTCCCCAATTTTCATCCTGTAATACAATCAGGTAAACAGATGAAACCACTTTACATAGTGCCTGTTCAAACATTTCAATTTTCCTTTCAACGTTTACCTTAATTTCATAAACACGTAAATGCCTAATGGTAGCCTCCATAAGGACTCACTCCGTCAACAGGTTTTGGTTTTACAATACCAGAGAGGGGAGGTTCTCCCCAGCTATACAAAACACTCGTCCCCAATACTGCATTCAGATAAAGGAGACACAACTTCTTTACATAAAACCTGCTAAAAGTTCCCCCTTTCACAATCCTATCAACCTTTACATTTTTACATTCTCTCAATCTAATTGTTCCCTGACTCAGAGCCTCACCAATGGGTTTGGTACCATGGTTTACAGAACTCCTGAAAAGTTCTTTTCCAACACATAATCATTTTACCCAATCTTGTGCAAAAGACCTTGAGTTACCAGCAAAGTGCAAAGGGACCTAGGCCCTTCTGTCCATCTTGACCTTGATCAAATTGGCCTACCTGCTACCCCAAGAGATTGCTGGTCACATTTCTCATTGTAATTTTTGCCTCCTGGCTTTTTAAATTTCTCCAAACCTGGGGGGAAAAGCAAGCTTTTTTGGATACTTTAATGTTTGAGAACTAGCAGGTGGTTCCTTTGACCCACCCAGCCATATGTAGTGCTGTATTAAAACCTTTGTTTTAACCTCATCAATGTCCATTTTATCCGTCCATTTCTTAATAACCACTTAATGATTTCCACCTTGTTAGAATCAGTCCAATACTCTCACCTCTCTATTTCTTCTCTATTCTGCCCCTTTCAATATTTGCTTCATTTAGTTTATTTATCAATAATCATTTAAAAATCCACACTACACCCTGTTGGGAAAAGTCCCTTGACACTCTCTTTGGACTCTCCTCATTCTCTTGTTAATTAACCTAATGTTTTATTAGTATCTGTAAGACCCAGGAGGGGAAGCTGAGATAGTAAATCTGATATGGCTTCTGAAACTGTTTGACGTTGCAGTGGTAAAGTTATATGTGGTGTCCATGCAACAGGGGTTCTCTTAATCACAGCATTTACCATAACTGGGGTAACAGGAAACACTCAGTGGGAGAATATCCTGGCCATCCTAAAGCCTATACAACATGGCTTACATACAAAGCATGTCAGCTATATCATCGGGGGTGTTCCATTTGGCATGTATGGAGGGAGACAGAAAGTCCTCCTCCTCAAGGTAAAGTTACTTTACAGTGGCTTTTATTCAGTACACCAGGCTGCCTGTATCCTCGGGAATAGCCTCCCGTGTGTCTGGATAGCATAGGACCATCTGCGATTGTATCGTAGTGAGCTGTGAGTTCTCTATCAACTTGAACATGTCATCCTCTCACAGGCCACTTCAGCAAACGTTCCTCAGGAAGCTGATGATACTGATCTTCAAAGTGAAACAACTCCTGCATACCCTCATGTTTCTGTCACTTCTTGGTTTTGCCCTTTCTTTACATTAACTACTTCTTGATGACAAGAAGTTTTAGTTTTAGAGGTACTTTTCTGTTGCTTCTGCACAATCCATAGATGAATGAATAAATAATGTGATTATATATATATATATATATATGTGTGTGTGTGTGTGTGTGTGTGTGTGTGTAATGGACCTCAGCAATAAAAAAGATTGAAGTCTTGCCATTTGTAAAAAAGTGGATGAACCTAGAGGGTATTATACTAAGTGAAATAAATCAGAGAAAAACAAATACCTTATGATTCTACCTGTATGTAAAATCTAAACAAATAAATAAATAAGCTTAAAAACAGAAATAGATTCATAGATTCAGAGAAAAAACTGATGGTTGCCAAAGGGGAGGGTAATGGATGAATGGGTAAAAAAGGTGAGGAGGAATAAGAGATACAAACTTCCAGTTATAAAATACATAAGCCACACTGTTGTACAATACGAAATATAGTTAGTAATTCATAATAACTTTGTACAGTGACAGATGATTACTAGACTTATTATTGTTATCACATCATAAGGTATGGTGTCAAATCACTGTTGTACATCTGAAACTAACATAATTTTAATTCAAAATAAAGCAAAAGATATTACTGGCAAAGACAATGAGACCTCGGTTCTCATCTTGAAGGAAAAATTTCAATCAAAAGACAAAGTGTAAAAAAGCAAGCAAGAATTTATTGACCTCAGCAAAAATATGCTTAGGATAGTGAAACAAGGAAGAGTATAGAGAAGCAACAGGAGAGCCCAGGCTGGGCTGCTTTGGCAGAGAAAAGGGGCCTTGGAGACAGGTTTAGGGGTTAGTCCAGGATGAGCTGCCACTGACCATTGTTCCACTGGTTACAAGCCTTGTGGGGTCTCTTGGAGTTTAAGAGATGCATGGCTGTGGGGGAAGAAGGTGAGGGCACGCATGGGCATGCTCTGGGAAAGAGAGAATGCACTGTGTTCAGGTCTTTTAAAGGCTGGGTATTTAGGGGAGTTCTTAGGGGAGGATCAATAGAATATTCATCAGCTTTAGGCAGACATATCAAAATGAGATTTATTCTCTTAATTTGTCTGTCCTTGACTGTGGTTCACAAACAGCACTAATTGGATTTCTGTTATCTGTCTCTGAGTGTGTGATTTAAGCCATTTACCCTCTGGTTGGGGAGAAGAAAAAATAATTTCCTCTTTTTAAAAAATGTATTTCTATTGTTGAAAGTATTACAAATATCCCTCCTTGTTTCCCCATTGACACACTCCTCCCTGCTCCCGCCACCCCAACTTCCCCCATGTCCATGAATTATGCATATATGGATATAAGCTCTTCAGCTTACTTCTTCTAGCCCCCCCACCCC
Organism: Molossus alvarezi; assembly: GCA_037176705.1. NCBI lineage: Eukaryota > Metazoa > Chordata > Mammalia > Chiroptera > Molossidae > Molossus > Molossus alvarezi. The sequence goes on from CM073885.1 coordinate 122,999,897, forward strand.
CACCCCTCCTTCTCTCTAAGGTTTATCAGTCTGTTCCATACTTCCATGTCTCTGGATCTATTTTGTTCCTTAGCTTATTTTGTTCATTAGATTCCACTTATAAGATCATGTGATACTTGTCTTTCTCTGACTCTTAAGTGTCCCTGGTTTAGGGAAGTTAGGATTTACTAGGTGGTTGCTAACTGCTGTTTAACTATCTGTCTTAGTTTCCATATTCTACTTGTCCTGGAATTTTCCTAGCTTCTTAATATTCTATGACAAAGAGACTGGTACACAAATGTTCATAATTGTTTTATTCACAATAGTAAAATATATAAGTAAACCTATCAACTGGTGAATAAATAAATAAATAAAGGCACATGTATACAATGAAATAGTATTCTGCAGTAAAACTTATGAACTTCTAATATATAAAACAACAAAGATGAATTTCAAAACATGATGAGCAAAATAAACCAGGTACAATCAGGCATCAGCCTGGTGCATACTATAGGTTTCCATTTACATACACATCTAGACTGGGCATAGTGGTCCATGTGTCTGACATGGATCAGAAAAGGGTTGCCTAAGATGGGAGGTGGGGGTGGATTGACTGCATCAGGGAATGAAAGAACTTCTTAGAGTTGTAGATATTTTCTAGAGTTTGACTGAGGTGATTAATAGTTCTAATGTGCATACATTTGTCAAAACTCATTGAACTCTAATCTTAAAACAACTGCATTTTATTGTATGAATCATGTCTTATAGTTCACTTATTTTTAAAAAATGATGAATCAAACTATGTTAACCCATTGTCATGTATCACCTACAATGTTAAATAAGCATAAAATACAAAGTCCCTTGGTTGTAACTCTTATATGAGTGTTGCATATTTAGTATAAATTAGTCACAGATAGGCTTCTTCTATGGAACTGTTCAGCTATGGAGACATTGATCATGAAAAGTCCTTGTCTTTAGATTAAATGAGTCCTCGGTTCAAAATCTCACCACTCTTTCTGACCAAATAAAAAATGCCAAAATTGCATGAGTTTTAGTTCTTTCAAGTATGAAATTTGAATAGTACTGCTTACCCTGTAGGATTGTTTTAAGTATGCAAGTTATCTCTAACACTTATCTGTTTCACTTCAATTTCTGAGATAGGCAAGTCCTGGACTGTATCAAGTCACATTCGGGAAATAAAGTACACCAAATTAGCACCTGTTAGAACAAAACTCTACTCTTTCTCTTCCAATAACCTGGGACTGAAAAAAAATGTCAACTTTTCTTTTGTTGTTGATGTTGTTGTTGCCGTTGTTGAGTTTTTGTTGTTATTCCTCACCCACAGATATTTTTTCATTGATTTTTAGATGCAGTGGAAGACAAGTACGGAGAGAGAGAAAAATCAATGTGAGACATTGATTGGTTTCCTACGCATGACATCAACGGAGGCCAGGGATTGAACCTCCAACACAGGTACATGCCCTTGACTAGGAATTGAGCCTGCTACCCTTTGGTCCATGGGCCACCTGTAATCCTTGAGCCAAACCAGCCAGGACTCAACTTTTCTTTTTCAATGTTACTATTTTTTTAAAATGGAATAGGTATTAAATAATTATATAGGGTGAGGCAAAAGTAGGTTTACAGTTGTGAGTATGTGAAACACAATTTATTCTTGTACCATTATTTATGAATGATTTTCATTACTTTCCATACAAACTATTGTAAACCTACTTTTTGCCCCACCCTGTATATCTAGGACAAATAAGTCAAATCTTCATCTGTGCCTTGGAAGAGAACAGAGAAGATATGCTCAGAGTTTTATTATGTATTTGTTTCTCCAAATTTTAAAAAAACAAAAGACTTATGTAATGTGTTCTCTTGTTTGAGAGGGATCTTCCATTTGGAAGAAAAGTGGAGCCAGGGTAAGACCCAGGAAAAGGGGCAGTAATTTATACGGGCCTCTTAGACTTTCAAGAAGATGAGTTTAGAAAAAAAAATCAGTTTATTTGTTCACCAACATAAGAAAGCAAATACAGACTGTGGAGGAAAGACCCACCAGGAACTGGGAATCAGATGGCACGGTTCATTGGAAGGTCTCTTCAGGAAACTGAATACATTGGTAGAGAGACGTAAGGAGTCATTAAAGCAGAAAGAAAATTGAATAGGAAATAGTACAGTGCCTAATTAGTTGTGCAATAAATATAAGTAACTTCTCTCCCTGTTCTACATGTGCTTTATCATTATTCTGCAACTCCTAAGAACCTCAGTTGGAGGGAGAACCCATTGGGACAGGAGGAAGCAGCATTATTGCTTCTAGTGCGTGAGCGAGGAAGCAAGGACACAGATACTGGGCAATCGCACTCCGGCTGCTCATCTGTGCTTTGGGCAGTGCTGTCAAACCAGGAAGCTGGACGCTGAGGCCCATGGTCTGTAAACATGGGAAAAATAAAAACATCTCAATATATTGAAATTTAAGTAGCAGAGCTCAGAAACGAAGCCTTTCTTTTATGAATGATCCCCAAAGGTTCTTAGTTAATAATAAATCACTAACAGAGCTCCGGAAGCCTTGCTCAGTTTCCAACCCCACCGATATTCTAATTCAACTCGGTTTTGGGTAGAAATGATTTTGAGTTCCCACTGGTCTTTAAAATATTTCACAACATGTTGATCAAATAAGCTGCCCCTTGAAGTCTGGGGGAGGGTTTTGTTATGTTTTTCCTTCTATATTATGTTTACCTGATACTAAAATGCAAACAAATAATGAACATAAAGTTTCAAACACACCAAGAACATTTTCTTTCTTTAAAAAAAGAAACTGGATAGTGTCACTATCAGAAAAGTAGGAGGGAATCTGCATTTGTGTTGCTAAACGAATAACCTTTAGAGAGATTGTGGAGTCACCTTCAAAGCCACAGTGCAACATAAACAAGATCCTGCTGTTTCCACCACCTTTGTGGAATGCAGCTCAGCAAGTGCATCAAACAAATAATGCAGCCATTCCATAAATATGCTGACATCACCCAAAGTGCATAGCTGTTCTGTTCGACGGAAAAAATATTCACCCATTATCCAAAATGTTATTGAAAACTAATTACACAAGGGCTTTGTGGGAAATAATTTTACTTTTGACATTTTATAGTTAAGTATAGGTAACAACAAAATTGATTTAAACAACAGTCTTCAGCAGTCTTCATTCAAATTATTTCTAAACACTGTACTTAAGTGCTTATCCCAAGAAAGCAATTATGTTATTTTACCTTTGCAAATTTTTGCCTTATGCTTTCTGATGCTGTATACTTTATTAATAGCACCTTATTACGGAAGCAATTAGTGAAAATAGCATAAAAGAGTTAGGAATATAAGTCATAGTGATATAATAATTAAATTTGATTATTTTTAAACATTAGATTTTAGCTAATTATTCATTTAATAGTATATAAATTTTTCTAGATTGTAAGTCCATTTAACTGTAAGTAACTTATGTAATAATAAATACTCAATGTTTTTCTTATGGTTATACATGAATTGGTTTGTTATTTTGATTGATTTTCTTTGGAAACATTCACATTAAGCCTATTATTCAGAAAAACAAAAGATAAGTCAAAGAATAGAGCACACATGATATATGAAAAGAAGTATTAAATATTCTATATAAGTTGAGAATTTAATTCTTTACATTTAATTGTCAGCATGCATAATATCCTTAGCTATTGTGATATCTACATGAGTAAAAGGAGTTATCTATGTTTCTTTCTGGTGAGTTTATTTTTTAAGATACTGCTGTACTCATTAAGAAAAATGGAAAAAAAAAAAAACCCTGGCCAGTTTGACTCAGCAGTTAGAGCACCAGCCTGTGGTCCAGAGAGACCCGGGTTCAGTTCCCGCTAAGGGCATGTACCTCAGTTGCAGTTTGTCCCTTGCCCCGGTTGGGTCGTGCAGGTGGCAGTCACTTGATGTGTCTCTTGCACGTCAATGTTTTTCCCTCTTTCTCCCACTCTCTCCCTCTCACTCTATCTGAAAATAAAAAATGGAAAAATATCCTCGGATGATGATAAAAAAACATTAAAAAAAAAAGAAACTTGAGCAAGATTCTCGTTATGGGAGGGTCCGCCATCTGAAGAGCAGAATTGGATCCACTGTGATGTTAAGTGCAGACCTCAGAGCCATCTGCAAAGTCTGAATACCTGCAACAAGTACCAGTAGGATGACATTCAAATAAGATCGATAGTACAAGAGTATGAACAAAGTATATTCTCAAGACATTACTGCTAGGACAAGAATGTGGGCAGAGAGTAACATGCAGAACTAAACCTGGAAAAAAGCTGATCCTATTTCCATAGTTTAGACTGACTCCTGTTGCTATTTTCTTCTGCACCTGCCAGAGTAAATGATTCTTGATAAATTCATTATATTGACTTGAATCTATGTTACAATTAGCTTAGTATATTTTTAGTCCATTGCAGTTAAGCTGAGGAAAGGGTGAAAGATAAGACAAACTACATTCAGGGGAATAAGTAATGTAAGAACCCTCCTCCTGGTGGGGGAGGGAGCACTGGAGAATCCAACGGTAAGAAAGTGCTTTTGAATTAGAGCATAGAGATATCATATTTTGTATATTTGTTCAGTAATTGAAGTTTAGTTAGTGGTCAATATGTAGTAAATGATTATGTTTTGTTGGCATCCTTATTAATGTATTCACTTTTTATTTTCTCTTTTCAAATATATATGTCAAATAAACATTTAAAATTTTTTTAAAGTCACTAATAAAAATTTCACTCAAAATTCAGGTGTTTTCTACATAAGCTTAAGTTTGGACTTTCAGATTCAGAACTCTACCTGAGCAATGTCATTTATATACAAATAAATTTTTTTTTTCTGAAATCCCTACCTATTATCTGCTTCTGCTATAAACTCTGAAGCAGAATCAGGACATCGGTATACAATTTTGAGTAGCCCTTTGAGTTTTACACTTTTAAGATTCTAGTTTGAAATTTAACTTCAATTTCTATTCAGAATTAGAATGTAACAGGACTTACTGCTTCTGAAAACAGGAGTTAGAATAAATGTGTTCTGTAGGGTTATTATGGAATATATACCTTAATTAAATAGTGTGTACTTTGCTAAAAATCTTGCAGTAGTGAGTATCTGAGTTAACAAAATATCAAATTAAATTTATTGATATAGAGAATAGAACAATAGAATCAAGACTGGGAAAATAGAGTTAATAAATTTCCACTCAACATAAGGAAGAACTCTTAGCAATGAAAGCTACCCAAGCATAGTAAAGGCTGCATCTCAAATAGTCAGTTCCCTGTCATTGGAATTATTCAAGCAGAAGCCAGATATATGACTATCATTTTCAGATGGTATGCATGTGGTAAGAAGCGAAATGATATGACCTTTAAGGTCCCTTCAAACCCTGTTACGATTATAAGTAAGATGTCTGGTTGAAAATAATTTAGTTAGCATACACATGGTGATACGAAAATATCAACACAGTCAAATTCAGCCAGGTAAAGAAGAAATTGAAGATATTATGATTGGGAAAAACAAGTATATTTTCTAAAATCTAGTAGCAATGAGTTGCAGAGTCAGACCCTGCAATGACTCATTGCTTGGCATGAAAGAGACACAATGATTTAGTGCTTCAGCCTCAGTTCATATGGAGTTACTTATCAAATGGCAGCAAATTCCTGCAAAGCATGCAAGAATGAATCTGCTGCCCGCTACACAAACATCGTGTAATGTCACTGTCAAGTGCAGAGTGCTTGCTTCTCCAAGTGACACTGTGATTTCCTACATCTCCTATCAACATTTGGATTGTAGGGTCCCGCTAAACTCTGGTTCCAGTTGTAAAACCAAGAGGGAGACTGACATTAGGACTCAATCATATTAAAAGTGCAGGTTTCAAGGGTATTGTTTTTTGTCTTTGGTCAGACAGTGTGAATAATGATCTGGGCTACATATAGGTCAAACTGAGATGGACTTTCAAATTTTCAGTGCACCCATGTCTGCCCAGGTCTAGGCTCTGAAAGGCTTATCTGTACAGACACATATGAAGGAGTTTTCCTGCTTCTGGTTTCTGGTTGGAATCTGACAACGGGGGAACTTGGTAGGAATGTGGAAGGAGGATATAAAGAGAAGCCAGGTTCATTATCACTCCAGCTTCCTCCCTGCAAGGTTGGCTTTCTCGATTGAATTTATGGCCTAGCACCCCAGCTTCTGTAAGTTGGCCCTCTTCCCTTAGCCTCGTTCTCTGGTTCCAGGTAACTTTCTCCTCCCCCTCTCTGGGCCTGAGGAAGGAAGATGACCTCACCATTACTAGCTCTAGGGCACTGGACTATACCTTACCAACACCCTAAGCATGTGCTTGTCTTTGCAAGTAATTGCTTTATTAAACTCTCTGCAGAGGACTCACCTGTAGCTTCCTTTCTGTTCTCCTCAGGTCTGAGACTGATGCTCTGGGAGACGTTCTCTGTTGTACAAGCCCTATTTAGCCACCTCGGCTCTTACACATATTAGGTGAACCTTACCTCCCATTCAACTTAGAATAAACTGAAGAATTTCAAACTGTATTATATTATTTGTAACCAATATATTTTAGCTACATTTTTGTATTTTTAACAATTTTTCAAAATCATAAATATTAGCATAACTCTTATTTTAAAAATGATACAGTTTGGGGAACTATCCCAAAACTCCAAAGACTAAGTTGGATGATTGTTTTGTATTCGTGGTTCAGTTAGACAAGTGGGTTATGTATATGTGCATATTATTCTCAGTTATGGCCAATAGTGATCAATTTTGGTTTTTTTGTGGTTTTTTTTTGACTAAAATTATAATTTTCTCCAAGAGCATTCAATAAACACTTTGAGCCTGGCATTTAAAAAATAAAAAAATATATGTTTAAATTACTTATTTATTGCATTTTGCGTTGAGTTGCATAGTGTCTCCTCCCAACCATCCCACTGCCAAAATAATCATATCTTTATTGAAACCTCAGAATGTGACCTTACTTGAAAACAGTCTTTGGAAATATAGTTAAGATAAATTCATACTGGAGTAGGGCGGGCCCTAGATCCAGTATGACTGGTGTCTCTGTAATAGAAAAAGAGACAGAGACACGTGCACACATGTAACAACAATCAACTTCCAGGTCATTTTTTTTCTTTGTTTTCTCTCTGTAATTTAAGTCATAGTTCACACTGTCTGAAATATCCTTTACATTCTCTTTCAGGAAAATCCCTTAATCCTTGAGAAAGCATGTTTTTCTTACCTAAATGCAAAAATCATTCCTCAAAAATTATTTATGGAAACCGTGGTCACTCAGCATAAAACGTCATCAAGTTAAGTTGGGTGGTAACTGGTATAAAGAAATAAATGAAAGAAAAGCAAAATGTTGCATCAGTAAGTCCACCTGACTTCTAAAATAATTCCCAGCTCAGAGCCACCCGCCCCCGGTGCCCGACGTCAGCCACAACCCCTGGAGAAGACCAACTGCCCACCGCCGTCCGTCCAGGGCTCCCTGGGCGGCGCCGACCCCGGTGAGCCCCCTGACTGCCTCCCAGAGCTATGTGGGGAAGGGGATCTTAGCCCGCTGCCGCCTCCGAGCTGGCCTCCAGGTTAGAAACAACACGGGCGCTCCAGTTCAAGAACAAAGAGTTAAAGTGAATAAGGGAGAGTGTCAGGTAGAGAAAAGCCTCCCGAAGGTATGACAAGGAAGCCATTCTGTCTAACACTGAAAAGACTGACAATACCAGGTGCTGACAACGGCAACTCTCATACGTTGTTGATGAGAATGCAGATGGCACATCAGGCTGGGGCAAAAAAAAAAAAAACTATTGGGGTTTTTTGGGTAAAGTGAAATATACACTGACCATGATGTGATCCAAGAATTTCACTCCCTGGCATTTTCTCATGAGAAAACTTATATGTCCACGTAAATAAACACTTGTACATGAATGTTTATAGCAGCTTTATTTGTAATCACTCCAAACTGGAAACAACCCAAATGTCCATCATGGGGAGTGGATAAACAGACTGTGATTTGTCTGTTCAGTGGAATACTACTCGGCAATAAAAAGGGATGGACTGCTGATGGATATATGCAACAATGTGGATGAATCGTGCAGGATGTTATGGTGCAGGAAAGAAGACACAGGGGCATATCCTGTATTTTTTAGGTTCAGTCAGGAGACTGAACCCACGCAGTAATTTGAAGAGAGAATGCTTAGTGTACAGAATTATGAATAATAGCAGGGTTGGAGTAAGAGGGATTGGCTACTAAGAAATAAAGAGAATGCTAAAGAATATAGAAACTGCATATAGAAGGAGCAGCCACTAACCCTAAGATCTGAGATAGAGAGCTGAGGACAATCCCGGGGACTCTGATCTCACTGGGAAACACTTGGCCTTGACTCATTAAAGGGCATAGACGTCCCTGTGGTGCTGTACTTGTGGACCCTGTTGGAAATCTACCTTCTAGAACTTACTAGAACTTAATCCTCTAGGGTGCTAGAGAAAGTTCACAAAGAAATGCTTCAACCAGAGGTACTCGGCTAGGAAACCACCTGAGGTGGGTGCCAGGGGAAGGTGCTGGCCGCGTGCAGGGTGCTGCTGACTGCTAGCCGCTGGAGAACCATGCACACTGCGGACTGGGCAGGAGCAGCTGCCTGCCCTGGGGAACCCCATCTGGAAGCTGGAAGCAAAACCCTTTCCTCTTGCAACATCTCTCTGGCTCTCTCTACTGGACAAAGTTAACATTGCGTCAGCCAGAAAAGGGAAAAGATTGAAAGGGCCAAATTCCGGGTTAGCAACTTGGAACTGGGAGGCAGTAAATCGATCACTGGCACACCATATGATTCCATCTATGTGAAAATTTAGAAAATAAAATCGAATTTAGAGTGATGGAAAGCAGATTGGTTGTTGCCTTGGAGTGGGGGCTGGCGATGGTGGCGAAGGGGCAAACCTTTGGAATGACAGAAGTGTTCTGTGTCTCGGTTGTGGTGATGATCACATGCTTGTATACAGTTGTTAAAGCTCAAATTATACACTTGAAATGTGTGCATTTTACTGGATGTAAATTATACACCAATAAAGGTAATTTTTTTAAGGTAAAAAAAAAAAAATAATTCCCAGTCACAGTGAGATTCCTATGTATATATAGACAGATGTTTTTAAATGTGTGCCACCATAAAAACAAACAAACAAACAAAAACTAAATAATTTCTAGACTCAAACTTAGGATGAAAAACTAAAGCCTTTAGATATCAATAAACAGTTAAATGGATGGTCAAAAATATATTGGGTTAGTTTGTAGTGGGACACCAACCGTAAAAAATAAAATAAAATATTTGAGTCACTGTTGAGGTAACAAGTATAATGTAACAGCAGAGACAAGATGACAGTTTGATGTGAAAAAATCCATCCGCTAACATGGTTTGTGTGACATTGATTCTATGGAGTGGCTCTAGCCTATCCATCCAGTGGAAATTTTATGAACTCAGACAACAAATGTTTTGAGTTTTATGGATAGAATGGCAGAAAAGAAAAAATAATATTATTTGGATTCATTCAATGATATATCAGTTTTGAGTTTCCATGATTTATTAATGTAACAAGAATGCACAATCAAAATCAAAACCAAATAATGTTGATACTATTCTGAGGTAAAAAAAAAAAAAAATGCTGTGTGGACCTTCAAAACAAGAGTGACCTAGAATATGAGAAATATGCAGCATTTCCCGTGCTTTTCACTTTGTGTACCTGCTTTAAAAAGATGTTTTATACATTTAGACAGACCTTTAAATTTCAAATGACTAAAAATTATTTTTCATCTGAAATATTATATTTATTCAAAAACAGTGTGGTGAATTATATTATGTGCCAGATACTATATACAATAATATAATATAATATAATATAATATAATATAATATAATATAATATAATATAATATAATACCATACCTATATTCAGGAAAGATGAGAAAACATAATTCTGATAGCAAGAACTAATCACTTATTGTGACTACCAACAACTAAAATATAATGTTCTGTGACTGAAGAGACAGTAAGGGAGGCCCGTAAAACATGACCTTTGAATGCAAAATGTTTACATTTGATTCCTGACATGTTTACCTACTAACTATATTGCTTTATACAAATTACTCAGACTCTATATGCTTCCTTTGTGTTTATAAAATGGAGGAAAATAATAGTACCTACCTCATAGGGTGCTAAGAGGATTAAATAAGATGTGCAAACTGCTGAAAACAAGTCCTGGTGCATAGTAAGGTACTCAGTAATTGTTAGTTATAATTGACGTTCATGTAAAAAGATTACCAATAAGGATTTATAGATGGAGATCTTTAAGCACAGATTTGGGGCTGCCTAAATCTCCTTTGGAAGAAATAATTTGAAAATAATATGCACGGAAATTGCTGCTTCTAGTGGAATCTTGAAAAATAAGTAGTGATTTCCCAAGGTGACAGGTGAACAGGTATTTCAGCAGAGGGGCAACATGTTAGAAAATAAATAAATGAGAGTTTGGAAATTATAGTAAAAATAATAGTAAAACTTTTATAAAGAGAGCCATCTATCAGTTAATTTGATACCCTCTTTATGTAAAAATACTGAGTAGTACTCACAGCATACTAAATGCTCATAACTAGGTAAACCACACTCTAGTATATATACATAGACTTTTTTCCTGCATTTTGAGTTGTATCATGAAAGCTATTGGTTTTCTAATGCTGTTTATGTCACTTGTAATCATTATGGTAATTATGTGATTAATTTAAAGTATACTTAAATAAACCAAAAGAGTTCAACATAATGGTTTGTTCTTATGATAAATAAGTGAAATAAAAAATAAACAAAAATGAAAATTGTAAAATTGGGTGAAATGATAATAGTCACATATTGAAAAGTTAATTATAGACATTTAGAATAAATCAGGAAAACTGTTTTCAAAGATTTTGAGAAACCAAAACTGGAATATCTCAATTGTGATGAAATTGTTGAAGTAAGGCAATATCAAACTGCAATTAGCACTTCCAAGAACAAAGGAAAAGACAACCCTACAGCAGACATTTGGCAGATGAATCTCTATGCATATGCTTTGTGTTAAGAAGCAATGTTTACAATGCTTATATATAATTTTAAAATTAGTTCTTGCTTTACAAGATATTTTTAATTAAACACTACTTTTCTAGATTGTTTATGATTCAATAGTTCTAACTGTAACCTGATTTGGTCAAACTGATATGTGCCATTGAAAACTGGTAGAAAATTAAGCTAGGAATGTAAACTACATCAAATTATGGGTATTGTTTATGCTTTTTGGAAAGTTCTGTCCAGCACTTTATAAATACAAAGATTCATTAATAAAATGATATTTTTTGTAAATTTACAAAAACTTTCATAGGTTATCCAAAAAACCCTTCAATATACACAGTTTTGTAGGACAAATGTGAATTATTTCCATTTTCTGGAGAATGAAATAAAGTTAAAAGATTAACTGAAGTAAAACACGGGATTTTGGTTTATGGGATCTTTTCATAAATACTCTGTTCTTATGCTCCTACACATTTTTTAATTTCAGCTAATAAAACACACACTGTGTCAGGTGTTTCTCCAATGTCTCCTAAGTTAGTCAATGAAATACAGCTAAGCAAATTATCAGAGGGAGAGTACAGAGCCATGATCTTGAGGAAGATCAAGAGCATGAGTAAGGACATCAGCACCATGAGTAAAGATATAGAAACATTGAAAACCAACCAAGTGGAAATGAAGAATGACATAGCAGAAATTAAGAACACATTGGAAGGACTAACTAGCAGAGTAGAGAAAGCTGAGCACCGGAACAGTGAATTAGAAGACAGGGTAAAAAAAAAATCAACCAATCAAAAAACCAAAAGAAAAAAAACAATTAAGAAACAGGAAGACAGCTTAAGAGAACTGTGGGACAACTGGAAATTTAATAACATTAGCATTATAGGAGTCCCCAAAGAGGAATAAAATGGGTAAGGGTTACAGAATATATTTGAAGAAATAGTGACAGAAAACTTTTTTAACTTGGTGAAGGAAGAAGGGATTCAAGGTCAAGAAGTACAGAGAGACTCAAGTAAGAAGAAACCAAACAGGTGCACACCATGACACATAGTAATTAAAATGCAAAAAATATGACAAAGAAAGAATCCTAAAGGCAGCAAGAGATAAGCAACATATTACCTACAAAGGAAATCCCATAAGGCTTTCAGCTGCCTTCTCAACAAAGACACTACAGGCCATAAAAGAATGGCATGAAGTAATCATTCTCATGAAAGACAAGGATATGAATCAAAGACTACCCTATCCAGCAAGCCTATCATTCAAAATAGAAGGTAAAATAAAGAGCTTTCCAGATGGAAAAAGGCTAAGGGAATATATTAACACAAAACCTGCACTGCAAGATATGCTAAAAGGACTGCTGTAATTAGTAGAAGAAATAGGAAGAAATATGGAACCACACTAAACAAAAATGGCAATAAATAAGTACATATCAATTATCACCTTAAATATGAATGGTTTGAATGCTCTGATACAAAGACACAGAGTAGCTGACTGGATAAGCGTGACTCACATATACGTTGTTTATAAGAGACCCACCTCAAAACAAAAGATTCACATAAGTGTAAAGTGAAGGGATGGAAAGACATCTTTAAAACAAAAAAAAGCTGGGGTAGCAATACTCTTATCTGATAAAGCAGATTCCAAAGTGAAGACCATAACTAGAGACAAAGAAGGCCACTACATAATATTGAAAGGATCTATCCAACAGGAAGGTATAACCTTAGTAAACATATATGCACCCAATATAGGAGCACCAACATATATTAAAAATCTTCTGGAGGACTTTAAAAAAAAAAAAAAATCAACAGAAATACAATCATAGCAGGGGACTTCAATACCCTGCAGACATCACTGGATAAATTATCAAGACAAAAAATTAACAAGGAAACACGGACTCTAAATGAAGCATTAGACCAAATGGATTTAATAGATATCTACAGAGAATTACACCCCAAAACTTCAGCACTAAAATTTTTCTCAAGTGCCCATGGGACATTCTCAAAGATAGACCACATGTTAGGGCACAAACTAAGTCTCTACAAGTTCAAGAACATTGAAATAATATCAAGCATTTTCTCAGATCACAATGGCATGAAACTAGAAATCAATTACAACAAGAACATGCAAAGACATCTGAAAATATGCAGACTAAATAGCATGTTATTGAACAATGAATGGGTTATCATGGAGATCAAGGTAAAAATTTAAAACTTCCTGGAAACCAATGACAATGAACACACAACACAAAATCTATGGGATGCAGCTAAAGAAGTTCTGAGATGGAAGTTCATAGCACTACAGGCCTACCTCAGGGAACAAGAAAAATTTCTAATAAACTATCTAACCTCAGAACTTAAAGAACTAAAAAGCAAATAAAAGAAAACCACAGACAAAGTAGAAGGAAGGAAATAGTAAAGATCAGAGCAGAAATAAATGACATGGAGACCAAAAACCCAATTCAAAAGATCAATGAAAAAAAGTGCTGGTTATTTGAAATGATAAACAAGATTTATGGACCTTAGCTAGACTCACCAAGAAATAGAGAGAGAGAACCTCAATACAAAATATTAGAAATGAACAAGGAGAAATAAAAACTGACACCACAGAAATACAAAGGACCATTAACAAATACTATGAAAAATAATACAGCATCAAATTCGACAATGTAAGCGAAATGGACAAATTTCTAGAAACACATAGTCTCCCAAAACGAACCAGGAAGAGATAGAAAATTTGAACAAACCAATTAACAACAAAAGAAATTGAAGATGTAATCAAGACTCTCCCAGAAAACAAAAGCCCAGGCCCAGACAGCTTCACCATGGAAATTTACAGAACATTCAAAGAAGAACTAATACCCATTCTCTTAAAACTATTTCAAAAAATTTAAGACAAAGGAAGACTTCCAAACTCCTTTTATGAGGCCAGCATACTTTGAATTCCAAAACCAGAATAAGACACTACAAAGAAAGAAAACTACAGACCAATATCCCTGATGAACAGATGGCAAAATTGAGAACAAGATACTATCAAATCGGATCCAGCAATACATCAAAAGAATTATTCAACATGACAAAGTGGGATTCATCCCAGTGATTCAAAGTTGGTACAATATTTGCAAATCAATAAAGTGATACACAACATAAATAAAATGAATAAGAACCACACGATCATATCAATAGATGCCAAAAAACCTTCAACAAAATCCAGCATCCATTTCTGAAAAAAAATGCTCAGCAATGTAGAAACAGAAGGATCATATCTTGATATAATAAAGGCCAGAGAAGAAAGACCTACAGCCAACATCATACTCAGTGGATAAAAACTAAAAACACTTTCCTTAAGAACAGAAACAAGACAAGGATGCCCACTTTCACCACTCATATTTAACATAGTACTGGAAATCTTATCCACAGCAATCAGAAAGGAAGAAAAAATAACAGAGATCCAAATTGGAAAGATGTAAGTGAAAGTGTCATTATTCACACATAAAATGACACTATATATACAAAACCCCAAAGACTCCATCAGAAATTTACTAGACTTAATAAATGAATTGAGCGAAGTAGCAGGATAAAAACTAAACGTCAAGAAATTGATGGCATCCTTATATATCAATAATGAACTCACAGAAAAAGAAACTGAAAAAAGAATCCCATTTACCATTGCGGCAAAATCATCAAGATACCTGGAAATAAACTTGACCAAAGAAATAAAGGAACTTGAGAGCTTACCTGAACCTTAACGTAATGTCGGAGACTTCCAGCACACCTCTGCTGGGCGAGCTGGGGCCCTACGGGTACCAGTGGACCATTGGGCAGCAGGGAAGCATCAGCGCCAAGCATGGAGTCGGCTTCAAGAAGCAGAGCGTCCTCGGCTACAGCAAGCCGCCCGAGGCCCTGCGACTCATGCAGCAGCCGAAGGCCCTCCTGAACCCCTACCAGACGCTGCCTGCTCTTGCCTGATAAGTTCGGGGTCAGTGGGAGTGGCCATGGGCCGGGCTGGGCCGGGCTGGGCCGGCCCGCTGGGATAGGCATGCCGGTCAGCTGGGCCCGAGCCTCCATTTCATAGAGCCCCTGGCTGGAGGGCCAGAAGCTGGCTCTGAGGAGCTGGGACTCAGTCCTGAGCGGGACCGCTGGTGGCTGCAGGTCCTGTGCTCTGAGCAGAGGACAGAGTTGCTTCCTGCTGGCCTGGCTGCTGTGCCCTGCCTAAAGCTGGACACTTCCTGTCCCTTCACAGGCAGGGAACAGGGTCCTCGGCCAGCATGTCCTGCACAGGCCAGTGGATGAGCGGTTCTGCTCACTCAGAAAGAAACAGTTGGTACGTGCCTTGTCTGAGGGCCCCAGGCCTGGGAACAGGACTGTGTCCTGTCCCCCTCCCCGCCCTGACAACAGGGATGGACTCCATGAGAACAGCTCAGAGCTCTGGTCCCTCCCAGGGCTCTGAGCACAAGGGCCTGGCTCACCGGGTGCTTCACCATGATCTGGGCTGGTGACAGCTGGACCCTGGAGTGGTAGTTCCTTCAAGAGTTGTCCGAGCTCAGGCGTTGGTTTCTCACTCTTGGTCGTTTGCTGTGCTCAGTCGATGCAGATGGTCCGTGTGACATACGTGCTAGTACACACCGTCCTCTTGTGTTCCTGCTTCCTCAGTGACCCCACTTGGTTACCCCTGTCAAACTCTGGCCCCGGGGAGATGCTGTGGCTGTAGGGAAGCCTGGGGTGGGACCATTTTCTCTTCCTGCTGTCATAAACTTCCAGTGAAAATGAAATCATTCAAAGGTAAATAAGACAAAATAAATAAATAACCTATTTGCAAAAAACTACGGGTCATTGAAAAATGAAATTAGGAAGATATAAAGCAGTGGAAGCACATACCTTGTTCATGGATTGGAACAATTAACATCAGTAAAATGTCCATTTTACCCAAAGCAATCTACAGATTCAATGCAATCCCCATCAATATACCCAAGGACATACTTCACAGAACTAAAACAGATCATTCAAAAGTTCATATGGAACCAAAAAAAGACCTGGAATAGCCATAGAAATCCTACATAGAAGAACAAACTAGGAGAGATCACATTACCAGATTTCAGGTTATACTACGAAGCCAGTGTAATCAAAACTGCCTGGATCTGGCACAAGAACAGGCGTATAGACCAGTGGAACAACAGAGAACCCAGAAATGGACCCAAGGCAATATACTCAATTAATATTGGACAAAGGTGGCCAGAGCATACAGTGGAGTCAAGACAGCCTCTTAATAAATGGTGTTGGGAAAGTTGGATACCTTCATGCAAAAAAATGAAACTGAACCATCAACTTACACCAAACACAAGAATAAAATCAAAATGGATAAAAGACTTAAATGTGATTCATAAATCCATAAAAAACCTAGAGGAAAATGAAGGCAACACAACTTCAGACATCGTACACAGCAGTATTTTCACTGATACATCACCTAAGGCAACGGAAATAAAGGACAAAATGAACACATGGAACTACATCAAACTCAAAAGCTTCTGCACAGCAAAAGATACAATCTTCAAAATAGAAAGGCAATCCACTGTATGGGAGAGCATAATTGCCAATGATATCTCAGATAAGGGGTTAATTTCCAATATACATAGAGTGCTCATACAACTCAACATAAGGAAGACACATAACCCAATTAAAAAAAGGACCAAGGAACTAAATAGACACCTCTCCAAACAGGATACACAAATGGCTAAGAGACATATAAAGAAATGCTCAACATCATTAATCATCAGAGGAATGCAAATCAAAACAACAATAACATACCACCTCACATCTGTCAGAAGGGTGGCCATCAACAAATCATCAAACAACTAGTGTTGGTGAGGGTGTGGAGAAAAGGGTATTCTAGTCCACTGCTGGAGGGAATGCAGACTGGTGTAACCACTATGGAAAACACTATGGTGTTACCTCAAAAAATTAAAAATTGTACTTCCATTTGACTTAGTGATCCCGCTTCTAGGAATATACCCTAAGAAGCCTAAAACACCAATCAGGAAGAATATATGTACCCCCATGTTTGTGGCAGTAGTATTTACAACAGCTAAGACCTGGAAACAGCCCAAATGTCAGTCAGTAGACAAATGAATAAAAAAGATGTGGTACATATACACAATGGTGTACTATGCAGCTTTAAGAAAAAAAGATCTCTTATCCTTTAAGACTACATGGAGGGAACTTTAAAGTATTACAGTAAGTGAAACAAGACAAACAGAGAAAGACAAGTATCATATGATCTCACTTATTTGTGGAATATAATGAACATAACAGATTGAGGAATGGGGTAGTCCCAGAGACATGGGAGTGGGGTTACAGACTGTCTATCCCCAGAAGAGGGGGTGTTGGAAGAGAGATAAACCTCAAACTTATATGCATGTCAAATGATTAATGGACATGGAAAACAAAGCTGGTGACATGGTGGGGATAGTGGGGCAGAGGGTATCAGAGGAGGAAAAAGGAGAAACATCTGTAACAAAAATGAGTTAATTAACTAAATTTAATAAAGAAAGTTAAAAATTGCCCTGGCTGGTTTGGCTCAGCGGTTAGAGCTTCGGCCTGCGGTCCTGAGAGACCCGGGTTCGGTTCCCACTAAGGGCATGTACCTCGGTTGCAGTTTGTCCCCGGCCCTGGTCGGTTGTGTGGGTGGCAGCCACTCGATGTGTTCCTTTCACATCCATGTTTCTCTCTCTCTCTGTTCCTCTCTCTCCCTCCCACTCTACCTGAACAAAAAATGGAAAAATGTCCTCGGGTGAGGATAAAAAAAAAATAAAAAAAAGAAAGTTAAAAATTGACCCAGTTCCATTTGACCCAGTGATCCCACTTGTAGGAATATACCCTAAAAATCCTGAAACACCAATCAGAAAAAATGCATGTACCCCTATGTTCATAGCAGCACTATGTACAATACCTAAGATCTGGAAACAACCTTAGTGTCCATAAGTAGAGGAGTAGATTTAAAAGTGTGGTACATGTACACAATGGAATGCTATGCAGCTGTAAGAATGAAAGATTTCTTATCCTTTGAGATGGCATGGAAGAACCTGGAGAGTATTATGCTAAGTGAAACAAGCTAAGCAGAAAAGACAAATATCACATGATCTCACTTATTCATGGAATATAATGAACTGAACAAGCTGCAGAACAAAGTTAACCCAGAGACATGGAGATGGGGTACAGGATGACAAGGCTCAAAGGAGTGGGGTTTGGGGGGGAAGAGATAAACCACAGAACTTATATGCAGGTATACATGACTAATGAACATAGATAACAGAGCTGAGGATGGGGTGGGTGGGAGGAAAGGACGGTGTCAATGGGTGAAAATGAGAAACATCTGTAACAAAAACAAATTAATAAATAAAAAATTTTCAAAAATAAAATGATTATTATTTTAGGCATTATTTTCTACCTTTTATTTTTTATACTTACCTTGTTTCTGATATGTGCCTTCTTTTTTTCACATTTTTTTTTTCTTCCTTTTCTAACTCCTTTGGCTCACACCTTCTTGTATCCTTTTTATGTGTATATTTTCTACTGTTTGTCTTTTTATATTTTTGTTGAGGCTGGTGCTTTCATCATGATGATGCTAATTTTTTCTTTTAGGTTCTATTTGGTTTGGTCTGGTTTTGCTTTGCCTTCTTTACATTCATTTTTTTCTCCTTCTTCTAATTCATTTGATCTTGCACCTCTTAGTATTTTTTCTGTGAGTGTATGTGTGTTTTCTGTTAGTTTCTGTGTCTTTCACTTTTTATTATTGTTGACGCTGATTTGCAGGTATTTCTTTTTGTTTTGGTCTAGTTTTGCTTTGTTTTGATCTGCCAATACCTATATAATAGTTGTCATGACAGGCTCAAAGGGGAGGAGTTGAACCCACCCCCAAAACTAACAACAGCAATCAAGACCCAAATTCAACAGGAGAGCCCCCATAACCCATACAAGGGTCATTCCTAGAGCACCCAGCTTAGAAGATCAAGGAGACTACTCCACTGGCCACCACACCCAGGCTGGGAACCACAGCAGTCTTATCTGCTACACACAGACCTGCCTATGCATCCCAAATATGCCTCACCTGGCCCCAAATTACAAGACCGCTAAAATGGTGAGACAAAGAAACATCCCACAAATGAAAGAAAAGGGGGAATCACCAGAAAAGGAACTACATGAAATGGAGGTAACCAGATTGTGAGAAAAATAATCCAAAAAATAGTTTTAAGGGTGCTCAAACAACTTAGGGAGAATTACAAACAACTTAATGAGAACTAAACCAGCATATAAAAAGACATAAAGCCTTGGCCAGTTTGGCTCAGTAGTGAAAGCACCGACTTGTGAACCAAAGAATCACAGGTTCCATTCCGAGTCCAGGGCATGTACCTCAGTCGTGGTTTGGTCTCCGGCCCTAGTCAGGGTTGTGCAGCAGGTGAACAATCAATATGTCTCTCTCATGTCAATGTTTCTCTCTCTTTCTCTCCAACAATATTGAAGAAAATGGGGAAAAAGTATCCTCATGTGAAGATTAAAAAAAAAAAAAGAGGTAGAAGCCATGAAGAAAAATCAAGAGGAAATGAAGAATGACATAGCTCATATTAAAAATACCTAGGAAGGATTTAACAGTAGAGTAGAAGAAGCTGAAGACAAAATCAGTGAGTTAGAAGACAAGGTAGAAAAGAACACCCAATTTGAGCAGTAAATGAAAAAATTAAAAAGTAGTAGAAGAGTTTAGGGTGCTTTGGCACAACACAAAACTTAGCAACATTCACATCACAGGGGTAACAGAAGGAGAAAAATCTGAGAGAGGAATAGAGAACCTGTTTAAAGAAATAATGACAGCAAACTTCCCTGACCTTTTGAAGGGAAATGTCAACAAGTCAAGAAGACACAGAGTACCAATCAAGACGAACTCGAAAAGACCCACACCTAGACACATCATAATTAAAATGGCAAACATTGAATACAAAGAAAGAATCTGAAAGACAGCAAGAGAGACAGAGAGATGACTATAAGGGAGCTCCCATTAGACTGTCTGCTGATTTCTCAATAGCAACACTGCAGGTCAGAAGAGAGTTGCATGGAGTATACAAAGTAATAAAAAACCAAGGGTCTGAGTCCAAGACAACTCTATCCAGAAGGCTATCATTCTGAATTGATCATGAAATAAAGAGCTTCACAGACCAAAAAAAAAAAAAAAAAAAACAGGTAAAGATATTTACTGCCACCAAATCAGCACTGGAAAAAATGCTAAAGGGACTGTTGTAAGAAGCAGAAGTAATATATATAGAGAAACTCAGGCAAAATGAATAAAAATGGCAACAAAGTCCTGTCCAGTTTGACTCAGTGGTTAGAGTTCGGCATGTGGACCAGAGAGTCCCAGGTTTGGTTGCCACTAAGGGCATGTACTTCGGTTGTGGTTTATCACCAGCCCTGGCTAGGGTTGTGCGAGTGGCAACCAGTTGATGTGTCTCTCTCACACTGATGTTTCTCTTTCTTCCTCCCTCCCTTTCTCCCCCTCTATCTGAAAATAAATGTAAAAAAGTGTCCATGGGTGAGGATAAAAAAAAAAAAAATGGCAAAAGCCCTGGCCTGTTTGGGTCAGCAGTTAGAGCATTGGCCTGTGGTACAGAGAGACACAGGATCAGTTTCCGTTAGGGGCATGTACCTCGGTTGCAGTTTGTCCGCAGCCCTGGTAGGGTCGGGCGGGATGCAGCCACTTAATGTGTCCCTTTCATGTCACTGTCTTTCTCTCTCTCTCTCTCTCTCTCTCTCTCCCTCCCACCCTCCCACCCTCCCTCCCTCCCCACTCTATCTGAACAAAAAATAAAAAAATGTCCTCGGGTGAGGATTAAACAAAAAAAATGTCAACAAATAGCTCTGTTTGGTTTAGCTCAGCAGTTAGAGTGTCAGTCTGTGGACCAATGAGACATGGGTTAGATTCCGGTGAAGGGCACATACCTCAGTTGCATTTTGTCCCCAGCCCTACTTGGGGTTTTGCAGGCTGATGTGTCTCTCTCACATCTATGTTTTCTCTCTCTCTCTCCCTCTCTCCTACTCTATCTGAAGATAAATTGAAAAATATCCTTGGGTGATTTTATTTATTTTTAAATGGCAACAAATAAGTACCTATCAATAATAATCACAAATGCTCCAATCAAAAGACATAGGATATGCTATCTACAAGAGACCCACCTTAGAAGAAAATATTCAAACATGATGAAAGCAAAAATATGGAAAAAAATTTCCAGGCAAATGGAAACAAAAAAACAAACAAACCAAAAACTGGCTTAGCAATACTCATATCTGACAAGACACACTTCAAATTAAAGTCCATAATAAGAGATAAAGAAGGCCCTACATAATAGTAAAAGGATCAATCCAACTAGAAAATGTAACCTTAGTGAACATATATATATAGACCCAATCTAGGAGAACCTAAATATATTAAAGAAGTGCTGAAAGACCTCAAGGGAGAGATCAACAACAATGCAATCATAGTAGGAAACTTCAACACCCCAATGACATCACTGAACAGATGTTATAGACAAAAAATTACAGAAAACAGAGAACCTAAACAACACAGTAGATCAGATGGATCTGATAGATATTTACAGAACATTTCACCCCAAAACTGCAGAATATGCATTCTTCTCAAGTGCCCATGGGACATTCTCAAAAACACCGCATATTAGGACACAAACTAAGTATCTACAAGTTCAAGAAGACTGAAATCTTATCAAGCATATTCTCAGATCACAATAGCACAAAACTACAAATCAATTACAATAAAAACACTCAAAAACATTCAAACACATGGAGGCTAAATGGCATGTTACCATGTTCATGGTGACAATGAATAGGTTACCAATGCGATCATGGAAAATCAAAACTTATTAAAAACTAAAAATGAACACACAACACAAAATCTGTGGAACATAGAAAGCAGTCCTGACAGGGACATTCATACCTTTACAGGCCAACCTCAAAAAACAAGAAACATTTCTAATACACTATATAACCTTGTAACTTAAAGAATTAGAAAAAGAAAAAAAGAAAAGAAAAATGCAGAGATAGTAGAAGGAAGAAAATAATAAAGATCAGAGCAAAAATAAATGATACAGAGACTAAAAAACAATACAAAAGTACAAGAAAAACAAGAGCTATTTCTTTGAAAAAATAAACAAGTTTGATGAACCTTAGCCAGACTCACCAAGAAACAAAGAGAGAAGACCCAAATTAATAAAATCAGAAATGAAAGCAGTGAAGTAACAACTCACACCACAGTAATAAAAAGCAATGTTGGAAGATATTATGAACAATTATATGCAAGAAATTGTCAAAATGGACAAATTTCTAGAATCATACAGTCCTCTAAACCCCACCCGGAAAGAGTCAGAAAACCTGAACACACCAATAACAACTAAGGAAACAAAATCAGTAATCAATAAACTGCTAGCAACAAAAAGCCTGGATCTGGATGGCTTCACAGGGGAGTTTACCAAACATTCAAAGAACTAACACTTACTCTTCTCAAACTATTCCAAAAAATTCAAGAGGAGGAAGGACTTCCAAACTCTTTTTATAAGGCCAGCATAATCCAAAATCCAAAACCAAGAAAAGACACTACAAAGAAAGAAAAGTATAAGCCAATATACCTGATGAACATATGCCAAAACCCTCAACAAAATATTAGCAAATTGGATACAGCAATATGCTAATAAAATTATACTATGACCAAATGGGATTTAACCCACGTATGCAACAATGGTATAATATTTTTAAATGAATAAATGTGATAAATCACATAAATAAAATCAAAGATAAAAATCATAAGATCATATGAATAGATCCTGAAAAACTATATGACAAAATATAGCACCTATTTTTGATAAAAAGTGCTCAGCTATGTGAGAATAGAAGGATCATACCTCAGCATAATAAAGGCCATATATATAAAACATAAAGCCAACATTATTCTAAAAGGGCAAAAACTAAAAGTATTTCCCTTAAGAACAGGAATAAGACAGGGATGTCCACTTTTGCCACTCTTATTCAACTTAGTAGTATAGGTCTTAGCCACAACATTAGACCAGAAAAAACCATAAAAGGCAACCAAATTGGAAAGGAGAAAGTGAAACTGTCATTATTCACAGTTGACATGATACCATACACAGAAATCATTAAAGATTCCAACAAAAAACTATAAGATTTAATAAATGAATTTAGCGAAGTAGCAGGATATAAAATCAATATCCAGAAATTGATGGAATTTTTGTAAACCAATAATAAACACACAGAAAGAAAAACTAGAAAAAATCCCATTTACCACTGCAGGGGAAAAAATTAACATACCTAGGAATGAACTTAACCAAAAAAGAAAAAAGACTGGTTCTCAGGAAACTAAAGGAGAGTAAAAAAAAATAGTGGAAGACAGAAAGAAGTGGAAGTATATACCATGTTCATGGATTAGAAGTACTGACATCATTAAAATGTCCATATTACCCAAAGCAATTTAGATTAAATAAAATACCCATTAAAATATCAAAGGTATATTACATAGATCCAGAAAAAATACTCCAAAAGTTTATATGGAATCAAAATGACCACAAAAATCCATAGCAATCTTGCAAAACTAGAATAATGTTGGAGGGATCACAATACCAGATATCAAGTATACTACAAAGCCACTGTAATACAAACAGCCTGGTACTGCCACAAGAACAGGCATGTAGATCAATGGAACAGGACAGAAAACCCAGAAATGGACCCAAGACAGTATGCTCAATTAATATTTGACAAAGGAGGCAAGAGCATATAATGTAGAAAAGACAGTCTCTTCAATAAATGGTGTTAGAAAAAATTGGACAGCTACATGCAAAAAAAAATTAAACTAGACCACCAACTTACACCATACACAAGACTAAACTCAAAGTGGATAAAATATTTAAGTATGACTCATAAGTCCATAAACATCCTAGAAGAAAATGTAGGCAACAAAATTTCAAACATCACACACAGCAGAATTTTCAGTGATACATCACCTAAGGCAAGAGAAACAAAGAAAATAATGAACATGTGGAATTACATCAAACAAAAAAGCTTCTGCACAGCAAAAGAAACAAGCATCAAAATGGAAAAGGAACCCACTGTATGGGAGAGCATAATTTCCAATGATACATCCAATAAGGGGCTAATTTCCAAAATATATAAAGTACTCACACAAAACAAAAGGAACACAAAGAACCCAATTTAAAAATGGGTAGAGGACCTAAAGAGACACCTCTCCAAATAAAACATACAAATGGCCAAGAGACATATAAAAACAATGCTCAACATGACTAATCATCCTCAGAGATGCAAATTAAAACAACAATGAGGTATCACCTTATACTTGCTAGAATGGCCACCATCAACAAATCATCAATCAACAAGTGCTGGCGAGGGTATGGAGAAAAAGGGACTCTAGTACACTACTGGTGGGAATGCAGACTGGTGCAGCCACTATGGAAAACAATACAGTGTTTCCTCAAAAAATTATAAATTTATCTGCCATTTGATCCAATGATCCCACTTCTAGGAATATACCCTACGAGGCCTCAAACACCATCAAAAGAAGGAATAGATGTACTCCTATGTTCATAGCAGCACTATTTACAATTGCTAAGATCTGGAAACAGCCCAAGTATTCATCAATAGATGAGTTGATAAAAAAGCTATGGTACATATACACAATGGAATACTATGCAGCTGTAAGAAAGAAAGATCTCTTATCCTTTGACATGACATGGAGGGACCTGGTGAGTATTATCCCAAATAAAACAAGCCAATCAGAGAAAGACAAATATCACATGATCTCACTTATTTGTGGCATATAATGAACAAAACAAGCTGAGGAACAAAACAGACCCAGAGACAGGGAAGTGGAGTGCGGAATGGCAAACCTCACAAGAGGCGGATGAGGGCAAGGGGGGAGGAGGAAAGAAATAAACCACAGAACTTGTATGCATAAACCAGTACATTGACAATAATGCTGGGAGTGAGTGCAGTATTGGGAAGAGGGTGTCATTGGAGGAAAGGAGAATAAATAAATACATAAACAAACAAACAAACAAACAAACATTTAAAGAAAAGAAATATGCTGTCATGTTTTGGATACCATTATTTACTTCTAGAAAAACTAAAATAGAAAAAGAACATGGCGGTGGGCAGGACCAGAAGGAGGGTGAGTGTGTGAGATAGTGAGTGAGTGTGTGAGAGAGTATAAGTGGACGTGAAGGTAGACGACCAAACCCAAGCAGTGCAAAGCCACAGAGCAGAAAGTTTCTGTGCTGTGGATGGGAGCAGCCTGCTACAGAGGTAAGCTGCCCTTCAGGGCACTGCTCCCTGCGCAGCAGGTTATCCCTGGGAAGAGGCAGTGGAAGCGTCTAGGGCCCAGCAACCTGAGCCCACCAGCACACCTGGCAGCATCTGACCAGTGGACACTCTGTGTCAACACAGACCAGTGCACAGTAGTGGAGCTCCCAAGGTGCTGGTCGTGGAAGCCACAGGGAGCCCAGAGCCCAGCATTATCCCCCATAATAGCAGCCCGATCAGAGTCTAGATATACTCCAAACAGAGGCTAGGGAGCAGACATCCATCATCAGGCAACAGAAGGAGAGACCAGAAGCTGAGACCCACCCCCAAAATCTACAGCAAAAGCTGAGCAGAAGTTGAGCCCCACAGGGCAGCAGCACTCCCCAGCTGCCAGGGGCTGGACCTGGGGCTCCACAGAGAGCTGTGTTGTCCAGTAGCTTATAAGAGCAGTGGGAAGCCTGAGCCCCAGAGAGACTGATGCAATCCAGCTGCTCACCCACAGGAACTGCACAGTGAGGAGACACCAGAGAGGCCTATGCAACCCAGCAGCCCATAACACAGGCATAGAGCCAGGTCCCCAAAGGGACTGTGCCATCCAGTTATCCCTGGGACCTGCAGGGTGCAGGGGCACCAGAAAGTCCTGTATGACCCTGCTGTAAACAAGATAGGCATAGAGGATGTGAAAATGGAGGCAGAGTGAATAGAAGCTAGGAAGACAATCTCCCAAAACCAAATAGGAATTACAACTAAAATAAAGACAAATCCTCTGAGAAAAGCAACAGAAAAGCAGCAGGAGAGGACCATATAACCAAGGACACTGGTAGGATCTGCAGAGGCGTGAGAGGGTGGTGGGCTGGGAGCCCAAGGACAGCAGCAGTCTTAGCTGTGCTCTTGAGGAATAAAGATCAAGCCCGCTCCACAACACTGAGAGCCCAGACAGAGCATTAAATTAACCATAGCCACTCACCTGGGGGCTACGGCAGAGGGAGGGCAGACTGGGCTGGAACTCTGTGGGGATACCAGGGATTTGGAGAGCACTCATTATTTTTCCTGAGTTGCAGCCACAAAGGATCGTCGCCAGTGTGCTCCTTCCCTGAACTGTGAAAAAAAAACAGCAGCCTCCCACCCCTGGGAGATTCAGCCTTTCCCTTCCCAGGAAGCAAAGAAATGCAAATTGAGGCTCATGAACAGCCTCTATCCTATCCTCTGGAAATCCTCTTAGGCAGAACACCAGGGCTACATTCCAAGGCATAGAGTAACTGTGACTACTAGCCACCAGGAAAAAGCTAGAGGATAACTGAACCTTTCCTGGGCTTGGAAATCTACCCAGGAAAGTAAGACTTGGCAGTGATGTTTATAGTGGGCCCATACAGGGTCATCAAACCCCAGTAGAGGGAACCACAAACAGCAGAACACCAATACCCACAGGGAGAATTTGGCAGGCTCCAAAACCCACTGAAATAGCCAAAATGGTAAAATAAAGACCACATGATAGGACAAAAACTAAATCTCTACAAGTTCAAGAGGACTGAAATCATATCAAGCATCTTCTCAGATCACAATGGCATGAAACTAGAAATCAACGGCAACAAAAACATGCAAAGACATTTGAAAACATGGAGGCTATATAGCATGTTATTAAACAATGAATGGGTTACAAAGGAGATAAAGGAAGAAATAAAAAACTTCCTGGAAACCAATGAAAATGAACACACAACAACACAAAATCTGTGAGATGCAGTGAAAGCAGTTCTGAGAGGGAAGTTCATAGCACTGCAGTCCTACCTCGGAAAACAAGAAAAAATTCTAATAGGCTATCTAACCTCACAACTTAAAGAACTAGAAAGCAAATGAAAACAAAACCCCAGAGCAAGTAGAAGGAAGGAAACAGTAAAAATCAGAGCAAAAACAAATGACATAGAGATTAAGAAAAAAAAAAAATCAAAGGATCAATGAATCAAAGAGCTGGTTTTTTGAAAAGAAAAACAAGATTGATAGACTCCTAGCTAGACACACCAAAAAACAAGGAGAGAGAACCCCAATATACAAAATCAGAAAGAAAAGAAGTAACAACTGACACCACAAAAATACAAAATATCGTTAACAATTACTATGAACAATTTATATGGCAACAAATTTGACAATTTAAGCAAAATAGACAAATTTCTAGAAACACACAGGCTCCCAAAACTGGACTCGGAAGTGATAGAAAACTTGAACAGAACAATAACAACAAAAGAAATTGAAGAGGTAATCAAGACTCTCACAGAAAACAAAAGCCCAGGCCCGGACGGCTTCACAGCGGACTTTTACAGAACATTCAAAAAAGAACTAATACCCATTTTCCTCAAACTATTTCAAAAAATTCAAGAAGAAGGAAGACTTCTGAACTCATTTTATGAGGTAAAAATAATTCTAATTCCAAAACCAGAAAAAGACACTACACAGAAAGAAAACTACAGGCCAATATCCCTGATGAACATAGATACCAAAACCCTGAACAAAATGCTAGCAAATCAGATCCAGTAATACATCAAAAACATTATTCACCATGACCAAGTGGGATTCATCCCAGGGATGCAAGGCTGGTACAATATTTGCAAATCAATAAATGTGATACACCACAAAAACAAAGTGAAAGATAAAAATCATATGATCATATCAATAGACGCTGAAAAAATATTAGACGAAATCCAGCACCCATTTTAATAAAAGCGCTCAGCAATGTGGGAATAGAGGGATCATATATCAACATAATAAAGGACATATATGACAACCAACATTGTACTAAATGGGCAAAAATTAAAAGCATTTTCCTTAAGAACAGGAACAAGACAGGAATGCCACTTTCACCATTCTTATTTAACATAGTCCTGGAAGTCTTAGCCACTGCAATCAGACAGAAAGAAAAAATAAAAGGGATCCAAATTGTAAAGGAGGAAGTGAAACAGTCAGTATTCGCAGATGACATAATGCTATATGTAAAAAACAAAGACTCCATCAAAAATCTACTAGACTTAACAAATTAATTTGGCAAAGTAGCAGGATACAAAATTAATGTCAAGAAATCGATGGCATTCTCATACAACAATGATGAACTCAAAGAGAAACTGAAAAAAAAACAACCCCATTTACCATCATGGCAAAAAGTTAAGATACTTAGGAATAAACTTAACCAAAGAAGTAAAGGACCTATTTTCAGAAAACTACAGGTCATTGAAAAAAAAAAAAAATAGAGGAAGATATAAAAAAGTGGAAGCACATACCTTGTTCATGGATTGAAAGAATTAACATCGTTAAAATGTCTGTATTACCTAAAGCAATCTATAGATTCAATGCAATCCCGATCAATATACCAATGACATATTTCAAAGAACGA
This sequence comes from Molossus alvarezi, assembly GCA_037176705.1. Taxonomy (NCBI): domain Eukaryota; kingdom Metazoa; phylum Chordata; class Mammalia; order Chiroptera; family Molossidae; genus Molossus; species Molossus alvarezi. The sequence continues at coordinate 123,028,741 of CM073885.1, forward strand.
GAACAAATACGTCAAAAGTTCATATGGAACCAAAAAGACCCCAAATAGCCACAGCAATCTTGAACAAGAAAAACAGAGTAGGTGGAATCACAATACCAGGTATTAGGTTATACTACAAAGCTACTGTTATCAAAACAGCCTGTTACTGACACAAGAACAGACATATAGAACAGTGGAACAGAACAGAGAACCTAGAAACGGGCCCAAGTCATTATGCTAAATTAATATTTGACAAAAGAGGCAAGAGCATACAATGGAGTAAAGACAGCCTCTTTAATAAATGGTGGTGGGAAAAATAGACAGCTACATGCAAAAAAAATGAAACTAGACCATCAACTTACACCATACACAAAAATAAACTCAAAATGGATCAAAGACTTAAATGTGACTCATGAATCCATAAAAATTTTAAAAGAAAATGTAGACAACACAATTTTGGACATCATACACAGCAGAATTTTCACTGATACATCACCTTAGGCGACAGAAACACAGGAGTAAATGAACACACGGGACTACATCAAACTCAAAAGCTTCTGCACAGCAAAAGAAACAACCATCAAAATGGAAAGGCAACACACTGTATGAGAGAACATAATTGCCAATGATACATCAGATAAAGGTTAATTTTCAAAATATACAGAGTACTCATACAACTCAACCAATGGAAGTCAAAGAACCCAATTAAAAAATAGGCAGAGGAGCTGAATAGTCACCACTCCAAAAAGGACATGCAAATGGCCAAGAGACATATGAATAAATGCTCAACATAACTAATCATCAGAGAGATGCAAATTAAAACAATGAGGTATCACCTCACACCTGTCAGAATGGCCACCATCAACAAATCATCAAACAAGTGTTGGCAAGGGTGTGGAGAAAAGGGGATTCTATTACACTGCTGGTGGGAATGCAGACTGGTGCAGCCACTATGGAAAACAATATGGTATTACCTCAAAAAATTAGAAATTGAACTTCCATTTGACTCAGTGATCCTGCTTCTAGAAATGTACCCCAAAAATATGAAATACCATATGTACATACACTATGTACAATAGTTATGATCTGGAAACAGCCCAAGTATCCATCAGTAAACAAATGGATAAAAAGCTGTGGTACATATACTCAACGGAGTACTAGGCAGGTATAAGAAACAAAGATCTTTTATCCTTTGAGACGACATGGAGAAACCTGGAAAGTATTATCCTAAGCAAAACAAGCCAAGCCGAAAAAGACAAATACCACATGACTTCACTTATTTGTGGAATATAATGAATATAACAGGCTGAGGAACAGGGTAGACCCAGAGACATGGAAGTAGTGTACAGACTGACCACCCTCAGAAGGGGAGTGGGAAGGGAAGAGATAAACCACAGAACTTATAACCATGTACATAAAACCGATGGACATGAACAACAATGCTGGGGATGAGTTGGCGGGGGATGGGGAGGAGGGTGTCAACAGGGAAAAAGGGACACATCTGTAACAAAAATAAATTAATTAAAAAGGTTAATAAAAAATTTTATCCTCAGATGAGGATAAAAAAAATAATAATAAAGGTTAATTGCATCACTGGGCAGGGAAAATGCAAGATGAGCCTGAAGTATCCTGTCATGTCAGAAAATAAGAAAATACTCATAAGAGGATGGAAATGTTAAAAGAACACAGGAAACAACTGGAAGGCATTCCCACTGGCCAGATATATGAAAGTTTAAGCAACAAAACTAATTAAATGTAGTAATGGATTAAAGCTATAAAATAAATATCCATGACTCCCTATAGATATACAAAATTGAAAAATAAATGGGTAGAAGACACATCTTTTTCTTACATTAAAAATAGAGTTAATAAATGTAGAAGGAATAATGGAAACAGGAAATTGCAATCAGGCAGTAATAATTGTTGCGGGACAATCATCAGTGGATGCTAAAATTAATGGGCAAAGAAATAATGGAAAAAAACTGGATGTTTACTAAGTCTCATAGGATCTTTCTAAAGATACTTACTACAAAGGGGAAAATGGTAACATTATGGTGGGAAACCTGGCCAATATCTAAGTGCAAAAGAACAGTAGACATCATGCACTGAGAAGGGCACAGCATCAGTTGTGTGGTATTCTTTTTTATTGGTACAAATTCCTCTTTGAATTTAATATTTATACAGTTAAACACGCAAGGTAGGAAAAATATATACACGCGTTGCTCACTTCACCTCTGTCTGTCTCCTCAACTCTGACAGGGAAAGTTTATGTCCAGGGTCCTGCTTCTGTCAACCTCCTCTCCTCAGCTGCCCCCTCCCGCCCAGCAGCCTGTCCAGGACATTCACCCCTTGCAAATCCAGGGGTGGGGAGGCTCAGCACCCATAACCTGGCCACCTGACAATCACCTTCCGGGGGGGGGGGGGGCTAGTGGTGAGAAGCAGCCAGGAGGCAGGTTAAACCAAACTGACAGTGCCCAAAGGCCACCAACTGGGGGGCAGTACACCTGCTGCCTGAAGCCCAGAAATGCCTCCTGGCAGGATTCAGTTCTCCTCTGGTACCTTCTGAGAAGTCTGTGCTTCCCTAGTCAAGAACAGAAAGGGTGGTCCCATTCTCTCCAGCCAGAGAAAGCTGCAGGAGAAGAGACTCCAGGGTGCAGTGCCAGCTGCCTCCTTGCCTCCACCCCCAACCCCATCCCCAGCTGCTCATGACTTAAATTGGCCCCAGGACTGAGTTCAGCCTGGAAAGGCAAGTTCACAACCAATGTCACCACCTCTCTCCGTGGAAAAAGACCAGACAACGCACACCACTTCCTGGCCCCCGTGGGTCGTCCCACAGTGATCCAAAGCACAAGGCATGGGTTGAAAACTTTGCTACCCTTATTCTAGTTTCTTCTGGCCTTTCCCTCAGGACAGCCAGGGTCCTGCCTCAGGACAGACATTCCATAAGCCTGGGAAGAATTTTGATCCTAACCCAGGGTGTGCAGGAAACTCTGACATCCCTTCCCTGACGACCCCATTTACCCTCTAAGCCTGTGGTACCCTCACAGCTACTCTTTCACATTCTGCCGACCTGAATGGCTCTGGACAGCGCGCACCCCATTCCAGTCGGGAGAGTCGCTCCACTGCTCCCCAAAGCACGGGGGTCCTTCTCTCTTGGAGAGCGCTGCCATCTGCCTCTGCCTTGCGCCCTGAACGCCTGGCCTTAGGCGGTGGGACAATCCGGGGAGGGCATGGGCGGGCACGGAGAGAGCCTGCGCCCTGGATCCCCGCAACAGGCAGCGGAGGAAGGATGTGGGTTACAGACCAGCAGGAGACACCAGCTGCACAGCCCCGCGGTCTGCCCAAGGCCGAAGAAGACAGTGGCCCCCAGCGCCGGGTACTGGAGGGCTGCTCCTGGTAGGTGCCCAGCTCCGCGCTCCGCTCAACCGCCGGACTCTCGGGGGCGACGCGCTGAGCCCGGACTCCGGATCCACCTCGCACTTCAGCGCCCCAGGGCTCGTCGGGGACGCCCCCGTTGCAACAGCAGTGTGGGCGCCAGCGCGCCCAGGAGCACTCAGACCTCATGGGCCACCGGTGCACCCTCGGTCATGGGGGCAGTGGATAGCACCTGCGGGGCACAGGCGGTGACCGGGCCCCAGGAAGGACAGTCTCGCCCGCCTCTAGCGGGGCTGCGGAACAGCCCGAGCCCGAGACAAATGGGCCCCCCGCCCGCCGATTCCCTCCAGAAATGGCTGGGCGGCCCCTCCCCCACCAGCGGTGCTCCGGGGGTACTCCAGGGGGTCCTCGCCCGCTGAGCTCAAATTGAAAGGGTCCGGGCGCCCATTATGGAGCCCTCGCCGGGTCCCACCTCACTGTGGACGCTGGCGGAGTCCCCACGGGCACTGCACAGGCGGCGCGGTCCCGACTGGAGCACCGCCCCCGGCCCGTCTGCTCCTGGCTGCGGCCACGGTGCCTGCTCCCGCTACGGTCCCGTTGCCCAGAGGGAGGAGGCAGCCTGTGCGCGGAAGGAACCGCTGGCCCGATGGGTGCGGGCCGGGGGCGCGAAGGGGCGCGGGCGGAGGTGGTGTTGGTGGTGGTGGCGGCAGCGGCGACCGGGGGGCCGGCCACCGACGCCGGCGCCGCGGCCGCCAACCGCCGCAACCTCTCCCGCCGCCGCCTCCCCCTCGCCGCCACCGCAGCCAAAAGCAACCGCCGCCTCCAACCCCGCCGCCGCCGCCGCCGCCGCCGCCGCCGCCGCCGCCACTGCTGCCGCCGGGCGGCGGTGCTCCAGTCGGGACCGCGCCGCCCGTGCAGTGCCCGTGGGGACTCCGCCAGCGTCCACAGTGAGGTGAGACCCGGCGAGGACGGCCCCAGAATGGGCGCCGGGACCCTTTCAATTTGAGCTCAGCGGGCGAGGACCCCCTGGAGTACCCCCCGAGCACCGCTGGTGGGGGAGGGGCCGCCCAGCCATTTCTGGAGGGAAGCGGCGGGCGGGGGGCGCATTTGTCTGGGGCTCGGGCTGTTCCGCAGCCCCACTAGAGGCGGGCGGTCTGTCCTTCCTGGGGCCCGGTCACCGCCTGTGCCCCGCAGGTGCTATCCACTGCCCCCATGACCGAGGGTGCACCGGTGGCCCATGAGGTCTGAGTGCTCCTGGGCACGCCGGGGGCCGACACTGCTGTTGCAACGGGGGCGTCCCCGACGAGCCCTGGGGCGCTGAAGTGCGAGGTGGATCCGGAGTCCGGGCTCAGCGCGTCGCCCCCGAGAGTCCGGCGGTTGAGCGGAGCGCGGAGCTGGGCACCTACCAGGAGCAGCCCTCCAGTACCCGGCGCTGGGGGCCACTGTCTTCTTTGGCCTTGGGCAGACCGCGGGGCTGTGCAGCTGGTGTCTCCTGCTGGTCTGTAACCCACATCCTTCCTCCGCTGCCCTGTTGCGGGGATCCAGGGCGCAGGCTCTCTCCGTGCCCGCCCATGCCCTCCCCGGATTGTCCCACCGCCTAAGGCCAGGCGTTCAGGGCTCAAGGCAGAGGCAGATGGCAGCGCTCTCCAAGAGAGAAGGACCCCCGTGCTTTGGGGAGCAGTGGAGCGACTCTCCCGACTGGAATGGGGTGCGCGCTGTCCAGAGCCATTCCGGTCGGCAGAATGTGAAAGAGTAGCTGTGAGGGTACCACAGGCTTAGAGGGTAAATGGGGTCATCAGGGAAGGGATGTCGGAGTTTCCTGCACACCCTGGGTTAGGATCAAAATTCTTCCCAGGCTTATGGAATGTCTGTCCTGAGGCAGGACCCTGGCTGTCCTGAGGGAAAGGCCAGAAGAAACTAGAATAAGGGTAGCAAAGTTTTCAACCCATGCCTTGTGCTTTGGATCACTGTGGGACGACCCACGGGGGCCAGGAACTGGTGTGCGTTGTCTGGTCTTTTTCCACGGAGAGAGGTGGTGACATTGGTTGTGAACTTGCCTTTCCAGGCTGAACTCAGTGCTGGGGCCAATTTAAGTCATGCGCAGCAGCTGGGGATGGGGTTGGGGGTGGAGGCAAGGAGGCAGCTGGCACTGCACCCTGGAGTCTCTTCTCCTGCAGCTTTCTCTGGCTGGAGAGAATGGGACCACCCTTTCTGTTCTTGGCTAGGGAAGCACAGACTTCTCAGAAGGTACCAGAGGAGAACTGAATCCTGCCAGGAGGCATTTCTGGGCTTCAGGCAGCAGGTGTGCTGCCCCCCCAGTAGGTGGCCTTTGGGCACTGTCAGTTTGGTTTAACCTGCCTCCTGGCTGCTTCTCACCACTAGCTCCCCTCAAAGCTGATTGTCAGGTGGCCAGGTTATGGGTGCTAAGCCTCCCCACCCCTGGACTTGGAAGGGGTGGATGTCCTGGACAGGTTGCTGAGCGGGAGGGGGCAGCTGAGGAGAGGAGGTTGACAGAAGCAGGACCCTGGACATAAACTTTCCCTGTCAGAGTTGAGGAAACAGGCAAAGGTGAAATGAGCAACGCGTGTATATATTTTTCCTACCTTGCTGTTTAACTGTATAAATATTAAATTCAAAGAGAAATTTGTACCAATAAAAAAAAATACCACACAACTGATGCTGTGCCCTTCTCAGTGCATGATGTCTATTGTTCTTTTGCACTTAGATATTGGCCAGGTTTCCCACCGTAATGTTACCATTTTCCCCTTTGTAATAAGTATCTTTAGAAAGATCCTATGAGACTTAGTAAACATCCAGTTTTTTCCATTATTTCTTTGCCCATTAATCTTAGCATCCACTGATGATTCTCCTCTGCAACAATTATTACTGCCTGATTGCAATTTCCTGTTTCCATTATTCCTTCTACATTTATTAACTCTATTTTTAATGTAAGAAAAAGATGTCTCTTCTATCCATTTATTTTTCAATTTCGTATATCTATAGGGAGTCATGGATATTTATTTTATAGCTTTAATCCATTACCACATTTAATTAGTTTCATTGCTTAAACTCATATATCTGGCTAGTGGGAATGCCTTCCAGTTGTTTCCTGTGTTCTTTTAACATTTCCATCCTCTTATGAGTATTTTCTTATTTTCTGACATGACAGGATACTTCAGGCTCATCTTGCATTTTCCCTGCCCAGTGATGCAATTAACCTTTATTATTATTTTTTTTATCCTCATCTGAGGATAAAATTTTTTTATTAACCTTTTTAATTAATTTATTTTTGTTACAGATGTGTCCCTTTTTCCCTGTTGACACCCTCCTCCCCATCCCCCACCAACTCATCCCCAGCATTGTTGTCCATGTTTATCGGTTTTGTGTACATGGTTATAAGTTCTGTGGTTTATCTCTTCCCTTCCCACACCCCTTCTGAGGGTTGTTAGTCTGTACACTACTTCCATGTCTCTGGGTCTACCCTGTTCCTCAGCCTGTTATATTCATTATATTCCACAATAAGTGAAGTCATGTGGTATTTGTCTTTTTCTGCTTGGTTTGTTTTGCTTAGGATAATACTTTGCAGGTCCCTCCTTGTCGTCTCAAAGGATAAAAGATCTTTGTTTTTTATAGCTGCATAGTACTCCATTGTGTATATGTACCACAGCTTTTTTATCCATTCGTCTACTGATGGATACTTGGGCTGTTTCCAGATCATAGCTCTTGTACTTAGTGCTACTATAAACATGGGCGTACACATATTCTTTCTGATTGGTGTTTCACGCCTCTTAAACTGAAACTGGTAGATACTTAGTTTGTGTCCTAATATGTGGTTTGTCTTTGAGAATGTCCCATGTACACTTGATAAGAATGTATATTCTGCAGCTTTGGGGTGAAATGTTCTGTAAATATCTATCAGATCAATCTGATCTAGTGTGTTGTGTAGGGTCTTTGTTCCCTGTATTTTTTTATTACTTAATTTATTTTTTATTAATTAATTTTTGTTGCAGATGTTTCTCCTTTTTCCCTCACTGATTCCCCCTTTTCCTTCCCTCCCTGCTGTAATTTTTTATCTGTAACATCTGTCCAGTGATGTCAGTGGGGTGTTGAAGTTCCCTACTATGATTGTATTATTGTCGATCTCTCCCTTGAGGTCTTCCAGCAGTTTTATAATATATTTAGGTTCTTCTATATTGGGTCTATATATATTCACTAAGGTTATATCTTCTTGTTGGATTGATCCTATTACTATTATGTACTTTATTATGGACTTTAATTTGAAGTGTGTCTTGTCAGATATGAGTATTGCTAAGCCAGGTTTTTTTTGTTTGTTTGTTTCCATTTGCCTGGAAAATTTTTTTCCATCTTTTTGCTGTCATCCTGTGTGAATGTTTTCTTCTAAGTTGGGTCTCTTGTAGATAGCACATCCTATGTCTTTTGATTGGGGCATTTAAGCCTCCTACATTTGTGATAATTATTGATAGGTACTTACTTGTTGCCATTTAAAAAGAAATAAAATCATCCAAGAATATTTTTCAATTTATCTTCAGATAGAGTAGGAGAGAGGGAGAGAGAGAGAGGAAAACATTGATGTGAGAGAGACACATCAACCTGCACAACTCCAACCAGGGCTGGGGACAAACTGCAACTGAGGTCATGCCCTTGACTGGAATCGAACCCATGACTCATTGGTCCACAGGCTGACACTCTAACTGCTGAGCTAAACCAAACAGAGCTATTTGTTGACATTTTTTTGTTTAATCCCCACCTGAGGACATTTTTTTCATTTTTTGTTCAGATAGAGTGGGAGGGAGACAGCGGAAGAGAGAGAGAGAAACATCGACATGAAAGGGACACACCAAGTGGCTGCATCCTGCATGAACCAACCGGGGCCGGGGACAAACTGCAACTGAGGTACATGCCCCTAGCGGGAACTGACCCCTGGTTTCTCTGGACCACAGGGCAATGATCTAACCACTGAGCCAAACGGACCAGGGCTGTTGCCATTTTTTTTTATCCTACCCAAGAACACTTTTTTGCATTTATTTTCAGATAGAGAGGGTGGGAGAGAGAGAAAAACATCAGTGTGAGAGAGACACATCAATTGGTTGCCACTTGCACAATCCCAGTTGGGGCTTAGGATGAACCGCAAATGAGGTATATGCCCTTGGCGAGAACCAATCCTGGGACACTCTGGTCCACATGCTGACACTCTAACCGCTGAGCCAAACTGGCTCGGGCTTTGTTGCCATTTTTATTCATTTTGCCTGAGTTCCTCTCTCTATATATTTTTTACAACAGTCCCTTTAGCATTTTTTTCAGTGCTGATTTGGTGGCAGTAAATTTCTTTAGCTATTTTTTTGGTCTGTGAAGCTCTTTATTTCACGATCAATTAAGAATGATACCCTTCTGGATAGAGTTGTCTTGGAATCAGACCCTTGGTTTCTTATTACTTTGTATACTTCATGCAACTCTCTTCTGGCCTCTGGTGTTTCTATTGAGAAATCAGCTGACAGTCTAATGGGAGCTCCCTTATAGTCATCTCTCTGTCTCTCTTGCTGTCTTTAAGATTCTTTCTTTGTCTTTAATGTCTGCCATTTTAATTATGATATGTCTAGGTGTGGGTCATTTTGGGTTCATCTTGATTGGGACTTTGTGTCTTCTTGTGTGACATATTCCTTCACCAGGTCAGGGAAGTTTGGTGTCATTATTTCTGTAAACAGGTTCTCTATTCCTCTCTCAGATTTTTCTCCTTTTGGTACCCCTGTGATGTGAATGTTGTTAAGTTTTGTATTGTGCTAAAGCTCCCTAAACTCTCCTTCTGCTTTTTAATTACTTTTTTCATTTACTGCTCAAATTGGGTGTTCTTTTCTACCTTGTCTTCTAACTCACTGATTTGGTCTTTAGCTTCTTCTGATCTACTATTAAATCCTTTCTAGTTATTTTTAATATCAGCTATGTCATTCTTCATTTCCTCTTGATTTTTCTACATAGCTTCTACCTCTTTTTTTTTTTTTTAACCTCGCGTGAGGATATTTTTTTCCCATTCATCTTCAATATTGTCAGAGAGAAACATTGACATGAGAGGGACAAATTGATTGTTCACCTCCTGCACAACCCCGACTAGGGTCGGAGACCGAACTGCGATTGAGGTACATGCCCTGGACTGGGAATGGAACCCATGACTCTCTAGTTCACAAGTCAGCACTTTTACCACTGAGCCAAACTGGCCAAGGCTTTACATCTTTCTTTATGCTAGTGTAGTTCTCATTGTCTGTAATTCTCCCTAAGTTGTTTGAGCACCCCTGGAACTATTCTTTTTCTCACAATCTGCTTGCCTCCATTTCATGTAGTTCCTTTTCTGGTGATTCCCCCTTTTCTTTCATTTGTGGGATGTTTCTTTGTCTCACCATTTTAGCGGTCTTGTAATTTGGGGCCAGGTGAGGCATATTTGGGATGCATAGGCAGGTCTGTGTGTAGCAGAAAAGACCGCTGTGGTTCCCAGCCTGGGTGTGGTGGCCAGTGGAGTAGTCTCCTTGATCGTCTAAGCTGGGTGCTCTAGGAATGACCCTTGTATGGGTTATGGGGGCTCTCCTGTTGAATTTGGGTCTTGATTGCTGTTGTTAGTTTTTGGGGTGGGCTCAACCCCTCCCCTTTGAGCCTGCCGTGACAACTATTATATAGGTGTGGACAGATCAAAGCAAAGCAAAACTAGACCCAACCAAACAGAAATACCTGCAAAAATCAACATCAACTATAATAAAAAGTGAAAGACACAGAAACTAACAGAAAACACACATATACTCACAGAACAAAATAGTAGGAGGTGCAAGATCAAATGAATTAGAAGAAGGAGAAAAAAATGAATGTAAAGAAGGCAAAGCAAAACCAGACCAAACCAAATAGAACCTGAAAGAAAAAATTAGCATCATCATGATGAAAGCACCAGCCTCAACAAAAATATAAAAAGACAAACAAACAGTAGAAAATATACACATAAAAAGGATACAAGAAGGTATGAGCCCAAAGGAGTTAGAAAAGGAAGAAAAAAAATGTGAAAGCAAAGAAGGCACATATCAGAAACAAGGTAAGTATAAAAAATAAAAGTAGAAAATAATGATTAAATTAATAATCATTTTATTTTTGAAAATTTTTTATTTATTAATTTGTTTTTGTTACAGATGTTTCTCATTTTCACCCATTGACACCGTCCTTTCCTCCCACCCACCCCATCCTCAGCTCTGTTATCTATGTTCATTGGTCATGTATACCTGCATATAAGTTCTGTGGTTTATCTCTTACCCCACAAACCCTTCCCTCCTCTGAGACTTGTCAGGCTGTACCCCACCTCCATGTCTCTGAGTCAATTTTGTTCTGCAGCTTGTTTAGGTCATTATATTCCAGAAATAAGTGAGATCATGTGATATTTGTCTTTCTCTGCTTGGCTTGTTTTGCTTAGCATAATACTCTCCAGGTCCTTCCATGCCATCTCAAAGGATAAGAGATCTTTCTTTCTTATAGCTGCATAGTATTCCATTGTGTACATGTACTCATCCACTGATGGACACTTGGGTTGTTTCCAGATCTTAGCTATTGTAAATAGTGCGGCTATGAACATAGGGGGAGATATATTCTTTCTGATTCGCACTTCAGGTTTCTTAGGGTATATTCCTAGAAATGGGATCACTGGGTCAAATGGCACGGAGTCAATTTTTAACTTTTTAAAAAAATTTAATTAATTTATTTTTGTTACAAATGTTTCTCTATTTCCCTTTACTGATACCCCTACCTGTCCCCATCTTTGTTGTCCATGTCCTCAGCTTTGTAGTCCATGTCCATTGTTCATGCATACATGCAAATAAGTTCTGTGGTTTATCTCTCCCCCTCACCCACTCTTCTGAGGATTGTCAGTCTGTACCCCACTTTTACATCTCTGGGACTACCCTGTTCCTCAGACTGTTGTGTTCATTGTATTCCACAAATAAGTGAGATCATGTGATATTTGTTGTCTTACCTTGGCTTGTTTTGCTTAGGATAATATTTTTCAGGTCCCTCCATATCGTCTCAAAGAATAAGAGATTTTTCTTTCTTACAGCTGCATAGTACTCCATTGTGTATATGTAACACAGCTTTCTTATCCATTTGTTTACTGATGGACATTTGGGCTGTTTCCAGATCTTAGCTATTGTAAATAGTGCAGCTATAAACATGGAGGTACATATATTCTTTCTGATTAGTGTTTGAGGCCTCTTAGGATATATTGCTAGAAGTGGGATCACTGAGTCAAATGGCAGTTCAATGTTTAATTTTTTTGAAGTAACACCACATTGTTTTTTATAGTGGTTGGACCAGTCTGCATTCCCACCAGCAGTGTACTAGAGTCCCGTTTTCTCCACACCATTGCCAATGCTTGTTGTTTGATGATTTGTTGGTGGCAGCCATTCTGACAGGTGTGAGGTGGTACCTTATTGTTGTTTTGCTTTGCATTTCTCTGATGATGTGTGATATTGAGCATTTTTTCGTATGTCTCTTAGCCATTTGCAGGTCCTGTTTGGAGAGGTGTCTATTTAGTTCCTCTGCCCAATTTATAATTGGGTTTGATGTCTTCCTTTTGTTGAGTTGTATGTGCACTCTATATAAATTGGAAATTAACCCCTTATCTGATATATCATTGGCAATTATGCTCTCTCATACAGTGGGTTGCCTTTCCATTTTGATGATTGTATCTTTTGCTGTGCAGAAGCTTTTGAGTTTGATGTAGTCCCGTGTGTTCATTTTCTCCTGTGTTTCTGTTGCCTTAGGTGATGTATCAGTGAAAATTCTGCTCCGTTTGATGTCTGAAATTTTGTTGCCTACATTTTCTTCTAGGATTTTATAAATTCATGAGTCACATTTAAGTCTTTTATTCATTTTGTGTTTATTTCTTTGTACAGTGTAAGTTGGTGGTCTAGCTTCATTTATTTATTTTTTGCATGTAGCTGTCCAATTTTTCCAACACCATTTATAAAGAGGCTGTCTTTACTTCACGGTAAGCTCTTTCCACTTTTGTCAAATATTAATCAAGCATAATGTGTTGGGGCAATATCTGGGTTCTCTGTTCTGTTCCATTGACCTATGCCTCTTCTTGTGCCAGTACCAGGCTGTATTGATTTCACTGGCCTTGCAGTATAACCTGATATCTGGTACTGGGATCCTTCCTACTTTGTTCTTCATTTTCAGGATTGCTGTAGCTATTTGGGTTTTATTTTTTATTCCATATAAACTTTTGGAGTATTTGTTCTAGTTCTGTGAAATATGTCATTGGTTTTTAATGAGGATTGCATTGAATCTCGAGATTGCTTTTGGTAATATGGACATTTTAATGATGGTATTTCTTCCAATCCATGAACAAGGTATGTGCTTCCACTTTTTTATATCTTCCTCTATTTTTTTTTTTTTTTTAATGTCCTGTAGTCTTCTGCAAATAGGTCCTTTACTTTTTTGGTTAAGTTTATTCCTAGGTATCTTAATTTTTTTGCCATGATGGTAAATGTGATTTTTTTTTAAATTTCTCTTTCTGTTAGTTCATTATCGCTGTACAAGAATGCTGTCAATTTCTTAATGTTAATTTTGTATCCTCCTACTGTGCTAAATTCATTTATTAAATCTAGTAGTTTTTTGATGGAGTCTTGAGTGTTTTCTATGTGCAATATCACATCATCTGCAAATAATGACAGTTTCACTTTCTCTTTTTCAATTTGGGTCCCTTTTATTTTTTCTTCATGTCTAATTGCTGTTGCTGACTTTCAGTATCATGTTAAATAAGAGTGGCAAAAGTGGGCATGTCTGTCTTGCTCCTCTTCTTAAGGGAAATGCTTTTAGTATTTGCCCATTGAGTATGATGTTGGCTGTAGGTTTTTTAATATATGGCCTCTATTATATTGAGATATGGTCCCTCTGTTCCCACATTGCTGAACATTTTTATCAGAAATGGGTGCTGGATTTTGTCGAATGGTTTTTCAGTGAATATTGCTATTTTCATATTTTTTTTTTTGTTTTTTTTTTAATCCTCACCCGAGGGCATTTTTCCATTTTTTTTTTTTTCAGACAGAGTGGGAGAGAGAGAGAGTAAGAGAGAGAGAGAGAGAGAGAGAGAGAGAGAGAGAGAGAGAGAGAAACATTGATGTGAAAGGGACACATCGAGTGGCTGCCACCTGCAAAGCCAACCAGGGCCAAAGACAAACTGCAACTGAGGTACACACCCTTTGCGGGAACTGAACCAGGGTCTCTCTGGACCACAGGCTGACACTGTAACTGCTGAGCCAAACTGGCCAGGGCTTCATGTGGTTTTTATCTTTCATTTTGTTTGTGGTGTACCACATTTATTGATTCACAAAATTGTACCATCCTTGCATTCCTGGGGTGAATTTTACTTGGTCATGGTGAATAATTTTTTTATTGTATTGCTGGATCCAATTTGCTGATATTGTTTTAAGGATTTTGGCATCTATGTTCATCAGAAATATTGGCCTGTAGTTCCTTCTTTGTAGTGTCTTTATCTGGTTTTGGAATTAGAATTGTGCTGGCTTCATAAAACAAAAGTCTTCTTTCTTCTTGAATTTTTTGGAATAATTTGAGGAGAATGGGTGTTAGTTCTTTGAATGTTCAGTAAAATTCCCCCATGAAGCCATCCGGGCCTGGGCTTTTGTTTGATGGGAGTTTCTTGATTACATCTTTAATTTTCTTACTTGTTATTGGTCTGTTCAAGTTTTTTATCTCTTTCTGGTTCAGTTTAGAGAGACTGTATGATTCTAGAGATTTGTTCATTTTGCCTACATGGTCCAATTTGTTGGCATTTAGTTGTTCTTAGTAGGGCAATGGTTTAACCAAGTGAACTACCCACCCAAGGTCTGTTGACTAGTTTAAATGAATTTTATGAACACAGACCTTTGTTTCTAGTTTTAGTTTCCTGATGATTACATCACAGGTCATCTATGAAGACTGCTCAGTATTTTTAATACTACTCTAAGAGATTATTTTATAACTGGTAGGCAATAGGCATTTTTAAGTATATAAAATTTATTAGAAATGCCACTTGAATAAAGCTTGGTGTCACTTCCCAGCCCAGTGAGGTTTGTATGTGAGAGATGATGTGGTTATTCCTGCAGTGTGGACTAAATAACAATGGGGAGCTTGCTGGGTACAGGGTGAAGAAACTTCTTCTTGTAGCTCATTTCTTGTATTTCAATGTTGTGATTTTCCTAGAATATTATAATGTACAAACAAATAGTCTAGCACTATATGCAAATAATTTTTTATCTTATTTTGATATTCCAATTTTTCTGAATTTCTTTCTTTAGTGAGATTCAGTAAGAATCAGTTGCATTCATGTTTCAACTTGTGAAGATTCTGAATTTTGCCATCTTTATATTTATTGTACTATTGTGTAGGTATCTTTCACAATTCTTTTATATTATTGGCGATGTTTTCAAGAGATGACCTCTCCTCGCTCCTTCTAAATCTTATTCTAGGCTCTTTTTTCTGCCACCATGTTAAGACCAAAACAAAACTGGTAGAAACTGATGTCTGATGTCTGTCATTTTTTTTGCAGTCTTCAGGAAAAGAAGTTAGAATTATTTTAGATTGGTCAAGTGTTACACCACCCTGCTGTTAGGAGTCCTTTATATCTGAATTACTTCTTTGTTAACATAAATCTTTTTTTTTTCTTCTGGAATTGATTAGTTGCCTTAATAATTTCTTCATATACAGGTACCATTTACCTTATGCATTGTGTTCCTATTAAATGTAAATTGAATCTTAATATATTCTAAGTGCCTTCGGGGACTTTTCTGTTAGAAGAATTCTTTTTGTGAAGCAAATAATTACCTACTAATTATGTTTTGGGTTGTTTTTGTTTGTTTTCTTTTCAGTTGTTAGTGGTAGTTTTTTGTTTTAATTTTCTAGATTTGGATTTTTAAATACAGGGTTTACTTAAAAATAGGTTATACTTAAAAGCAATTTCTAAGGCCGTTTCTGAACTTTCTCTTCGCTGAGTTAAAATGCACTGAGTCAAGCAGTAATTTGAGGTTTTCTGTACAGAATATTAAGTTCTAAGAAAGAAAACAACTTCGGTCTTCTTTTGAGTGTCTTGTCACTTATAGTAACTAGAGGATTTTTACAGGTAACATAGACCAATTCTCATTATGCTGACTACAATTTCTTTGTGCTTAAAATCTGGTTTTACTTTATCTTCCCTCTTCTTTGTTGCAGCTGGTGGATAGCGAGGTGGTTATGCTTTCAGCACACGGGGAAAAAAGGAAGACGAGCCTGATAGAGCTACAGGAGCAGCTTCAACAGCTTCCAGGTCTGATAGCAGATTTAGAATCCACGACAGCAAATTTGAGTAAGTTTTATGTTCATATCTGTATGTCACATTTAGGAATGAAAATAATTAGGGCTGGACTTGGTATAATTTCCAAGCTTTCTAAGAATACATTAAATTTTTGGTTGACAGGTTTTTCGGAAAGTGGTTAAGTTCTAGTTAATTTTATATTCTGATTGAGGATTAGACAGAAAAGGATTTAAATTGTAGAAATGGTTTCTAAAATATACCAGTAACTGTTTCTGACTCATTTCATCTCAAGAAATACAGTTATAATTTTTTTATTCTTAAGTGGCTTAGGGTTGTTTTTGTGACATTAAGATCTCTGTTTAAAAGTATAAATATAGAAAATTAAAAGGGATTAGGGTGATTTTGTCCTGACTATAGTATATACTGTGGGAGTTATTGCTTTTAAAATTAGGTCTGCTTAGCCCTGGATGGTGTGGCTCAGCAGTTAGAACATTGGCCTGCACACTGAAGGGTCTCGGGTTCAATTCCCAGTCAAGGGCATGTACCTGGGTTGCAGGTGTGATACGTGGTCCTGGTCTGGGCGTGTGTGGGAGGCAACCAACTAATGTGTGTCTCTCACATCGTGTTTCTTTCTCTTTCCCCTACCCACCCCCGCCTTCCACTCTATCTCTAAAAATCAATGAAAAAATGTCCTTGGATGAGGATTAGCCACAGCAGAGAGGTTAGGTCTGCTTAGAAGGTCATGTCCTGCAGTGCTCTTTTTCCTCTTCAAACTGAAAAGAGTTCAAACAAATCCAGTTAAATGAGCATACGTGTTTGTCTAAATTTGTAGCTTGTGGAAATTTATATTTTTTTATTGTGATGAATTATGCTGATTGTCTTTATTTATTGAATTTGTATTTAGAAAATTAACTTTTATGTTTGACAGTGCCACATCTTAGGATAATATTTTGGCTTACTATTTTCTAACCAAGTTTGAGTTCTTAGTAAAGTAAGTGTTAGATGCTGTCTGCACAAGAGATAAACTTTTTGAGCTAATAATCTGATCCAGTCTTATGGAGAAGAAGGTAAGAATACCCTTATCATCTCTTCCTGTTATTCAGTATCACCTTTTTTAAATTAATTTATTTTTTAATCCTTACCTGAGCATAATTTTCTATTGATCTTCAGATAGAGTGGGAGGGAAAGAGAGGGAAAGAAAGGAAGAGAGAGGAACATTGACATGAGAGGAACACATCAACTGGTTGCCTCCTGTAAAACCCCAACCAGGGCTGGAGATGAACCACAACTAAGGTACGTGCCCTTGACCAGAATTGAACTCATGACTCATTGGTCTGTGGGCCAATGCTCTACCACTGAGCCAAACAGGCCAGGGCCTTTTTTTTTTTTTTTTTTTTTTTTATTTAAGCAAAACAAAAATGATTAACAAAATAAAGCAGCTTTTTCTGTGTAAATAAAGTTACCTGAATGATATTTGGAATACTCTTGCTAATAACAGTACCTAATATAACCTACTATATGTCATGGATCATTAGGTGCTTTACAAAACGTCATCTTTGATCCTCCTATGAACCCTACAAAAGTAGTTTTATTGTCCCACTTTACAGATAAGAAAAATAAGGCTCGAAGAGGTTGTGACTTGCTTTTGGGTCACATAAAATGTGGCTCCAGGATCCCAGCCACAGTGATGATGTCCCTCTGGGGAATGAGGCCTTAGGATGATAGCTGTCAGTAGGCCTCAGGAACAGTGTTCATGGAGCCCTGGCTGTTACAGTTCTTTCTGATATCGGTGATTTGTTATTTCTGAAGGCAGGGCATGGAAAAGATGTCCTGGGTCTTGGGAGAAATGTGAAATAGCTGTGATTGCCCTCTGTATTTCCTCTTGTGGGGGTAATCATGAGCCTCTCAAACCTTTTATAACTGATGGAAAAATAGCTTTCAAGATACTTTGCATTTTCTTCTTAGCCACTTTCTTTTTGCTTATGTTCTTGCATCTCTTGGAGTTGCTTGATTTTCATTGGTCGTATATTTCTTTGCAGAGACATTTTTCTATGATAACCTCCCCCTTTTTTTTTTCCAGCTTAAATTCTGTTTAGAAATGTTGTTTGAAATTACTTTACTGATTAAATGCATTTGCCACAGTTCTAAATGTGACTTTTAGATAAGCCACATACACTTATTGGAATTAATGCTGATATTTTTTACAAGAGGAAAATATTTCAAAGCCAAACTTGGTGGGGTAGGTTGTATAAACATATCCATATCAATATAGTTTATAAATTTATTTCAAATGTTTGTTCAAATACTGAGTTACATAATTTTTTGTGGGTAGCCTTAAGATATCTCTTATCACCTGAATACCTTAATATATTAACAAGGTTTAAATAGTCAAGCGATAATAAAACATTAAAATAACTTAGAAGAAAATAGTAAATCACCTATGTTTAGTTACAGGATTCTCTTAACTTCTTTGAACTTTTTACCTTTCCACTGTTGTATTTAATACCATATTCAGCCATTCCTTCCATTTGACAGGCTACTTAACTGTTTTAGTTTGGCTTTGTTCTCTTTAGAGTCTGCTCTTATCAAAGAGTAAAGGCTTTATATGATGTGATCAATTTGGACCTTGGTCGATGCTTTAGCTGTGTTATCCTATGGCTTAAATATAATGCCTGCTTACTTAATTTCTTAGTAATTGTTGAAAATGGATAATCCATTCATGTTTTTTTGTTTTTAGTTTTTTTTAAATGGAGTGTGATCCATCCAGTTTACAAAAGCTTGTGTAATAATTACTTGTAAAGCTTGTCATTAAAAAAAAAAAAAAAGATAAAGGTATGCTTGGAACTGGAAAATAAAGACTATGAAATAACTCACTGATCTAGGTTTGGATCCCAATCCCACAGCTTTATTTATTTAATTATTTAGTTAATCATTGATGTACAAGAGATGCATTGATTGAATGTCTTCTGCACATGTCTTGACTGGGCTGGGGATTGAACCTACAACCCAGGTACGTGCCCATGACCAGAAATCGAATCTGCTACCCTCCAGTGTTTGGGCTGACACTCTAACT
Organism: Molossus alvarezi; assembly: GCA_037176705.1. Lineage (NCBI taxonomy): Eukaryota > Metazoa > Chordata > Mammalia > Chiroptera > Molossidae > Molossus > Molossus alvarezi. Next base: position 123,047,499 of record CM073885.1, read on the forward strand.
GCGGAGCATACTGACCAGGCCCAACCCCACAACTTTATTCTGTGAAATGCCAAGCAGGTTTCTTAACTGCTCCAAGCTTTAGTTTCTTCATATGCAGAATGAGGATGAGAGAACCTGCCTTGTAGGGTATTTGTAGGGTAGAATGACAGATCTAAAGCACTCAGCACAGTGCTCAGTTCATGTTACCTGTGTGTTGGGTACCGTGAGCTGTTTGTAGGCTCTGAGGATACAGCAGTGACTAAGACTGGGCACCTGCCAACATTCTAGTGGGAGTTTCTCAAGCCTTTACAGATTTACAAATTCATTGTTTGTTGACAGAGGGCTTGGATGGATGTTGTGCAATTTAGCTTGTCTTGCAAAATAGTTTAGAATGCAAAACCACAGCATGAAATGTGATGAGATGAACAGTGTAGTCCTCTTTGCGTTGAAAGGATAAATGGAATATTGTCGTCCAGATTCTAGACACTTTCTCATTCTCTGTAATTACCATAGTGTGTGTTTTTATCATAAAACTACTGAAATGTTTGAAAAGTATTTCTTGAATTCTCTTAAACTTCCACTAGAGGGTAGTCAAATCCTAATTCTTTATGGAAGTTTAAAGTATCTAGGGCTTCTCTGAATTTTCTCTATTGCTTAGTTTATTTTTTATGACCTACTTTAAAAAGACTGTTACCTTCCTCTAGACAGAATATACTTATAGTTCTTTAAATAACACAATGTTGTAAGAAAATGAATTTGTAGCTTTTATTTTATTATTTGACCTAACATGATATATTACTGTTTTGCTTTCTTCTATACCGAGTTTGAGAGCATCTAGCAGGGAGACTGTCACAGCTCTCACTGTTTCATGAACTAGATTATCTTATTGTCCCAGTTACTTTCTGAGATTAGACCCTCCAAGAAACACATTAACTCTCTTTAGATATTTCATAGTATGCTAAATGATCTAATTTGTTTTGTAATGGCTTTGCAAGGTAATTCACTTATTACCATACCATCTTTACTGGATTACCTTATTAGATAAAAGGAGACCATAAGCATTTGAAAAATCTCGTGGTCTTTTAGTACCTGGCCTCTGTGACCTGTGGCTTTGTAGTCAAAGAAGATTTCTTTGTACCTTGAGGCTAATTATTTTTGTTAGGAAAGTACTCATTAAGTGTAAAATTACTAGTTTTAGCTGCTGCTTCATTTTTCATGTATCAGTGGTTACACTACATATAATAATATTGGAAACAAATGGCACAAAGAAAACTTCCAAACAGAATCTCTTTTCCTCTGGGACAGCCTTCTCACAAAGATTTGTGACACTCTTTCCTGCACAGCTGTCATGCATTCCTAAATGGTTTTTCATAATAAATTCCACCAATCTTTTTTACTGATCACTAAAAGAGACATATGCTGTTGTGACAGTGAGCAAAACAGTGAGATCTGAACTTCTTCCAAAGGTGTGTTAACGTCCATGGAGGCCTGCTAGTGTTTTATGTACATGCATTTTAAGTTTGGTTACCAAATTTACTCATATGTGCAACTCATTTTGTAATACAACATGAGCAGGTTGTGACAGGGAAATAAAATTTATGACCATTACAATTCAGTATAAAATATTTAGAATGTACATCATATATAGGCTTGTAATTATTATTTAAATATATTTTTGAAGTTTTTAATGTGTACAGGGAAGAAAGTTTGTTTTTTGTCAATATAGTTCTATATTTTATTGCTGATTTCAGCCTGTTATGTGTTAAAATCGAAAATTCCCATTGCTTCTATTGCTTATAACTCAGTGATAATGGGGGCTGGTTTGATACACTAATAACAAAATACCATCATGTTGTTAGATGTTTTCTTTTTTAGTTTTTTTTTTTATTGATTATTTAGAGAGAGAGAAAGAGGAAGGGAGAGGGAGAGAGAGACAGAGAGATCAATGAGAGAGAACATTGATTGGCCACCTTCTGCATGCCCCTCACTGGGGATCAGGCCCACAACCTGGGCATGTGCCCTGACTGGGAATTGAACTGGCAACTTCTTGGTTGACACTTGAACTTGGGTCGACGCTCAACCACTGAGCCATAGCAGCTGGGCAGTTTGATGTTTTATACGTTCTCTGTTCATGCTCAGTTTGTTTATTTGCAAAATTTCGCATAACCTCCTAATATTTAAGTTAGATCAACATGAATGATAGATTTGCTTTCTTGGTTATTATTTTACATTTTAGAGTGATAGACTCATTTTGTCACAAGAAATCATTCTTAATTGAATTCAACAGACTAAGTATTATGGGATACAAAGATGGAAAAATACGGTTGTTACTCTTAAGAGCCCTGCTGATTCCTGAGAGGTTGTAGTACACAAATAGGTGTGTAATGTCAGAATGTAAGCCTATGTAGGTTCAAAGATATGTGGCAGCACAGAAGAGGAAGAGAGCTGTGAGGGCCAGCACTGACCTGAGCCTGAGAAGGGAGCTCAGGGCTGAGCAGTGGAAGCCAGCAGGGACATCTCAGGGACAGGCAGGGCTCTCTCTGGATTAATGAATCCTGAAGCAAAGTAGAAGTGAGATTGGAAAAGTAGGTTGTGACCAGGGGCTGATAGGTCCCTGAATGCTAAGCATTGTTTTGTAATCCTCACCTGAGGATATGTGGCTTTTTTTTTTTCTTTCATTTATTCTAGAGAGACAGGATGGGAGAAGAAGAGGGAGGGAGAAAGGGAGGAAAGGAGGGAGGAAAGGATGGGGTTAGAGACAGAGAGAGAAACATCAATTGGTTGCTTCCCGTAAGTGCCCGGACCGGGGATCAAACCCAAAACCTGAGTATGTGCCCTTACTGGGAATTGAACCCATGACCCTTCTGTGCACGGGACTGTATTCTAACCATTGTACCACACTGGCTAGGGCTGACTGTCCCAAGCATTTTAAATCTAAATTTGCTGTTAAACACAAGAACATGATGCTGTTGGCCTATTCAGAAGGACATATATTTTGTTTCTTTCTTATTAGTAGTTGGTACTAAACTATTCATGTTTTCACCTGGTCCCCATTTTATGAACCAAAGTGGAGTAGGCCGGCAATTTCAGTTTGTACCTAGAACATGAAAAATTAATTAGCCTGCCAAGGGATCAACTTATTAGAGTTCCTGGCCTCCTTAGATCTGTAGTCAACCAACAGAGCTAGACTCTAAATGGAAATTGCTATCTGTCCAAATTAAAAAAAAAAAAAGATATAAAGAATATATGCATTTTCAAATGTAATTGACTCCATTAAATATTTTCTTTTTAGGAAAGTCATTTGAAATATAATCTCCCTCACTTATAAGAATAAGGGATCTTAAGTCTCAAAACAACCTTGAGTATTATTTACAAGTATATATGTTTGCCAGAAAAAAAATGAAAAGTTAATTGATATTTTGGTGTATTAGATGCATAGGTGTTACTTATAACATGATCATTACTGTTCTCAAAATTGCTATTATTATTATTTTGTTATCCTCATTCGAGGGCATTTTTTTCATTTTTTTGTTCAGATAGAGTGGGAGGGAGAGAGAGGAAGAGAGAGAGAGAGAAACATTGACATGAAAGGGACACATCGAGTGGTTGCCACCACACAACCAACCAGGGCCGGGGACAAACTGCAACCAATGTATGCGCCCTTAGCAGGAAGCAAACCTGGGTCTCTCTGGATTGCAAGCAAATGCTCTAACCCCTGGCCGTCCTGGCCAGGGCTCAAAATTATTATTTAAATGACTTTTCCAAACGTAACTAAGCCCTGGCTGGTTTGGCTCAGCAGTAGAGTTTTGGCCTGCCGACCAATGAGTCTTGGGTTCAATTCTGATCAAAGGCATGTACCTCAGTTGTGGTTCATCTCCAGCCCTGGTTGGGGTTGTGAGGGAGGCAGCCAGTTGATGTGTCCCTCTCATGTTGATATTTCTCTCTCTCTCCCTTTTATTCTCCCTCCCACTCTATCTGAAGATAAATAGAAAAATATCCTCGGGTGAGGATTAAAATAAAACCCAAACTTAACTAATCTTTATAAAAATGTTTTTTTTTACTTTTTTTCATAGTTTTACCATTAATTATTTATTTACTGCCAAGTGCTAAGTGAGCTACTTTACATACTTTGCCTCATTAAACCCTTTTGACAGCTTCCCAAGATGTGTATTGTTAGCTTTCTTTACACTGAGGAAGCATCTCATCTCATCTCATCTCATCTCTAGGGGACAGAGCTGGGTTTCCAAGCTTGTGCTTTAAACTCTACTCTTACCCAGTCCCCTTTATGCTGAGGATAAGTGCATGGTACCAAGGATAACATGAATACACCATGTAGCTTAGAGTTAAATGGATTCTATATTAAATTTAATTATTCTAGTTCTTGGCACTAATCAAAGTGCAATAGCCTTTTAAATAACCTATTAGCTAGGATCTTTTAAGACCCTGTCAAACTAGTTTTAACAGAATGAGCTGAATATTACTTCCTCAGGGCCAGTAGTACTACCTTCCAGGCTAAATCTCCCAGTTGTTTGTAACATTCAATGTAAAAACAAAAAATCTAAATAGCAACTAGTATAATCACCTCATTTTTATTGTTCCCCACACATAAACTTGTAATATACTATTATGACATTATTAAAAATTTTGGTACATTTTTAATAGATTAAAATTTAGATTTTGCAAATTGTTTCAGGGTAGGCTTGCTATAATCAAATATATTAGCTGTTTTGTGTGGCTGCTGAAGATAGATCCCAAACTATTATGAACTGCATTGTTATCAGCCGTTTCTAGACTCACCAGTGATACAGCAGTATGGTCAAGGTCAGTACCTAATGACTTTGAGCAGGAGCACTAAACTTGTCACCACGGTTGCTTTTTAAGGAAACTTTATGCCCCCCCCCATGTTTTGAAGCCCTAGACACTACCTAATAGGAAAGGGAGTTTTATAAGCCTAGATACTTAGTAGAATTAAAATTAAGAATATTAGAAAATGTATATGTTTCTGGATTTAATAAATCTTAGGATCAAACAAAGATTAATTGAAAACAGGCCAGAATTTGCATCTTAAGAAACCTAAAATTGCAAGTTAAAATTTGAGGAGATACTACAAAAGCTAGTTTAGAAAGTCGTGTGAGCCCTGGCTGGGGTGGCTCAGGTGGTTGGATTGTTGTCCCATACACCAAAAAGTTGTGGGTTCAATTCACAGTTAGGGCACATACAGCTTGTGGGTTTGATCCCCAGTTGGAGCACATACAGGAGGCAGCCAGTTGATATTTCTCTTTCACAGCTATGTTTCTCTCTCTAAAATCAATAAAAACACATCCTCAGGTGAGGATTAAAAAAAAAGTCATGAAAATCCAGCAGATAAATGGAGGAATCTGACACACTGTAGTTAGTTGTATTGTAGCTGCTAAGTGGAACTGAGGCTGGAAGGCTGCACAGCCAGCTTCCTCACTGCTTCCCTGGCCCACAGGGTGGCTGTGACCTTCAGACCTGGGAGTCAGATCTCAAGTTGCACCTTCTCTTTCATCCATGTTAGATTCAGCTCCTCGAATCCCCACAGCACCTTGTGCCTAGGTCTTTCCAACTGTGTTGTCATTGAAATATGCTTCCCCTCTACTTTTTTTAAATCCTCACCCAAGGACATTTTTCCATTTTTGTTCAGGTAGAGTGAGAGGGAGAGAGAGGAAGAGAGAGAGAGAGTGAAACATCTATGTGAAAGGGACACATTGGCTGCCTCCCACACAACCCCAACCAGGACTAGGGACTAATCACAACTGAGGTACATGCCCTCGACTGGAATTGAACCCACAACTCATTGGTCTGTGGACTGATGCTCTAACCACCAGCCAGGGCACTTCCCCTCTACTTGAAACTCTTTGAGCACAAGGACTGGCTTTTTCATCTTTGTGTCGCAGAGTCTGCACATATGGTGAGTGTCAGGCCATGGTTCTATTTTGAGTTCTAAAATCTTTGTCCCCTAAAACCTTTCTGTTGTCTAAGAAAGCCAGTCCTCATGCCTACAACTGTGAAGTCTGGTTTAATTAGCACCCTGTCAATTGGAACTTTTTGTAGTGTACTGTAGGAGGGACTCAGTTTTGACTCCTGACTGCCCTTCACTAGCTAGATGACTTTGGCAAAGCACTGAATTAATTTCTTAGGCTTTGGTCTTGAATCTTTTAAGTAAAGAATTTGACTAGATGATCTTCATGTTTCAGTAAAGCTGCAGAGCTCTGTGACCTAAAGGCAGAGTAGAGTAGAGAACGACTATTTGACTGGTAGACAGAGCTGAGTATCTTCCCACTGACCACTGACTGTGGTTACTGAGTATTTGTATATCTCTACAGTTCCCTGAAGACTAAGGTATACAATACGCTGTGGCAAAACAAATATTAAAGTGACTTTCAATCTTAAATATTAAATTATGTCCAGGCCCTGGCCCATGTGATTCAGTGGTTAGAGCATCAGCCCGCACATTGAAGGGTCTCAGGTTCAATTCCCAGTCAAGCGCATTTACGTGGGTTGCAGGTTTGCTCCTCAGCCCTGGTTGGGGTATGTGTGGGACATAACAAATCAATGTCTCTCTCAAATCAATGTTTCTCTCCCCCACCACCCCTTCCACACTTTCTTGAAAAATCTATGGAAAAAATATCCTCAGGTGAGAATTAACAATAACAGAAAATGTTCAGTATAATTTTGTTAATTATATTTTGCTTTGTTCTCATTATTGGAAATTGATTATTCATGTGTGGTAAATGGGGTCATTGTGATATTATGTTGGACTAATCAAGATACCGTTTCCTCATCATCCTGGTTAATGTTATGGAAAGCTTCATCTTGAAAATATTTTAAATATAAAAATATACTCAACAAAGATAATTTGAAGTATGTTTAATGTTGTTCAGTGTATTCTATTTTACTTCAAGAAAGTTTAATAAGGAGTATTAAATAAATGCAACAGTTTCCATTTTTAACTTTTGGATACTTTTTTTCCCCATGATCAAGGATTCTAATTTTTGATGTTTGTTCTTTTGACCTTATATATTTTCAACACATTTAGAAACTAGTTTTGAGGAGGTAGAAAACCACCTGCTGAATCTGGAGGATTTATGTGCACAGTGTGAATTAGAAAGATATAAACACATGCAGTCCCAACAATTGGAAAATTACAAGAAAAATAAAAGGTGAGTTTGAAAAATTAGTCACAATATTAATTTTCAATCTCAAAGTTTTTCACAGTACTTTGCATGCTATTCTTTATATGTTTGTACAGATAAAAGACAATTTTTTAAAACATAAAGCTTATTAATAAACTTTCCAAAACAAGGTGTATTTTTTTTTTGGTACCATTCATTATCTGTCATTTTATGAAAATGAGTTCTGAAAACTAAGGACAGAGTCAAAGTGGAGGGAAGCAGAGATGTGGGCAAAGCTTTCCAAGAAATGAGTTGCCTTGACTTTGTTTTCTCCAAGTGGCAAATGTCTGAGCTGCTTTCCCCCTTTTATTTTTCCCTCCCTTCTACCAGAGCAGGAGGAAAAGGAACCTTGAGTTCAGGCTGTGGAAATCGGCTGGCTTGGTTGAGTTTCAATCTTGCCACATACTGGCTGTGAGATTTTAGGCAATTATTTAATCCACTTAGCTTCAATACCTCTAGCTTTTGTGGTGAAGGTAGTACTGTACCCACCTCACAGAGTAGTTAGAGGGATTCAATGAGATAATCATTATCAAATGCAATAAGTGCTCTGGTAGTATAAGTTATCATAGGGATTGTTATCGTGAGGCTGACCTGAACAGGAAAGGGAGGAGAGGTCTAAGAGTAACAGCCTACTGAACTGTAACGGTGGCATGCCAACTTGTGCATTGACATTGTGGACAGGGTTGGAAGGTGCAGGGTGCGTCCTCTGAAGTCCATGGGAAGGTCCACAGTAGCTGGTGAGGGTGCCTGAGACTGTCCTCTGGGCAGAGCAGGAAGTAGAGGAGGGTTGATAGATGAAAGAAAATAGAAATTGTGAGACTGAAGTCCCACTGAGACTGAAGAGTAGATTTAGTTGGAGAGGAAGAGGATAGGTTTGGCAGAGTATACTTTTGATTTTAAGATGATTGATAAATTGAGTAGTTCTGGGTCTAGAGTGGAATAGGAGGAGTGGAATGCTGACATAAAGTGCTGGTCACTGGCTTACAGGAGGTAAAAAAAAAAAGTGAAACAAAGTCCTCACCAGGTGGCTCTGTTGGAACATCCACCATACACCGAAAAGTTTCCTGTCAGGATATGTACCTGGGTTGCTGGTTCAGTCCCAAATTCAGACAGGTACAAGAGGCAACCAGTCAATGTTTCTTATCTCTTCTTCCCTCTCCCTTTCTTTCTTTTTCTTGCTCTCCACCTCTCCCTCCTTCTCCCTTCATTCCTCCCTCTCTCTGTAAAATCAATAAATGTATCCTTGAGTGAGTGTTAAAGGAATATGTGAAGCTAAAATGTAGGTGCTGTGGATTATCACAACAATAAAGTATCCAGACTAATGCCAAGGGGTAGAGATGAAAATGAGCATTCAGAAATTCTTAGTCAGGTCTATGTGTCCCGTGGGATGAGTCTTAAATGTTAATGAGTCATAGAATCCCCTAGGAAGAATGTTTAAAATGTAGTAAATGTCAAAGTATTTTGCATTCAATTGTCTACTAAGATATTAGACGAGTGATTTAAATTGAAGTCATATTTTTATCCTGAAATAATTACTACTGATTTAATTAAAAATTATGAACAGAAATACAATTTGTTTTGGTTATTGTGAAAAGTCCTTGCAGATCTAAGCTTGAATTTCTTCTCTGCCACTTGCAACCTGTATGACCTTTTGCATATGACCTATCTTTGGCTTTTCTATCTGTAAAATAGAGATAATGATACTTTCTTGCAGGGTTATGAAAGATTAGAGATAGATTTTGTTTTTTTTTAAAGGGCCATATAAAAGCAGGCCTATTTAGCTCACAGAAATAAGAAGAGGGGAAGAGAGAGAGGGAAACATCAACTGGCTGCCTCCTGCATGCCTCACACTGGGGATCTAGCCTGAAACCTGGGCATGTGCCCTGGACCAGGAATTGAACCGGCAACCTCCTGGTGCATGGGATGACACTCAACCAACTGAGCCACCCAGACCAGGGCTAAAGTATCTTTGTCAAAGTACCTATTGAAAACTATTGCCCTGGCCAGTTTGGCTCAGCGGTTAGAGCGTCGGCCTGCGGTCCTGAGAGACCCGGGTTCAGTTCCCGCTAAGGGCATGTACCTTGGTTGCAGTTTGTCCCCGGCCCTGGTCGGTTGTGCGGGTGGCAGCCACTCGATGTGTCCCTTTCACATCGATGTTTCTCTCTCTCTCTCTGTTCCTCTCTCTCCTTCCCCTCTACGTGAACAAAAAATGGAAAAATGTCCTCGGGAGAGGATAAAAAAAAAAAAAAAAAAAAAGAAAACTATTTAGTCAAGCTACACACACATATGAATACATATATATGGCTGATTAATAATTGGTTGCAATAGAAATAATTTGAGTTGACAACACTGAGAAAGTAGAGTAGATTTATTCAGTCAAATATAGATTAATCAAAAAGTATATTTTATTTTTATTATTTTCTTAAACTTTATTGTTGAATGTATAAAGATGTCCCTCCTTTTTCCCCTATTGACCCCTCCTCCCTGCTCCCACCCCTCTCCTGCCTTCCCCACACTATTGTCAGTGTCTATTGGTTATGCATTTACCGTGTGCATATAAGTTCTTTGGTTTATCTTTTTCTGCTCCCCTCCCTCCTCTCTTTGCATTTTCTCAGTCTAACAACCAATTTGTAAAACTTAATTCCTTCACCTTTTTTACCCATTCCCTCAACCCCCCTCCCATCTGGCAACCAACAAAAAGTTCTCTGTATCTATGAGTCTTCTGTTCTGGCTGTTTGTTTTGTTTGTAGATTCAACTGTTGATAGATATATGTTTACTGCCATTTTATTGTTCATATGTTTTATCTTTTTCTTCAGGAAGACCCTTCAACATTTTATATAACATTTGGTGGTGATGAACTCCTTTAGCTTTTTTTTGTCTGGGGAACTCTTTATATGGCTATTGATTCTAAATGATAACTTTGCAGGATAGAGTAATCTTGATTGTAGGTCCTTGCTTTTCATCACTTTCAATATTTCTTGCCTTGTTCTTCTGGCCTGCAAATTTTTTTTGTGAAATCAGCTGACAGTCATATGGGAGCACCCTTGTAAGTAACTAACAGCTTCTCTCTTGTTGCTTCTAAGATTCTCTCTTTGTCTTGAACCTTTTGCATTTTGATGATATTGTGTGTTGGTGTGGGCCTCTTGGGGTTCATCTTGTTTGGGGTTCTCTGTGCTTCCTGGACTTGTATGTCTGTTTCCTTCACCAAGTTAGGGAAGTTTTCTGTCATTATTTTTTTAAATAGGTCTTCGATTTCTTGCTCTGTTTTCCTTCTGGCACCCCTATGATGCAAATGTTGGCATGCCTAAAGTTGTCCCAGGGGCTCCTTACACTATCCTCATTTTTTTTTTTTTTTTGGTGTTCTGATTGGGTGTTTTTTGCTTCCTTATATTCCAAACCGATGGTTTGCTTCTTGGCTTCTCCTACTCTACTACTGATTTTCTGTAAATTATTTTTTGTTTCAGTTAGTGCCTTCTTCATTTCTGACTGGTCCTTTTTTATGCATTTGAGGTCCTCACTAAGTTCATTAAGCATCCTTACAATCAGTGTTTTGAACTCTGCATGTGTTAGATTGCTTATCTTCATTTCATGTAGTTCTTTTCCTAGAGTTTTGTTCTGTTCTTTCGTTTGGGATGTATACCTTTGTCTCCTCATTGTGGCTGCCTCCCTGTGTTTGTTTCTATGTACTAGGTAAAGTTGCTATGTCTTCTAGGTATTGTAGGATGTCCTTTTATAGTAGGTGTCCTGTAGCACAGCCTCGCTGATTACCCAGCTGTGCCCTCTAGGTGCACCCCTTATGTGGACTTTATACCCTTCTTTTGTAATTGAGTTTTGATTTGCTGTTGATACATTAATAGGAGGGTTTTACTCAGGTTGATCAACTGCAAGGACTGGCTATGCCCACTGACCTCTGACTGCCTTGAGGATCAATCAGCTGTGCAGGGGCCCACCACAAAGAGCAAGATTTACTTCATCAAGTCTCTGGTACACACTGAGTCCACACTTTGTGTGTGTCACTTGTGGAGGTGGTTGGGTGGTGGTGCTTCAACATGTTCTGAGGCTGTCCATTGAGTGTGCTGGCTCTGGGACCAGGTCAGCCTCTGCCTGTGTTCTACCTGGTTGCCACCAGGCATAAGCTATAAAGTGATCTGTAGATATCTGCTTCTTGTGCTGGGCTTGGAGGTTCCCAGACAAAGCCAAATTGTGAACCAAGGCAGGTTGCTCCCAGTGCCAGGCCTGAGAGGTATGGGGACTTGCTGAGACCAAATGCTGCTTATTTGAGAGAATTTAGAAAAATCTGAAACAGGAGCCAAAACAAGCCAATCCTATGGTAAAGCCACCAGAAACAGCTTGGGTGGGCACAATGGGTTGAGCACAGCCACTGTCTTCACTGAAATTTTGATGTGGCTGTGGGAGGAGGCGAGTACTGTGTTTACCTAGGCTGCCATCTTGACTGGAAATCTCAAAAAGGATCTTTTAAAGAATAAATCACATAGAACATTTACTATTCAAAGATGTCTTATTTACATGTTAAGCTCTTTCTTAGTTACTTCTACTCAATCTTTAGGTATCAAAACTGGGAATATGGGTAAGGTTAGTGCAGTGACACCAAATTAGTTTTGATTGATACAGAGCTTCCATTTAACACAATGGGTTGAGCACAGCCACTGTCTTCACTGAAACCCTACTAAAATTATAATTAAGACTTTTCTAAAAGTTATAATTCATAGGAACAGAAAGATCAGAAGAGGGACTGCCACCCACAATTAGAATAAAGAAGGTGGATGACAAGTGATAGTGACTTAGCAGAGCAGAGGAGGCTGAGCCTGAGTTGAGACTCAGGTGCCTGCACAGGGCATGGAGCATGCTGACATATCCCCAGAACTCAGAAAGGCTCAGGATTTGAAGGCACCATGAACCTGAAATGGTAAAATGTTAGAAGTACATATATAGATAAGTAGGCCACCTGGTTCTCTGTTTAGCCCCATGATTACCCCAACCCTAGGTCATTAAGTGACATTAGGTTACACCCAAGAGGCTCCAGACTTGAAGAATCTGGACACTTTCGAGGGAAGGTAGAACCACTACTATGCTGAAAACATAGGAATTAAGTGAAAGTCTACATATTAAACAGTGAGGCTAAAAAACCTTCTTCTTCACTGGCTCCCAAACTCTGGCAGCCAAACTTACATCTCCTCTGCAGAATATTGGAGGACTCATCTGAGAAACTAATAAGCCGAAGGAAAAGACTTGCAGGTATGGAATTTTGGGAGTTCACTGATGAAACAGCTGGGTCTTCATCTTAACATCTGAGGATGAGCCCCACACCTCTGCACATGACTTCTAGTCAACTTTCTGGTGCCTTACTCTTAAATATGAATGGGCAGCTAAAGAGGAATATCCAATTGAGGAAATCTTTCAACATGAAATGGACCAAAATAAATAAAAAATAAACCAACAATATATACTTTTCAAACCCACAGAAAATTGAAAGACTGAGGAGAGCAAAAGAAAACTTAAAAGTTTTAGGTAATAGCCTCAGATATATGAGGCTATCTTGTAAAAGACCATTTTGCATTTATGAGACATGAACAGGATTTTATAGAAAAGGAATAATCAGAGAGTAAGAACGATCTCTTAGAAAGAAAATATAGCAGAAGTAGAGAAAAATTGAACTGAAGCATTGGAAGATAATGTTAAGTGTTTATATAAGAGAACAAAAAGACTGAGAAAAGCTAAGAATGTTAAGAAAATTGGAGCATTAATTCTTTAGTTTCATATCTGACTATTAGGAGTTCAGAAAGAAAGAAAAGAAAAAGAGATAAATTTATTAAAGAAATAATACAAGAAAATTGTTCAGAATGGAACGATTTGAAAGAGTTTGAAGGAGCCTACTAAGTACTTGGAAAAATATCCATTGTCAATACATATTTTTGTAAATTTTACTACTCTAGGACTAAAGATCAAACAAGGCTTTAGAAAGGTCTATAGAGGAACTTCAACTTTTCAACCATTTGAAGTATACAATGGTTTTTACTTTATTTTATTTTTGTATACTTAGCAAGATTTTCATCAAGTATGAGGAAATAGCTATTTCCATGCATACAAGGGCTCAAATTTAGCCCATGTGCACACTTACCAGAAAATTGCTGGAGGATGTGCTCTAAACACGAGAGAGTAAACCAAGAAGAAGGAAGGATGAGCCCAGAAGAGAGGTGAATGGCCCTGAGAGATCATCCAATTTAGAAAAGAAACAGAGGGAATTCCCAGAACCGTGGTGGAGAGCAGTTTCAGCGGGCTGGAGAGCAGGGCCGGTGCCATGAGCAGTGTTTCTAGGAGGGAAAAAGAAGCTAATAGATTGCCTGATATGTGTGACCATAGTAAGAGGAATTTTATAAGTTTTGATGGAGAGCTTAATAAATTAGTGAGAGGTATGTTTTTTTTTTAAAAAACTAAATAAACAAGTCAACTGTTAACACTAAGGGAAAACAAAGTTTTATAAAAAAATAAATATACTACATGGTTCAGTTATAAACAATATTTATATAACTTTTGTGATAATTAAATGTAGAATATGGATTTTAGCCAGAATTGGAATATAACTTTTTGGGAAGATGGGGTAATATTTAAAATAGAAAAAATGAATAAATATTAGTGTTGGCATATTATTTAGAAATAATGGAGGTAAATACCAGGAGAAATAATTGAAAGAATTGAATGTGGCTGCTTATGAAAAAACAAAAAGGTGAAGAGATCTAGGGCAAGGGACCAGTCTTTCATCATAAATAAACCCTTGTGGGCACTATTTGATTTAAGGAATGCACATGTGTTATTTTTGATAAACATAAAATTGAATTTAAAAATATTTTTATTAGATGAAACATTCACATGGAGTACTAGACTGAGGAAATAGCCACTAATAAAACACTTCATGAACAATTAAGTTTCAGAAACACTTTATCCTGTATTTGCCTCCGGGAGGCAATACATGTCAGTGTATTAAGAGTTCTAAAAATTTCTGTAGTAAAGAAATTTGTTTGATTCAGCATTTCACAAATTACTTGCTTGAAGAGCCAATTTGCATGTAATATATATTGAAATTCTGTGACTAGGTAGTCTATGTAATACCATTTGAGAAATGTTCAAATATTGTTACAAAAAATTCAATTTGTTATCTGAAAAGTTTTTTAAAAATAAATTTTCTTCTTTTTTTTTAAAAAAGATGCCCTGCAAACTAAATGGATGATTTTTCCTTTTTCTCTTTGAGAAGATAATGTGTGAACAAAGGTTGGTTACATGGGTGTGTGTGTGTGCATGTGTGTGCACGCACATGTGTGTTTACAATGTCTGCACACACTGTAGTTTTCCAGAAAATCTGGGTAGACAACTGGATGGGGATGGGGAGAATGAAGGATAATTTCTCGCACACCTGCAGTGTGAGTAGTCTCTACAATAGGCTCCAGTGCATTTTCTCATTCAGCTCTCATCAGAGCCTGTGGAGTGGGCAGGGCAGCCATTATTGAAGTTGAGGAGGAAATTGAGTTACATGAAATCATCTGGCTGTTTAGGGTCCAGCATCAGAGCCAAATGTTTAGACCCTCCGTACTTGTTTGTTTTTTTTTTCTTCCACTTTTGAATGGAAACAAATTGAATCAGTCCCAGATCTTGATATCAATGCACCTTTAGTTGTAAATGGAGATGTGATATTTTATCATACATTTGATGGACATTCCTGGCACAGACAATAGATTCCTACTTTCTACAAAAGGTGGGATGTGACCTATTCCCAACAGTAATGGTTGCTTATAATAGCAGTGGTTCTCACAGTGGGCAGAGGGAAGCATACAGTTTTATATATGTTCCTAGGGAAGAGTCTGATAGCACTACCCATTTAACATTTGAATAGACAGTTTACACCATTTATGCATTAAAGGGCCTCCTTCTTCAGCTGGTTATCTAATGAAAGTGATATATATTAAACTGTATAGTTGTAGGGAGAGAATAACTATAAATAGCTTTTCTATTAAGTCTTGTGCATATAAATGATATTACTATTACCAGTACCGTTTGTGGACAGGAATAGACACTGCCTTGATAGAAGGTAAAACAGAATAGTGGATAGAATGTGTCCATAGTCAGAAGACCACGTACTGATGCCAGTGGCTAAGTTATCAGATTGTTCAGAAGGTAATTTAACCATCCAAGTGTAACTCAAGGATTCCTTGCATAGGCTTTCATAAGCAGTAGGAGATACATTTTTCATCAAATAGATAGAGTTACTAATGCTAAGGAACTATGCTTGTTTATGCTTTTGTTTTTTGGTCATGTGGACTATATATGTTTGGAAATTGTCTCATAATATTTAGTATATGAACCAAAATTAAGAACCTAAAACCATTTACATGGGTTTGCCTAGCTAGCAGTTAGAAATATGGATTTGAGATTTGAGAGTCAGCTCACATTTTTAGTCACAGGGTGTGGGGGAAAATTGATGATACATGTGTAATTTATAGAGGATAATTTAAGATAATTATATAAGCTTTGAAGAAAATAAAGCAGGATAAGGTTATCATGGTAAGGTTGGTGAAGGGCTGCTTTGACTAGGGTAAGCAGGGAATGACCTTCTGAGAAAATACATGAAAAATAAAGTCTGACAAAAGACAGCCATGTGAGGATCTAGGGTTATACAGTTACAAGCAGAAAGTACAGTAGGTGCAAAGGCGATAAATCTTGAACAATAAAGAAGTTTAGGAGAATGAAGTAGAGCTAAAAAAGAAATGTAGAATCTCAACCTTCTAAATTTTTAATCTTTCCAGTACTGCCATAACATTCCTTAGAATGCATATTGAAATTCTCTCATAATAATTAGTTATATTGTACTTAAGTCAGACATAAATGTATAATTTAATGAAAATTTTATTTCCAAAGTTTTGGATCCTTCCTTTTCTCCTTCTGTATGCAGCATATTACCAGAATTTTCTGAAAATAGCTGCATCTTGAAGAACAGTGTGATTTTAATAGTTCTTAATTATAAATGACTCATATTTAAACAGTCTTTTCATTGGACTTGAAATCAGCTTACAGGCATATTAAACTCTAAAAACATTCTCTTCTCACTAATTCACTTAGACTTTGAAACATAATTGCTATCTCTGCCTTGTAAGTGGGAGTCACTGCTTCTATTTTTTTAATTTAATTTAATTTTCAATTTTATTTCTATTACAGATGTTTCTCCTTTTTTACCCCATTGACACCCTCCTCCCCATCCTCCTCACCCCATCCCCAACTTTGTTGTCAGTGTCCATTGGTTATGCATACATGCATATAAGTTCTGTGGTTTATCTCTAACCCACCTCCGCTTCTTCTGAGGGTTGTCAGTCAGTACCCTACTTCCACGTCTCTGGGTCTACCCTATTTCTCAAACTGTTATGTTTATTATATTCCACAAATAAGTGAGATCATATGGTATTTGTCTTTTTCTGTTTGGCTTGTTTCACTTTGGATAATACTTTCCAGGTCCCTCCATGTCATCTCAAAGGATTAGAGATCTTTCTTTCTTACCACTGCATAGTACTCCATTGTGTATATGTACCACAGCTCTTTTATCCATTCATCTACTGATGGACACTTGGGCTGGTTCCAGATCTTAGCTATTGTAAATACTGCTGCTATGAACATGGGGTTACATATATTCTTTCTGATTGGTGTTTCAGGCTTCTTAGGGTATATTCCTAGAAGTGGGATCACTGGGTCAAATGGCAGTTTATTTTTAATTTTTTGAGGTAACACCATAGTGTTTTCCATAGTAGCTGGACCAGTCTGCATTTCCACCAGCATTGTACTAAAGTCCCCTTTTCTCCCCACCCTCGCCAACACTTGTTGTTTTATGATTTGTTGATGGCGGCCATTCTGTCAGGTGTGAGGTGATACCTCATAGTTGTTTTAATTTGCATCTCTCTGATGATTAGTAATGTTGAGCATTTGTTCATATGTC
This sequence comes from Molossus alvarezi, assembly GCA_037176705.1. Lineage (NCBI taxonomy): Eukaryota > Metazoa > Chordata > Mammalia > Chiroptera > Molossidae > Molossus > Molossus alvarezi. The sequence continues at coordinate 123,064,669 of CM073885.1, forward strand.
TCTTGGCCATTTGTATGTGCTGTTTAGATAGGTGTCTATTCAGCTCCTTGGCCCATTTTTAATTGGATTATTTGTCTTCTTTTGTTGAGTTGTATGAGTACTCTGTATATAATGGAAATTAACCCCTTATCTGATGTATCATTGGCAATGCTGTTGGTATTTTGATGGGGATTGCATTGAATCTATAGATTGATTTGGGTAGTATGGACATTTTAATGATGTTAATTCTTCCAATCCATGAACAAGGTATGTGCTGCCACTTTTTTATATCCCATAGTGTGGGTTGCCTTTCCATTTTGATGTTTGTTTCTTTTGCTGTGCAGAAGTTTTTAGTTTGATGTAGTACCATGTGTTCATTTTTTCTTTTGTTTTTGTTGCCTTAGGTGATGTATCAGTGAAAATTCTGCTGCGTATGATGTCCAAAATTCTGTTGCCTACTTTTTCTTCTAGAATTTTTATGGATTCATGGGTCACATTTAAGTCTTTTATCCATTTTGAGTTTATTATATCCATTTTGAGTTTATACTTGTGTATGGTGTTAGTTGACGTGGGTGGAGGGGGGTCGTTTCATTTTTTTGCACGTACCTGTCCAATTTTCCCAGCACCATTTATTAAAGAGGCTGTCTTTAGTTTATTGTATGCTCTTGCCTTCTTTGTCAAATATCAATGGAGCATAGTGTCTTGGGTCCATTTCTGGGTTTTCAGTTCTGTTCCACTGATCTATATGCCTGTTCTTGTGCCAGTATCAGGCTGTTTTGATTACATTGGCTCTGTAGTATAACCTGATATCTTGTATTGTGATCCCAACTACCTTGTCCTTCTTTTTCAAGATTGCTGTGGCTATTCGGGGTCTTTTTTGGTTCCATATGAACTTTTGAAGTATTTGTTCTAGTTCTGTAAAATATGTCATTGGTATTTTAATGGGGATTGCATTGAATCTATAGATTGATTTGTGTAGTATGGACATTTTAATTATGTCAGTTTTTACAATCCATGAACAAGGTATGTGCTTCCACTTTTTTTATATCTTCCTCTATTTCTTTTTTCAATGACCTGTAGTTTTCAACAAATAGATACTTTACTTCTTTGGTTAAGTTTATTCCTAAGTATCTTAACTTTTTTGCTACAATGGTACATGGGATTGTTTTTTTCAGTTTCTATTTCTGTGAGTTCATCATTGGTGTATATGAATGTTGTTGATTTCTTGATGTTAGTTTTGTATCTGGTTACTTTGCCAAATTTATTTATTAAGTCTAGTAGATATTTGATGAAGTCTTTAGGGTTTTCTATGTGTAATATCAAGTAAACTGCAAATAATGACAGTTTCACTCCTTCCTTTCCAATTTGGATCCTTTTTATTTTTTCTTCCTGTCTGATTGCTGTGGCTAAGACATCCAGTACTATGTTAAATAAGAGTGGTCAAAGTGGGCATCCCTGTATTGTTCCTGTTCTTAAGGGAAATGCTTTTAGTTTCTGCCTATTGAGTCTGATGTTGGCTGTAGGTCTTTCATAATGGCCTTTATTATGTTGAGATATGATCCCTCTATTCCCAAATTGCTGAGCATTTTTATCAGAAATGGATGCTGGATTTTGTCTAATGCTTTTCAGCATCTATTGACATTATCATGTGTTTTTTATTCTTCATTTTATTTATGTGGTGTATCACATGTATTGATTTATGAATATTGTACCAGCCTTGCATCCCTGGGATGAATCCCTCTTGGTCATTGTGAATAATTTTTTTTGATGGATTGCTGGATTTGATTTGCTAATATTTTGTTCAGAATTTTGGCATCTGTGTTCATCAAAAATATTGGTCTGTAGTTTTCTTTCTTTGTTGTGTCTTTTTCTGGTTTTGGAATTAGAATTATGCTGGCCTCATAAAACGAGTCTGGAAGTCTTCCTTCTTCTTGATTTTTGAAATAGTTTGAGAACAATGGGTGTTAATTCTTTTTTGAATGTTCAGTAAAACTTTCCCGTGAAGCCATCTGGGCCTGGGCTTTTGTTTGCTGGGAGAGTCTTGATTACCTCTTTAATTTTCTTAGTTGTTATTGGTCTGGTCACGTTTTCTATATCTTCCCAGTTCAGTTTTGGAAGACTATGTGTTTCTAGAAATTTGTCCATTTCGCTTAGATTGTCAAACTTGTTGCCATATAATTGATCATAGTAGTTGTTATTGATCTTTTGTATTTCTTTGTTGTCAGCTGTTACTTCTCCTCTTTTATTTTTGATTTTGTGTATCTGCGTTCTCTCTGTTTCTTGGTGAGTCTAGCTAAGGGTCCATCAATCTTGTTTATCTTTTTGAATAATCAGCTCTTTGTTTCATTGATCCTTTGAATTATTTCTTTGGTCTCCATGTCATTTATTTCTTTTCTGATCTTTACTATTTCCTTTCTTCTACTTGCTCTGGGGGTTTCTTTTTGTTTGCTCTAATTCTTTGATTTGTGAGGTTAGATAGTATATTCGAAATTTTTCTTTTATCTTGAGGTAGACCTGTAGTGCTATAAACTTTTTTCTCAGAACTGCTTTTGCTGCATCTCATATATGTTGTGGTGTTGTGTGTTCATTTTCATTGGTTTCCAGGAACTTTTTAATTTCTTCCTCAATTATCTCGGTTACCCATTTATTGTTTAATAACATGCTGTTAAATCTCCATGTGTTCAAATGTCTTTGCTTGTTTTTGCTGCAATTGATTTCTAGTTTCATATCATTGTGACCTGAGAAGATGCTTGATATGATTTCAATCTCCCCAAACTTGTAAAGACTTAGTTTGTGCCCTAACATGTGGTCTATCTTTGAGAATGTTCCATGTGCACTTGAGAAGAATGTGACTTCTGTAGTTTTGGGGTATAATTCTCTGTAGATATCTATTAAATCTATTTGGTCTAATGCTTCATTTAGAGTCTCTGTTTCTTTGCTAATTTTTTGTCTGGAGGACCTATCCAGTCATGTCAGCAAGATGTTGAAGTCCCCTGCTGTGATTGTATTGCTGTCGATTTCTCCTTTGAATTCCTCTAGAAGATTTTTAATATATTTTGGTGCTCCTCTATTGGGTGCATACAAGTTTGGGAAGGTTACATCTTCCTGTTAAATAGATCCTTTCAATATTATGTAGTGGCATTTTTTTTTGTCTCTAGTTATCGCCTTCATTTTGAAATCTATTTTTTCAGGTAAGAGTATTGCTACCTCAGCTTTTTTTCTTTCTCTTTGCTTGAAAGATGTTTTCCCATCCCTTCACTTTCAACCTTTGTGAGTCTTTTGTTGTGAGGTGGATCTCTTGTAAACAACATATAGATGAGTCATGCTTTCTTATTCAATCAGCACATCTGTGTCTTTTTATCTGGGCATTCAGTCCATTTACGTTTAAGGTGATTATTGATAAGTACTTATTTGTTGCCATATTTATTTAGTGTGGCTCTATTTTTCTATTTCTTCTACTAATAACAGAAGTCCTTTTAACATTTCTTGCAGTGCTAGTTTAGTGCTAATGTATTCCCTTAGTCATTTTTTTTGTCTGGAAAACTCTTTATTTGACCTTCTATTTTGAATGATAGCCTTGCTGGTTAGAGTAGTCTTGGATTCAAATCCTTGTTTTTCATGACCTTGATTACTTCATGCCACTCCCTTCTGGCCTGTTGTGTTTCTGATGAGAAGTCAGCTGAGAGCCTTATGAGATTTCTCTTTTGTAGGTAACCTTTTGCTTATCTCTTGCTGAGTTTAGGATTCTCTCTGTCTTTAATTTTTGGCATTTTAATTACTATGTGTGTTTGTGTGGGCCTGTTTGGGTTCTTCTTACTTGGGGCTCTCTGTGTTTTTGAACTTCAATGCCTTCTTTGTTCAAGTTAGGAATGTTTTATGTCATTATTTCTTCAAATATATTCCCTAACCCTTGCCCATTTTTTTCCTCTTTGGGGACTCCTATGTTGCGAATGTTATTACATTTATAGTTGTCCCGCAGTTCTCTTAAGCTATTGTCCTGTTTTTTAATTATTTATTCCTTTTCGTTTTCTGATTGGTTGACTTCTACTCTGTCTTCTAATTCACTGATCCATTCCTCAGCTTCCCCTATTCTGCTCTTTAGTCCTTCCAATGTGTTTTAATTACAGCTATGTCATTCTTCATTTCCACTCGGTTGGTTTTCGGTGTTTCTATATCTTACTCATGGTGCTGATGTCCTTACTCATGCTGTTGAGGTTCCTCAAGTTCATGGCTCTGAACTCTACCATTGATAATTTGCATAGCTGCATTTTATTGATCTCATCTTTGATAGAGTGCTTTTTTTTCATTTGGGATTTGTTTCTTTGTTTCACCATTTTGGCTATCTCAGTGAGTTTTGGAGCTTGCCAAATTTTTGCTGTGGGTGTTGATGTTCTACTGTTTGTGGCTCCCTCTACTGGGTTTTGATGAGTCTGGATGGGCCCACGTTAAACACCACTGTCAAGTCTTAGTTTTCTGGGTAGATTTGCAAGCCCAGGAAAGGTTCAGTTATCCTCTAGCTTTCTCCTGGTGGCTAGTAGTCTCAGTTACTCAGCACCTTGGAATGTAGCCCTGGTGTTTTGCTTAAGAGGATTTCCAGAGGGTGAGATAGAGGCTAGTTATTAATGAGCCTCAATTTGCATTTCTTTGCCTCACCTGGTAAAGCGTGAATCTCTGAAGGGGTAGGGGGGCTGCTGCTTTTCCCCACAGCTAGGGGAAGGAGCACACTGGCCATCATCGTTTGTGGCTGCAACTCAGCAAAAACTCTGAGTGCCTTCCAAATCTTGAGTGTCACCACAGAGTTCCAAACCAGTCTGCCCTCCCTCTGCAGTAGCCCCCAGGTGAGTGGCTATGACTATTTTAGTGCTTTGTTCTGGCTCTCTGGGCTGTGGAGCAGGCTTGGTCTTTATTCCCCAATGGCACTGCTCACAGCTAAGACTATTGATTTACTTGGACTCCTAGCCCGCCAACCCTCATGCCTCTGCCAATTCTACCAGTGTTCCTGGTTATATTGTCCTGTCCTGCTGCTTTTCTGTTACTTTTTTTGAGGATTTGTCTTTATTTTAGTTGTAATTTTTGTTTGGTCCTGGGAGATTGTCTGTGTAGCTTCTATTCTCTCTGCCTCCATTTCCCCATCCTCTAAGCCAATTGTGTGAGCAGCTGGTTTGCACAGGGCTTTCTGGTGCCCTTGCATTCTGCAGGTCCTGTGGGTAACTGGATTGTACAATCCCTTTGGGGATCTGGTTCTATGCCTCTGTTATAGGCTGCTGGGTTGCACAGGCCTCTCTGGTGCTTGAGCACCCTGCAGGTTTCCCGGGTGATTAAATGGCACTGTCCTTGCTGGGTCACACAGGCCTCTCTTGTGCTTCAGCACCCTGCACTTCTCTAGGTAACTAGATTGCACAGTCCCTGCTGGCTTGCACAGTCCTCTCTGATGCCCTTGTACCCAGCAGGTCCTGCAGGCGGGCAGCTGGATTGCACCAGTCTCTTTTGAGCTCAGACTTCCCACTGTTTTTGTTAGCTACTGGACCACACAGGCCTCTGTGAAGCCCCAGGTCTTGCTGCTGGCAGCTGCGGAGTGCTGTTTCCCCATGGAGCTCAACCCCTGCTCAGCATTTGCTGTAATTTTTGGGGATGAGTCTCAGCTGCTGGTCTGTGCTTCTGTTGCCTAGAAATGGATGTCTCCTCCCCAGCCTCTGTTGCTGAGGGTATATGTGGACTGTGATCTGTGGACTGTGAACCATACTGTGGGGTATGGTTCTAGGCTGTTTGCAGCCTCTGCAAGCAGTACCTTGGGAGCTCCCCTACGGTGCACCGGTCTGTGTTGACACAGAGTGGCCACTGGTCCAATGGTGCCAGGTGCACTGGTGGCTCAGGTTGCTGGGCTCTAGCCACTCCCACTGCCTCCTCCCAGGGAAGACCTGGGATAGTCCAAAATGTTGGGACCTCCCTGGAGGTGCAGGGAGAAGTTGCCCTGAAGAGCTGCTTAAGGAGATAGCAGGCTGCTTCCATCCACAGCACAGAACCCTGCTGCTATGTGTCTCTGTACTGCAGGAGTTTGGTCGTCCACTTACAGTCTGTGACAAAGTCACCCTTCCTCTGTTCCTGCCTGCCACCATCTTCCAGACTCAAAAATATATTTTTACAAATAATTTGCTCACATTTCTTATTTCAAGGCCCAATTACTATCATTTGGAGATGTTTTTCTAATACAGAGAGAATTGTAACTCTCTGTGATTTATTAATTTGTCATTGGATCTCCATTTCAGACTGGTGAGAGGGGTGGCAGGATTTATGTGTAGCAGGGAGGGAGGTCAAGGCCACGTTACCTAGGGTCCTGACAGCCACTGGAATGACTTCACTTTTATTCTAAGATAGGAATCTACCACTTGATCCACCTACATACCTGTTTCTCTTTGAGATGTCAGTAGATTGGAATGCTTTGAGATTCACAAGTGGGGTAATTAGAGTGGGGCTGAATCAGTTGTCTAAGAAACCTAATACTGATTAGGCAGGAGGGTTACATTTTCTGTGTCTTCAACCTGAGTATGCAATCAGATACATGTCCATGTGAGAAAAAAAGGCGAATTGATGTATGTGGTGATATTTTTTCAGTTATATATTATGTTAAAAATAATATATGACTCTAATTAAGTACAAACAGGACAGGGCAAAAGCAGGTTTGCAGTTGTTTTCATGGAGAATAATACAAGAATAAATAACAATACAAGAATATACTCTGTTTTGCATATTCACAACTGTAAACCTTCTTTTGCCTCATCCTGTATGTGAAATTATATTTTATTAACATAATTTAATAATGTGATTTATAAAATAAGTAACAGAGATATCTTACTTGGCAGTTGTGAGACAACTTCAACAAGAACTGACTGATACCCTAAAGAAACAATCTATGTCAGAGGCTTCACTGGGGGTTATATCACATTATATATATTTAGAAGATGAGATACAGGATTTAAAGAAGAAATTTGATCAAAGCAGAAGTCAAGTATGTATGAACTTTAACATGTCATTAGTTAATCTATAGCTGGTTAAATATAAAGTAGTTTAGGATACTAATTTTCATGGGCAGCTTTCTTTTTTATTTTTATTGTAATTAATTATCTATAATTTTCTTATCTTTTTAATGCACTTATTTTTTAAACCCTGGCTTTAATTCTGCCATTTGTATTTTATGTTATTTTTTTATAATATTTACCTTTAAGAAAATTGAGACTTATTCATCCTTCTTGATAGAAGTCAAGAGACATTTTTTTTTCTCTTAAACAATATTTTTATTAATATCTTCATTATCATGATGAAGCAGCCAGATAAAGTCAGAAGATTTGCTTAATAGAATGTTCCAGAAATTTTTTTATTATCTTCACTTTGGTGAATTGATATTGAATCTGTATTCATTTTGTGGATTTCAGAATAACTTGCATGGGAAGGTCATTATACAAACTGGTTGAAGTAGGTATATCCTTCGTGTTCTCTCACTTAGAAACAGTTAAAAAACACAGAAATAGATTATTATAGTGCATACATCCACAACATATAATTAAAAAATTAAATCTGGATCCCCATTTAATTTATAAAAAAAACTGTATTGATATAATTTATGTATTGTATAATTTGTTCATTTTAATTGTACAATTCAGTATTTTTTAACATATTTAAGGGAGTCATACACTTAACTATCACCTCAGTCAATTATAGAATATTTTTATCACTCCAAAATCAAATACTACATCTCTTAACTGTCACTACCAGCTTCTCTTCTTGCCCGGCACTGGGCAACAAACAACCTGTGTACTTTCTGTCTCTATAGATTTACCTATTCTGGATATTTTATATATATACAGTCACACACATTGCAATCCTTTGTGACTGACTTCTTTCACTTAATGTCATAATTTATTTATTTTTTTAAAAAAATTTTCTGGATGTCCCACCATGTATGTATGTATGTGTACATAGGATTTTTATGGTTTCATGACTTACATTTAAGTCTTTTATCTATTTCTGGTTTATTCTTATGTATGGTGTAAGTTGGTTGTCTACTTTCATTTTTTTTTTTTTTTTTGTATGTATTTGTCCAATTTTCCCAATAACATTTATTGAAGAGATTGTCTCTTCTCCATTATATGCTCTTGCCTCCTTTGTCAAATATTACTTGTGCATAATGTCTTGGGTTGATTTCTGGGTTCTCTGTTCTGTTTCATTTATCTATATGCTTGTTCTTGTGCCAGTACCAGACTGTTTTGGCTATGATAGCTTTGTAGTATAACTTGATATCTGGTATTATGATCCCCCGTACTTTGGTCTTCTTTTTCAGGCTTGTTGAGACCTTTTTTGGGTCCATTGAAATTGTTGGAGTATTTTTTTTTAGGTCTTTGAAATATGCTGTTGGTACTTTAATAGGGATTGTATTGAATCTATGGTATGCTTTGGGTAGTATGGACATTTTAATGATGTTGATTCTTCCAATCCATGAACATGGTATATGATTCCACTTTTTTTTATATTTTTCTCTGTTTTTTTTTCTTTTCAATGTCTTGTAGTTATCTAAGATCAGGTCTTTTTCTTTTTAGATTAAGTTTATTCCTACGTATCTTATCTTTTTTTTTTTTTTTTTTGCCATGGTAAATGGAATTTTTTTTTTTTTTTCCCTGAGTGTTCATTATTGGTATATAAGAATGCCATTGTCTGGATGTTAATTTTGTATCCTGCTACTTTGTTGAATTCAATTATTATTTGGTAAATTTTTTATTGAGTCATATAGGTTTTCTCTGTACAATATCATATCATCTGTGAATAATGACATTTTCTCTTTTTCCTTTCCATTTAGATGCCTTATATTTTTTCTTCTTGTCTAATTGTTGTGGCTAAGACTTTCAGTACTATGGTGAATAAGACTAGCAAAAGTTGACATCCCTGTCTTATTCTTGTTCTTCAGTGAAAGGCTTTTAGTTTTATTTTTTATTTTGTTTATGTGGTATATCACATTTATTGATTTTCAAATATTGTACTGGCCTTGCATTCCTGGAATGAATCTCACTTGGTCATGATGAATACTTTTTTAATGTATTGCTGCATCCAATTTGCTATTTTTTTTTGTTGTTGAGGGTTTTTGCATCGGTTATTATCAGGGGCATTGGCCTGTAGTTTTCTTGCTTAGTAGTGTTTTTATCTGGTTTTGTAATTAGAATTATGATGGCCTCATGAAAAGAGCTTGAGAGTCTTTCTTTCTCTTGAATTTTTTGGAATAGTTTGAGGAAGATAAGTGTTTGTTTTTTGAATGATTAGTAAAACTCTCTGTGAAGTTGACTGGCCTTGGGGTTTTGTTTGATGGGAGTTTATTGATTACAGCTTCAATTTCCTTCGTTGTTGTTCATCTGTTCAAGTTTTATGACTCTTCCTTGTTCAGTATTAGAAGATTGTGTGATTCTAGGAATTTGTCCATTTCACCTAGGATGTCCAATATGTAGGTACATAATTGTTCGTAGTAGTTTCTAACAATCCTTTGTATTTCTGAGGTGTCAGTTGTCATTTGTCTTGTTTCTGATTTTGTTTATCTGGGTTCTCTCTCTTTGTTGATGAGTTTGGCTAAAGGTTCATCAATCTTGTTTATCTTTTCAAAGAATCAACTCCTGAATTCACTGATCTTTTAAATTGTTTTGTTTTTTTTTTAGTCTCTATGTCATTTAATTATGCCTCTGACCTTTATTATTTCTTTTCTTTTACTTTTCTGCTCTGGGTTTTTCTTTTTGTTTACTTTCTAATTCTTTAAATTGTGGGGTTAGCTAATCTTTTAGACATTTTTCTTGTTTCTTGAGGTAGGCCTGTAATATTATGAACTTCCTTCTCAGGACTGCTTTTCTGCATCCCACAGATTTTGTGTTGTTGTGTGTTCATTTTTATTGATTTCCAGAAAGTTTTAAATTTTTCCTTGATCTCCTTGGTACCTACCTATTCATTGTTCAATAACCTGCTATTTAGACTCCACATATTTCAATATTTTTGAGTGTTTTTATTGTAGTCAATTTCTAGTTTTATGCTATTGTGTTATGTGAAGATCCTTGATATAATTTCAATCCACTTGAAAATGTAGAGACATAGTTTGAGTTGTAACATGTGGTCTATCTTTGAGAATGTCCCATGTGCACTTGAGAAGAATGTATATTCTGCAGTTTTGGTGTGTAATTCTCTGTAAAGATATATTAAATCTGTCTGAACTAGTGCATCATTTATGTTCTCTCTTTCTTTGTTTTTTTTTTTTTGTTTGTTTGTTTGTTTTTGTTTTTCCTATTTTTTATCTAGAGGATTTATCCAGTAATATCACTGGAGTGTTGAAGTCCCCTACTATGATTGTATTGCTGTCAATTTCTCTTTAAGGTCCTCCAGATTTTTTATTTTTATTTTTATTTTTATTTATTTTTTATTTTTTTATCCTCACTCGAGGACACTTTTTTCATTTTTTCTTCAGATAGAGCAAGAGAGAGAAACATCGATGTGAAAGGGACACATTGAGTGGCTGCCACCACACAACCCAACCAGGGCCGGAGACAAACTGCAACTGGGGTATGTGCCTTAGCTAGAACCAAACCTGGGACTCTCTGGACTGCAGGCCAATGCTCTAACCAGTGAACCAAGCCAGATAGGGCTTTTTTTTTTTTTCTCCTCCAGATTTTTAAAAATATACTTTGGTACTTCTATATTGGGTACATATTTGTTTACCAACGTTTATCGTCTTATTGGATTGACCCTTTTAATATTATATAGTGGCCTTCTTTATCTCTTGTTATGGCATTCATTTTGAAGTCTATTTTATCAGATATGAGTATTGCTACCCCAGCTTTTTTTTATTTTAATTTCTTTGAAAATTTTTGTTTCCATCCCTTAACTTTGACCTGTGGGAGTCTTTCGTTATGATGTTGTTCTCTTTTAGACAACATATGTATGGGTTATGCATTCTTATCTATTCAGCAACCTGTGTCTTTTGATTGGGGCATTTAATCCATTTACATTTAAGGCTGTTATTGATATTTACATATATATTGCCATTTTTGTTGATTATGTTTATTTTTCTCTCTCTTTATTCTACTTTTTTTTTAAATCCTCACCTGAGGATATTTTTCTATTCACTTTCAGACAGAGTAGAAGGGAGAAAGAGCAAGCAAGAGAGAGGGATAGAGAGAGAGAAACACCGATGTGAGAGAGACACATTGACCTGTTGCCTCCCACATGACCCTTGCTCGGTCTGGGGATTGAACTGCAACAGCAGTATATGCCATTGACTGTAATCAAACCAAAGATCCTTTGGCCCTCTGGCCAATGCTCTAACCACTGAGAAAAACTAGCTAGGGCTATTTTGCTCATGGAAGCAGTCCCTTTAATATCTTTGCAAAGCTGGTTGGTGATAATATATTCCATTAGCCTTTTTTTTTTTTTTTTTTTAGTCTGGGAAGCTCTTTATTTCCCCTTCTATTTTAAATGATAACTTTTCTGGATAGTGTAGTCATGGATTCCAATCCTTGTTTTTCATTACCTTGAATGCTTCATGCTATTTCCTTCTGGCCTCTAGTGTTTCTGTTGATAAATCAGCTGACAGCCTTATGCGAGCTCGTTTGTAGGTAACCTGTTGCTTTTCTCTTGCTGCCTTTATGAGTCTCTCTTTGTCTTTAATTTTTGGCATTTAATTTATGATATGTCTTGTTGTAGGTTTTTTTGGGTTCCTCTTGCTTGGCACTGTCTCTGCTTCCTGAACTGGTATGCCTTTTTCTTTCACCAAGTTAGGAAAGTTTTTTGCCACTATTTCTTCAAACAGATTCACTAACCCTTACTCACTTTCTTCTTTTGGTATTCCTATGATGTGGATGTTGTTACATTTTATATTATCCCACAGTTCTCTTAAACTGTCCTGTTTTAATTTTTGTTTTTTTTTTTCTTTTTGGTTCTTTGTTTGAGTAATTTTTTTCTACCCTGTCTTCTCATTCACTGTTTTGAACCTTGGCTTTCTCTATTCTGTTGATTCTTCCTTCAGTGTGTTATTTCTGCTATGTTATTCTTGACTTTTTATTTGTCATTTTTTATTGTTTCTATATTTTTTTCTGATGCTGTTGAGCATGCTCATAGTTATTACTCTGAACTCTATATGTGATAACTGGCTAATTGCCTTTTCATTTATTCCTTCTTCTGGAAATTTTCTTGTTCTTTTATTTGGGATTTCTTTCTTTGTTTCATCAGTTTTGCTGTCTCAGCAATGTTTGGAGCCTGTCAAACTCTCCCTATTGGCATCAATGTTCCACAGCTTTTGGCTCCCTACTGGGTGTGGATATACATGAAAGGGACCAAGCTGAACACCAGTGTCTGGTCTTAGTCTCCTGGGTAGAGTTGCAAGCCAGGAAAAGATTCAAGTATCTCAAAGATTTGCCTCTGCCGAAAGGCTGACTGTTAGATTCTTAGTCACTTAATAAGCCTCAGATTGTAGTCATCAGTTGGATGAAAGTTCCCCCAGGTGGACAGAGTAAGAGGATTTCCAGTGGTTGAGGTAATTACTTTCCACTGGGCTAAAGCTACTTTGATAGAAAAACTGTCTGAAGAAAATTGTTTTCTGCAGTTTGGGTTAATGATTCAGCACAGGGGCCCAGGCAGTAGCCTTCACAGCTCGGAACCCAGATCCTCAAAACTTAATAACCTCAAGCTCAAGACACCCAGACACTCATCTCTGTGTTCAGACTGGTTGGTACTCTCAGTTAATGAGCCTCTTGTTGCAGTTCTCTGCTAGTCATTGAGTCCTCCTAGCCAGGTAGTGTTAAATTTCAATGGGTGGGGCAGTCGCTTCCCCCCTGGACTGTAGCAGCTTCAATGAGATAATCTACCTGAAAAAAATGGTTTCTGAAGCATAGGTTAGTGGCTCAGCCCAGAGATCCAGTTAGTTGCCTTCACATTTTGGTTCCCAGATCCATGAAACCCATCAACCAAGAGCTAGGCTCAAGGCACAACACATTTGAGACTCATCTCTGCTTACCTACTGGTTGGTAGTCTCTCTCAGCTGGATGGACGGGGTTAAATTCCAAAGGTAGGGTGGTTGCTTTTACCCCCTCAGTTTAAAGCTGCTTTGGTGGGAAAAGGCTCCCTGAGGAAAATGGTTTCTGTAGAGTAGGGGAATGACTCAGTATAGGGCTTCTGATGGCCTTCTTCCCAGCTTTCTCCCCAGTGCCTTCAACTCCCGACTCTCCTCCAGCAGCTGCAGTCCAGTCCACTCTCTCTCTCTGTAGTACAAATTACAGATAATTTCTGCAAATACAAACACAAACTGAGTGAGGTCAGTGGCATAATAATTTTATTTGCTTGAACATTCTCCAGGTGGGATGGAGCTGATGGGGAGGAGAACTGGGTGGGGGACGCAGATGTGGGGTGCTGGATGTGGCAGATTGCAGGGTCCTCAGAGCTGTACATCAACTGAGGGACAATTCTGGGAGATGTCAATTGTCTGGGCAGTTTGGCAGCAGAGACCACACTGAGAGTGTTAGTCTCAGTTAGTGATATTTTGTGGATTCATAGTTCATCACTGAGCAAGGATTGGCAGGTTTGTGGGTGACATTTTCTCCTCCCTGTGGTGGCTTGCGTGGTTTTCCCAGAATAGATGCACACCTTTGACTTGTTGAACAGGTGTGTTTTCAGTGGCAGAAGGGACCGTGCTCCCAGAGTCTGTGAGGGCATTGCTCCAAGTTGCCGTTTCACTGAAATGTAATTTTCACACATCCCAGGCTCCACACGAGAACCGGACCAGAAGTTCAGCCTTTGTTTCTTCCGAGTCTATGATGAAGATGGTTTGAGAAGAGCAAGACTCTTTTCTGAGCAGCTCCAACGTGTTTCTCAACTTGCCCAGAGTTAATGAGCTTTTGGGGGATGACAGAGAAAAGTTCAACATTCCTGAAGACTCCAGTAAGAAAACAGTCATCCATGTTTGTCTAGATCAATTTGCAGACTGATTGTTAGCTTTGCTTTGTGTGGGATACTTGGTGTAGAAGGAAGACTTTCTACTCCCTCCTCTAATTTTTCCTTCCTTTTTATAAGAATTTAAACATTTTTTTAGTTACAGCTAACATTCAATTATACATTAGTTTCAGGTATACACTTAGTGGTTAGACATTTATATAATGTATAAAGTGATACCTCCCCCACAAGCCTAGTGTCCACCTCACACCATAGATACAAAAATTCTCAACAAAATATTAACAAACTGCCCTGGCTAGTTTGGCTTCGTGGCTGAGCACCGGCCTGCAGACCAGAGAGTCCCAGGTTTGCTTCTCGCTAGGGGCATGTACCACCAAAAAAAAAATACACACACACACACACACATATACATATACGTATATATAAACAAACATACACACACACACACACACACACACACAAACTAAATTTGACAACATGTTAAAAGAAAACGCACCATGATCCAGTGGGATTTGTTCCTTGAATACAAGGGTGGTTCAGTATCTGCAAATCACCACATAAACAGAATGAATGATGTGCATCATCGGATAATGTCAACAGACACAGAAAAAGCACTTGACAAAACCCAGAACCCACTCATGACAAACACTCTCAGCAAGGTGTTTTTCCTTTTTTGTGTAGCTACCCAACACCAGAGGGGCAGCTGTACATACGTGTGATCACGTCTCTTCTGAAATCAAAATCCCGCTGTCTGTATGAGGCTTATAATTTCAAATGTTTGTTGTTAAAACACCAGTCAGAGTGGCACTACAGTTCATGCTTTAAAGTTCACTATGTAGTCATACTCTTAATTCACATTTTATGGGATTATTTCTACCAATTTTATAGTACTTTCTGAATTAAAAAAACCTTGTTTTTCTTTTCAAATGGTGAGTTTGGAAGGCGAAATGAATACTGGGAATGATCACAACAGTTCTCTTCATACCTCAGGTGTTATGAATCAGAGCATCAGAGCTAAGATATGACTGCCCTTTGAAATGCTCTCTTCAGGGCACTAGAAGTGGTGACACAGAAGTGTTCATCACTCAGAGGCCCTGGCACTACTGGAGAGCTGGTCTTTATGAGGACAGGGGCTCCGCCTTCAGTGGGTACCTGTTGGTCGAGTCCAGTACACGTCCCCTCGCACCACGGCATTGATGAAGGCCACCCAGAAAATGGGGGATTTACGGGGAAACAAAGCTCTTTCACATATCACAGTATGAAGTTTAACAGCCCTGAGCAGTGCAGCCAAGAACATTTAGTAGCAGTTGGTGAAGCTCATTTTATTTAAAAAGTCTAACCCTGGTCCCCAGACTGTACCGCTGGAGCGAAGGTGTTGACTGAAAGCCAGGGGCATTCCTTCCCCATTCCTCTCCCCGTCACTCCCTGCTCCTTGTGACTCCTCGGTGTGAGACGTGAGCGCCACCCCCACCCCCACGTTGTCGTAGTGAATGTGGCAGCTCAAAGTTTCTCATGAGACCAGTCACTGAACCCAGTCGAGGACAGTCACTCCAGAATCCCCTGCCTGAATGCAGACTGTGCCAATCACTCCCCGAAAGGCAGTCGCAGGGCTGTGCCTCTGAATGCCCCACTGACCCAGGCATCCTACTTCAGTGACACATTTTCTCTTTCTAAATTGCAACAGCTCCATTTTGCCTGAAGCTCTATGGGGAAATTCTGCAGTCTCCAAATGGCGCTTTGGTGTGGTCCTTCCTCAAACCAATATTACATGGAAAAATACTGCACACTCCAAATACCCCAGAGCTCAACAAGGTCATTCAGAAGGTAGATTGGGTGGACAGGATCTGATGGGCCATACCAGCAGTACAGCGGGAAGGGATCTTTAAAAAGACTGGACATAATTATTACATAGGTTTGGTTCCCTGAGGTTTTATTATTATTATTATTATTATTTTATTCTCACTTACAATGTTTTTCCTTTTTTTTTCAGATAGAGTGGGAGGGGGAGAGAAAAAGAGAGATAAAGAGAGAGAGAGAGAGAGAGAGAGAGAGAGAGAAACATCAATGTGAAAGGGACACATGGAGTGGCTGTCTCCTCCCGCATGATACACTGATCCAACTGGTACTGAGGACAAACTGCAACCAAGGTACGTGCCCTTAGCGGGAACCAAACCCAGGTCTCTCTGTATTGTAGGCTGACGCTCTAACTGCTGAGGCAATCTGGCCAGGGCTCCTGAAGATTTCTTAGGTTGCTTACAGTATTCTCTGGCTGGTTCTCCCTGCTCCTGTTGCTGTCAGTTGGATTTGCAGGCTCATTTTCTGAGAGGACAGAGGTGTCCCATGCAGTAGCTTGTCCAGTGAGGACAGTCAGACAGACAGGAGGACCTGGTCAGGGAGTCTGGAAACACTTGGGCAGAGATGCTGATCTGTCTGCTTGGTGCTGGGTGCTTCTGGGACTTAGGAGGTCAGCCTGCTGGTGTGCTGTCAGGATAGGTGGGGTTTTAGAATTCACTGCTAGGACTCTGGCCACACCCCATGGAGGTGAGCTCAGGTAGGAGGCAAGGTTTCTCCAGAAGGAATTTGATGTGCTGGTTAAATGCTTGCTTTTCCTTTAGTAGGCTGCGAGCTTCCCAGACTCTTCACCACAAGGTTTATTATCATTTGTATTCATGCTTTTGTTTTTTTGTTTGTTTTTATCCTCACTTGAGGACATCTTCCAACAGCTCTGCGGCTTGGTCTTCCCCTCGGTGCAGGCAGCCTTAGTCGTGACCATGGGACCTGTTGCCTGGCAACGAGGCCAGTATGCACACCCACAGTCCCAGTGAGCCAGCACTGGAGGAGGGTGGGGCACTCAAAGAGATGGCATGGTGGGGTCCTCTGAGGGAGCAAAGCTGGACACACACCAAGGAGCCCACATGCTTTGTGTCAGGCTCCAGACCACTTGGGTTTCTTCACTGTGCAGAGTGAAAGGCAGACAGGCTCCAGGGAGAGTCTCTGCAGCGACACCTGTCGGGCGTCAGGCCTTGACTGTTCTCCTGTGAGTGGCCCAGAGAAGAGATGTCTGCAGAGGACCTCGGTCAGGCCCGAGTCCATGGGATGTTGTTACGCAGCAAACATCAGTGTCTGGAGTTCTGGCAGACACCCTGGGACTTTGTTGGAGGCTGGTTTGTCTGATGGTGATGAGATGGTCCTAGGCATCTGTGCAGGTAGACGAGAGGAGAGAGCAGATGATCGGGCTCTGGTCACTTTAACGTAAAGAGGGTGGAGATGAGGAGGGACTGGCCAGCAGCAAGGAGAGACCAGCAGGGAAGGAGGAGGATATGTCGATTGGGAAGGAGATCAGCACCGAAAGGTGCCAGTTCAGTTCCTGGTCAGGGCACACACCTGGGTTTCGGGTTTGATCCCTGGCTGAGTCACATGTGAAAGGCAGCTGGTGGGTGTCTCTCTCACATCAGTGTTTCTCTCTCTAAGCATGTCTTTGGGTGAGGATTAAAAAACAAAGAAGGTCAGGTACATCAGATGCTATTGAGAGTCAATTAAAATGACTGGAAATGACCTTTGGACTGAGAATGTTGAGGCCGTCAGTGACCTCTGGGGCAGGTGGGGATGCAGGGCTCAGTTCAGTGGCGAGGCATGGGCCAGGCATGGGCAGGCGTGGGCCAGGCTTGGGGAGGTGCAGGCCAGGCACGGGGAAGGCGTGGGACAGGCGTGGCACCTCGGTGTTGGTGTTTGCTCCGCTTCCCCCCGTTGGGCAGGCTAAGCCAGTGGAGCTCCCTGTGCCCGAGGGTGAGTGAGTTCTGTCAGTGAACAGGCACGTCTGTGTTTGAGGGTCTCGTCCAGAGTCGTGAGACGTTCAAAGCGACCTCAGTAGTCAGTAGTCAGTAATCAGTCAGCTGCGTTTCCCTACCTGGGGCCCTTCTGTCTCCACTGTGAACTCTCTTTGGCTCAGGAGCCTGGGGCACCACGCGTGGCTGTGTGTCGGGCAGAGAAGCCGGGCAGAAAACAAGCGTGGAAACACTGCTGACCCCGCTAGCCCCAGACCCCTGTCCTGCCTTCCACCAACTGGGACAGGGGGCAGAGATCACACTCTGGCGCTGAGACTGAAGCTGAGTTAGAGACCTGGGTCAGAAGAGTCAGATGCCCCTTCACTCAGGTGTCAGAGCCCCGATGCCCACGTGCTGGTTACCGACCACAGGCACAGAGCAGGGGGTCGCAGAGGGAGGGCTCAGCACTGCCTGCACCCCAGCTCGTGTGCCGTGAGGCGTCGGAAACCAGGCCTTTCTGGCTGTCAGCCTCCCTGTGCCTCAATGTGAGAGGTCCCAGCCCAGTGTAACTCCCAAAAATTCTCTTTCTGCTCTGGTCCCTAAGTATTTTCTTTCTGCTCAGTGATCATGTTTGTTCTCCAGAGTATTTTTATGCATACTTTTTCCTGCCATGTTCCTTCTGGAAACCTTCATCTTCCTCTTAAATAAGTGTTTATCTATTTACCAAGTTGCATCTGGTAAAATCCGCTCCTCTCAGTTTTGATAAGTGCTTGGGGTTGGAGTCACACCACAGTCAAGACACTCGGGCTGCAGGCTCCTGCCACCCTGAGAGTGTGGTTCTTCCATGCAGCTCACCTCATTGCAGGCGGCCCCCCTCCCCCAGCTCATGCTCTGGCTCCACAGTTAATCACCCCAGGAAGCCCATCAACAAGCCATGGAGCCAGCTGTCTAATTACTTCGGATTCATCCTTTGCCAAATTAAAACTACATTGCAAACAGCCACGGTGATTCTTTGTATTAACAGTGTGCACTCAGTGAGCTGGTGACTGTGGGTCAGGCTGTGGTGGGCTGTGCTTGGCTGGTGACTGTGAGGTCAGTTTGGCTGTGCTTGGCCGGTGACTGTGGGTCAGGCTGCGGTGGGCTGTGCTTGGCCGTTGACTGTGGATCAGGCTGCGGTGGGCTATGCTTGGCCGGTGACTGTGGGTCAGGCTGTGGTGGGCTGTGCTTGGCCGGTGACTGTGGGGTCAGGCTGCGGTGGGCTGTGCTTGGCCGTTGACTGTGGATCAGGCTGCGGTGGGCTGTGCTTGGCCGGTGACTGTGGGGTCAGGCTGTGGTGGGCTGTGCTTGGCCGGTGACTGTGGGTCAGGCTGTGGTGGGCTGTGCTTGGCCGGTGACTGTGGGGTCAGGCTGCGGTGGGCTGTGCTTGGCCGTTGACTGTGGATCAGGCTGTGGTGGGCTGTGCTTGGCCGTTGACTGTGGATCAGGCTGCGGTGGGCTGTGCTTGGCCGGTGACTGTGGGTCAGGCTGCGGTGGGCTGTGCTTGGCGATGGTGCAGGACCCCAGTGTGGGGAAAGCTCCTGAGCCAGACTGTGCTCCTGCTCCTGCTCCTGCTCCCAGAAAGTGTCGGTCACATCCACGTTCCCCAGGGCCCTCATCCCTGCCATCTTCCAAGGACGTCTTCCGTCACTGGTGGTGGCCGTGTGTGAAGAGCAGTTTGGAAACATGCCTTTTGAGCCCCTTCTCATCTGGCTTCCTGCCTGTGGAGAGCGGAGGTCCTGGCTCTGCCCCTCTCACAGGTGGTCTGGGGGAATCGTCCTGCTGCAGCCCCCATGCGGCACTCGAGGTCTGTCATCTAATCGGGGTTTGTCCGCCAGGCTCACCATCCCATGGAGCCATGTGCTGTCCATGATGCCAATCCTTAATTTATGGGTCATGCTCTCAGGTCCCAGAAGCCCTTTGTGCCCAGGGAGGGTCCCTCGGCACCACCCCTCTCTCAGCATCGTCACAGAGTATCTCAGAGCCACACTGGACTTGGCCTGAAGAAGATGCCCGAGGGAGTGAGTGGCAGTGGTCTCTATAGGTGGGACGAGGACCTGTCTCCCGAGCTGCTTGAGGAAGCGGGGGACCTGAGAAAGAGTCAGGAACATGTCCTGTGGGCTCGGTGTCTTTTTTAAGTACACAAACAGCAACTTTAACTTAGCTGTTCCCTAAACGGACTCTGGTGAGAAGTTAATCAGTCACCGTATGATGAGGTTCACAAACATGGGCTGGAAGGCCAGGGACTCAGACCCGGTCTTGACGGCACATGAATGGCAACCACCCTACCCGGTTCCTTGGGCACGTGCTCTCTGGGCGCAGCTGTGCTTCTGCAGAGGCCGGACATGGCCAAGACGGTGTTGCCCCAGGGGCGGGCTGTCTGTCAACAGAGTGAAGACCAGGACTTGCTGATTGACTCACTAACTTCTTCAAGACACTTGCCAGCCTTCCACATGGAGAATATAAAAAAAAAGAAATTATCCTTAAAATATTAACATTTTGAAATATGGACATTGATGGTTCAATTAGTACATTTTCCTCCTTGCTGTTGTTTATATTTATTTATTTTTCCAATTTTTATTAATTTATTTTTATTACAGATGTTTCTCCTTTTTCTCCCATTGACACCCTCCTCCTGATCCCTCCCCATCACCCCTAGCATTGTTGTCTATGTCTGTTGGTTACGCATACATGCATATAAGTCTTGTGGTCTATCACTTCCTTACCCTATTCCCTCCTCTGAGGTCTGTCAGTCTGAATCATACTCCTTTCTATGTCTCTGAGTCTATTTCATTCATCAGCTTGTTTTGTTCATTATATTCCACAAATAAGTGAGATCATATGTACTTGTCTTTCTCTGACTGGCTTATTTCACTTAACATAATACTCTCCAGGTTCCCCCATGTTGTCTCAAAGAACAAGAGATCTATCTTTCTTACAGTTGCATAGTGTTCCATTGTGTACATGTACCACAGCTTTTTTATCCACTCATCTACTGAACGACACTTGGGCTGTTTCCAGATCTCAGCTATTGTAAATAGTGCTGCTATGAACATAGGGATGCATACGTTCTTTCAATTAGTCCTTTTTAGCTACTTATGAGCTCAGCTTTTGTTGTGCTGTCTTCCTGCCACTCCGTCCTTCTCCGGCCTGCTCGCCGGCTGGCACACCACTTCATTCTCCACGCTCCCCAAATGCGCAGTTCCATTCATTTTGAGAAATAATGTTTCATGTTCAGTTATTAATTTGAAAGTAATCTTTTATTTTAATGTCTCTCCTTACTTTTAATTTGCAGGTCAAATTTCATTAGCTTACCAACTGAAAAAGAAAAAACATGCTGGGTTTAGGTTTTTTTTTTTTCGCTGTGAGAATATAATCATAGAGCAACATATCTACTTTTAGCTGTGAATTATATGCTGGAGATAAATGTGAGATGAGCAGTCTGTGGTCACTGCTCATGGTCAGCCATGTGGGAGCAGCACCCTGAGACCACACTCAGGTGCAGCGGGAGCTGACTGATGGGCACCTGGAGTCTGAGGAGCTGAGGAGTGGACGGGAGAGCTCTGTTCTTGGGAGCCATTGGGTTGTCTTTCTTTTTCAGGTGTTGTATGAGCAGAAGGGCTTCCATTCCCTCGCCTACTACTTGAATCTTCTAAATAACCTCATTCTGTGGTGGCTCCTGCCCCCTGCCGTGGACTGGAGACAGTACGGTAGGCATTTCTCACTCCTTTCCGGAGACAGTGCTTTGCAAGGGATGACGCAGAAACAACTCGGCCTGGGAGTGGTCAGCCCGTGTCTGACGCCAGGCAGTCGGGGCCCTGCTGGTCTTTACTGGTGTCATTAAAGCTTTCTGCCTTCTTGGAACTCTGGCCTCAGCTGTGCAGTGGAGGGAGCGGGGCCATGAGCCTTCTCCCGGTGGCCCTGTTGTCTTACAGAAGCAGGGCCACTTGCCCCTCTGAGAGCATGGTCAGGGGGTCTGTGGTGGACTCGGTGGACTACCTGGACTGTGGGGAAGGTGGAGGTCAGAGTGGGCTTCAGGCTGGGCCCCAGCCCATCATATTTGTGGATGGATCGTGGGTCAGTTCTTGTGCTTGTTTTGGTAAATGACACAGTTCGTCTTGGAACCAGAATGGGTCTGTTGGTGTAGGGAGATGTCACATGTTTCCAATGGGTGGGCTAAGTTGTAATTTACTGAATTCATTTTGTTTTCTTTGAGGGAGGGGAAGAAAGCAGGTGTACATGCACCGACAGACCCTCTCCAGCCCCATTTGCTCACAGAACACACGTGTTGATGCGTTAGCTCCGCAGAAATAAACGCTGGACGACTGCCCCAACTGTGTCTCTTCTTCCATGTTCACTTTCCCTCACCACCGAGTCCTCAAACGGGCCAGATTTAATTATGTTGTGGCTCTGTATTTTGGAATAATGGTAGTAAAGGCAAAAGTTAAGAAGCAGACGCCTAAGGAAAGCATGAGCGTGTGAGGTCCTGCAGCCGGGGGCAGCCAAAGCTGGCAGGTGTCTGGAACAGGGAGGGATGTTATCTGGTGCTCAGCCTCCTTGGCCCATCTCTTTGCCATCTCAGTTCCTGCTTCTCTGGTTAAAACCGAGGCTGAGAGCTCAGCTACTGGCACTGGCTTTGACAGCATGTCCTGGCCCCAGGGTTTGACTTGAGTCTGGCTGACGACAAAGCCTGTGCCCTTCTCCTGGATTGAGCTCCAAGGTCACTGCCTGTGGGTCCCTGCATGGAGGGGTCACGCGCACAGGGTGGGAACAAGGCCAAGGCTGAAGCTGAGACGCTGCTGCAGGGGTCAGTGACACGAGAGCAATCCTGGTGTCTGTTCCCAGTGCAGAGGACCATGGTTCTCTCTGAGAGATTGACCAACGGCGTGAGGAGTGTAACCTTCGCTTAGCAGGCAGTAGACTGCCTGTGTTTATATTTGGGAATGAGAATGCCATGACGCAAGTTGTGTATTAGGAGGAATAACCTGGAAGAATGTAGTAGGGGAGGGGGCCAGTGGCAATGAGGTGACCTATTACAAGGATGTGCCACAGTGTAGAGCTAACCCAGGCAAGGCTCGGATGACTCTGGAGGAAACTGACACAGTTCAGACCGGCGGGAGGAACAGCGGAGCTGTTGAAATCGGGGAGGATGATCCTAAGAGAGGAGGACAATGGACACGGGTAGAGGAAGACCTTCCTGGAGGAAGTCTAAGTCTGAGCTATCACGGATGAGCGACATTGGTCAGTGCTGAGGACAGGAGGAGGAAGGACATTTCAAGGAGGGCGAAGTGATTGTCATGGGCAGAGGCTGGTCCCGAGTCACACTGCAGATGAAAATGGGCAGCAGGATCCAGAACACTGGAGAGACAATCTTGATCAGTGGTCATGAGGAAAAACCAGTTAGTTTCCACCTTCATGAAGGTGACAGATAAAGCTAGCCCCTGAGCTGGATCCCAAACTGGAGCGAAGACGCAGAGCTGTGCCTGGGATTCTGGGACCGATGGAGGTGCTGTGGCCCCTGAGGCAGGAAGACCTTGGCCCAGAGGTTGGCATCAGCAGAACTTCAAGAACGGAAAGCATGACCAAACTAATGAGAGAACCCAGAAAGCAGCAAGCATGCTCAGTCCCATCACCAGGAGGCAGTTAGATCACATTTTAAGTATTGGGAGAAAACACCGTCAGCTGAGAATTCCATACCTGGCAAAACTGACCTTCAATAACGAGGGAGAAACTGGTCATGTCCAGATGAACAAAAGCCACGGAGCTCACAACCACTGGTTCTGCCCTTGCAAGGAGGCCAACGGAAATCCTTCTGCTGGCAGAGGGCACCACACCGTAACTTGAGTTTATGCAGAATAGAAGTCCTGGAAAAGGCAAATATGTGCACAGATATAAAAACTGCATCATTGTATTGTGCCCACTTTCTGCTCTACCAGACTTAAATGCAAAAGCATTCCACCTAAGTCTGTGTTCCTGGGGCCGTGACAAGGAGAGATATGCCGTGTGACATCCACCTTGTGAACAGAGACGTGTTTGCCGTTGAGGGGAAGTTGGCATTGCGACGGGGTCTAAGAAGCCACTGTGTAGCTGGTATGCTCCCAAACAGGTGGGAGGAGAGGGATGAGGAATCAGAGGGGTGAGGCAGAAGCCCAGGCCTGTGAGATAAAAGCAAATGACCATGGTGACCAAAGCAAAGAGAGTCTGAAAGCAATGAGGTCCTCAGTGTGGTCCCTGGAAAGCCTGGCAGGCCAGATATCAGTAAGATGTCATATTCCAGATGCTGGCAGAGAAATGCCTCCTAGGTGACGGCCTCATCCAGGCCCACACTTGTTCAGCCCTGGACAAAACCAGTCGTGAGGGCACACATCCAGGCCTCAAATCTGGGTAAGCCCTGGAGACGACCAGGCTGGAGGCCTCCATCCTGGCCCACACCCGGGCCAGCCAAGGACACAACCATGGTAGAAAGTCCCTATTAAGACCCACACCTGGACCAGCCCTGAAGCCATCCAGGCTGGATGCCCCCATCCAGGCCCAAACAGGGGCAAGGCCTAGACACAACCAGGCAGGGGTCCCCCATCCAGGCCCACACCTATGCCAGCCATGGACAGGACAAATTAGGTGGCCAATCCAGGCCCCACACCTGGGTAAGCCCTGGACCCAACCAGGCTGGATGGCCACATACTGGTTCCTTCACTGGACAAGCCCAGACTGGATGGCCCCCATCAAGTCCACACCCAGTACAGCCCTGGAGTAGACCAGGCAGGATGGCCACGTCAAGTCTCACACTAGGGCCAGCCTGGAAAACAATCATGTTGGACTCCCCCCATCCAGGCCCACACGTGTGCCAAGCCTGGACATGACCAGGCTGGAGGCACCCAACTACGCCCACACCAGGGCCAGCCTTCCACATGACCAGGCTGGACAGCCTCCATCCAGGGAAACACCAGGGTCTGCCCTGGATACAACCAGGCAGAACCGCTCCATCCAGACCCACACCTGGGCCAGCCCTGGACACCCACACCGGGGCCAGGCCTGGACATGACCACGGTGGATTGCCCACATCCAGGCTGGAAGGCACCATCCAAGCCCACTCCCGGGACAGTTCTGGACACGACCATGGTGGCCAGCCCCTTCCAGGCCCATTCCTGGGCCAACCTCGGACACTACCAGGCTGGACGGGCCATTCCAGGCCCACTCCCAGGGCAGACCTGGACACGACCAGGCTGGTAGTCCCCATTTAGATGCACTCCCAGGCCTGTCCTGGACACAACCAGGCTGGACTGCCCCATCAAGGACACACAGGGCCAGCCTTGGACAGTACCCAGATAGATGGCACACATCCAGGCCAACACCCTGGCCAGACTGGACAAGTCCAGGGTTGACAACAACATCCAGGACCACACCTGGGACAGCCCTGCACACAACCAGCATAAAGTACTCATCCAAGCCCAATTCCCGGCACAACCTGGACCAGACCAGGGTGGACGGCCTTCATCCAGGCCCACACCCGGAGCAGCCCTGGATACCAGCAGGCTGGACAGCCTTATACAGACCCACACTTGGGCCGCCTTGGACATGACCAGACTGTAAGGCCCATTCCAGGCTCCACACCCAGTCCTGCCCTGGACACAACTGGGATGTAAGGCCCAATCAAGGATCCACACCCAAACCAGCCCTGAACACAGCCAGAATGTGAGGCCCAAACCAGGCCCCCCACCCAGTCCTGCCTTGGACACAACCGGGATGTAAAGCCCAATCGAGGCTCCACACCAGGTCCAGGCCTGAATGCAACCAGGATGTAAGGCCCACTCAAGTCTTCACAGCCAGGCCAGCCCTAGCGATGACCAGGCTATAAGGCCCAATCAAGGCTCTGTAACCGGGCCAGCCCTGGACATGACCAGGCTAGAAAGCCATACCCAGTTCGAACCCTGAACAGCCATGGACACAACCACGCCAGACGGCCCCATCCAGTCTCACACGCAGGCCAGCCCTGGACATGAGTAGGCTCGAAAGCCATACCCAGGCTGACATCTGGACCAGCCATGGACATGACCAGGCAGACCAGCCCCATCCAGTCTCACACCCGGATCAGCCCTGGACATGACCAGTATTCACAGCACCCATCCAGTCCCCAAACCTGGGTAAGTCCTGTACCTGACCAGGCTGGATGGCCACATACTGGTGCTTTCACTGGACAAGCCCAGGATGGACGGACCCCATCAAGTCCACACCTAGTCCAGCCCTGGAGTAGACCAGGCAGGATGGCCACATCCTGTCCCACACCTGGGCCGGCCCTGAACATGACCGGTGTGAACGGCTTTCATTCAGGTTCACACCTGGCCCCATTCATGAGCTGACCAGGCTGGATGGCCCCATCCAGGCCCCAACCCCCCCTGGAAATCCCAAGTCTCATGTCCCTTTTTAGGTCTACACTCATTTCAGCCCTGAACACAACCAGGCTGGATGTCCCCATCCAGGTCCACACCTGGGCCAGCCCTGGACAAGACCAGGCTATAAGGCCCAATCAAGGCTCTATACGTGGTCCAGGCCTGGTCACAACCAGGCTGTAAGGCCCAATCAAGATTCCACACTCGGGCTAGGCATGGACAGGACCAGGATAGAAAGCCATATCCAGGCCCACACCTGAACCTGCCCTGGACATGCCCAGGCTAGATGAACCCATCTAAGCATACACCTAGGCCCCAAACCTGAGTAAGCCCTGGACATGACCAGGCAGGATGGCCCCATCCAAGCATCACATCCCGGCCAGCCCTGAAAACGATCATGTTGGACTCTCCCCATCCAGGCCCACACCTGGGCCAGGCCTGGACATGACCAGTCTGGATGGCTCCATCCAGGACCCATACCTGGGCCACCTCTGGACACAACCAGGTTATAGGTCCCACCCAGGCTAACACTCGGTCAAGCTCTGGATCCTATAAGGCTGGACGCCCCCTTCTGGGCCCTCACTGGGGTCAGCCTTCATCCAGGTCCACATCTGGCCCAGTTCAAGATTGACCCGGCTGAACTGCCCCATTCAGGCCCCAAACCTGGGAAAGCCCTTGATACAACCAGGTTAAAAGGCTCCATCCAAGCCCACACTTGGGCAAGGCCTGGACATGACCAGGTTTGATGGCCCCCATCCAGGCTCACATAGAACCAGCTCTGGACCAGACCAATCTGCATGGCCCCCATCTAGGCTCACACCAGGGACATCCCTGGACATGACCCACTGGACATCCCCATTTAAGCCCACACCAGGCCCATCCCTGGACAGCCTTCATGTAGGCCCATACCAGATTCCTATTGAACATGCAGGAGGCGGCCAATCAATGTTCACTCTCATCAATGTTTCTATAACTCTCTTCCTCTCCCTTCTCTCTCTAAAAATCAATAAAGAAAAAAAAAACTTAAAAAAAAAAAAAAGAAAGAAAATGTCCTCAGGTGAGGATTAAAAACAAACAAACAAAATACCTGCCATTCTCTGGAGCACTATTAGTCCTTTGAGATTTTGTGTCTTGGCAATTGTTGACAACTTGTCTTGAAAAACCTCACAAGAATTTCCTATAGGTTTAGATGTTTCTTATGTTGACAAGGGAACTAAAACATAAATGTAAGAGGTGGGTCAAAGGGGGGGATTAAGAGGCATGTGGAAACGTGCTTTCATCTGGAGAACCTGCACTGGTGTCTCATAAATTTGCACTTGCAGACACATATTGCCACAGTCTCTGAAACCATGAAAACATCCTGTTGTTGCATCTGCTAAATTCCCTGGAGATTACTGGGGTCTAGAGGGACATGGAAGAGAAACTGAGGCACAGGGAGATATAGAGGTTTTATTTAAGGGGATTTTTCTTGGGGACAATATCTTGAGCATCTTAAAGTTCCACACCACCCTAGCCATCATCTTAGGCAAGACTGCCTTTTCACTGGGGTGACTAACTTTCGCAAGCCTCTGGAAACACCTGGTCAACTCCCAGTAATGTTTGTACAGAACCCAGATCTGCCCACAAAAGATTGTTGGTATTTGACCCCTGGCAGGAGTTGAGATTTGGGCCTGGCACCTGCCCTCTGGGTAACTTTGGGCCACATCTGTGCGCATGCTCAGTGATGTCAGCGGCGTTGTTTGGTTACTGTGATTCTGGGAGGGGAGATTCTAAACTGCCTAACTGCCCTGCTTGAGAGTTGTGGCGGTGAGGTGGTTGGCTGGAGAGAGAGTATTGGGCTCTGGCTCTCTGCGATGGAGCATATGTTTTCCTTTGTGAGGAGGCTGAACAGGGAGCCCGACTTCCATCCCTCGGGCATCATGACCTTGGATAGCCTAAGAGGCAGACAGGTCCCCCACCAAAACAGAGATACGGAAGATATCCACCTTGCTGCCATGGTGGGCAACCTATGGAGAGTGAAGAAAATTCTCTTTCTCCAACGAAATAGATTGGATGACAGAGACAATATGCACAGGTAATAGGATTGGAGGCTGGCAGCTGGGTGGGCCCAAAAACGATGGGTGGACCTGGGAGAAGTTCTCCCTGCCCAGGCCCAGCCAGATGCAGAACAGCCCTCCTGCCACCCAGGGTGCTGGCTGCCTCCCTCCTGCAGCACCTCCATGGTGTAAGGGGTCTAGAGCTCAGACCAACTTCATAAGCAGCAAAAACAAAAATGTAGGGACTCACCCCTAATTCCTTTTACGGAGCACATTCCCCACCATTTTAAAGTGATTTAACTACATATCAGTAATGTATATACAACACTTTATATTTGATGTTCACATGTTTATACTGTAATGTTACATACTATAGAAAAGTGCATAACAATACAGAGAACTCCCATAACAGATCAACTTCTGGGCTACAGGTTGTTTAAATAAACTCTAGTAACCATTATACATTAGAGTACATGTTTGTTCTTTATATATATATATGTTTTTAAAAATTTTTGTTACAGAGGTTTCACCTTTTTCCCCATTGACAGCATCCTTCACTCACCTCAACCCCCAGCATTGTTGTCTATATCCATTGGTTTTGCGTATATGTATATAATTTCTTTGGTTTATCTCTTCCCTTTTAATCAACCTCTCGGGTCTTTTTTTATCCTTAAAATCTTCATGGTGCCCAGTATAAGCAAAATGAGAAATTCAAAATTGAAATATTAGAACCTAATCACAGATGAAGGTTTTTCTTCCTCCTTTCAAACAAAAGTATTTCTGAAGGTAGAAAATTATAAATGATAACCTTTATGTGACCTTTTGAAGATGTAAAATAGTATTAAATACCAATATTGATCATTGGGAATATCTGATTTTCATACCATCTATAAATCTAAATATTGAACCAAATGAGTCATTCTATTCATTTGTATCCTGGATTTACTTTGGGATAAATTTTCTTAAAAATCAAAGTAAGACTAACTTTTTATTTTATTTTTTGTTTTTTCATCCTTGCCTGAGAACATTTTTGCATTCATCTTCAGATAGAGCAGGAGGGAGAGAGGGAGGAAGAGAGAAAGAGAAACAATGTGAGAGAGAGACACACTGAGTGGTTGTCACCCACACGACCCCAACCAGGGCTGGGACAAACTGCAATTAAGGCATGTGCCCTTAGCAGGAACCGAACATGCAACTCTCCAGTCCATGGGTCGACACTCTAACCACTAAGACAAGTCAGCTAGAGCAAGACTAACTTTTTAAGAAAAATTCTTGGTTTGCTCTTTTAGTCCTCTTTTCCATCATAAGCCTTTTAAAAATGAAAATGTATTTATTTATTTATATTTTAAAAATTTTTTCCCTTTATTGATTTTAGAGAGAGAAGAAGTGAGAGGGAGAGAGAGAGAGAGAAACTTTGATGAGAGAGATTAATTGCCTATCTCCTGCATGCCCCCCACTGGGGATCAAACCCACAACCTGGGCATGTGCCCTGACCAAGAATAAAACCAGCAACCTCTTGGTGCATGGCTCGATGCTCAACCAGTGAGCCACACCAGTGGGACAAGAACTAAAATGTATTTAAATGCCAACCATTAGAATAGAACTGCAAAAGAACTGTTGTGTTTACCATTATGTCACTTAATGTAAGGCACCATGAATGGTATAATGCCATTTATGTATCAATGAGACTTTTTTACAAACATGTTTTATTGACTTTTCAGAGAGAGATGGAAACATCAGTGTGAGAAACAACCATCGGCTGCCTCCTACTGGGCATCGAGCCCACATCCCAGGAATGTGCCTTGACAGGGAATTGAACCAAGACCTCTCAGTCTGTGGGATGACGTTCAATCCACTTGCCGAGCTCATTAAGCACTTAAAAAAATGTTTCCAATTACAGTTGTAAGACATTCTGAATTAAAAAATGATTCCACTGTTAGAGATGTTCAAGTGTGAGAAAATAAGCATCTTAGAGTCACTGAAATTCCACATTTTTTTTACCCGACAACATGTCTGCAATGTAGGTATAATGATATCATTTTACTTAATTGAAATGTTGTCTTTCTAAAGTCATAGTAATAAGTAATAGTGATACTAATGTTATCTCACAATTATTGAGCTCTAGAAACTGGAGTAAACACTTTACATAGAATCTCATTAAAGCAAAGGAGGGTATGCTGAGAGATAACTATTTTTTATATCAATTTTTTTTTATGAGAAAATCGAGGCACAGAAAAACCAAATGATAACTAGTAAGTGACAGTTAAAATAGGATCACACCCAAGTTGAACAAAATTCCCAGATCAATCTCTCTGTATTGAGATAGACTGCTTCTTTGTTAATGTGGTGAGTAACAAGAACTAATAAATATTGTGCTGTCTTCAGAAAAATACTAAGTATTTGTTCTGAAGATATAGGGATAACATATAATGTTTACAATTACATGAACAATTGTATGTGTTGATACACTGCACTCCAAGTTCCTAAAGCATCCTCTCAAATCACAAGACTCCTCTATACTGGGCCTGTATCCATGGCCATTCGAAAGTGGTACGTCTTTTAGTGAAAAAAAAATGCATGTTGGACATCGGTGACAATAATAATGAGACAGCGCTGATTCAGGTATGCAGTAGCCAAATTTGTCAACATGGGATGGAGTTGATTTAATTACTTAGAATACAAATGAATTTATCTTATTTAACTATCAGTTATTGGTGAAACTTGTGGAATGTTTATTTTGAATTCCTAGAATTTACAGTCTGTTTCTTGGCATAATACTGACAGGCAGTGAAACACCAGCAAGAGGAATGCGCAACCATTCTCCTGGACAATGGCGCTTATCCAGACGTAGCGAACATCAACGGCAACACTGCTCTGCATTATGCTGTCCTTGGTCAAAACATGGCTATAGTGGAAAAGCTGCTTTCATGCAGAGCAAATTTGGAAGTGAAAAATAGGGTACAGATCAAGTCACTTTTTACAAAATATTTGGAATACATGTTTTTACTTTAGTTACAAGTATTTTCTTTTTCACATACATGTACTGAATCAATATATGAGTCACTGTCACCATAGAAACCACTCTAATGCCAAGTCAGGGAGGGCTGGAGAAATGTGTCCGCAGAAAGGGCCATGCCCTCTCTCCCAGCTACCCTTCCACACCAGAAGGAAGACATTTTTCTTGGTGCCGGTAATGGGTGATA
The DNA here is from genome assembly GCA_037176705.1 of Molossus alvarezi. Lineage (NCBI taxonomy): Eukaryota > Metazoa > Chordata > Mammalia > Chiroptera > Molossidae > Molossus > Molossus alvarezi. Next base: position 123,096,036 of record CM073885.1, read on the forward strand.
GGCTCAGAGCCCCCAAAGACTGAAGGCCTGGTAGAGTGAAGTGCTGGTGGGGGCTGGCTGCTGTGCAGGTGGGGGTTTAGGAACTGGGTGCTGCTGGGGAGGGGGGAGGGAAGACCTAGCCCCAGCAGAGGGAGCTGGGTGAGGGCAAGTGGGAAGGGGAAGCAGCAGCCCACAGGCAATGAAGTAATGAAGGTACATCAGGGTAAATGCTGTGATAGGAACAAAGATTCTTGGAACCAGGACTGTAGGTGTTTGACTGTTTGAAGAATGATATTGCAGTTAATCTGTTGAGGGAGAGGAGAGAATTTTATTTTTTCTTTATGCTTTTTCTTTTTTAGGAAGATAGGAAGTGATAGGGAGAGACAAATAAAAACATCCCTGAGAGATCAGAGATTGGCCGGCTCCTACATGCCCCTCACTGGGGATTGGACCCACAGCCTGGGCATAGGCTCTGACTGGGAATCAAACCAGCAACCTCTTGGTGCATGAGCTGATGCTCAATCATTGAGCCACACTAGCTGGACTAGAGGGAGGAGGGCATTTTAAAGGGAAGGAGCGCCCAGTGACTGAATAGGGCTGAGAAGAAAGGGGGTATTTTTTATCTACTTTCTATTTCATATGTCTAAGGTCAGAGAATCTTTTATAAGTTTGAAAATTCAGTTTGGATGTATGTAATTTTATAAATCAAAAATTGTTTTTGCTGCTTTACAGGATGGGCTCACACCACTTTCACTTGCTCAACGTGAAAACAGAAAGCAAGTGGTGTCACTATTACTTAATAGTGGAGCAGCTCTGCCTACAGTCAATGAGATGGAGAGGTACCATTCACTTTTTGTAAACCTTAGTACTGTTCTAAAGTGGTAACTGCCACTCAAGTCAGAAGGATGAGATTAATAAGAGGATTAACTTGCTATATTACCTCATTTAATTGTCCTAAGAACCTTTCCAAATAAGGCACTAAGATTTTTATTTTGTATTTGTGTGTTGTTACTCTTCACCCAAGGGTAGTTTTCAATTGATTTTTTAGATAGAGTGGGGGGGAGGGGAGAGAGAAAGAGAAAGAGAGAGAGAGAGAAATTTGAAAGAGATACATTAATTTGTTGCCTAGGGCATGAGCCTGACCTGGGCCAGGGATTGATTCCCTAACCCAGGTACATTTTTCTGGTTAGTAATCTACCCCCACGTCTTTTGTCTGTAGCCAACGCTCTAACTCTGAGCCAAACTGGCAGGAACAAGGGTTTTATTTTATAGAGGCAGACTTTGAACCAAAGACAAGTGACTTGTTGGAGAAGAAATAGCTGTTGGTTATAGAACTAAAATGTCTGAGTTCAAGACACTTGCCATTATGTCAACTTACCTCCAATTATTTCACTGAACTATACTGCTCTCAATTCATAACTGTTTCATGTTACTTGATTTTATTTATTTATATTTTTAATTCGTCACTTGAGAATATTTTTCTATTTATCATTAGATAGAGTAGGAGGGAGGGAAGGAGAGAGAGAGAGAGACAAAGACAAACATCAATGTGATAGAGCCACATGGACTGGTTGCCTTCTGCATGACCCGACCAGGGCCAGGGATGAATCGCAACCAAGGTACATGCCATTTACCAGAATCAAACCCAAGACTTATTAGTCCATGAGCCGATGCTCTAACCACTGAACTAAACAGTTCAGGGCACATTATTTGATTTTAATTTACATGCTTAATGAAAAGCTTGTAGAACTTATAAATTTGAAGTGTCTTATAGAATTATAATTTTAATATTAGCTCTAATAGTATCTGACATTTTAATAATTTAATATATTAAAATATTTTTATATTAATATTGAGATAGTAATATTATGTATCGACATTTTTTTATGTAAAGCAATCAACAACAAACATCTGACAATGAAGAAGAAAGGAGACCGGAAACATGTTCAGAAAAAAGAAATCTTGGTAAGAATTCTGATAGTGAATTACTCTTGATGGCTCTACTGTAGATAAAGTCCAAGAAAAAAATTTTTGGTAATAAAAGAGCAGTGAAAACAAACAAACAAACAAAATTTGTAAGTTATATATATAGTTTTCTTAATTTCTTTCTTGATAGAACAGTAGTCAGTCTTATTTAAATAGTTAATTGTAGTTCATCTAAAATCTGGGGCAATGTTGTTAGAAAAGAACTTTGTTTATTTAGCCATGACTCCTAAAATCCCATATAATACATTTATGTAAAAAAGAAAAATGATTTTAAGTTAGGATGTTGTATATTTCATGTATAGTCACATTATAAAAATAAGACTTATTGTAAAAATGGATCTGTTGTTTAGTTTTTACAACAAATGTACTGTATTTAGTGAATGAGTACTTGTTATGACATAGTGATTGGTCTCACTGAAAAAGTAACTGAAACAAGGAATTCAATAGTATGTTCCTGGTACCATAAGCAAATGGTAACAATACAAGTGCTACAAATTTAGTCAGTGTGCAACAATCACAATGACAGTGTTTTTTTTTAAAGATATCTACCAGAAGTACAGAAGTCAGAAAGGCAATGCCTGTTGAGAAGCATAGGTTATTTTACATATTATTATACCAACTAGGTTTCACTAGTATCAACCTCATTCCTCAGAAGTCAAAACAAAATAGATATGTTGACTTCATTAGAACAAGATGTTTTCTTCTGTTTGTTGGATAATTGTCATGATGCTGTAGGTTGGTTTTGCAAGTTTTAGGAAACACAAAAATAAAATAGGGTTTTGACCTTGAAGGTGCTTATAATATCAAGGTGTCCCTGGTTTATTTCTGTGGGTTTTCTTTTTTTAAACAGAATTTTCAGAGTAAATTTTATAATTCTGTCATTCATTTGTACACTTAATGGTTTTCTATTGAACTCTCAACTGTCTTTTAGGTTCTAAGTGTTAATTCTGATGTTGCAGAATTCAAACATTTTAAAAACACCATTCCTGCCCTCCAGGAGATTATCTTCATTGTCATTTTTATTATTTACTGTACTTTATTCAGTACTAACTAAGTGCCAGAACAAACTAGATGCTTAAAATTAACATTATTTATTTGGTTTTATTGGTGTGTAGTATGTGCTAGATACTTTAGGTCCATGATGAAAATTAGAGTTTTAAAAATGCAGATGAGGCCTAGACCATGTAACTCACTTATTAAATCCTCGTTCCAGTGTTGCACAGGTAGTGGGTTTGATCCTACTCAGGGCACATACCGGAATCAACCAATGAATGTATAAACAGGTAAAGCAATAAGTCAATGTTTCTCTCTTCTTTCTCTTTGTTTCTTTCCTGTCTCTTTCTCAAATGACTTATTAAAAGATTTTTAAAAAATAGAAGTATGTGTTATATTTAAAATAAGCATGCAGACTATGAAGCAGCTGGCTAGGTAAAGGGCAGAAGGGTGATGTTTGGCAGGAGGAACATCTATGGAAATTACACATTTGGCAGCAGGAGCAGCCATACAAAAGGTAAGATTGACATAAACTTTGCAGGATCTATGAGCAGTTCAGTTTTGATGGTGCAAAATGTGTGCTATGGTAATGGTCGATGATGAGGTGAATACCTAGTTAAGGCAAGCTTATGACAATTTTTAGGACTACAGAAGGAATAGATCTTATTCTTTAGGCCTTGGAAATTTATCAAATAGAATGCTTTTAGCTGCAGATAATATGTGAATTAACAGTGGCGAAAACAATAGGAACCAGGATATTTCAGTGATGTCATCAAAATCCCAGGTGTCTCTTTTTCAGCTTATGTCTCAGTTTTTGTCAGCTGATTATAGATGGCTCCAAAGCATATTCTCATCTGACAATATATAAAGAAAGGAAGGACTACTTTTTCATGTGCGTTTCTTTTAAAAAAAGTTTTTTAAAGTATAGTTGGCACTCAATATATTGTTTTCAGGTGTACAATATAATGATTTGACATTTATATACCTTATGATGTGATCATCATGATGTCTAGTAACCATTTATCACTGTGCAAAATTGTTATGATATTGACACACTCCCCGTGCTGTACACTACATCCTTGTGGTTTATATGTTTTATACCTGGAAGTTGGCACTTTTTATTCACATCCTATCTCATCAATCTCAACACACTACCCTCTGGAAAACAAAAGTTTATTGTCTGCATTATGGGATCAGTTTCTGTTTTGTTTTGTTGTTTTAGATTCTATATATAAGTGAGATAATATGGTATTTATCTTTCTGTGTCTCATTTCACGTAGCATAACACCCTGTTGGTCCACCCATGTTGCTATAAATGTCAAGATTTTATTCTATTTTATGGGTAATATTTTATTCTGTATATACAAGGTATCCTAAAAAAATTGTGTGCACACTTTAACAGCTGATAGCTCAATTGATGTTTCTTTCTTTTCAGATTCAACCCATTGGGATTTATAATTATTCAAAGTGTGTATAAATGTTTTGGGACATCTTGCTTATTCATTTATCTGTCAAAGGACACCTATGCTGCTTCCACATCCTGGCCAGTGTAAATAATGCCGCGATAGGAAGAAAATTGCAAGACTTGCAGTAGACTTCTGACATTTTATAGGCTTGGGTTACATCACATGCTCAATGCTAAATCAGTTAGGGGTAAACTAGATTCTGTGTTTAGCTTAGTATAATCAATTTTCTTTTTGAAGCTGTGGAGATACCACTTCTATTTTGCATGAGGACAGAAACTGTCCAAATACAGTTGTAGTTCTCCTGTAGGAATGAAGACTAAGGTAGGGAGCCAGCAATATTCATAGCAGGGATTTGTTGGAAAATTTTAAGCAGAAAGGCAACAAGATTAGATTTAATGAGGGCTCACTGGTTGTGGTATGAAGCAGAGATTAGGAAGCATTTTCTGCAAAGGGCCTGATTTTAGGCCGTGTGGTCTGTCGTTTCTACTCAAGCCTGCCTTGTGGTGAGAAAGCAGTCACAGACAACATGGAAGTGACCAGGCTTGACTGAGTACCAATGAACTTGATTAACCCAAGCAGATGGCAGGTTGGTTTGGCCTGTGGGCCCTAGTTTGCTGCCCCCTCATGTAGAGGACAGATAGAAAGAAACCACATAAAAAGACTGGAAAGGAAGCTTTTCCTTCTTAGACTAGCATCAGTCCATTATAAAGTTTTCACCCAAAAGCTGAGTTTATTAAATTTAAATGTTGGTGTTTTGCTAGGCCTATGTTTTCCACTTGTTTTGCTTTAAAAGTCTTATTAATTTAAGAGGAAACAGTAATAATTGGTGGAATTTTTCCCCTTGTGAAAGACATCTGTGAAAGAACCATGATTGATGAGGGTAGTTGACAGTAGCAAAATAAAGCATAGACAGTGCAGAGGTCTAGGTGATATGGTTTAGTGATGATTGAATGTGAAAAGTTAGCAGGAAGAAAGGAATCTAAGATGGCACATGGTTTGCAAGGTGGTGCACTGGCATTTAAATGGGACATGAAGAATAGGACTTCATCAGATGAACAGGAAAGAGCCACAGTTGACAGGGAAGACCAGTTTTCTTCTATACATGTTGTGATTGGTGGAATATCCATGGATAATTACTCTACATTTAAGATGCAATTTCTTTGACTCTTTAACTTGTCCTGTCAACAACTGCCTTTAATAGGTAAGTCATGGTTTTAGCTAAATACAAAATTAAGAAAAAGATTAGGAACAAATAAAAAAAACTCTGTAGTCACTAGGACACTTAAACTTTATATGGTAATCACCATTCTTTAGTTGTTATCCCAGTTACTTGATTGATTCTTGAATATTGTAAAAAGGTAATAAACCCTGCTTAGTTCGAGAAAATTTTCAGTGAGATGTCTTCATTTTCTATATAGGAACTGCCATGCTCTAGTACATGTTGTCAATCATTAGGATTCTGTATTTTCTACTCTGAGTAATTGGCATTGTTGCTTGTTTTACATTATTTTCTGACATCATCCTTTCATTTATCCCTTGACCTTTGCTCAATTAGATACAGATCTACAGGAATCTCCAAAAACATCAAGAGAAACAAATTTCAGAACAGGTATTCTATGAAATTACTTTCTAATTGTGTATAGCATATCAACCAAAGTAATAAAAATTGCAGTAGTAAAAATGCAATTTTGTTGGAGGTTCCTAAACCCACACTTAGGTTTCCTTGTTCACTAGAAGAATGTACAGGACTCAACATATAGTTTTACTCACAGTGTGATTTATTACAGTGAAAGGACCAAAGCACAATCAGCAGAGAAGAGGTGTGTGTGTGACAAAGTGTGAAGGAAAGCAGGCTCAAGCTTCCAAGTGTCCTCTCCCTTTGAAGTTATCAAGATGTGCTTAATTATTAGTGTGAAATTCTGACAACACACCTGAAATGTCATCTACCAGTACCCTAGTCTCCTTAGACTCATTATTATCATCCTGCATCCAGAGTTTTCATTAAGGTTTACTCTTGCTGCTGTACTTTCTATGGGTGTTGACAAATGTGCGATTACTCATATCCACCATTACAGTACCATATAGAATCATTTCACTGCCTTAGAAATCCTGTGCTCTGCTCATTCATCACTTCCTCTCCCTCACCCCTGGACACCACTGATCTGTTTACTGTGTCCTTAGTTTCACCTTTTCCTGAATGTTGTATAGTCAATCATACAGTGCGTATATTTTTGAATGTTGAAAAAAAATTAAATTGCCAAGGTAATTGAATATAATTATTCAATAAGTTCTTTCTGCTTTGTGGTTGTTGTTGTCTGTCATCAGCATAGATCTGATGTCATATTCTCTACAAGGTTACAAAGGGTGATTTCCATGGGCATGACAGGGAGGGTTGAGGAAAAGGACCTCACGCACTATGCAGAGCACTAACTGCTTGGACCATCCTGCTCCATGCGGTGGGTCCAGAAAGGCTCCAGCAATGGAAGGAGACAGTCTCAAGGGTTACACTCGATACAACTGGAGTCACAAAGGATTTCATACTTATCTTGCAGTTGGAAATAGGGCCAGAAAGAGTCTGTTTCCTAAGTTGTGCTGTGCCTATCGACCAACCTTCCTTGTTATAGAGCATCTCTTAATCTGGCTGTTCTTCACTGAAAAGCTGGAGAAGTTGTGTTGTGTTACTGTTCTAACTGCTGTTAATAAAAGGAGTCCAGAAAAATCATGCTATTTAGGTTTGACATTGTTAATTTACGATATTGCTTTTACTAATGATACCATTTTCTGTCTGTCTGATGGTGTTTGGTTAGGGTTATGATCATTGTAAATAGCAATTTCCTTGTAGGCATCAAATTTTGATAAATCCCATTCTTCTTTTGACTTGGCATTTGATATATTTAAAATGAGAAAGTAAATGTTCATAGGGTATTAAGGGCCTATGAATAATATCATTACTATTCACTGTAGTATAGTCTTCCGGTGTGGTCCAAAGGAATACTTTCCAACAAAGCTTTAGTCTGTTACTTTTTAAGTTTTGTATAGTTCTATTGTTGATTTAAATGTATTTTACTTTTTTCTTTAATAGTGGATAAGAGCTCTGAAGAAGTCTCTTTAAGGAGGTAGGATTTTATAAACGTTTAAAAATTATGTTAACTAAGGAAATGCAGAGAAAAGAAACTAGCATTTCTAGTGTTACTCTGTGTGCTACACCCTATATTATGTAGTTAATATGTGTTATGTAGTCATCACAATAGTTTTACAAAATAACTGTGCTATTATAGCCTACATTTTATTAATTAGGCAGTTGTGGTTCAGGGAACTAGATTGACCCATGACTCCATCTGACTCCTGATTTGACTACCTGCTTGGCTCTTAGATGTATTCTGTTGCCCTCAACATACACAGATAAAGTTCCCATGTAGCACTGGCATCAAGGCACAGATGTAAGTCAGACCAACTGAGAAAGTCAAATCTAGGTGTGTGTTAACTCAGGCTTAGAGTTTTCCTGAGAAGCCCAGTTAGTGTAAGCATGTGTCTTCTTATACTTGACAATAGCAGTGGTAGATAGTACCTTGTTTTTAGCTAGGGCCACAGAACCCAGTTTTTACCTAAGCAAAGTCTAATCAGGCAAATGTTTTTAAGTAATGACATTAATTCTTCCTAAAATAAATTATGAATCTGTAAGTAAAAAATATCTATGTACAGACCCTATTATTTTAATTAAATTCAGCATCTATTTAGAGGATTTTTAAAATTATTTTCTTTATTTACTGACTTTTTAGTATAGTTTTTCCTTCAGGCAAGCACCTTTACCTAGTTGTATCAGGGTGTTTTTTGTTTTGTTTTTTTTTTGTCCTTTTTTCTTCTTCCATGACTTTTTATTGATTTTTTAAATGATTTTCTCTGCATGTTTTGGTATTTCTTCCACTGTGTTATTTTATTTCACTGTTGCCAGCTACTTGTTCTCCATTTTTCTATAGATGATATAGAAGGGACAAAGAATTTTAGGATTTTAAGGAATCCTAGCAATTAATTAATCAAAAAACCCTCCAGCACTTGAAGCTGTGTCTCACGTGCTGGCCAAGTGGTTGTTCCCATGGAGAATATGAAACTCAGAGAGATGAAAGTGACTCACTGGGATATAAGTGGTGGAGAGGAGATGTAAATTCAGATTTCTATATATGATACTCTCCCTTCATTACCATCCTGTAGCTGAGTCTTTTAATAATAGAAATATGGGGAGTGGGTGTAATAAACACAGTGGAAAGAGGATAAGAGTGAAATTAGCAGGAGAACTCAAGTTTCAACAATGGGTTTGAAACAGACATCAGAGTTTTAGAACAGAGATGAAATTATTGGGGTTTATGACAGTTAAAGATAAGTTTTAAAAAGGAAGACCACAGGATGTTGGGAGTTGTCTAGAAAAGGAGATTGAAATAAGGGCCTCAAGGGAGTCTGGAAGAGGTTGATCATCTTTTGTTTGTTTAATGGGAAGAACTAGCAAAATTCAAGGTTTCTATAGAAAGATGTTAAAATAATTTGAGCCACTAGATACTCTTTTTTTTAAATCTCTGACTTACAGAGTGGGGCTTAGGTCCCCTTGAGTCCTAGGGGACTGGCGATTGCTGACCTACATAGAACTAGGGCCCAAGGCAGGTGTCTTCTCACCTCTACCTCTTTTCCCCATTGGCTGATGTTCTTTCCATGTGCATGGAGGGTGTGCAGGGGCAGGACTGGCTGTCAAATCGGTGATGGAGTTGGGTACTTGGTAGCATGCCTATGTTATGAGTGGATCACCAAGACTCCATTAGTTTGATTTCCCGGACCAGGAAAATGGAGAGCTGCTAGTGTTGGTCATTTGAGCCCATTCTAGTTTCAGGAGTCTGTGCCTTTACGTGCTGGAGATTTCAGGGTTGGAGCCTGTCATGTGCCCTGCAGAAGGGTGATCTGAGTATGGGAAGACTAGCAACATAAATTTGTTTTTCAACATTTGGACACTTAACTTTGAATCACTTCAGGGAACTTTTGTACGGTTTTAAGGTAACAAAAAAAAAAGAAATGGGTTTTCTTTAATAAATGGTTTTCATGATAAAAACCAAGACTGCCATTTTTGACATAGATTAGTCTTTGAACCAGGAAAACACAATGAAGTGACAGTGTATCTTTCTACCTTAATAGAGGTAATCAGATTTATTTAAGTTTAGGTAACAAAAGTTATGCCAGCCATTAATTGTGGAAAACAAATTAATATCAGGCAGAGGGTGTTCTCATTAAATAGTTTATAATTTGGGAGAGGTGGTAGCAGAAATAGACACCTGAAAGTGTTTTTTAAAAAGATGTCCAATATGAATTATTTCAAGGATTTTATTTCATATACAAATAGCTAATCTTTATTTAATTTTTTTGTGAAAGAAATGATGTTACTCATTTTTGTTGTATATTTTACTCTAATGACTTTTCAGAAACCCTGGCCATGATAATTCATTGGCTCTATCAGTTGATGAAGACTGCAAGGTAAAGTGCTCTCTTGTGAAATTAGGTTATCTGCTTCTAATTTAATTTTGTGTAGCACTTTTAAAATTTTATAGGGTCCTACTTCTCATTGTTCTATTTTGTAATGGAAAAATTAGTCTTATTTAAATCCTGAACCAAGAATATGTTTTTAATTTTTTATTGATTTTATAAAGAGAGAAAGGGATAGGGAGAGAGAGAGAGAGATAGAAACATTGTGCAAGAAAAACAGTGATTGGTTGCCTCTAGATTTACCCGAACCTGGACTGACCCAGCAACCGGTTTATGCATCCTGTTTGGGATTAAAACTCATGACTCTTCAGTACACTGGATCATGCTCCATCAGCTGAGCCACACTGGCCAGGGCAGAAAGATTTTCTATTTTATTCTGTGATTGCTTTTATAATCAAGTTTTACAATAAGTGAATCCTTAGAGACAGAAATTAGACAAGTTTTTTCTAAACACTGCAACAGGGGAATGGGGAGTTACTGTTTCATGGGAAGGGGGTTTCCTTCTGGAGTGAGAGTGAGACAGAGAGAGGAGGAGAGAGAAAGAAGAATTGATTGGTTGCTTCTTGTATGTGCCTTCACAAGACAAACCCACTAACTTGGTATATTGTGACAAGACTAACCAAATGAGCTACCCAACCAGGGCCTTTTTTGTTTGCATTTTCAGAAAATATTTTTATTATCTCTTTATTTTTAGTCTATGTGTATCTCTTGCTGAGATGGGTCTCTTGTAGACAGTACATGTAGAAATATTGTTTTCTTATTCACTCATCTACTCTATGTCTTTTGATCACAGCAGTGAAGTCTTTTGTATTTAAAGTGATTGTTGACAGCCCTGTCTAGATTGGGGACTAAACTGTTAGAGTGTCAGCCTGCAGATGAGGGTCAAAGCATTGTGAGTTTGATTCTCAGTCAAGGTCCTGTACCTGGGTTGCAGATTCCATCCCCTGCCCTCATTGGGGTCATGTGGAAGGTAACCATTTGATGTGTCTCTCTCTGATTGATATTTCTCTTTCTCTATGTCTCTCTTTCCCTCCCTCCCTTCTGCTCTATCTAAAAATCAATGGAAAAATATCCTATGGAGAGAATGAACAAAAACAAATAAATTCAAGGGATTATTGATAAGAATGCATGTATTGCTATTTTATTGTTTACAATTATGTCCCTGTAACCTTTTTATTTTTTATTATACAGAAGTCTTTGTAACATTTTCTCTATTACTGGCTTTGGTGACAATCTCCTTTAACATACCTGGGAAGCTCTTTTATTTCTTTTTCAATGTCAAATGATAGACTTGCTGAGTAGAGTGTTCTTGGTTGTAGGTCCTTCTATTTCATCACTGGAAATATTTTGTGCCAATCTCTACCAGCTTGAAATATTTCTCTTCAGGAAGCATCTGATGGTCTATTAAGAGTTTCCTTGCTGGTAACTATCTTTTTTACTTCAGCTGCTTTTAAGATTTCTATTTTGTCTTTATTCTTTGCCATTTAAAGTGTCTTGATGTACACCTCTTTGGAGTCATCTTGTTTGGGACTCTCTTTGCATCATGCACTTGTACGTCTATTTTCTTCAGCAGGTTAGGGCGGTTTTCAGTCATTATTTCTTCAAATAAGTTTTTAATTTTTTGCTATCTTCTCTTCTGGTACTTCTACAATGTAAATATTGCTGTGCTTTGTGTTGTCCCAGAATTCCAAAGAAGCCACATTAAAAAAAATTTTGTTGTTATTGTTGCTCCAATTGGATGTTTCTTGCTCTCTTGTCTTCTAAATCAATTATTCTTTTCTCTGCTTTATTAAATCTGCTTTTGATTTCTTCTAGTGTATTCTTTATTTTAGATATTTGATTTTTCATGTGTCACTGGTTGTTTTTAATGGTTTTTTTTGATACTTGTTATCTCTTTGTTAAAGTTCTCACTACGTACCCTAAGCACCCTTGTAACCATTCTTTTTAACTATGTATCCGGTAAATATGTTGCCTCCATATCTTTTATTTCTATTTCTGGGGACTTCTCCTGTTCTTTCATTTAGGGCATGTTTCTTTGTCTTCCCGTTTTGGCCACTCCTTTGTATTTGTTTCGGTGTATTGGGTAGATTTGCTGTGCCTCCCTGTCTTAGTACAATAACCTTATGTATTAGGTGTCTTGTGGAGCTTTGTGGCACAATCTTTATGATCTCCTGAGCTAGGTGCTCTAGGAATGTCACTTGAGTGTGTTATGCCAGCCCTCTTTATAGAGAATGTAGATTAGTGTTGGCCTGTTTGTGGATGGGGTTGATCCTCATGCTGGCTGACCACACTATACAAGTTGCTGTTCAAAGGCTGACCCATGTCAAGTAATTCAGGCCAGTGTGGTCTAGTGCCTTCAGAGATCTTTGGGTGTTTTGCTTGTGGAGCTAATTGGGTCATGCTCTGAAGCCCCCCACTAGATGTGTTGGTTGGGGGCTTATTGGGAGGGACTCTGGTCCAAGTCAATGTGAGGCTCTGCCTTTGACTTCCATCGGTCTACCTGTGTGAACCTACAAAGCCATCAAGTGTTTCTGACTGCCTCTGCTGGGCCTGGGTGCCTCTGGGAGTGGCCAAGCCGCACACCAATGCCTCTGTCCACCAGCACCGAGTCTGTGGGGCAGGTGAGCAAAAAGCTCAAGTCACTTCGAGATGCACCTCTGCCTGGCAGCTTTCTCTTGGGGTCAGTCACTGAAAGAGTTTCTGTTGGTATGTGAGTTGCATGAGGTTAAGTGAGTCATCAGGTAGGTGGAGTGGTGTTCACCAGATTGACACAGATTCAAACTCAGCTTCATTGCTGGGTGTGAGGCCACTTAGCAAAAGTCCCAGGTTATACCAGTGTGAGCCACCACCCACCATGAACCCGTGGCTTTTTTTGGTTGGTTGGGCTGCAGGAAGTCATTAGGGTAAGGCCAGCAGAATTAATCAGGCCCCAAAACACCAAGATTTGGCTGTGTGAAGGAAGGGCTCTGCACCTGAAAGTTGACCTTAGTTAGACCTGCAAGAGAAAAATGGCCTCCACCGCAAAGTTACACAATTCAGTCCCTGACACTCCTTGAGTCTCTTCATACCTCCTCAAGAGACTTCCATGAGCACCATGAGCTCAGACTCCTCAGCAGTGTGTAACTTCATAGGATAGGTGACATGGAGTCAGGACAGTGTAGCTAGTGCATTTCTAAGGCTTATGCCATATGAGAAAAGTGCTTGACCCAGGAATCATGGCTTCTGTGGGCATTGTGGTAGAGAAGCTCAGAAAAGGGGGGCCCAGAGGCCATTTCTTCATCCTGTCTCCAGAGCCACACAAAGCAGTCTCTGCTCTCATGACTCCAGTGCACTTTGAGCCACCCTTTCTTCACAGGCTCAGGGTGAGTGGTGGGAATGATATTTGTGTCCTGGCCCTTTAAGAAAACTCTTGTGTTTCTAGCAAATTCTCCTCTCTTCCTGGAGGATAGAATCCTGGTCAATTTTTACAGCCACATGTTATATGGGCTCCTCTTCCTGGCTCTGGTGTTCAGGGCTGGGGAACTATGTTTGGGGCTGAGACCTTTGCAGCTGAGATAGTCCTCAGCATTCTCAACCACAAGTGGGTGCAGGGCCAGCCCCTTTTGAATCTTTATTCTTCCTTCCAGTCTAGCTGAGGCTTCTTCTGTAGATCCTTGGTTTGAAAACTAGTGTTCAGCTAGTCTTCATTTGGTTATTTAGGTTGGTAGCTGTATAATTTAGTTGTATTTTCCATTAGTCCAGGGAGGAGGTGTGACTTTCACCTTTTTTACCTCCATCTTGGATCACCCCCTAAAATGTTTTTGAAATGCACTGCAGAGGCTCACTATTTAGGATATGGTGAGGTAAAATGCAGGGTAGGGCTCTGTGTAGATATGGTGAGGTAAAATATTTCAAGTGAGGATGCCTTTGTAACATTAAAATTCAGTGACTGATTTATTTTTAATAAATTAAAATCTAATGAATTGTTTTGTTTCTATAGTGACAAAATTAGGTTTGAGGGTTCATGCTTTTGTTTTAGTTTACACCAAGGCAAGTTCTTTTTTGGTGTTTAGTTACAATGCAGTAATATGGCACTGGCTAAAAATAGATTAAAGATTCTAACAGTTAAATTTTAACTATATTCTACTTTTTCTTTGCCCATACTTGATGACTTAAGGATGAAGTTATTTCAAAAACATGTATGCCAACAGCAAAGACATCTGAAAATCAAAGCAAGCAGATTCATCTTCCACCTTTGCATCTGGTTAAAAAATCTCAAGAATCAGAAATAAATAGGGCATGTGACAGAGTAGATATATCTGAACAGTCAGGACATTCTTCTGTGCAAAATTATGATAAAAACAGGGGCAAACAAGAGAGATTAGAAGAGAAGAAGAAGTTAAAACTTGCCAGGGAAGAGTTAAATCAGACGAGTCATGAATTTTGTGTAAAATTCAAGTATGTTTCTGATGAAAAACCCCAACTGCCAGAAGTTTTTCCTTTTCCCTCACACCCTTGGTTTTCATCCTCAGAAGACTCTACTTGGTTACCTAATTCTAAGGTTTGCTTAGGTAAAAAGACATTACACTCTGAAAATGATCACAAACCAGACACTGAACATGTTTTAAACAAAAAGGAGGAGAGTCTTTGTGATGATACAGAAAATAAAATAGTAAGAGACCCAGTAGTTCCATTTGAAGTGGAAGAAGACCAAGAGTTTGATATTCAGATGACAAAAAATATGAACCCAAATATCACTAACTGGAAATTAGGCATTGGACATGCACCTCAGTGTAGTGATCCAAAAAACCATCTTGATTTGCAGCTTGCCCACGGCAATGAAACAAAGCACATGATTCCAAAAAAAAGCCACGATGCTTCTGCTGTTACAAGTACTTGTAAGGAAACAAACCCAAACCAAGACTCATTCCAGAAGCCTTTAAATGTACATCATTACAATGCTAGTAACTGTAAAAGTGTGGAATCTAACTTAGAAGATTGGAGTTTCTCTGCACCATGTAATGACAGAACACCCAAAGTACACATAAATGAAAAATTACAGCAAAATATGCAAAGGGTTCAGAATAATGCAGACATGTGCAGAGCAGAGCTCCTTGCTTTGGGCAAAGAGAAAGTGCAACTTCAAAAAGAGGTAGGGTATCATTTGCTGCTACTCTGTTTTTTGTGTTTTGTTTTCCTTTTCTTTTTTTAAATTATCTGATCGATTCTGATTTTCCACTTCTGAAAAAATTTTGTGTGTAAAACAAGATTGTCTAAATATGTAATTGTGTATATAAATAGGTTTTCTCAACTAAATAACAGGAGTTTAAAAAACCATTCTTATGTTTGTTCTTTAGTTAATTTAAGCCTCTGTGTCAGGGTTACCTATGAACTGGGAAACTAATTTAGTTTTGTACCATAGGAACTTCTGAATCAGTAAAAAGTATATAGGAAATTGCTTGAAAAATGTAATAAGCACCAGAATTTTTTGATTTAAGTCCATTGGCTTAAATATAAATGGCCTTCTATATACAATAAAATGGAAGGGAGCCATGACTGAAAGAAGGGATATAAACAAATATACCCAGAAAACTCATCTATTTATTAGCTATAGTGTGGGTAATCTCCTATGGTTTACTCAAAACCTTGGAACTTAGAATTCCAACATGATCACATTGAGATATTTTGATTTATTTTATTTTACTATTTAGTTACAGTTTACACTTATTATTTTGTATTAGTTTCACATGGTTCGAAAATTATATACTTTACAAAGCAGTCCCAGTGATATTTGCTGTGCCCACCTTAGCTGTACATAATCATTGCAATATTATTGAAATATTTTAATAACATATATACTAACACATATATGTATTCTTTTATCACTACCCTCAGATGTTTTTGTTCAGTGAAATCTTTACATTTTGTTGTTCAATAAAGTGTGAATTCTGCCATAAAAAACTAAAACAGTGCCAGGCTGGTGTAGCTCAGTGGATTGAGCATCAGTCCCATGGACTGGGAGGTCCTGGTTCTCTTCTTAGGGCACATGCCTGAGTTGTGGGCCCAATCCCCAATAGGGGGCATACAGGAGGCAGCTGTATGGATGTTTCTTTCTCACATCAGTGTTTCTATCTCTCTCTCCCTTCCCTTCTCTCCAAAAAATCAATAAAAACATATTTAAAAAAACAAAACAAAACAAAACAAAACTAAAACTGTTGTGACCAGTTTTTCCAGTGGTTAGAGCATCAGTCCATGGACCAAAGAGTCTCAGGTTTGATTTTGGTCAAGGGCACGTACCTCCATTGCATTTGGGTCCCTGGATCTGGTTGGGTCATGTGGGAGGCAACCAACTGATGTGTTTCTCCCACATTGATATTTCTCTCTCTATCTCTCTCTTTCATTCTCTCTCTCCCTCCTCCCACTCTATCTAAAAAAATATGTGGAACAGTATCCTCAGGTGAGAATTAAGATTAAAAAAACAAAAACAAAAAAAAACAACCCTGAAATCTTTCTATTTGCGACAGCATGGATGGACCTAGAAGGTATTATGCTAAGTGAAATAAGTCAGACAGAGAAAGATAAATACCATTTGATGTCACATATATGTGGAATGTAGCTCTGACCAGTTTTGCTCAGCGGTTAGAGTGTCAGCCTGTAGACCGGAGAATCTCGAGTTCGGTTCCTGCTAAGGGCATTTACCTCGGTTGCAGTTTGTCCCTGGCCCTGGTTGGGGTTGTATGTGTGACAACCAGTATATGTGTCTTTCTCGCATCAATGTTTCTCTGTCTCTTTCCCTTTCTAACTCCCACTCTATCTGAGGATAAATGCAAAAAATGTCCTCGGGTGAGGATAAAAATACATAAATACATAAATGTGTGGAATGTAAAAAGGAAAATAGACAAACTAAGAAATCTAAAACAGACTTGGAGATAACAGAGATCTGACTGATGGGTGCCATAGGGGTTAGGGATTTGGGGATTTGGTAAAAAGGAGAAATATTAAGTACAAATAGGTAGTTCCAGAATAGTCACGGGATGTAAAGTACAACATAGGGGACATGGTCAATAATAATGCAATAACTATGTATGGTGCCATGTGGATACCTGAAATATGAAAGGAATTAACTTTTTGAAGTATCTTAGTATCTAACCCCTACTGCACAACTGTAACTAATACAAATAATATTAAATGTAAACTGTATCTGAAAGGTTAACCTAATATTTAAAAAGATAGACTACTTCCAAAAATAAAAGCATGGTAATTATCATTTTGACATGTATGATTTTATTATATAGGTCACATAAATTATTTGTAATAAAATCAGTATTTATTTCTAAAAAAGAAAACAGTTTTGAGGTGCATTGAGTGTAAACATAGAAAAAAATGGAATATTTTTCTCTTTCAAAAGGAAATGCGATGAGCCCTCCCATTACCCTAAGGCACTGAGTTACTTTTCAAAAGTCATACTTAATTTATCTGATTATTTGGATGAAATTTTCTGTTTATTTGTTCAGCCTTATAGAATTATATCATTTATTTTTCCTCATAAAATGCTAGATAATGCATCTTTATGATCTTTGGACACATCATTTAACCTTGGTTTTATTTTTGTCATCAGTAAATATGGGGCTGAGATTAGTAAATAATTACTTCCATATTTTCTCACTCTACAATTTTATAGTTATTGTATGTGAAATTTGGGGAACATTACTCATTTTCCAGAATTGTATGTTAACTGATAATTCATCGGTTTCACTCTGCTTCAGTGTTGTGGTCAACTTAGGTTCATATATTTTATGAAAGCCAACACTTTTTTGATACCCTCTAAGGTCTTAAGGAAAAAAGAATTGTTAAAGGCACTGGGGGAAAAGAACAACTTTGTGCAGAAAGAGAAATGCTTCCTATTTGTTCCTGCTGCACAGTGTCACTTCCTCTGACTCTCTGTGTAATGCAAAACCCAAGTGAGGAAGATGGAAGAGGACATGTGTTGTGTCTTTTCTTTTTATTTCTCAGTCTGTGCTAGAAGAAGGGGGTGCGGTGAGAAATGTGGTGTCCACAGAAAGGGCAAAACCCTGTCTCCCAGCTACCCTTCCCCCCCAGAAGGAAGAACTTTCTCTTTTTTGTTCTAATCCTTACCTGAGGATATTTTTCTGTTATCTTCAGATAGAGTAGGAGGAGGGGCAGAAAGAGAGAGATGGGGAGAGAAAAAGAAACATTGATGTGAGAGGGACACATCAGCTAGTTGCCTCCCATACAACCCGGACCAGGACAACCCTGACCAGCGCTGGGGATGAACTCCAGGTAGGTGCCCTCTGACCGGAATTGAACCCAAGACTCTTTGGTTCTCAGACCATCACTCTAATCAGTAAGCCAAACCGGCCTGGGTAGAAGAACTTTCTCTTGTTGCCTGGGACTGGGTGATAGGCTCAGAGCCCACAAAGGACTGAAGGACTGTGGGAGTGAAGTGCTGGTGGGGCTGGCTGCTGTGCAGACAGGGGCTTAGGAACTGGGCACTGCTGGGGATGGGGGACTGAAGACATAGCCCCAGCAGAGGAAGTTGGGTGAGGGCAAGTGGGAAGGGGAAGAGGGAAGGGGAAGCAGCAGTCCACGGGAAATGAAATAATGATGGGACAGCAGGATAGATGCTGTGATAGGAACAAAGATTCTTGAAACCAGTAGTGTAAATGTTTGTTTGGAGAATGATGTTGCAATTCATCCGTTGAAGAGGGAGAGGAGGGCATTATAAAGGGAAGGAGCACCCACTCGCTGCACAGGGCTGAGAAGAAAGGCGCTGCTTTTTATTTACTTTCTATTTTATATGTTTAAGTTCAGAGGATCTTTTGTAAGTTTTAAAATTCAGTTTGCATATATGTAATTTTATAAATCAAAAATTGTTTTTGCTGCTTTACAGGACAAGCTCTCACCACTGTCACTTGCTCAAAGTGAAAACAAAGAGCAAACAATGGAGTTTCCAGTAAAAAGAAGAGCAGTTACACCTGTCATGGATGAGACGGAGAGGTGTGGTTCATTTTTTGTAGACCTACTGTTCAAGAGTGGAATCCATCCCTCAAGTCAGAAGGATTAAATTAATAAGAGAATTGACTTGTGGAAATATCAAAACATCATTAGTTAGTTAAAAAGTAGTTATTCTGACAGGGCAACTGGAAGAACAGTATACTGTAGGATTCATATTTATAATATTGACTGATGTCATTTGCAATACGATATTTTTTATCATATGATTTTATATTTAGAGGGTTTTTATAGTAGTTTTATATTGTATAGATTCTAATTGTTAATTTACTTTATGATACAATAGTGGACTTCATCTCTCTTAGTTTTTTTAAACCATTACTTTGTATATAGTTTTCCTCAAAATATGCATGTTAAACCTAAATAGAACTTGATTTTGTCTTTTGGATGTCTCTGCTTTCAATGGCTTTTTTGACAATTACCCATGTTGTTAGGTTATACTCAGTGACCGTCACCAGATAGAGTGGGCTCGTCAGATCTTATTCTAATTTTTAGTATATTTTGATGTTTTTAGTTTTTATGGGTAGAAGGAAGAAAGGTAACTTTTATTGAATAAACATTTTGTTTAATGAAGAAAAGTCACAAGTGAGTGATAAAGAATAAAGATTTGGGCTTTTAATTCACATGAGGCAGGGGTCAATGCCTAGCTTTCCTGCTTGCCCGGTGTGTGACCTTGGGAACATTACTTACCATTTCTAAATATGTTTCCTGATATGAAAAGGATGATAATAATAAATTTTTCAAGTGTGATTGTAAGATTATCTAGTCTTTAATTTAGTGCTTAGCACATGCTTATCTGCATCAATAACACTATCACTATTATAATTATTATTAACATCATTGTTTTAAGCTACCACATACCTTTTACCTACCTGATCTCTAGCTGACTTTGAAATACAATATATCAGACTAAGGATGAAACAGGAAATTTTTCTTTTAAATTTTCACCTCCTTCAGATTGGTGACCTCAGAAAGTTTCTTATCTGTTAGAGAACTTTGAATTAGCAACTTCTATGCAATACCCAAGAGGTACAAGAGGCTTCCTTTTTGTCCCTTCATTTACACATTAAAGTTAATTTACAAAGATGAACACTTCAGAGTGTACATTGTCAGTTCTACACAAACAGGGTATTAACTTGGTAAGGAGATCAAATTAGCTTTATATAAGCAATGTAACTGAAGTTCCTGAGGGTGAAGTTCTGTCTGTGTTCTATGTACAGCCCTCATGCTTGCTGTAAATGATGAGTCCACAATAGAGTTAGGTTGCTTCTTCAGCAAGGTACTGATGTCTTTTCACAAGACAACTATGGGTGGACTGCAGAAGAAAATGCTTTTGTTACTGGTTTTAATAAAAGGCTAGTTATTACTAAATAGGTTTAAAATAATTTCACTATTACTTTTTATGTAACAGTTGAGATTTTGTAGTTTGGCTCAGGCAGTTTATGAATGGTAGTGAGTTAGTCTATGTCATCAGCCAGAAACCAAGCAAAAGGCCAGACTAGTTAGAAGTGGCAATGTGCCAGATTCTTTATCTCTGAACTTTTAAGATCTTTACCATTAGTGATCATAGCACTACACTTTTCATTCTAAGTAGAACCCCTATGCATGGCGTTATAAATAAAACCACATTTCTGATTTTTCTGAGTAGTTATTTTGGATTTTTAAGTGTTCACTTTAGCAGGAAAGTCTGTATTTTCTGGGGGATATCTCCTACACTCTCTACCCTGAATTTTTCAAGAACCTGAAGGATTCCCTAAGGCCAAGGAGACAATCTTTCATAAGTCAGATGGAGAGGATAAAAAGGACATTCTAATCTTTGTTGTTTTTATTGATTCTGTTGCTCCAGAGATGCTATTGAAACTGGTCATGATTGATCTTTCCTCCCAGGTTGCCTGTGCTGATCCAGGTTCCCAAGTCTTCATGTTGATTCACATTTGGACTTAAAAATTAAAGCTTTTTTTAGTTTACATACCTATGCTTGTAAGCTCAGCCACTATTCCAATGACCAGCACCCTGTTCTGGCAGCGGGGCCTCCTAGCTTTAGCCACCCACAGCCTTCTCCCCTCTGGCATCTGAGCCCAGACCTTCGAGGATGAGTTACCATTTGAGCATCTTTGTTTGACTCTGCCAGTGCGTGTCAGTTGGAACCATTCTAAGCTGACGAAGGGGTTCAAATAATACTGTAGTAAAAGATCAGACTTTTCTTTCTTCCCTGTTACCAGATCTGCACCCCAAGGTCACTTTATATCCTGTAGAGCATCTTTGGATAGTGGAAGTTCCCATATTACCTTTCCCAGAGTAGAAGGCACCAACTTACCTGAGTTTTCATAAGTAAGGTTGGCCCAGGTGATCTCTTTGCCATAGTATAAAACTTTCCCAAGTGACTTGAATTTACCTCAGGTTAAAAAATATATTTTTTATTTCTTTATTTTTTGTTCAGATAGAGTGGAAGGGAAAGAGAGGAAGAGAGAGAAACATTGATGTGAAAGGGACACATCGAGTGGCTGCCACCTGCACAACCCAACCAGAGCCAGGGACAAACTGCAATCGAGGTACATGCCCTTAGCAGGAATCAAACCCGGGTCTCTCAGGATGACAGGCTAACGCTCTAACCTCTGAGCCAAACCGGTCAGGGCTCAAAATATTTTAAATTATGGTTTCAATGGAAGGCAATCAACAGAAAGCTCTGAATCAAAAGTAGGTTATTGGGCATTAGGGTTGCTAAGACCCATCAATGGCTCATCAGGATCCACATGAGACAAGTATATTTTCAAGCCTGTTGGGAGTGGACAGGGAGATGAATCATCATCCTCATAATGATCTGCAGGTTCACAGTCTGAGTAGGTAGAGAGGGATAGCAGTAGTCCAGGCCAGGCCCTGACATGTTAGTTTTCTGCCATTTGCATGATTAGCTTCAAAAATCTGGGAGCATTTTATTATCTAATCTCATGAGGTAATATATTTACAAACAAATTTAGTTGCAAGTTATATAATATCTGAGATACATTCAGTTACAAATCACAAAGAACAGCTAATCAATATCAATTAACATTTTCTGAAAACTGCATCATTTGAACATTAGAATCTGTGAGAAACCCACATTGAGGTTAATTTGGGGTTCCAAAATAGTTTCAACAAATAAAGTTCATGAACAGATTTTTCCTTTGCCTTACTGTTTCTCTGAGCATCTCTTTTTGCTGTATTATCTCATTTAATTATCCTAACAACCTTTTTAATTAAGGTAGTAAGATTTTTGTTGTTGTTGTTAATCTTCACCAAACTATATTTTTTCAGTGATTTTTGATATAGAGGTGAAGGGAGGGAGAAAGGGAGGGAGGGAGGGAGGGAGAGGGAGAGAGAGAGAGAGAGAGAGAGAGAGAAGAGAATCACATTAATGGGTTGCCCATTGGTTGCCTACTGCTCAACTCTGACCTTGGCTGGAGATCGAGCCTTCAATCCAGGTACATTTTCTTGACTAGGCATCAAGCTTGAGACGCTTTTGTCCATGAGCTGAGGCTCTAACCCCAGAGCTAAACCAGCTAGCCCAAGGGTCTTGTTTTGTAGATGTGGACTTTGATCTAAAGAACGTGTTGGAGGAGAAATAACTGTTGGTTATAGAACTAAGATGTCTGAGTTCAAGACACTGCCATTATGGCAGTACAACTCCAATTAATTCACTGAACTATACTGCTCTCAATTCATGACAGTTTCACATTACTTGATTTTAAATTACATGCTTAATAAAAAGTTTGTAGAACTTACAAATTTGGAGTGTATGGTATAATTAAAGTTTTAATATTAGCTCTAACAGTATCTGATATATTTTTAGATTTTTTTTTGTATCCTCACCCGAGGACATTTTTCCATTTTTTTGTTCAGATAGAGCAGGGGGTAGAAAGAGAGAGAGAAACATTGATGGGACGGGACACATCGAGTGGCTGCCACCCACACAACCAACCAGGGCCGGGGACAAACTGCAACCGAGGTATGTGCCCTTAGGGGGAACTGAACCCGGGTCTCTCTTTACTGCAGGCCGATGCTCCAACCACTGAGCCAAAGTGGCCAGGGTAGATTTTAATATGTTTTACTCAGATTCCCTTTAGTCTTAGGGGACTGGAGATTGCTGAACTACATAAATCTAGGGCCCAAGGCAGGTGTTTTCTCACCTCTACCTCTTTTCCCCATTGGCTGATGTCCTTCCCATGTGCATGGAGGGTGTGCAGGGGCAGGACTGGCTGTCAAATCAGTGATGGAGTTGGGTAGTTGGTAGCACACCTATATTATGAGTGGATCACTGAGACTCCAGTGGATCACTGAGACTCCAAAAGCAGGAAAATAGAGAGCTCCTAGTCTTGTTCATTTGAGCTCATCCTTGTTCCAGGAATCTGTGTCTTCATAGGCTGGAGATTTCAGGATTGGAGCCTGTCACAGAGCCTGCAGAAGGGTGATCTGGGTGTGGGAAGACTAACAACATAAATTTGCTTTTTGACATTTGGACACTTAACTTTGAATCATTTCAGGGAAATTCCTGTACAGTTTTAGGGTTAAAAGAATGGGTTCTCCTTAATAAGTGGTTTTCATGCTAAAAACCAAGACTGCCACTTTTTACCTAAATTAGTTTTTGAACCAGGGACAGACAATGGGGAAGGGACAGTGTATCTTTCTACCGTGATTGAGGTCATCAGATTTGTTCAAGTTCAGGTAACAAAAGTTACGTCAACCATTAGTTGGTGAAAACAAATTAATCTGAGGCAGAGGGTGTTTTTATTAAGTAGTTTATGGGTTGGGAGAGGTGGTGGCAGAAATAGATAACTGAAAGCATTTTTTAAACAGACGCTTAATTTGAATTATATCAAGAACCTTCATTTCATGTAAAGATAACTGATCTTTCAATTAAAATTTTTGTTCCTTTTTTTAAAAAATGTCACTCATGTCTGTTGTATATTTTACTGTAATGATTTTTCAGCAACTCTGGCCTTGATAATTCATGGGATCTATCAGATGATGGAGACTGCAAGGTAAAGTGCTCTCTTGTGAAATTAATTTTCCTGCTCTGAATTTAATTTTGTGTAGCACTTTTAAAATTTCATAGTGGCCTACCTATCATTTTGTTATAATTGTATTGGATAATGTCTTTTTTTTTTTTTAAATCTGGACTGAGAATATATATATTTTTCTCAATTAATTTTACCAAGAGAGGAAAGGAGAAGCAGAGAGAGAGAAAGAGAAACATCAACTTGCTGTTCTACTTATTTGTGTATTTATTAGTTGCATTTAGTATGTGCCCTGATGAGATATTTGACCTGCAGATTTGGTGTACTTGGATGACACGCTAAACAATTGAGCTACTTAGCCAGAACCATTTTTGTTTGCATTTTCAAAAAGTATTTTTTTCCATCTCTTTACTTTCAGTTTGTATGTATCTCTTGCTAATGTGGGTCAATTGTAGACAACACATTTAGATGTCTTGTTTTCTTTTCTTTCTTTCTTTTTTATCCTCACCAGAGAACATTGTTGCATTTTATCTTCAGATAAAGTGGAAGGGAGAGAGGGAGGAAGAGAGAGAAATATCAAAGTGAATGAGACACATTGACTGGTTGCCACCCACACAACCCCAATGGGGCTGGGGACAAACTGCAACGGGGTATGCGTTTTTAGCAGGAAACATACCCAGGTGTCTCTGGTCCATGGGCCAATGCTTTAACTATTGAGCCAAATTGGCCAGGGCAATGTCTTGTTTTCTTATCCATTAATTTACTCTTTTGATCAAAGCATTTAAGTTATTTACATTAAAAGTGATTCTTAATAGCCCTGGCCAAAATTGGTTCAGAGGTTAGAGTGTTGGCACTCAGACCAAAGGGTCACAGGTTTGATTTGTAGTCAAGGGTGCATGCCTGGGTTGCAGGTTTAATCCCTGGTCCAGGCTGGGGTTGTGTTGGAGCAAACCAATGAATATGTTTCTCTCACATCAATGTCTCTCTGTCTCCTTCCCTCCACCTTCTTTCAATTTATTTGTTAAGTGTAGTTAGAGTTATTAATCTCTTATTTAATGTATTCCGGGTTTGTGGTGATTAAGAAAAAGCACTTTCCAATTTTGAAACTCTTAAAAATTCTCCTGCGACTTCTTTTTCACTTGAAAAATTTTATCTCTTATTAAATTTTTGATCTTTGAAATTTAGGCTTATATGAAGTTAGAGGTTTGGAGCCAACTAAGTTTTTTCCAGAGAGATATGCATTTATTGCAAACTTTTATAAATTATATAAACATATAGATTATTCTTTTATTTCAAAGGATTTCATGATATGTCATTTCAATGAGTGTGAGGTAAAAGTCTCCTTTTTTTTTTTTTTTTTTCCTTACTTAGGTTTCTGATCATTTTGAAAAAAAAGAATATATGTTGCATGAAAATCATGTGTTAAAGGATAAAAATGCCAAGCTAAGCCCGGGAAAAGGCACAGTAAAAAACCAGAACCAGGAAATGGATAAAAAATACTTTGAAAACATGAAAATTGTCAAAGAAAAGAATGACCATCTTCACAAGGCAATAAAGCATAATGAAGATATATTAACAAAAACATTATTTCAACATAACGAACAGCTTAATCTTCCAACAGCTGAGATTACAAAGCTAAATTTAAAACTAGAGAATGAAAAACGAAACAGAAAAAGACTGGAAACAGAAGTTGAATTATATAAGTCTAGACTGGCTACTGTCAAACAGGATCATGAGCGATGTCAGGAATCAAAAAGAGACCTACAGCTTGCTTTTGAGAGAGAAAAAGATGAATGGTTTTGCTTACAGGATGAAATAAATTTTGATATTTCTAGCCTAAAAGATGACAATGACATTCTTTGTCAAGAAATTTCTAAAGTTGAAAATAAATGTAGTCGCTTAGAAATTGAGCTTAATCAGGCCAGAGATGATCTCAGAGAAAAGACATTGGTTTTAGAAGGTGTACAAAGAGACATAACCCAGACACAATGTCAAAGAAAAGAAATAGAACATTTGTGTAAAAAGAAGAAAGATAAACTGCAGCAAATCATTGAAAATCAGAGATCCTTAGAGGAGAAGTTATCTCATTTACAAAGTGAAAATAAGTTGCTTCGACAGCAACTGGATGATGCTCACAACAAAGCTGGTGATGAAGAAATGACAGTAATTAATACCCAAGATCAGTTTCAGGATATCATAAAAGGACTACAAACTAAAAATGAACAACAACGTCTTATCCTAAATGAAAGAAATAAGGAATTAAAAAATGAATGTATTCATTTCAAACAAAAAATACATGAGTATGAAAATGCTAAAACAGAAAGAGATGTAAGTATCCAAGCTGATAAATAGACTTCAAATCTTCTAAAAGAAAATTCAAAGTAATATATGATGATGGCTAAATGTTGAATCTGGTTGAATATTAAAAATATATAGATTATAAATGTGTTTGCTTTATCATCTTAAAGGCAGACATTGTATCCAGCAAATAAACATTAGACCTGAGTGGTGCTTTGTTTGGAATAAAGACATTGTGTTGCCTGTGACATTTTAAGAGGTTAAGTTATAGATTGTTAGTATAGATTGCCATTACTAATTTAGTCTTCTGTGATACAATAGTAATTTTAATCTTTCTGTCACCACATGTTAATACCATTAAGAAGCAGGTAAATGGAAATGCTCATATGTAAAGTGAGTATTTTGAAATTAAGATTTAATTAAGTGGTTGTCTTGACAGTTAATGTTAGATTTCCCAGATGAACTGAAGTGTAGATGCTGTATCTCATAGTACCTTTTCTTCAGTGGCTTCGGATACATTTTAGTTGGTTTAATGTTATTTTTATTTATGTCAATTTGAATTAAATCGCAGTCTCAAGTGATATACTCATATGGCCTCTCAACTCTTAAAGGCATCTACTTTTTATTAAATCATCATTTGGGACAAATGTGATAAATTTTAGCAAAACTGTACTTGATTTAATTTTTCTACTATTTACAGTTTTAACATTTTTACAAATTAATTTGTTTATATTTATTACTTTGAATATTTTACAGATTAATTTGTTTATATTTATTACTTTGAATATTTTAAAATTAATTTGTTTATATTTATTATTACGAAGCCAATTCCTATCATTTGGAGATAAGTTTGTCCAATATAGAGAGAATGGTAGCTCTCTGTGACTTATTGACTTGGCATTGTATCTCCATTTCTGACTAGTGAGGGGGCTGGCAAGATTTATGTGTAGCAGGGAGAGAGGTCAAGGCCAGGTTACCTAGGGTCCTGAATGCCAATGGAATAACTTCACTTTTCTTCAATAGATAGGAATCTATTGGAAGGATTTGAGAAGAGTATTAAATATGCAATGTAATATGTAGTTAATTGAAGCCTCTGATCAAAGAAAAGAGAGAGAAAATGTTCCACAATGGTGAATTCACTACTTCTTGATCCACCTACAAACCCATTTCTCTTTGAGATGTCAGTAGATTTATAGATTTATAAGTTTTGAGATTCCCGAGGAGAGTAATTAAAGTTTAGCTGAATCAGTTGTCTTAGTAACTGAATACTGATTAGGCAGGAGGGATACATTTTCTGTGCCTTTAACCTAAATAAGCAATCAGGAATTTGTCCATGTGAGGAAAAGAAGGTGAATTGATGTATGTGGTGATATTTTTTCAGTTATATATTATGTTAATAATATATGATTCTATCGAAGTACAAATAGAGTGGGGTAAAGCAAGTTAACAGTTGTTCATGTAAAGAAAAATAAAATAAATAACAATACAAGAATAAACTTTGTTTCATGTACTCACAATTGTAAACCTTTTTTACCTTATTGTATATTTGAAGTTATATTTTATTAACATAATTTGATAATAATGTGATATATAAAATTAGTAACAAAAATATCTTACTAGGCATTTGTGAGTCAACTTCAACAAGAACTGGCTGATACTCTAAGAAAACAGTGTGTGTTAGAGGCTTCACTGCAGGTAACATCACATTATCATATAAATTTAGAAGATAAGACACAGGATTTAAAAAAGATACTAGATGAAAACAGACGTCAAGTATGTATGAAATTTAACATGTTACTCTATAGATGGTAAATATAAAGTGTTTAATTGGTATTTTAAAACATATGCAGAGTTGTGCATTTAACTATCTCCTTAATTAAGTATAGAGTATTTTTATCATTCCAAAAGCAAACTCCACGTCTCTTACCTGTCGCTACCAGCTTCTCATTTCACCCTGCACCAGGCAACAACCAGTCTACTTGCCAAGTCTATAGACTTGCCTATTCTGGATATTATATATTTACACAATCATACAACATGCAGTCCTTTGTGACTGGCTTCTTTCACTTCATGTCACATTTTATTTATATTTTTATTTATTTATTTTTTTCTCTTCACCCAAGGACATTTTTACATTTATCTTTAGATAGAGTGGAAGGGAGAGAGGGAGGAAGAGAGAGAGAAAAACATCAGTGTGAGAGAGACACATCGACTGGTTACCTCCCACATGATTCCAACCAGGGCTGGGGACAAATTGTAGCCGAGGTATGTGCCCTTAGCAGGAACCAAACCTGGGTCTCTCTGTTTCACGGGCTGACACTCTAACTGTGAGCCAAACTGGCCAGTGGGGAATGTCACATTTTAAAGGTTATTATAGCTCATATCAATATTTTATTCATTTACTTATCTTGCTGAACAATACTTTGTTGTGTGGCTCAACCATCTATCCATTCATTAGTTGATGGAACTTTGTGTTCTTTTCACTTTTGGACTGTTAATAATTCTATGAACATTAGTTTTCAAGTCATTGTGTGAACATATGTTTTAATTTTCCTGTCATTGGATTATATCCTCTGAGATAACTGGGCTGATTTCCAGCATCTCTCAGCCTTTGCTCATGCTGTCCATGCTGTCTTTTCAGTTTCTATTCCTCTTGCCTGATCCTCCATCTATTCAGAACTGGATCCCAACCTCCTCTTCTCAATGAAGTGTTCTCTGATTGTTCTAACTCTCATTGACCTTGTTCTTCTCAGCACTTGTCATCTCGTCTGTGCAGAACAATTTAGACCTTCATTTTACATTCTTTAAATTTTTGCACAAGAGATACTCTTGTCTTTCTAAGTACAAATTTTCTGTGGGGCATGTTATTTGATATGATGGTACCTATCTTTGTATAAATTGAAAATATTTGAGATTAACTATCATTAGTATGAAATTAAATGCTTTATATCACTGGTTGACTTGTGATTCAAACCCAGATAGTGAGCAACACAATGTTGAGGTGAAGAGTCTAAACTGACTAGAATAAGATAGCTCTAGCCTTCGCAAGCATTCAGAGAGTATAGTTGAGTATGCATGTACAAAGAACTTCAGTGAAGTAGAATAGATTAAATGGGACAGTGAAGAAAGACCAAGACAGTACATAAAAGAAAAATGAGAAGAATTTGATCTATTTTTACAGGTCAATTCATTGATCTTTAATATGTTTTGTTTCATTTTACTTCAAATTACAGTTTGGCAATATACATTGTATGTGTTTCCCCTACTTTCCTTAATAGAAGCTTGTAGACTTCAGGAAGAAGGATGGTATTTGTTTCTTCTTTCAACATTTTAATTTCCAGCATTATTACTAAATTGATTTTTTAGAATGATTCTTACAAAAGGATTATTTTATTTTTAAGAGCAGTTGATGTAAGACAAAACTATTATAATGAAATATAAAAATTGTGGTTTAAAAATTATAACATTATCAAGTTATATTGTTCAGTTTTTAAAATTTTAAGTTGATTCTATTATTCTTTGAATGATCAGAATGCATGAGTACTAATTAAAGAAAGATTTTATGGCCCTGGCCAGTTTGGCTCAGTGGTTGAGCATTTGCCTGTGGGCCAGAGAGTCCTGGGTTTGGTTTCTGCTATAGGCACGTACCACAAAAAAAAAAAAAAAAAAAGAAAAAAAAGAAAAGAAAAGAAAAAAAGAAAGAAAGAAAGATTTTATGCTAGGCAAAATAAGCAAATGAGAGAAAAAGAAATACCATATAATCTCATTAATGTGTGGAATCTAATGAACAAATAAACTGATAAACAAAATAGCGCTAGAGGCATGGATACATGGAACAGACAGGCAAATGTCAGTCTGGCCAGTTTGGTTCAGTGGTTGGAGTATTGGCTTGTGGACAGCTGGGCTGCAGGTTGGATTCTAATCAAGGGTACATACGTGGATTGCAGGTTCAAACCCTGGCTTCTCACTCTCTGTCTCTCTCTATCTCTCCCTTTCTACTTCAACTCTATCTAAATATTAATGGGAAAGTATCCTCAAGTGAGGATTCACAAAAGTAATTATATTGATTATTGATAGGAATATACATATTGCTATTCCATTGTTTATAATTATGTGCCCTGCCTTTTGTCTTTTTCTTTACATAGAAGTGTCTGTAACATTTCATCTAATACTATCTTGTTGCTGGTGGCCTTTTTTAGCTTATCTGGGAAGCTCTTTATTTATTCTTCAATTTTAAGTGATAGCCTTGCTGGGTAGAGTAGTGCTGGTTGTATGTTCTTTATTTTTCATCAGTTGGGATATTCTGTGCCAATTTCTACCAGCATGACATGTTTTTGTTGAGAAAGTATCTGACAGTCTTTTAATAGATCCCTATAGGTAACTATCTGTTTTTCTCTTTCTGCTTTTAAGATTTTCTCTTTGTCTTTAACCTTTGTCATTTTAATTATGAAGTCTCTTGGTGTGGGCCTTTTTGGGTTTATCTCATTTGGGACTCTCTTTGCATTCTGTGCTTGTGTGTTTATTATTATTTTTTACCAGGTCAAGAATGTTTTCAGTTATTATTTCTTCAAATATATTCTCCTATTTTTGTACTCTCTTCTCCTTCTGTTAACCCTCTAATATGGATGTTGCTGTGCTTTGTGTTGTCTTCAAATTCCCTTAAACTAGACATATTAAAAAAAAATTTTTTTTTTTTTTGCTGCTCTAATCGGGTATTTCCTGCTACCCTGTCTTCTGAATCAATGACTTTAGTCTCTTCTTCATCACATCTGCTCTTGATTCCTTTTAGTGTATTCTTTATTTCAGGTATTATATTCTTCATTTCTCACTGGGTTTTGTTAATCGTTTCTTTGTCCTTTTTTATACTTGCAATAAATGTTGAAGTTTTTACTATGTTCCTTGAACATCCTTATAACCATTGTCTTAAAATTTGTATCTAGTATATATTGTGCCTCCATTTTATTTATTTCTTTTTTTGGAGATTTTTTCTGTTCTTTTATTTGGGACATGTTTCTTTGTCTCTTCATTTTGGCTGCCTCTCTTTATTTGTTTCTGTGTATTGGGGTATATTTGCTATGCCTCTTTGTCTTGGTACAATGGCCTTTGTATTAGGTGTCTTGTGAAGCTTGGTGGCGCAATCTTTCTGGTTACATGAGCTGGTGCTCTAGGAATGTCACTTGAGTGTGTTATGTGAGCCCTTTTTATATAGAGTCTTGAACGTTTGGCCTATCTGTGGATGGTGTTGATCCTGAGGATGGCTGACCACAGTACATAACCTGCTGTTTAAAGGCTGACCCACATCAAGTAATTCAGGCCAACATGATCTGGTGCCTTCCAAGATCTTTGGGTGTTTGTTTTGTTTGTGGAGCTAATTGCATCCTGCTCTGAAGCCTTTCACTGTGTTGGTTTTACGGCTTCTTCAGAGGGACTCTGGTGCAAGTCATTGTGAGGCTGGGCCTTTGACTTCCCCTGGGCTATTTGTGTGAAGCTGCAAAGCCATCCAGTGTTTCTGACTGCCCCTGCTGGACCTGGGTGCACCTTGGGGGGGCCAAGCTGCACATCAGGTGAGCCAAAAGCCCAAGTGACTCCAAGATCCACGTCTGTTTACAAGCTTTCTTTTGCGATCAGTTACTGAAGGAGCTCCCATAGGTATGTGAGTTGCATAAGGTAAGTGAGTCATCAGGTTGGTGGAGTGGTATTCACCAGATTGATACAGATTCAAAGTCAGCTTTATTGCTGGGTGTGAGGCCACTTAGCAAAAGTCCCAAGTTATACCAGTGTGAGCCACCACCCACCTTGAACCCGTGGCCCTGTTTGGTTGGGTCGGGCTGCAAGGAGTCATTAGGGTAAGACCAGCAGAAATAATCAGGTTCCAAAACATCAAGATTTGGCTGTGTGAACAAAGGGCTGTGCACTTGAATGTTGGCCTCAGTTAGACCTGCAAGTAAAAAATCACTTCCACCCAAAAGCCACACAATTCTGTTTCTGACCCCTCCTGAGTCTCTCCAGACTTCCTCAAATAACTTCTGTGAAAGTCTGCACCATGAGCTCAGACAGCTGATATTTTTGTTGTGTGTAGCTCCAAAAAGTGGATGACATGGAGTCAGGATCATGTAGCTAATGCATCCACCAGGCTGATGCCATAATAAAAAAAGTGCTTGACCTAGGAATCATGGCTTTTGTGAGCATTGTATGAGAGGGCTCAGCAAAAGGTGGAACCCAGAAGCCATTCTTTCAGCTTTCTCCCCAGGGCCACACAAGGCAGTTTGTCCTCACATGACTCCAGTCCACTTTGAGCTACCCTTCATAGGCTCATGGTGAGTGGTGGGAATGATACTTGTATGTTGGCCCTTTAAGAGAAGTTTAGTGTGTTTAGCAGACTCCCACCTCTTTACCAAAGAAGAGCTAAGTGATAACATTAATAAAAACCCAAAAGATCTTTCTAGCTAATAAAGTAATAATCATATCCTAAATATAAAACTTTCATCAAAGGTTGAAGAAGAAAATAAGAAGAAAAAAACTCATAAAAAAGAAGTAGAAAAAAACACATATTATGTAGCTGCTGCTGACAGTGATGGAATTATTCAACAAACAAAGAGTACACAAACAGATAACCAAGAATATCCTATGGAAAATGAATATTCTGATAGGTAAGCCTATAGCAATACTTACTATTAGGTAACTTATTTTTCCATAAAACAATTGTCAATTTGAGGCAGCCTCTAAAACCTGCCAAAGTGAACTTTGCTGCATGTTTTGTTAGGGATTAGGCTTCAGAGTCAGCCAGGCTGAGGCCCAAGCCCATGCACAGACAGTCCAATAGCAATCAACACTCAATTATAAGAATAGGGCATACACATGTACCAGAAACATTATTAGAGTACCCAGGTCTGGTGATCAGAGAGACTGCAGCTGACATTCACAAGTCACCTACTACAAAATGTTGCCCTACCAAGACTGGGATCTACATAACACAGAGAAAGAAACTCAAACAGGCACTAAATGGGAAGAGGAAAAAAACAAAAACAAAAAAACAATCTCCAAATAAAAGAACAGCAAAATTTTTCAGAAGATGAGCTAATTGAAACATATATAAGCAGTTTATCAGATATAGAGTTTAGAGTAATGATTATAAGAATGCTCAGCAGCATGAAAAAATATAGAAACTATGGAAAACAAGCAGTTGGAAAGGAAGAATGACATAGCAAATAGACCAGGAATCAAATTGACCACCATTTGGTGTATGGAATGATGCTCCAGCCTCCAGAGCCACCTGGCCAGGACTAACCAAATATTTTCTGTGTAAAACTTGCCTTCCATTAGGTATATTTTAAATTAAAACTATTTCACATTCTTTAATTACACACTCATTTTTTAAGTTTTGGCCAAGAGGAATTGTTTATAATTGTTCTCAGGAAGATCCCCTCTGTTTTCTTTTCTTTTCTTTTTAGTTTATTAGAGTTAACCAGTTCAGTTATTTGCATAACCTATATATATACACACAGTCTTCACAAAAGGATATTTTCTTATTGATTTGAGAGAGAGAGAGAGAGAGAGAGAGAGAGAAAGATAGATATAGATATATAGATAGATGATAGATAGATAGATGTAAGAGAAACCTCCATCATTTGCCTCCTGGTATGCACCCAATGTGAGAATGAACCCACAACCCAGGTATGTGCCCTGATGGGGAATCAAACCTACAACCTTTAGTTGCACAGGATGATGCTCCAGCCAATTAAGTCACACAGCCAGGGTATTTTTGTACATTTATGAAGGTATATAATAATAATATTCTTATATATGCATTCACTTCATTAAAAAATTATCATTTTGTGTTGGTAAATCTAGCTTTTTATGTTAAGATTAGATATTAGGCTAAAAGTATACAATAATTACTAAATAATTCCATTTTTAATGAAAAGCACAACTAGGATTATTTATATATATATATATACACACGCACATACATAATTAATGACGTGGTTATTTTATTTCTTGAATTTGTAAGTTTTATCCAGCTTTATTTACATATAATTTACATACAACATTTTATATGCTGAAGGTATACAGTAGTACATTTGAAACACTTTCATGTTGGTCACTGATTACCACAAGAGCATATGTTCACTTTTTTTTTTTTTTTTTAATCCTCATCCAAGGACGTTTTTCCATTTTTTGTACAGACAGAGTGGGAGGGAGAGAGAGGAAGAGAGAAAGAGGGAAACATCGATGTGAAAGGGACAAATCGATTGGCTGCCACCCGCACGACCAACCAGGGCCGGGGACAAACTGCAACCGAGGTACATGCCCTTAGCGGGAACCGAACCCGGGCCTCTCCGGACTGCAGGCGGACGCTCTAACTGCTGAGCCAAACTGGCCAGGGCCACATTTTTATTACCTAACATAATTACCCATTCTTTTTTTTTGTGATGAGAACGTTTTGATTTATTTCCATAGGAACTTTCAAGTATACAATACAGTATAGTTAACTATAGTTCCCATGCTGTACATTAGAACCCCAGGACTCATCATCTTATACAGTGATACCTCGGTTCTCGAACGCCTCGGTTTTCGACCAAATCGGTATTCGACCAGGAGATTCGAGAAACTTTTGTCTCGGAATCCGAACAAATATTTGGAACTCGAACTTCCGAGATGAACCGAGTTGAGCCGAATGGCGTTCAATCGGCCCAGCGCGCCTTGCTGGCATCATCAGTGTGAGTGCAGAGAGAGTCACGCTTTGTGGAGTCACGCTTTCCTATTGGGTTTCATTGCTTCGGTTCTCGAACAATTCGGTTCTCGACCATCCTCCTGGAACGAATTATGTTAGAGAACCGAGGTATCACTGTAATTAGAAGTTTGTACACTTTGATCAACATCTGCCCATTTCCCCATGCCCTCAGCTGCTGGCTACCACCACTGTACTCTCTGATTTTGCAGCTTTGGTCATTTTAGATTCCACATATAAGTAAGATTATAAAGTATTTGCCTTTCTCAGTGTGACTTAATTTTACCTACTATAATGCCCTCAAGATTCATCCATGTGGGCATGTGTGGTAGAATATTTTTTCTTTCTTATGCCTGAGGAAACTTTATAGTATGTATTTGTGTGTGTGTGTGTACATAAATATGTGTATATACAAACAAATAATCTCTCTCTATATATATTCTCATACTCACATACATACATATAAATACCACATCTTCTTTATCTGTTCACCTATTGAAGAACAATTAGTTATACATCTTGGCTACTGTGAATAATGCTGCAGTGAACAGGGGAGTACAGCTATCTCTTTGATATGGTAAAAAAAAATGTATGACTGCCCTGGCTGGTCTGGCTCAATGGTTAGAGCATCAGCCTGCAGTCCAGAGAGACCTGGGTTTGCTTCCTGCTAAGGGCACATAACTTGGTTGCAGTTTGTCTCCAGCCCTAGTTGGGTCATGTGGGTGGAAGCCACTCAATGTGCTTCTTTTATATCGATGTTTCTCTCTGTCTTCCTATTGCTCCCTCCCACTCTATCTAAACCACACACACACAAAAAAAAATGTCCTCCGGTGAGGATAAAAAGAAAAAAAAAATGTATGACTGTTCTATAATTGTTTATTAGGTCCCTCTGGTATAATGTTTCATTCAAGTTTAACATTTTCCTGTGGATTTTGTGTCTAGATTTATTCATTGCTGAAAGTGGAGTATCAATGTTCCCTGCTATTTTTGTATTACTGTTTATTTCTACCTTTAGTTCTGTTAGTATTTGCTTAATATTTTTAGGGGAACCAATGTTTGGTGCATACATATTTACAACTGTTATATCGTTTTTATAAAGTGATCCCCTTATCATTATATAAAGACCTTTCTCGTCTTTTGTTACAGATTTTGGCTCAAAGTCTGTTTTGTCTGATATGAACACAGCCACGAGTGTTCTTTTTTGGTTTCCACTTGCAGAAATATGTTGTCCATCTCTCAACACTGAGCCCATCATTTTCTTTAAGAAGGAATACAGCCCTGTCTGATGTGGCTTAGTTGGTCGGAGTGCCACCCCATATACTTTAAGGCTGTGGGTTCAATTCCTGGTCAAGGCATATGACTAGGTTGTGGGTTTGATTTCTGGTTTGGGTACAGAGTGAAGGCAACCAATGGATGGTCTTTCTCACATTGATGTTTCTTCCTCACTCTCTCTGCCCCCCTCTCCCAAAATCAATGAGCAAACCCTCAGGTAAAGATTTAAAAAAATTAAAGAAAATAAATGAATTGTGTCTCTTGTAGGCAGCATATAATTGGGTGGGTCTTGTTATTTAATCTTTGAAGACATTTTTTGCCTTTTTTTCCCTTTTTATTAAATTTATTGGTGTGACACTGGTTAACAAAATTATACAGGTTCGAGGTACACAGTGTACAACACAGCATCTGTACATTGTATATTGTGTTCACCATCCTGAGTCATTCTATATTTTTTGATTGGACAATTTATCTATTTACGAAGTAATTATTGACTTACTAATGCTATCTTGTTTTCTGCCTGTTTTGTCATTAGTCCCATTGTTTCTTCTCCTTTGCTGCCTTCCTTTGTGGATTGAAAATTTTTTATAACATGCTTTGATTTTTTCTTCTTATCTTTTGTCAGTCTGTTAGAGGTTTTAGCTTTGCCATAACCATGAGGTTTACATAAAACATCATATAAATATAACAGTCTATTTTATGTTGATCACAGCTTTGGTTATATTTAATTGCAGATTTATTTTGAAAGGAGATAAAGAGAAGAAACAAAAATCTGATATGTTATTTGAAGAACAGACAGAACAGTTAATAAATAAAGAACAACAAGATACTAAAGAAGTCAAAATAAACCCACAACTGAAAACCACTGATAGAATACAAGAGAAGGAAATGATTCTTGTAAGACAAAATTTCAATCAGATAAATTTATCTTTGGTAAAAATATCTTCTAAAAGTATTTTATTTATATTCATAATATCCCTTCAACTTGCTGTATATTATTACATTTAAAAGCATACCAAAAAATATTATCTAACTCAAAATGGGAACTGTGACATTTATGACTAAAATTACTAATTTATTACTATCCCTGGCATCTGATACAGATACTCTGCATATGCTTTCTAAATGAAGAAATGAAAAGTACATTGAGCTTAATGATTCACATAAATGTTAATTTTGGCTTTTTAAAATGTTAACATACTAAATTGCCTTGAGTCTTATGGTAGTAGTCAAATGTCCATAAAGAAATTTTATTTTATAATATTGTATTTTTGTTTTATGAGAAATTTACCTGTCACTTAAATTAATATTTGAATTTTTTCTGCAGAATAAGTAACTTTGTGTTTTAAAAGGGTACTACTTTTTAACAGTTTTAAGGCTCTGCTCTTAAGCTTTGGACTTTTAAAAATAGTATGAGATCAAACTAAATGAAATGTGTTACAGAAGAGCAAAATGACACTCAGAGGCAACTTCCTCAAGAACAGAATGCCAGCCAGAATATTACAAGATGAAATTCTGACCAAACACCTTTGCAAACAAAAGAAGATAACAATTGTTAGGGTTTGGCCAGTGATGTCATCTTTGGAAGAATTCATAGAGAAGGAGAGATGCAGTGAGAAAATGTATTTTACTTTCCAGTGGAGGAAAGGACCATGTATTCAGAGGCAATACAGGGCAGGAAAGAATGAGTGGCTTGTACTTTTAAAGAGCAAGCAGCTGCTGTTGCTAAGCAACAAGAAAGGGAGGGGCTGGGTTAAGTTAGCCAGATGCTGAGAGTTGCCTTGAAAAAGTTTGTTTGCTTTCCAGGAGACCTTCAGGTGTACTGAGGACCTATCTTATCTGCATTTTCCCCAAGCCTGTGACACAACCTTAGAAAAAAAGTTATGCAGATTTCAAAAGGGCCAGGCCTGTCTGAAGGGATGGGGTGAAGGGAAGGGAGAGAGAGGGAGGAGTGAATTATGCTGAAGCTATTAAAACAGCAAGGAGGAAGGAGAGGGGTGGGAGAAAGCAAACTTGAGTGTAGCCTTATCTTATCCCACTTTTGAACAGAGGAGCTATTTGAATCAAAGGAGCCAACAGTCTCTGGGTTTAATTACCAGGAGCTTCTCATAAATTGTGTAAAGGCCACAACAAAGAAAATGAGAGGCCTGTTTTCTGAACTTACAAAAATAGCTTATAAGAAAACAAACTCTGAGGTGTTTTATTTAGTCATTTTCAAATGTATTGAGTATGTAGTCATGTATATATATTTAGTGAAGCAATACTGTAC
This sequence comes from Molossus alvarezi, assembly GCA_037176705.1. Classification (NCBI taxonomy): domain Eukaryota; kingdom Metazoa; phylum Chordata; class Mammalia; order Chiroptera; family Molossidae; genus Molossus; species Molossus alvarezi. The sequence continues at coordinate 123,134,556 of CM073885.1, forward strand.
ATGTGGAAAGTATTTCAAAAGCAGATCTATGTGTCTTTCTCTCTGACTGTGTAAGGGTGGCATTTTGGGCCCATTGAATAAAATGGTATTCTTAATTCAAATCTTTTGTCTCCAACAGTCAAGTAGTGACATTCACAATGGCTTCATCCTAAGGGGAGGCTTTTAATATTTTCTATAGGAATTGATGAGTTTCCTATCATCTCAAAGGCATTGCTACTAACAGATGTTTCTACTTTGGGCAGTGATTTTATTTTTTTGATATATTAATTGAGAGATTAGTTTTCACTTCCATTGATGGTAAAAACAGAAAGAAAAGCTAGTTCAGAGATTATATTTTAGATGTCATTCTCCTACTTTGAGAAAAGTTAACAATTTGTTCTAAGTAGTATCTCATTTTAATGCAAGGAGCATTTGAAGAGAAGAATTTGCCATAATGTATTTTTAATAATAATTTATTGATAAGTATTTTATTCATAGTAAAGTGTATTTTTCCCCATCTCACATTTATCACTACTTTTAACATCATGAAGAAGAAATAAATGTAATAGTAGCAACAAATAATCTCATGATTCTCTAAGAAGAGCTCTATGAACAGTATCTTCTTTTCCAGTGGTGTTTTGAAATACACAGCTTCTGCTGTGTTCTGTATTCACACTAGAGAAGACTGTGGATTGGTACAAGAGCACAGATTGTAGTCAGAAGACCTGGGGAAAATCTTGAACTTGTGTATCTTCTTAATTTCTCAGTTCCAAATTATGATAACTGAATGAGTTCATTGATGTATAGTATATAGAAATGCTTAGGACAATGCCTAGATTATCAGTTATTAGTAGAGTTAGTTTTTATAACCGAGTATGAAAGTATAAGAAAAGTAGAATATCTATAGGATATTTTGGGGAGAAAAAGAATTTTAGAAAATTTAGTCTATCCTAATGTGCAAGGTTAATACACTTACTGTGACTTTTCTGTAGTTTCAGACAGTAAACTCAATTGTTGGGTAGAAATATTAATCTTTTATTTAATGTTTCCTGTGTTTGTGGTGATTCAGAAAAGCCCTTTCCAATTCTGAGACTCCTAAATTTTTTCTTGTGATTTATTTTTTACTTTAAAAAATAATTTATTTTATACTATTTTATAATTTATGCTTGTATCTTGCAACCTATTTAAAATTATAAACATATATGTTATTTTTTAATTTCAGAGGATATCAAAATACATCATTTCAATGAATATTAGGTAAAAATCTTCTTTGTTTTACTTAGATTTCTGATAATGATGAAAAAGAATATCTGTTGCGTGAAAATCACATGTTACAGGATGAAAATGCCAAGCTAAGACTGGAAATAGACACAGTAAAAAAGCAGACCCAGGAAATGGAGAAAAAGCATTTTGAAGACATGAAAATTATCTTAGAAAAGAATGACCATCTGAACATGACAATACAACTGACTGGGGAACTATTTAAAAACACAGCTGAGAATACAATGCTAAACTCTGACCTGGAGAACAAAAAACAAATCAGACAAAGACTGGAAACAGAAGTTGAGTCATCCAAGTCTAGGCTGGCTACTGCTACACAGGATCATGAGGCATCACAAAGAGAACTACAAACTGCTTTCAAGACAGAAAGAGATAAATGGTTTTGTTTACGAGACAAGATACAATTTTATATGCCTAACCTAACAGATAACAATGAACATCTTTGTCAAGAACTGTCTAAAGTTAAAAGTCAATTTAGTAGCCTAGAAATTGAGCTTAATCACACAAGAGAAGCTCTCAGAGAAAGGACATTGGTTTTAGAAGGTGAACAAAGAGACCTAAGCCAAACACAGTGTCAGAAGAAGGAACTGGAACACATATATCAAAAGCAACAAGATAAATTGCATGAATACATTAAAAAGCAGGGATCCTTAGAGGAGAAGTTATCTCACTTACAAAGGAAAAATATGTTGCTTCAACAGCAACTGGATGCTGCTCACAAGAAAGCTGAAGATAAAACAAAGACAGTAATTGAAATCCAAGATCTGCTTCAGGATGTCATAAAAATACTACAAATCGAATATGAAAAACCAGGTCTTACACTGAATAAAAGAAATAATGAATGTAGTCATTTAAATGAGAGGATATATCAATATGAAAATGATAAATCAGAAGGAGATGTAAGTATCCAAAGTGATGAATAGATTTCAAATTTCCTAAAAGAAAATTCAAAGTAATATATGATGATGGCTAAATGTTAAACCTGATTATTAAAAATATACAGATTATAAATGTGTTTACTCTATCGGTTTAATAGCAGACATTGTATTCAGCAAATGAACTTTAGACCTCAAAGGTTCTTTGTTTTGAGTAAAGGCATTGTGTGTCCTGTCATATTTTAAGAGGTTAAGTTATAGATAGTTAATAGATATAGATTATTATTACTAATTTAATCTTATATGATAAAATACTAATTTTCATCTTTCTGTCACCACATTTTAATATTGTTAGGAAGCAGGTAAATGAAAATGCTCATGCCTAAAGTGAGTATTTTGAAATTAAGATTTAATTAAGTGGTTGTCTTGACAATTAATTTCAGATTTCCCAGATGAACTGTAGTGTAGATACTGTATCTCATAGTACCTTTCCTTTAGTGGCTTCTGATACATTTTAGTTGGCATAGTGTTATTTTATTTATGTTGATTTGAATTAAATTTGAAAATATTTTAATCTCAAGTAAAATATTTATATGACTCCTCAACTCTTTTAAAGGCATCTACTTTTCATTAAATCATCATTTTGGACAAACATGGTAAATTTTAGCAAAACTGTACTTGATTTTATCTTTCCACTATGTATAGTTTTCTATCAAAATTTTTACAAATAATTTTCTCTTATTTATCATTTCAAAGCCAATTACTATCATTTGCAGATAAGTTTGGCCATACAGAGGAAATTGGCACTCTCTGTGTTTTACAAATTTGGCATTGGATCTCCATTTCAGACTAGTGAGGGGAGGCAAGATTTATGTGTAGCAGAAAGGGAGGTAAAGTCCAGGGATACCTATGGTCCTGAAAGACATTAGAATAACTTCACTTTTCTTCTTAGATAGAAATCTATTGGAAGCATTTGAGAGGGTATTGAATATGTGAGGAACTCTGAAGTTAATTTAAGCCTCTGATTTAAGAAAGAGAGGGAGAGAGAGAAAGAACCTGACTGGTGTGGCTCAGTGGTTTAGCATTGACCCATGCACAGAGAGGTCACCAATTTGATTCCCAGTCAGGGCACATGCCCAGGTTGTGGGCCACATCCCCAATGGGTGTATGCAGGAGGCAGTAAATCGATGTTATCTCTCATCAATGTGTCTGTCTGTGTCTTCCTCCCTCTCTCTCTGAAATCAATAAAAAAAAGAGAGAAAATGTTTTACGGTGTTGAATTTATTACCACTTAATTTACCTACAAACCCATTATTTTTTGAGATGTAAGTAGATTGATAAGCTTTGAAATTCATCAGGTGTTTAATTAGAGTAGGGCTGGATGAGTGGTCTAAGAAACCTAATACTGATTAGGCAGGAGGGTTACATTTTCTGTGTTTTTAACCTGAGAAAGCAATCAGAAATTTGTCCACGTAAGGAAAAGAAGGTGAATTGATGTATGTGGTGATATTTTTCCAGTTATATAATATTTTAATAATATATGACTCTACTAAAGTACAAACAGGGTGGGGCAAAAGCATGTTTATAGTTGTTCACATAAAGAATAGCACAATAATTAATAAATTATAATATAAGAATGAATTCTGTTTCATGTACTCACAAGTCTAAACTTTCTTTTGCCCCATCTTGTATGTGAAGTTATATTGTATTAGTATAATTTAATAATAACATGATTTATAAAACGAGTAATAAAAATATCTTACTAGGCTGGTGTAGCACATCTTCAACAAGAACTGGCTGATACTCTTAAAAAACCATCTATGTTAGAGGCTTCGCTGGATGGTACATCACATGATTGGATGAATTTAGAAGATGAGACACAGGATTTGAAGACAAAATTAGATGAAAACAGAAGTCAAGTATGTATGAAACTTAACATGTCATTAATTAATCTATAGCTGTTTAAATATAAAGTGTTTTAGGGTACTAATTTTTATGGGCAGCTTTCTTTTGTATTTTTATTGTGATTTTGTAGTATTTTATTTTTATCATGCACTTATTTCTTAAACCCTGGCTTTATTTTTCTCTTGGTATTTTATGTTTTTTCTTATAATGTTTACGTTATGGGAAGTTGAGAATTATGCATCATTCTCCATAGAAGTCCAGAGACTTATTTTTTTTTAAATTTTCGTCATTGTTGTATGTATTACAGGTGTCCTTTTTTCCCCCTTGAGTCCCTCCTCCCTCATCCCATGGCTTTGCTGATTTCCCCACATGATGGTCTGTGTCCATTGGTTATGCATGGCTGCTTTTTAAAATTCATAGTTGTAGGACTTCCATTCAGCTACATTTCAGGCGGTTCTGAAAGATGGTTGTGTTGTAGTTTAGTTGTAATATTGATGTGATTGTGGGAGGAGGTGATACCATGTTTACCTACACCACCATCATGATTGAAAGTTTCCTATATTTTATTTTTATAAGGCAGATAATTGGTAATCCAACACATAAATAAAACTTTTGCATTATAAGAGAAAACAAGAGAGCAAATGCTGGTTAACATCCTAAGGGTGGAGGTATCCCCAAGCTCAGAAAATAACACTAGTACAATCAAAGTAACACAATAAGAATCAATATGAAATGTATGAGACTATCTTCAAAGGTAATCCATACCACGTCATGATTTATGAGTGTGTGGTTGAGGATATTGTGTATGTGGAACTAGAAGACAGAAAGAAAAGTACAGTTGACCTCAATGAAAATTCAAGGCTGGAAATGTTGATTAGGGAATATGGTTGAAGTGTTGAGATTTCAGGATTCTCAGAGAATTTGGGAAAAGAAATAGACTGCTTTCTATCTGTGAGTCTTTCTCTCTTTTGCATTGCATTTCAATTTGTTCATTATATTCCACATATGAGTGAAATCATACAGTACTTCTCTAATGGTGGTGGTGGTGGTGGGGTGTTGGGGGTATGTGGGGATTGAGCAAAAAAAGAGAACTCATGAACATGGACAACAGTGTGGTCCTTGTGGAGGTCATGAGGAGGTGGAAGACAGCATAAAGGAGATAAATGGTGATAAAAAGAAAAAAAAAGTTTAGTAGAAAATTGTAAAAAACAAAAAAACATTATAAGCCTAAGTGATGAAACTATGGGAGTGGTGTCAGTATAATATTCTATCTTTTTTTGTGTTAGAAATTTACTATAATAAAAGGTGAAAAACAAAACAAAACAAAACAAAAGATTGTCTTAGGTGACCAATGTCTCTACCCACTGCTTGACTGGAGCTCCCCAGTTCCTTCTTTAGAGTATCCATCTTTTGCACATGTTTGGGACTTGATCCTATCAGCTTTGATCTTATCAGCTTTCTTTCTTTTAGAGAATTTCTTAGTTTGATCCTATTATAGTTCTGTCTTTTAGAAATTCCTCCTCATTTCTGTTGTACTGATTATATACTTATTTTCATGTGCTAAGTATACAATTTCCCACCCATATCTTTAGCTTAAGTATTTAAAACAAAGACTATCAAATTACAAACCAGGTATTGAGTTTCTTAACCTTGTTATGTCTCCCCTCAACTTCAGTGTAGTTCTAGCCTATGGCATTCAACAAAGGGAAAAAAATGAAACATGCTACCACTTTCTTTCTTCAAAACAAACAAAAATAAATAAAAAAACGAAAATAAAGAGTCAAGGATTGTACATGAGCGTTACTGTTTAGAAATGGATAGTGGGACTTCTGGTCAAATGGCAGCACAAGTAAATGTGGTACTGACCTCTTGCCACACCCACATCAAAATTACAAGTAATCTACAGAACAACCATCCTTCAGTACCGCCTAAAATTGGGCTGAAGGGAACTCCTACTACTACAAAATTAAAGAAGCAGCCACATTGAGACTGTTAGGAGGGGCAGAGGTTCAGACAGGATGGTTTTACACCCACATGTAGTACATAAATATCTGGAGGGACACCTTGGCTATGAAAGTTTTCCCTGAGAACTGAGGGGTCCCCACACCAAGCTGCCAACTCAGGGTTCCAATGCCAGGAAGAGAAGTCCTCATAACTTCTAGCTAGAAAAACCAGCAGGAACTGAGGCAGAGGGAGGCTGAGGCTGCTGGAGCCTCAGGCAGTTCCTCTTAAAGGCTCTGTGCACAGACTTATTTGGACTCACACCCTCCAGGCTCTAGCATGAGGGAGGCAGCTTGAAAGGCAACAGAGACATAAAGGGAGAAACTGAGTTGTTTGCCATTGGAACAAGAGCTGGAGGGGCAACTTTCTCCTGGACAGTCTTGCTGTCAAATGTTGTTGATTCTTTGGTGAGCCCTTCCCTGGGGTGGCAAATGGCCACCATATCTGGGACTCTAGCAACCAGGCTCATACTGCTTGCCCTGCCTAGGTGATTCCCTGACGAACTACCCCACACAAATTTTGTGCCTACCCAAACTGTCTCCAAAGGCCTTACCATAGAATTGGCCTGCCTTGGATCCTGCTTCAGAGTTTTCTAAAATCTTACAAACAAGCAGCATCTGGTCTCAACAAGCCCCACACCTTTTGTTAAATGGCCCTAGGCCTGGCACTAAAAGCAACCAGCCTTGGTTCACAGCTTGGCTTTTTCTGGGCAACTTCAAGCCCAGCACAAGAAATAGCCATTGGCAGATTACATTGTAGCTTATGCCAAGTGGCCTCAGATACAACACAGATGTTGGCTGACCTTGCCCCAAAGCCAGCACACCCAGTGAACAGCTTCAGACCACATTGAAACAGCACCACCCAACAACCTCCACAAGTGACATTCTCAATGAGTAAACTCAGTGTGTACCAGAGCCCTGATGAAGTAAATCTTGCTCTGTGTGGTGGGCTCCTACACAGTTGATCCTCCAAGGTAGTCAGAGCCCAGTGGTTAGTGGGCCCAGCCATTTCTTGTAGCTAATTAGCCTGAGTATATCCCTCCCATTGACATGCCAAGAGCAATCGAGATTCAATTATAACAGAATTGAGTCCACATGAAAGGTGCATTTCGAGGGTCCAGCTAGGGTGATCAGGAAAGCATGCGAATGGATCTACAAGACACCTACAAAAATAGGCTATTCTATGAAGCCCAGGAGACATAGCCACTCTACATCATACATAGAAACAATCACAGGGAAGCAGTTAAAATGAGGAAACAAAAAACATGTCCTAAATGAAAGGAAAAAACAAAAACAAAACTCTAGGAAAATAATTAAACAAAATGGAGATAAGAAATCAATCAGTTGCAGAGTTCAAATCATTGGTTATAATAATGCTCAAGGAAGTTAATGAGAACTTGAAGGAACTTAAGAACTCCAAGGAACTTAGAACAGCAACAATATAAAACAGGATCAGTCAGAAATGAAGGATGAACTAACTGAAGCAAAGAATAATTTACAGAGAATCAATAGTAAAGTAGGTAAAGCCAAGAAGCAAACCATCAATTTGGAATATAAGAAAGCAAAAAACCCAATCAGAACAGCAAAAAGAAAAAATAATTCAAAAAAATGAGGATATTGTAAGGAGCCTCTGGGACAACTTCAAGCATGCCAACAATTGCATCATGAAGGTTCCAGGAGGAGAAGAGAAAGAGCAAGAAATTAAAAACTGATTTGAAAAAATGATGATAGAAAACTTTCCTAACTTGGTGACAAAAACAGACATACAAGTCCAGGTAGCACAGAGAATCCCAAAGAAGATGAACCCCAAAGGGTTCACACCAAAACACATTATCATCAAAATAAAAAATGTTAAATACAAAAATAGAATACTAAAAGCAGCAAGGTGAAGCAGTTAGTTACCTACAATGAAGCTCCCATAAGGCTATTAGCCAATGACTCTTTTAAAACAATTGTTTTTAATTGATTTCAGAAAGAGAGAAAGGGAGAGGCAGAGAGAGAGAGAAGCATCGATAAGTGACAACATTGATTGCATGCCTCCTGAATGCCCCCCAATTAGGATTTGGCCCACAACCTGGGGAGGTGCCCTGACTGGGAATCTAACCAACAACCTCTCAATTCATGGGTCAATGCTCAACCACTGAACCACACCAGGTGGGCTATTAACTGATTTCTCAAAAAACTTTGCAAGCCAGAAAAGAGTGATGAGATATTCAAAATGATGAAAAGAAAGGACCTACAACCAATATTAATGTATTCTACAAAGCTATCATTTAGAATCAATGGCCATATAAAGAGTTTCCCAGTCAAGAAAAAGCTAAAAGAGTTCATCACCACCAACCCTCTATTATATGAAATATTGAAGGGTTTTCTTGAAAAAGAAGAACAAAAATATGAACAATAAAATGGCAATTAATACATATCTATCAGCAATTGAATATATAAACAAAATGAGCAAGCAGGACAGAAACGGGACTCATAGATACAGAGAACTTCTGGTTGCTTGCCAGATGGGTAGGGGCTGGAGGATGGAGGGCTGGGTGAAAAAGATGAAAATATTAAGAAGTACAAATTGGTTGTTACACTGATAAACCTCAAAGGGATGGGGGAGTGAAGGCAAAAAATATAAAGCATGGAACTTTTATGCATAAATGCATAACCAGTGGACACTGACAATTGTGTTGGGAAGGCAGAAGGGGCGGCAGAATTGGGGAGGAGGAGTCAGTGGGGGAAAAGAGAGGGGGACATATGTAATACAGTCAGCAATAAAGATATGTTTATTTGTTTATTTAAAAAATGAATTGTGGTTAGAGGAGCAGAGGGAGGATGTGTGTGTGGTTATTGTTATCAGTTGCTGTTGCTAAGTAGAGTGGAATAAGCACTAAAAATTATGACCCTCAAACCCCTTTTTTTTGGTATGTGACCCTAGCTGCTAGGGCCTAGTGAAAATCAAACCTGGGACTCTCTGGTCTGCAGGCCGATGCTCCAACCGCTGAGCCAAACTGGCCAGGGTTCAAACATCTTTTCAGTGCAATTACAGGATTGAAGGTCAGATTCTTACATAAAAGAAGAGAATAAGGGCTGAAAATATGAATATGTGGTTGAGACCTTGCATTAAAGAATGTAAGAGTATAATGGACGGAGAGAACAGGATGATGAAAAAAGTTACAAGAATAAAGTAAAAGTTATGTTTTTATGTAATATAGAGAAGACAAACTTTATTTAATAGAAAAGGATGAATTAAAACCTATGGAAGAAAGCTTATAGAAAATGAGAGTTTTATTTAAATTTATCTTTATTCTTGACAGTATTATACATGTTCCTCTCCTCCCCATCTCATCCTAAAGTCATATTATCATCACAAGGTCACAGGGATGACATGGGAGTTTTTCAAATAATATTTTAGCCTCCATGACTAATAGCCTCCAGGCAATAAGCTAGAGAATAACTGAATCATTCCTGGGCTTGAAAATCTACCCAAGAGAGTAAGACTTCACAGTAGTGTTTAATTTGGGTCTTCCCACTCTCATCCAAACCTAGTAGAAGGAGCCACAAACACCAACACTCACAGAAAAATTGTCATGCTTCAAAACCAACTGAGATAGCAGTAACAATGAAACAGAGAAACAAATCCCAAATGAAAGAATAAGAAACCTCTCCTGAAAATGAGATAAATAAAATGCAATTAAGCAAGTAATCAGAGGTAGAATTCAGAGCCATGATCTTGAGGAATATCAGCAGCATGAGTAAAGACATCAACACCATGAGTAAAGACATAGAAACATTGAAAATTATTCAATTAAAAATAAAAAACCACCAAGAAAAAAATAAAGAATGATATAGGAAATATAAAGATTGCATTGGAAGGACCAAACAGCAGACTAGAATAAGCTGAGGACCGAATCAGTGAATTAAAAGACAGGGTAGCCCTGGCCGGTTTGGCTCAGCGGTTGGAGCGTCCGCCTGCGGTCCGGAGAGACCCGGGTTCGGTTCCCGCTAAGGGCACGTACTTCGGTTGCAGTTTGTCCCCGGCCCTGGTTGGTCGTGCGGGTGGCGGCCACTCGATGTGTCCCTTTCACATTGATGTTTCCCTCTCTCTCTCTTCCTCTCTGTCCCTCCCACTCTGTCTGTACAAAAAATGGAAAAATGTCCTCGTATGAGGACTAAAAAAAAAAAAAAGACAGGGTAGAAAAAAATCAGTCAATCAAAAAAAAAAAAAAAGATAATAATTAAAAAACAGAAAGACAGCTTAAGAGAACTGGAAAACATAATAACATTTGCATCATAGGAATCCTTGAATAAGAAAAAAACTGAGCAATGGTTAGAAAATATATTTGGAAAAATAGTGACAAAATTTTCCTCATTTGGTGAAGGAAGAAGGCATTCAAGTTCAAGAAGCACAAAGAGCTGAAAGTAAGAAAAACCCAAACAGGCCCACACCAACACACATAGTAATTAAAATGCCAACAATTAAAGACAAAGAGAAAATCTTAAAGGCAGCAAAAGATAAGCAACAGTTACCTACAAAAAAAAATCATAAGGCTCTCAGCTGACTTCTCACCAGAAACACTACAGGCCAGAAGGGAATGGCATGAAGTAATCAAGGTTGAAAACATGGATTTTAATCCAAGACTACTCTATCCAGCAAGGTTATCATTCAAAATAGAAGGTCAAATAAAGAGCTTCCCAGACAAAAAAAAAGCTCAGGGAATACATTATCACATAATCAGCATTGCAAGAAATGTTAAAAGTACTGCTGTAATTAGTAGAAGAAATAGAAAAAAATATATAACCACACTAAACAAAAATGGCAATAAATAAGTACATATCAATAATTACCTTAAATGTAAATGAATTGAATACTTTGATCAAAAACACAGAGTAGCTAATTGGATAAGAAAGCATGACTCATATATATATTGTTCACAGGAGAACCACGTGACTACAAAAGACTCACATAGGTTGAAAGTGAAAGGATGGAACAAAATCTTCCAAGCAAACAGAAAGAAAAAAAAGCTGGGGTAGCAATACTCTTACTTGATAAAATAGATTTCAAAATGAAGGCCATAAATAGAGACAAAAAAGGTCACTACATAATATTGAAAGGATCTATGCAACAGGAAGATATAACCTTTGTAAACATATATGTACCCAATATAGGAGCACCAAAATAGATTCAGAATTTTCTGGAGGACTTCAAAGGAGAAATTAATAGCAATACAATCATAGCAGGGGACTTCAACACCCTGCTGACATCACTGGATAGATGCTTCAAACAAAAAATTCACAAGAAAACAAGGTTCTAAATGATGCACGAGACCAAATCAATTTAATAAATATCTACACCGCAAACCTACAGAATTCACATTGTTCTCAAGTGCACATGGGACAGTCTCAAAGATAGACCACATGTTAGGACACAAATTAAGTCTCTACATGTTCAAGAAGATTGAAGTCATATTATGCATCTTCACAGATCACAATGGCATGAAACTAGAAATCAGTTACAACAAGAACATGCAAAGACATTGGAACATGTTATTAAACAATGTATGGGTTCCCGAGGAGATCAGGAAAGAAATTAAAAACTTCCTGGAAACCAATGAAAATGAACACAAGACAACACAAAATCTATGGGATTCAGCAAAAGCAGTTCTGAGAGGAAAGTTCATAGCACTACAGGCCTACCTCAAGAAACAAGAAAAATGTCTAACAGACTATCTAACCTCACATATTAAAAAAATAGAAGCAAACAAAAATAAAACCCCAGAGCAAGTTGAGCAAGGAGATCATAAGATCAGAGCAGAAATAAAAGACATAGAGACCAAAAAAAAAGAAAATAATTCAAAAGATCAATGAGAAAAAAAAAGCTGATTTTTCAAAATTAAAAAGGTTGATGAACCCTTAGCTATACTCACCAAGAAACAGAGAGAAAACCCAAATACACAAAATCAGAAATGAAAGAAAAGAAGTAACAACTGACATCACAGAAATACAAAGGATCATTAACAAATACTATGAACAATTATGTGGCAACAAATTCGACAATCTAAGTAAAATAGACAAATTTCTAGGAACACATAGTCTCCCAAACCTGGACCAGGAAGAGAGAAAAAACTTGAACAGACAAATAACAACTAAGGAAATTGAAGTGGTAATAAAGACTCTCCCAGCAAACAGAAGCCCAGACCTGAACAGCTTCATGGGTAAGTTTTATCAAACATTCAAAAAACAACTAACACCATTGTCCTAAAACTATTTCAAAAAAAAAAAAAAAATAAGATACTTAGGAATAAACTTAACCAAAGAAGTAAAGGACCTATTTGGAGAAAACTACAGGACATTGGAAAAAGAAATAGAGGAAGATATTAAAAAGTGGAAGCACATACCTTGTTCATGGATTGGAAAAGTTAACATCATTAAAATGTCCATAGTTCCCAAAGCGATCCATAGATTCAATGTAATTTCCATCAAAATACCAACAATATATTTTAGAGAACTAGAACAAATACATCAAAAGTTTATGTGGAACCAAAAAAGACTGAATAATCACAGCAATCTTAGGGAAAAAAATACAAAGTGGGTGGAATCACAATACCCTGTATCAGGTTATATTACAAAGTTACTGTAATCCAAATATTCTGGTACTGACACAAGAAAAGACATATAGACCAGTGAAACAGAACAGAGAACCCAAAAATTGACCAAGATATTGTGCTAAATTAATATTTGACAAAGGTAGCAAGAGCATACAATGAGGTAAACAGAGTTTCTTTAATAAATGGTGTTGAGAAAATTGGACAGCTACATGCAAAAAAATTAAGCAAGACCATCAACTTATACCATACACAAGAATAAACTCAAAATGGATAAAAGACTTAAATGTGACTCATGAATCCATAAAAGTCCTAGAAGATAATGTAAGGAAAAATATTTCAGTCATAAACCCTGGCCCATTTGACTCAGTGGTTGGAGCATTGGCCAGTGGAAAAAAGAGTCCTGGGGTTTGGTTTCTGCTAAGCCCTAGTGGCTAGGGGCACGTACCAAAAAAAAAAAAAAAATTTTTTTGCCCATCATACGCAGCCAAATTTTCACAGATACATCACCTAAGGCAACAGAAACAAACAAACAAACAAACAAATGAAGATATGAGGCAACATCAAACTAAAAAGCTTCTTCACAGCAGAAGAAACAACTATCAACATAGAAAGAAAATGCACTGTATGGGAGAACTTTATTGCCAATGATACATCAGATCAAGGGTTAATTTTTGAAATATATAAAGTGCTCATACAACTCAACAAAAGGAAGACAAAGAGTCCAATAAAAAAAACTGAACAGTGGAGTTAAATAGACACCTCTTCAAACAGGACATACAAATGGCTTAAAGACATATGAAAAAATGCTCAACATTACTAATCATCAGAGAGATGCAAATTAAAACAACAATGAGGTATCACCTCACACCTGTCAGAATGGCCGCCATCAAAAAATCATCAAACAACAAGTGTTGGTGAGGGTGTGGAGAAAAGCAGTCTCTAGTACACTGCTGGTGGGAATGCAGAATGGTGCATCCACTTTGGAAAACACGATGATGTTACCTCAAAAAATTAAAAATTGAATTGCCATTTGACCCAGTTATCCCACTTGAAGGAATATACCCTAAGAATCCTGAAATACCAATCAGAATATATGTACCTCTATGTTCATAGCAACACTATTTATAATAGCTAAGATCTGGAAACAGCCCAAGTGTCCATCAGTAGACAAATGGATAAAAAAGCTGTGATACATATACACAATAGAGTACTATGCAGTTGTAAGAAAGAAAGATCTCTTATCCTTTGAGATGACATGGAGGGACCTGGAAAGTATTATCCTAAGCAAAACAAGCCAAGCAGAGAAAGACCAATATCACATAATCTCACTTATTTATGGAATATAATGAATTAAACAAACTGCGGCACATAATTAACCCAGAGACATAGAGGTGGGGTACGGACTGACAAACTTCGGAGGAGAGGGTTTTGTGGGGAAAGAAACAAACCACAGAATTTACATTCATGTGTGCATGACCAATGAACATAGACAACAAAGCTGGGAATGAGGCAGAAAGGGGAGGAGGGTGTCAATGTGGGAAAAATGAGAAACATCTGTAACAAAAACAATGAACAAACAAAACCACCCTCACAAACTGTTTTCAGATAAGTTCTTTATTTTGGGCTTTCTCGGACTGCTAAGCAAAATAAACAAGTCAGAGAAAGACAAACACCATATGATCTCACTAATATGTGGAATCTAATGAACAAAATGAACTGATAAACCAAATAGCACCAGAGGCATAAATACACAGAACAGACTGATAATGTCAGAGGGGAAAGGGTGAGGAGACAGGAGAAAGGAAGGATGATGGATTATGTAAATAACATATATGCATAGCCACAGACACAGACAACAGTGTGGGGTGGCCAAGGTGGGGGGTGGGGTGGGGCAGAAAGGAGCAAAGGGGAAAAGTGGGGATATCTACAATAGTGTCAACAATATAAAATTAAAATTATAAAGGGAAAGATTTAAGTTTGTAATTTAGATTTAATTTAATTGACATTAATATTTTTTAACCTTCAGCTTATTTTCATGTATAAAGCTACTCTCTGAATTGTTGACTCAAAATTAAAGTAAACAAATATAGTTGTTTTGATTATACTTATTTTGAAAATGTATCCTGATTTGCTTTAGACACAAACATTTCAAGCACGTCTCGACCCATTAAGAAAAAATCACAGTACTCCAACTACTCTGTTGAAATGCAGAGTGAAAGAACTGGAATTTGAACTCTTTGGAGTAAAACTGTCTAAGGATTACATAATGGAAACATACCAGCAACATTACATAAGAGAAGTAGAGCGTATAAAGTCACTGAAAATAGAACGAAAGGAGTAAGTCAAAACACAAAATCAGAGAAAATACCTTTACTTTGTAATTAATTTCTAAATTAATCCAGGTTCATGAGATTGGTATGAGTGGAAGCTAAGTAGTATAATTTTGGGAAATAATGTTAGAAAATGGACTTATGTTTCAAATGTTTGCATCTCTCCCCCATTTTTGGTTTTACATGACTTTGTTTTTTCCTCCTGAATATTTTCATATGGTTAACCTGATCTACTAGTTCTTAAGCTAAGTGTTTTGGAGCTTTATAATTTAGACAGCCATATTATAATAAAATTCATTGTTGTGTTTACCTTAAATAAAAATATTAATGAATTTATTTTTTGGAAGAAAACAACCCAAAGGGTTAAGTACTGGGCACATTCTGGCACTTGGTAAATTTACTTTCTTGGTTGTGTTATTATCACTAGAGGGCGCCTTGACAAAATGATCTTTTGCAGTTTTTCTACCCCACATAAAAACAGCCATGTTAAATAGGGAAAGATTAACATAGGGTTGAAAGACAGTATAACTGACAAAGTGGCCAAAAATAACAAGGTGGTCTGCCCCAGATGGTGCCTTGGCAAGTGTCATAAGCTGATTGCGTCTGGAGCTGTTTTTGTTCATTTTGTTCACCAACTAAGCTATCTTTCTCCCTTAGAGGTTGTGGCTCTAAATTATGCCTCAGTGCAAAATGGTTACAATCTCCAAGGTGTTGAGTGTATTGTACAGGGTGGTGAAAGCATATGCTTGACAATGTCTTTGAGGGACATATTAAAATTTCTAAACCAAATATGGTTCACTAAATATGTCCAAGGGCAACCTCAAGAATCTTGTAAGTACAACCCTTCCAGAAGTCAGCAAGTATTACCTGTTAGGACTCCCTAGAAAGTACCTATATTTTTAAAGCAATTTAGAACCTAGAGTTGTATTTGGTAGGTCTGCTCCAACACAGTTGCATTGCTAAAATGCTGTTTAATGAGAAATTCCATTTACTATTGTGGCTATTTAAAAAAATGCAAGGCACTTAAAAGAAAATAAAACACTAACCATCTGTTGTTTGCAATCTTCACAGGGAAAAGAAGCAGCTGAGAGACATCCATGAAAAACTTCTCCTAGAGGAAAAAGAAAAGAGATTCTTAAGCAGGAAACTTAAGTTTGAGGCCAGTCCTAGACATGCCTGGTGTTGATTTTAACAATGAAATAATTAACTTTATTTCTGAGCTCACTGAGTTGTCTTTTGAGTTTTCTTGAATCTCATTGAGTTTCTTTATGACTGCTGTTCTGATTTCTCTTGTCATTCATCACAGTCATCATTGGAGTTTCTTTCTGGAGAATTGTCACTTTCTTTCTGCATCAGTATTACCTTGGGGGTCCATGCTGCTTGGCGGGCCATTCCTCTGCTGGCAGATTTGAAGTAGTGAACACGTTCCTTATTTGGGAACATTTTGCTTTCCACAATTTAGCAGGTTAATAATTTGAGGTCCTTTGTTATTCAGGAGATGGTATAATAGTGCAATTTTTGTTTTCCCTTTCTTTTACTACTGAAGTTTGGGGAGGGGCTGCACTGAGTTCAATGTGTGGAAGGCTTAGCCTTGGAGTGGTAGTCCCATAATGTTATCCCATGGGACTGGGTGCTGGTGCTGTATCCAGGTCACATGGGTCTCAGAGCACCTTTTTAGGGGATGTGACCATTGGATGGAGCCAGTTCGTGAGCCTGCTGAGATGCTGCCTCATTCCCCATGGCCACTGGGAGCACTGAGCTGTGCTGAGGAAGCTGGAGACTTGTCTCTGCTGCTGCCACTGGTCCGTAGTGGTGTGAGCACGGCCGCACCTGTGGGGCTGGATGTGGGGCAGGGAGTGCTGCTGGGTGCTTCCTCTGCTTGTCTGTGGTGTGGGGGCTTCACTGCGACTCCTCCATAGCTACTGTTTGCTCGGGCTGTAAGTCCAGCCTTGCTGCAGTGATGGGCCTGTTCCTGTGCTACCCCCATCCTGCCTCTCCTGCACAGTCCAGTAGGCGCACCTTCCGGGGCACTGGGGTGTGGACCTCTTAGCGTGCCGAGCAGAGGAGCCTCTGTTGGGTTCTAGATGTCTGACAGGTTGTAGATTTCAAGGCAGATACAAAGGGGTGTCTCACTACACCCTGATGCTGATGTCACTCACTGAAATACCCATTACAGTTAGTGCCCGTTGGTTGATGGTTTTGATGGTGCTTTTATGGTCATCTTAATGCAGAGAAAAAGAGCATAGGCCTGTGCTTAATGAGGCTTCAACCTTGTTTTTTCATTTGGCTTCATTACAACACATCATAACTAAAAATATTTAGACAGCATTTAAGGTCAAATTGCTTCAAAGTTGTAAAACTAGACTACTGGGTACAAAAAAAAAATGAATATCAAATACTTCTGGGAATTGTTAAGCAAGATGCAAACCTGAAATATTCTTGATAGGTCTCACCAGAAAAATCAGATACTGTCCCATTTTAGAAGATGAAGGTGAAAGTGTGTAGAGCCCTGATCAGTTTGGCTCAGCACCTGAGGATGTGTTTTTTAAATAAATTTTTAGAGAGAGAAAATGGGAGAGAGAGAGAGGAACATTGATGTGGGAGAGAAACATTCTTTGGTTGTCTCTTAATTGGGGATGAAACCAGCACCTTCTTGGTACACAGAATGACACTCCAACCAACTGAGTCATATGGCCAGAGACTAGTTAGATTTTCTTGCACATAAAATTTTTTCCTAAGAACTGAAAACTTAAAAATTTATTCCAGATAGTTTTATAACAGATAAAATTTTTCTGGTTTCAAAATTTTTATGTTCAAGTATTTTTTAGTATTTGTGTTCCTAACATAAATCATGGTGTGATAGTTCCTCAATCATGGTTCTTTAAATCTGTGTTGGGGAGAAAGGCTCAATTTTACATTGATTGATTTTGGACTTTTGATCTAGTTCTGACACTTGCAGAAAATGTTAGAATTATAATAATTTATTAAAGAAAATCTTTTCTATATTTCTCAAAGGTGTATTCAGTTTAGCACCTCTTTGTATACAAATACATGAAAGCTAAAACTGTTGATGTTCCCATGACTTTAACCTTGCATGTGGCAGACAGAGCATGTGTCTCAGCAGAATGTTGTCACATTGCTCCTGACTGAAAACAGGCCTGTGTTCACATCTCCAAGGCGGTGCCTTCTACTCTGCATTTTACCTCTGATCAAACTGTCACAGCAGTTATGCTAGTTTCTCATAAGGCAGAGGTGAGTTTAATAAATGTGTTTATTGTATCAGTTATATGCTTTAATTGCTCATGTCCCCACTTCACTGTGCCCACTTAGACAGTTTTCCATAGTCAGTTTATCTTTTGAGGGATATAGATAATTTCTAAACTTTTTTCTATTTTTTTATTCATATTCTTTGTACTTAACTTTTTAGCTCCTTGATCAACACTTTTTTTTCATGTCTTTGCAGCAAAATGAATGTTTCTATTATTTACAAACTAACCAGTGTATTTCCTTCACACATTGACCTATTTACATTTGAATAATAAATTGCAATGCTTTAAATGGGCAAATGTACTTGACTTTATTGCATTTGATATTTTATTTATTTCTGTAACATTTAAAATCAGAACATCAAATTTTAACTTCAAAGTGCAATAGTTACTGAAAATATATTAAATTTGAAAACATGTGGGTGTGGGTGGGTGTGGGTGGGTGTGGTTTGTATGTGTTTATGCAATGGGTATAAAAAAGAGAATGCAACATTATTTTTTATCCTGTAATTTCTAACATAATTTAACGGTAGTCTTTCAATCAGTAATGTTGAATGAATGAACATATACTTGTATTTGTTGTGCTTTGCTGTTGGTATTGACTTCACTATAATTCTCTTTAAAATGTAACTTTACCCCTCTTCAAAGTGGGTGTTGTTGTTTTGGACAATGTTTTTTAAGTATAAAGTCAAAGAAGAAGAAAACATTTTCATAAGTGTTGTGTGGTCATCTTTCTGGTTGGAGTTGTGGTGGGGGAGGAGTCAAATGACACTCCCCTTGCATTCTGAGACTGAAACACAGGACCAGGCAGATGGAGATGAATTTCCTAGCCTGGTTACTAACATATCATAAGAAATTGGAGGATGAGGTTTAGATGCCCGGCCAAATTGGCCTTTGAAATACCACAAATTAGCACTTTTCCCCATAGTCATAAGTGGAGGAAACACATGCTTGGCCCCTGTCCCTGGGCAGGCTGCTTCCTGCAGAGATGCAGGAGACCAAACTCATGTCACTGTGGACAGACACATCTTTTCCAAGAAGAGGTCTGAAACCAGGCAAGTACTCTTTGTTCCTTCTCTCAAATTCACCCATCAGTAAATCTTTTCTCCTTTCATGAGGAAGGTAGAATCTAAGTCCACAGGTGAAGACTGGCAGACAGAGGAATAAAGGTCCTTCTGCAATTTCTGATGAGTTTTAAATTAAAATTAAATTCATGTCTTGTTTTCAAGTAATGATTAAAGAGGTTAGACAGAAGTATGCTAGATGGTTAAAAGAAATCTGTTTTGTGTTTTAACTTTTGCTATAGATAACTCATAACGTGGACAATTTATTTTTTGATTGCTTTGTTAAATTAAGCTTTATTTGGGGGAAACAAATTGTTTTTTAAATTTTCTCAATTTTAGCTTGCTTGGCTTAACTAAAGATTTCTTCAATTTTCTTGTCCTGTGGTTAAAAAATTGCACTTTATAAATTGAGTGTGTTGACTGCTACTAATAGGAGTTATGATATTAATATCTGTCCCTTGATATTTATTCATAACTTTAAAACACAATTTAGTTTAAAAGTTACTATTTTTCATCTCATGCCTCAACATAATTGAGCTACATGACAAAGTTGTACATATTCATTTTCTCTGAGTGATAGTTAAGAATCTGTGTATCTTTCCTGAATTTGAGGAAGTAGCTGGCATAGAACCCTAGGCTCAGTGAGAAGGCCGAATGCCCATTTGTGGCCTCAGGACATCTATAATCTCCTTGAGCCTTTGTTGCCTCTTATGTAACATTAGGGACTTGAACAAAATCAGTGATTTTTGTTACAAAATTTTTTCAAAGACTAGAAGTTAAATTTTTTTTTTTTTTGCATAAAATTGTATTATATAAAACAGAGACAAGTAGAGCCATCTAGCTGAAGGAGGGATGGAGACTGAAGCTCTGCAACCCTACAGGTGTCCCCAGGGGAGACTGTGATTTCTATGGGACATAGTTTGAGAACTACCAGTTATAAGAAAAATCCTTCTAATTATAAATCCTTTGAATTTAATGTTGCTGATGTATTTTATGTGCATAATTTTCTCACCTTTCTATATTTTTGATAAATAGAAAAATAGAAATAAAATTGCAGATCTGTTCTCCTTATTAATGTTGGACTTCAAGCTCCTTCCACTGTCTGAACATGATTCTCACCTAGAAATAAACACAAACGACACAGAAGTAAACATTTAAGAAAAGAGTTTTTTTGGGAAAAGATAATATTACATTGGTAGTTTCTTAATTCAGATCATGTACAAATATGCTTTGCATTATATATATTGTTTGTTAATCGTAACATAAAATTGACTCATTCAATAAAGGCCTCTATCTTTATCTGGTATCATTATTGATTTTACAAGGCCCATGTAATAATCTTGTCACATTATCTATTTCATAAGCCTTATCATGCTATTGTTAAAGTGTGATGGAGTACCACCTCTGAAACATTCTAGCCAACAAATGTTGGGGAACATTCTAGCCAACAAATTGGTCTTCAGACCTAAAATTTGTAAAGGCTTTGGGTATTATATTATCATTATCATTATAGTGTTTTATAAAGATCAGCATAGTGTTTTAAACCCTGTTTCTTTATAGGTTGTTTTTTGTTTTTTTTTTAGAGAGAGAGAGAAGAGAGGGAGAGAAAGGTAGAAACATTGATTATAGAGAACATCTATTGGCCACCTCCTGCATGCCTCCAACTGGGGGATCAGGCCCACAACCTGAAACTGAACTAGCAAACTCTTGGTGCATGAGTCAGTGCTCAACCACTGAGCCACACCAGCTGGGCAAACCCTGTTTTAAGCATTTAGAAATAGGATACCTTTTAAGAGAAAGGTTTAAGTAAAAACACTAGATCGGGACACATAATACAATTTGAAATATTCCCACTCATTTCACAATGAAGACAAGAATTATAATTAAATGTTTCCAAATTTAGCCCTAACTTCTAGAAAGAAATGTTTCAGTCATAATACAGCAAAATAGTTACACATTTTTTTTTTGCCAGCAAAATTTTTACAGCACCTGATGACAATACAGCTTTCATCACTTTAGGATTAAAAATTAATACCATAGAACATATCTTGAGATTTTTAACTTTCTAAAAGTATAAGAAAACTCATTTAAAAAAATTCATTTACGCCCTGGTTGGTTTGGCTCAGTGATAGAGCGTCGGCCTGCAGTCCAGAGAGACCCTGGTTTGGTTCCCACTAGAGGCATGTACCTCGGTTGCAGTTTGTCCCCGGCCCTGGTTGGGTTATGTGGGTGGCAACCACTTGATGTGTCCCTTTCACATCAATGTTTCTCTCTCTCTCTCTCTCTCTCTCTCTCTCTCTCTCCCCTCCCTCCCTCTCTCTCTCCACATTCTATCTGAACAAAAGGTGGAAAAATGTCCTCGGGTGAGGATTAAAAAAAAAAAATTCATTACGTGAATAAAACCCTAAACTTTTATAAAGAACAGTTTTTCTAAACTGCAAAGTAATGCATTCAGTGTAAAATATGACTTGACTTGTTTGAGCTTCTTTAAACCAAAGGGATCCAATAGCAAACTTCTGAAGTTATCTTTACCCAATAAACCAATATTAATTATACCTTTTATCAGATTAATCTAGATAGCATTACATGCATGTTTTCTATTATCTAAAATTAAAATAATAGAAATTGATTTATACTATTAATGTGATTTTTTTTTCTATTTACACAACCCCCAAGTTAGTTCAAGTCTTTAAAATATTATTTAAAGGATACATTGTATAAGCTATTTATAATTTCTATAATAATTCTCTTGTTTAACTAAAACAGTATAAATAATTTGACATTTCAGATGTGGCAGGAATTTGAAAAAATAAACTCTGGAGAACTGAAAAAAGGTATGTAGCCAAAATGTGTTAATTAAATTTTGATGGCATTGATTTCTGAAATACACTGTAAACAGTAATTGGCACTTATTTCCATGTTTGGATAACAGACACTGCGTTATATATTTTCTTATACATAATAAATAAAAAATGTGAAAGCTTCAACATAAGAAGAATACACTTATTCTGCATTTATTCCTCCATGTTACACAGTTTTGTAAAAATCTCAAAAGTCCATGTCTTTGACTTTTTTTGTTTTTAATTCTCACCCAAGCATATGTATTTACTGATTTAGAGAGAGGAAGGGGAAGAAAAAGAGAGAGAAAGAAATCAATTGGAAAGAGAAACTTCAATTGGTTGCTTTCTGTTTGTGTCCCCATCAGGGTTAGAACCAGATACTCAGGTATGTGCCTCCACCGGGAATCAAACTCAAAACCTTTAGTTGCCTGGAAAATGCTCCAACTGAGTCACCCAGTCAGGGCTCATGTAACTCTTCTGGCTATCCCCTTTCTTCCCTCTGCCACCCCCATGCGACCATCAACCTGTACACTGAGTGTTGTGAAAACCTGGGCTTCATTTATTTCTCACATTTCTGCTAGTGATGTACTTGGTGAAACAGTTACAGCTCATACAGCTATCACCCGAGGGGTGACATTAAGATGACCAGGTGTTGACTTCATCACTGGTTTACCTTTTACCCTCAGGAAAAACTCCAGGTTCCTTTACATGTAGAAAAATACCCAAATCCATTTGGTTCTTGCCAAATAATTCAGCCTTATCTCTAGGTGCCACTTCCCTTGCTCTGCCCCTTTGCTGGGGCCTCTGGGCAAACTACACTGCTTCTCACTGCACAAGAGTTCTTCCTCACCTCTAGCCCTGGCCTCTGCTGCATTTCTCTCTGGCACACATTTTCCTTGTCTATCAGGTGTCATCATGCACATCACCTCCACTGATACCCAACAACTTTGACACAAACCTGGGATGTCCCTTCCATGTGCTCCAGTAGTGCCCTGATTTATATTTGTCGTGGTCCCCAAGACTCTGAGTGGAAACTGCCCATTTATGTCTTTTCAGTGTATAGTGTATGGTTGTTGAGGGCTGGGTTGTGTCATCTTTATCTTGTAACTCCGGTGCTTGTCTTATCCCCTGAGCTCATGGTTGTTGAACAGATGAATGAACTTTCAGAAAACCAAAAGCTCTGATACTGAGCCACAGTAGCAATAATTCAGTGAGCCACCATGGGCTAATTGTACTTCACAGCAATCTTGTATTGTGTGTTGTGGTCCTATATAGATGGTTTCATTCTTCTTTTTTTAATTTATTTTTTGGTACGTGCCCCTAGTGGAATCGAACTCGGGAATTTCTAGTCCTCAGGCCAATGCTCCGAATGCTAAGCCAAACCAACCAGGGCTGTTTTTATTCTTCTTAATACTTATATTTAGTTATAGTTTAGATGAAGATTATAATTCTTCTATTTTCTTTGCAGATGCTGCTGAATTTGAATCTGAATTTTAGAAAGCTTATCCTGTAGGATCAGTTGATTAGTGAAATTCATATCAAGGTCTACTTTTGAAAACATCACAAGAATATGCACATATTTTGAAGAATAAATATATTATCTCAGATATAAATAGTGAACATTTACTGGACTGTCGACAACATTTTAATAATTGTTTTCCATTTCACATATGACATGTGAGATCTTTATTAAAGAAAAATATTTTTGGATCATATGTGTGTGATGAAAATTTATACAGTATTTTAAACTATGTTTTTTGGCATCTAAGTTATAAGCAGATTTTTGTAAATGAAAGACAGCACTATTGAGTTTTACATGATCTAACTACCCAAATACCATCCATTTAAACCATCCCCAAACAGCCAAATTGTCATTCATACTTTAGTAGTGTTAATTAATATATTCCAATTTTATCAGAATATTTGGTCCTAAAGATTTAACATCATTTTGTATCTGCTGCTATGACTATCATCACTATTTGGGTGTATTAGAATTCTTATAGTGCCATAGACATCACATGTAATTTTAGACACTGATTAAAAAAAATCTTTTCTCATGGGAAAATAAAGTTTGCTTATAGCTTTTCCTCTTTCCTATTGTTTCATTTATTTTTCTATAAATAGTCTTAAAATTAGAGAAAGTTCCAAGTTTTAGTACAAAGAGCTCTTTCCCCTGAGCCATTCAAGACGAAATTGCTGACATTGTGCCTCCATCCTGACTTTGTTAGTGTGGATTCCCTCCCACTCCGTACATTCACTTGCCCACCACACCAGAAATTAACACTGGTACATTCTGTTCCTTCATCCTTGTTTTCTTTTCCATGTTTGCCCTTGTCTGTAGTGTCTGTTAGAGCAAAGAGATCCTGTTCAGATCCATGGATTACATTTGGTTCTCATGTCTACTTGTCTCCTTCAGTCTGGACCAGGTCCTTAGTTTTTTCTTGACTGTCATGACCTTAAATCTTTTGAAGAGTAAGTTTCAGTAATGTAGAGTGTCCTTCAGTATGGTCTTTTCTGGTGTTTCTTTAGGGTAAGGTTCAGTTCATACATTTTCAGCAAGAGCCTCACAGATGCAGTTCTGTTCCTCTAACTGCATCCTGTGGTGTGACCTACATTTAGATTTGCCATTCTTGGTGGTGTTAATGTCTGTTAATGCTGGTCTGTCTGCTACAATTATGTGAAGGAAGTTCCCTTATTATACTAGTTATCTGAGTTTTATCATGAATGAATGTTGAATTTTACTTGAAGCTTATTTTGCATCTATTAAAAAACCTTCTTTAATGTGTTAATGTGGGCCCTGGCTTGGTAGCTCAGTTGGTTAGAGCAGCATCTCTATATGCCAAGTTATGGGTTTGATCCTGGTCATAGTACAAACAAGAATCAACCAATAAATGCATAAATAAGTGGAACAAATAGATGTATTATGCTCTCTCTTTCTCCTTTCCTCTCTAAAATCAATTTTTAAAAAATTTGTTAATGTGAATTACATTATTTGTACTTGTTTAACAAAGCTTACATTTCTCAGATGAACTAGGTTATGATTTTTTGTTGTTGGTTTGTTTTATATATTGCTACTTTTTTTTTTTTGCTATTCCTTGGACCTTTCAGTATTCAGGACCAACTGAGCCACACCAGCAAGGGCTAATTTTATTTTGTATTTTTAAAAAACACTAGACATGCCCTGGCTGGTTTGGCTCAGCAGTTAGAGCATTGGCCCACAGACCAATGAGTCACGGGTTTCAGTCTGGACAAGGGCACGTATCTTGTTTTGAGTTCATTCTGGCCCTGGTCAGGTTGTGTGGGAGGCAACCAGTTGATATGTGTCTCTCACATCGATGTTTCTCTCTCTCCCTCTCTCCCTCCCTCCCTCCCTCCTTCCCACTATATCTGATGATGAATTAAAAGATATCTTTGGGTGAGGATTAAAAAAACAAAAGAAAACTAAAATAAAAACACTAGACATTTTTATAACTTCATGATTAGTTGATGTTCATTTAAATTTACTACATATTAAACTCTTTCTTTCTCTACTTTTTCCTTCTATCTCAGAACATCCATATGAGATATTTTTTTCTTCTGTTGGTAGTATACAATTTTTAGAATTTTTATCAGTGAGAACTGCTGGGTAATAAATCTGTTTAAAATATTTTTGTTTCTTCTACTCAGGGCAGATATTTTCACCACATAGAGAATTCTAGGCCGGTAGCTATTGTCTTCGATGAAATGGAAGATGTCATTCTGCGGCCTTATGCCTCCATAACTGCTCTTAAGAACTTGGCCTTCCAAATATTTCTTCTGTGAACATTAATATATCTCACACCCTGCCCCTGTTTGCCATAATCTTGGTTACTTTGAAGACCTTTCCATTTGTTTTGGGTTTATATATCATAAGCAAAATAATATCCAGGGACTGAAGCTCCTGTAGGGCTGGGCCATAGCAGTTTGCTGTGTGTTATTTGATGCCATGTGATTGTAGCAACTTTTTTTTTATGCTCTCATGATTCCAGGCAAACACTTTACACTTTAGGTGATGTGAGATGTTGACATTGGTGGATCACTGTAATCATGACCACTTTGATGACAGAAAAGTGTCTGTTTTTATGTAGCCAGTGTGACAGATGTCGGTCTTAGGCTCATGGTGTGCGGCCATGTTACTACTATAAGCTGGCTTCAGAATTTAGATGACTGCAGTTTTATGTTAAACTACACTGTGTTTTTTGTCCTTCAATTTTTATTAATTTATGCTCATTACAGATATTTCCTCCTTTTTCATCCTGACCCCCACCTTCCAGGATTGTTTCTATGTCCCTTGGTTATGCACGCAGGCATATAAGTTCTTTGGTTCATCTCATCCATCCCCCCCACCTCTCTCCTCTGAGGTTTGTCAATCTGATCCATACACCTTCCTATGTCTCTGGGTCTATTTTGTTCATCAGTCCATGTTGTTCATTATATTCCACAAATAAGTGAGATCATGTGGTATTTGTCTTTCTCTGATTGGCTTATTTTACTTAGCATAATATTCTCTGAGTCCTTCCATGTCATCTCAAAGGATAAGAGATCTTTCTTTCTTACAGCTGCAGAGTATCCCATTGTGTACATGTACCACAGCTTTTTCATCCATTTGTCTACTGATGGTCATTTGGGCTGTTTCCAGATCTTAGCAATTATAAATAGTGTTACTATGAACATAGAGGTACATATATTCTTTCTGATTGGTGTTTCAGGCTCTTAGGATATATTCCTAGAAGTGCGATTACTGGGTCAAATGGCAGATCAATTTTTAATTTTTTGATGAAACACCATACTGTTTTTCCAGTTGTTTTTTTTTCTTTTCTTTTGTTCTTTTTTTATCCTCACCCTAGGACATTATTCCATTTTTGTTCAGATAGAGCAGGTGGGAGAGAGAGAGAGAGAGAGAAACATCGACATGAAAGAAACACATTGAGTGGCTGTACTCAACCCACACAACCCAACCAGGGCCGGGGACAAACTGCAACTGAGGTACATGCCCTCAGCAGGAACCCAACCCGGGTGTCTCAGTACTGCAGGCCAATGTTCTAACCACTGAGCCAAACCGGTCAGCGCTCCAGGGTGTGACTGTCTCCTTTTCTGGAAAGGAAGGTGCCCAAGAAAGACGGCCTGTTCCTCTTGTTTCCAGCCATCACCATCGTGCGGGTCCAAACCGCCCAACACCACCCTCCCAGGGCCCAGGAATAGCTCACCAGCGTTTCTGACACGCTGGGTAAAAAGGAATCTTCTCGCATTTGCTTATGTCACACTGACGCCTCTCACTGGGTCATGTCATATCATGTTTCATTATTCTAGAATTTGTATGATGTAGTAGCATCCTGGCAGAAATTTGGAAATTAGGGGGAAAAGACACAACACCTCCAACCTGCACCTCCAGGACATCTCCTTGTCATCTCCCACGGCATCTCGGTGAGGCCGCCCCCCTGGGACACTGTGTCATTCATTAGGACAGCTGGTTATCTGCAAGGAGCAGATATTTCCGAGAGACAGGCACGCAGCGTGTGAGCCGGTGTCCAGGGTTTTGGTCCAGTGAAAGAAACAGAACCACACGTGAAAGTTGCATGATATGCTGAGAACAGATGTGGCAAGGACAGATGCATCTGTAATGCACAGGCTGATATTCTTTCTCCCCTTTTCATGCAGCGGTTCCAGGATTCGGGCTTAGGTTTTCGAGGTGTTGGGGCCCTCCAGGCACAGGTGTGATTTTGACTTTCCTCTGTCCTGCCAGGATGGCTAACGAGCTTTTGTTGTGGCAGGAACCCTGAGCAGGAGTCCTGTCTGAACAGACTGTCAGGTGCACCATGAGAATCGTCACCGGCATGCCCAGGGGTGCCCAGCCTCTCTGGGATGCCTCTGCCTGGCAGACCCGTTGGCTAGCGCCGCTGTCCGGGCCCCAGGCCCTGGCAAACACTATGCTGCTGTTTGATTCTATGAACTTGATTATTCCAGAGGCTTTCTGCACGAGGACCTTTCCAGTATCTGTCCCTCTGTGTTCGGCTTATTTAACTCAGCATGACGTCCTCAAGTTCATCTGTTCGTTACATGGCAGAGGAATTCCTTCTTCTTTAAGGCTGAATAATATTCCGTTAAATGTGCTCAGCAGGTTTCCTCACGCATTCATCCTCGGTACACAGTCAGGTTGCTCCAGCCGTGGTTGGCGTGAACAGTGCTGCCGTGAGCTGGGGGCACAGGTGTCTGGGGGTCTCCCGCTTTCAGTCCTTTTAGAGGAAGGCCACAGGTGGGATTGCGGAGGGAGATGGTTGTTCCACTTTTATTTTTTTAAGAACCTCCATACCTTTTTCCATAGTGGCTGTGCTTTTTTTTTTTTTTTTAAGGACAGAACATCCAGGCCAGTGTGGCTCAGTGGATGGAACGTCATCCCATGGACTGGGGGGTCCTGGTTTGATTCCCGGTCAGGACACTTGCCTGGGTTGTGGGCTTGATCCCCAATAGAGGGCGTGCAGGAGGCAGTCAATCCATGTGTTTCTCTCATATCGATGATTCTATTTCTCTCTCTCTCTAAAAAGTTAAAATAAATGCATAAATAAAGTAAAAACTAAAATAAAATAAAGCGCAGAATGCCGTGACAGAGATCTGTGCATCTGCCGTGCTCAGTGGGTGGGGTGGGCACTGTTAGGACACGGAGGGGAGAGGTGAGTGGATCACAGGCCCGCAAGCCCGGAGGCCGGCCCAGGTCAAGGTCCCTCGCTGGAAATAATAAAGACACGTGTTTTTAAGGGAACAAATGGCCCTCTTGCAGCAGACTCGCCAGCATGAATAGACAGGTGGTCGTGTAAAGGCGGAGCTGGTTGGCATGAGTTTCAGGAGGGACTGCGGAGAGTTGTCCAGCTGTCCAGCTGTCCGTTGCATCTCAGCGTCAGCCAGGCTCCACATTTTGGCTCCTGATAGGAACTGACATCCAGAGACAAGAGAGCATGGCTGTTGTCTGCGTCAGTCGGTTGGAGGTTACGCAGCTGGCACCTCTGGGCAGATGGGCCGGGGGTGGGGCTGCCCCTTGCGTGAGTCTGGAGGCGCTCACAGACCACTTCCCTCCTCATCCGTCCTCCAGGCGCTTTGGTGGAGGACCGATGAATACCAGCCAGAGCCAAGGTGGCAGCCTGGCTACACCTCTGGTGTGGGCTCTTAGACACGGCAGTGAGGGGCACAACCTTTGCTCCCCACTTTTCTGTCCAGGGCTAAGGAAGCTGTGTCCACAGAGGAGGGCCTGCAGGTAGAAGGGTGGAACAGGGAAAAGGAGGCAGGCCCTCAGGTCAGCTTACCACCTGCGACCCGCAGCGCCAGAGGGGAACTTGGTGTGACCATAGACCAGGGTGTCTGGAGATCTGCCTCCTGGAATGAATGACTTCTTTCTTTGAGGACTGGAGATGCTCTGGAGAGGGGATAAGAGAAGGAAGGGGTGTTAATACCATGGAAATTCCCTCTCTAACCTTGTTGGTAGGCCATGTGATTTAGCAAATAAATAAAAGTATAGGCCGCCTGGACAAATTTGAATTTCAGATGAACTTATAGGGGGCACATTTCCACTAAAGAATTATTTGATGTTGATGTGAAATTAAAATCTAATGGGGTGCTGTGAGCTGAAGTGGGCCCCTCAACCCACAAATTCATACGATGGAGCCCTCACCCCGGTGTGATATGATTCAGAGGTGGAAATACTGTGGCAGAAGCTGCAGGAAGAGTATGGCGGTTCCTCCAGCTGGCTTCTGCCTTCCCTGCTCACCTCCAGCCCTGCCAACCCCCTTCGAGCTGCTCAAGGGTGGCTGAGCTGGGCAGCTGGGCTGTGACTAGGACCTGAGGTATGAAGAGGAAGAGATAGTGGAATAGAAGAAAGATGCTAAGAAGTTTCCTGGTCAAGTGTGACTGGTTTTCGGGAGATTATATAGTCACATGGCTTAGACTGCCTTCCTTGCTCTGGCGGGGAGAAAAACACCTTCTCCATTCCCTAAGCAGTGTCACCCAACAGGGGCTGAGGTCACAGATGGACAAATCCTCAGGCTGTACCAAGCGTGTGTGAGTTTGCCCACCACTGCCCTTGAAGCCAGAATCATGTGAGTCCACACAAAGGTGAAGTGGGCGGGATGGCAGTTTCTGGGTGCAGATGAGGAGAACTAGAAACAGTCCCTGTTGGGGCTAAGGACATGCTTCTCTCTGCATCTGTCTTGAACGTTTTCATCTTGACACTGGGGGCCACTTGGCCATGTGTCCAAGTGGAGTCTGGGGCAGAAGCCCTTGTTCTGCACCACTGCTTGTGGGATACTCGGCTCGCGTTACTCCTCCGTCCAGGGCCTAGGAATACTCATCTGTAAAATGGGGGTGAAAGGGACAGGACTCTAAAGAGGATGAAACAGGTCATGGATGTCAGGCAGCGCCTGGCACTCAGTGGGTCTGCAGTTACTGACAGTTATTTCTACACACACAGTTTCTTTCCTGGTCGTTACCACACCAGCCGGTGTGCAGGGCACTTTCAAATGAAGACATTTTCTTTCCAAGTGGAAGGCTGTTTTGTGGTGAATAAATATTGTGTGGATAGCATTAATAATGAAAAGACAAAAGTGACTATTAAGCGGTGGGATGAATGAGACTCAGCAATGGGGGGATCCAAGTAGGCTTGAGGAACTGGGCAGATTTGTCGGGGTTTTGCACCAAGGTGGTCACAATACATGAGAGTTAAATTGATTGGCTCCCCAGTTAGAGTTGTGAAAATCATGCTTTGTGAGTAGGACACAAACACACTAGGAAGATTGTTCAGTAAGAGAAGTACCTGCCCCGCAGGTCACTACCTGCAGATATTATTATCCCAAAGTTAGAGGGGTAGCTTGGGGCTTCTTGGTGTAGATTCCCAGAAGTGGGCACCAGGGACCTGGTTCTGAAATTGACCCTCATCCCAGGTCACTCTGTGTGTTGCCTCCACAGTACCCAACCTATGAAGAGTGCAGATAAGTCCCTCGAGCTACCCTAACCCACTAGGGGCCTGAACAGACCTTGGACATCATGTTTTTTTGAAGATACTGAGGCTCAGAATTGGCAAGTGACTCACACAAGGACACACAGAGACTAATGTGAATCTACGAAGTTGTTCTATAATGCTCACACTTTGGTTTTCAGAACTTCTTCTTAATATCTTCTCTCTGTCCCCCTGGTCATGGAAGATCCTGGACATCACCCCTCAACCATGTGTGAAGTATGTACCTTGAGCTTCTTAGTGGTCATTATGGTTGACTACTGAACTTCTCTTCCACCTCAGAGAGTTAGTTGGAACCACTTGGATTAGTCAGGGTCGTCAGCACTAGCTGCAGCAACAAATAACCCTAAGCCAGTGGCCTAGTGCGATGTGACATGCCCGGGTTGTGGGCTCGATCCCCAGTAGGGGGCATGCAGGAGGAAGCCAATCAATGTTTTCTTTCACATAGATGTTTCTGTCTCTTTCTCCCTTTCTCTCCTTCTAAAAAAATCAGTAAAACCATATTAAAATAATAATAAGGTCTCCTAAATGCAATTATACAGTGTTGAGCTCAGCTGACTTTACCTGTCACATGACTGTGAGATTCATCCGATGATTCTGCTTCAAATGAATTTCTTTGTCTTCTCACTTGCATCGCTCTCTGTTCTTCCAGTCAAGAGCGTACCCGGCTGCTGCTTTATGAGCTTGTTAAACTGTCTGCACTTCTGTCCCCATCTCGAACACGCTTGGTCTGGGTCTGTGTATGGTGGGCTCCTTGCTATTGAGCCTCAGCTCTGATGTCTGCTCCTCAGAGCGTTTCTGACCCCCTCCCTCCAACCTCCAAGGTGGCTCCTCTGGTCACTCTGCACCCTATCTCTTTGCTTTACTGGGACCCATTGCTTTCCTAAATGTCCTAATGTTTCCTCACATAAGTGTGTTCATTCAGTGCACTGGTTGTGAACTCCTGAGGACCAGGGAATCTCTGATTCGGTCCTCACTGCACCCAGGCTTAGCAGTGAGGTCCACTGGGAGGCCCACATTAGCACTGAATGTGCGGGCGGGAAAAGCTTGTGCCTGTCGGCTGCGTTCCTACTTTAGATCTGTAAAGGACCGAGTGATGTCCTAGAAAAAAAAGACCCAGTTCCCAGTGTTAGATGCACAGGCCTTGACCTCTGGTCTGTGTCCATCCTGCAGGTATGCCTCTTCCTGGCCCCCTGCTTTGTGTAAGACTTGGTTTCTCCCATCTTTAACACAGTCTCCAAATCTCCTCCTTCCCCCCTCCTTTTATTGAGAAATAATTCACACACCAAAATTTCACCCATTGGAAGTAAACAAGTCCACGGTTTTAGTACATTTGCAGTGGTGCAGCTGTCACCATAACTGAAGTGAAGAACATTTTCATCTTCTTCAAAATAACCACCCTCAATAACAGCCACATGCTCTCTGTCTTAGGGAACCACCAATCTACTGTCTGTCTCTACAGATTCACCTCTTCTGGACATTTATAGACATGACATCACACAGTGTGTAGTCTTTGTGTCTGGCTTCTCTCACTCAGCATCATGTGTTCAAGGTTTTTCCACATTGTAGCAGGCATCAGTACTTCATTCCTTTTCAGGAATGAATAGTATTGCAGCACATGGCACACCTCTTTTTGTTTATCCCACCATCAGAACACACCCAAGTGGCTTATTTCCACTTTTTGGCTATTTTCAACAATGCTACTGTGAACATGCCTGGACACCCATCTCCATTCCTTGGGGTACACACCCAGGAGTGGCTCTACATCTTGCCTGTTACCCCCACCTTGTTCCTTATCACTTACTAATGAATCTGCTATAATAATGACAATAGTGACAATGATATGATTAGTCAACTCTTCTGAGCACTGACGATGTGCCAGACACTCTTCGGAGCACCTTAAATGTGTTCATCAGTTTCTCAGGACAAAGCAAAATAGTAGGGTTGTGATCTTTATAACAATACTTATAACAATTTCCATTTATTGAGTACTTGCTCTGTACCAGGGTTATGAGCGACACTTTCTGGGATTGATTTGATTGTTAGAGAAAACTCCAACTGTCCCTATTTCACATAAGGAAACTAAGACTCAACTTGCCCAAATCATCCGGTGCTGAATTGGCTTTTCTCCATTGCCTGCTGCCTGCTTCTCACCTGCAGGGCAGACTTCTGTCATCTCTGCTCAGACCACTCACGAACCCAAGCACAAGTGAAGATCTTTTCAGAGCTGAAAAGTGCTCATGAAGATGGCTGTTGGCCTGTGCACTTCCCCTGAATACACATGCTCTGTGGGCTTCACTTAGAGACTCCTGTTGTAATTCTGTGCAGTGGGTCAGTTGTGTCCTCACCCCAAAGTAATATGGTCAAGTCCTAAGCTCTGGAACCTTAGAATGGGGCTTTATTTGGAAATGCAGTCTTTGCAGATGTGGTTTGTAAGCTGAAACCATACTGGATGAGGGTGGGCCACCTCAAATTCAATGACTGGTGTCCCTGTAAGATAAGGGGAGGGCACAGACCTCCGGGGAGAGGGCCATGTAACCATGGAGGCAGAGATCGCACTGATGCGGCTACAAGCCAAGGAACGCCAGGATTTCCCAGGGCTATCGAAAGCTAGGAAGGGACAGTGAAGGGTTATCCCCTTGAGTCATCAGAGGGAGCCTGCCTGGCCTGCACTTGGCATCCAGAATGGTGAGAGAATCCATTTCCATGGTCTCAAGCCCCCATGTTCATGTTACCTTCTTTTGGATGCTCTAGGGAAAGAATATACCCTGATTCTAGAAACCCTGGTCCTCTGGTTTCCCAGCCTGGATGAATCTGAGCAGCGGCTGCATGGGGAGGGTCTTCCGTGCTGGGGGAGGCAGCTCCCCAGCCTCAAGGAAGAGTGTCAACAGCAAGGCTGGTTTGTAGCTCCTCCATAGACACAGGCATGACTGTCTGCAGATGGTCTGCAAACTGGAGGATTCCTGGAGGACTTGAGATGGGGATAACAAGAACACACTGTGGTGTGCTTTCAAGTTGACATGCAGCTTCTCCAAACCCACGTCTCATCTAACCCCATGGATATTAGTATTGTTTTTATTCCCCAAGGAACTGAGGATTAGAAAGCTTAAAATCTTTACCAAAAGCAGGAAAATTAGAGGAGGAAACTTGTCGACTGGAAATGTCGATGCCACAAACAGTTCCGTCCAACATGCGTTCATGACCTTGAGTGCCAGGATCCCAAGACAAGAAATGCACAGAAAGAGAAAACCGATTAGTGGTAAGGGCAGATATCAAAACAGCCCAGCTCTGTGCAGGAGAATGAATAGGATGTGGGGAAGGTATGTGTGCATATTAGCTGTGTCTGTCCCAATCGTGGGGTTCAGCCTGGGGGAGGTGGTTCCTGAGTCTGGTTTAGAAAAGGAATTAAGAGCAAGGCAGGTGGAGAAGGAGGCATGGGTGGTCTGGCCTCACACACACAGGAAGTGGGAAAAGGTGGGGTCCCTGGGGTCCCCTGAGAGGCTCTTTTGGAGCCCAGGCATGCTCAGCCCACACTTTGAGAACTGCTACTGGAGGCAGAGGGAACAGCCTGAGCTAAGGTCATGAGGGTGTTAGAGAAGCAACCAGAAGGTTTGGGAGTTAATTTTGCACAGCACTGTGTGACCAGAGCCTATGGGAAAGACCCCGAATGGCAGGAAGGGCCCTGGATGGGGTGGGTGGGTGGGTGGGGTGGGTCTGGATGCCTGGTGGCCCATGCTTCAGCCAGCAGGTGATGAGAGGTGGCCGACAACCAGCCCCTGGGAGATCCTGGGATGATCTATTCCTGGGTTACATCCAGCAGAGCCCCCTTGAGTCTAGTGCTGATGGCCCTGAGCCAAAGAGATGGGGTTAATCACACGGAATAGTCTGTTTCAAGAACAGAGAAAATGTTCCCATTAAAATAATTAAAATCTTAAAACATTTGGGGATCAAAGGTAGATGTTTTAGTTACCTAGAAAATCAACTTGGCGAAACAGTTTATTTTTTTTCATGATCCCCAAAAAAGAAGACATTATCGTATTTTCTCTATAAGGTGGGCCTTGAAGAGAGAGTCCTCGTAGGCAAACAGATGGGATCTCAGGCTTCCACTCTGTGGCTTGGTGACCTTGGGTGCAGGACTTGGGCTTCTGTGTCTCAGCTTCCATATCTACACTATGGGAACAACACTTTCTACCATGGAGTTTAAATGAGATCTATGGTGGTTCCGTCAGCATCATTTTCTGTCCTCTGACTGTGTCTTTTGCACACAGCCCCTGGGCATGCGCATTGCCTCAGGGGTCTGACCCTGAGCTAGTTCCCAGCCCTGCCGCCCAATGTCTTGCTCTGTATGGCTGGTCTTTGTCTTCAGAATATCCTTTTCTGTGATTGCCTGAACATCTCACACCACAGGCAACTGGGGACTTTGTTTTAAAAACATTTGTTTCAAAGGTAGTAGTGAACATCGACTGGGCTCACAGAGATTTGGGACTCCCTCCCTGACCACCCACAGGTGGCTTTTGTGCCCGAGGGCAAAGACCCCCACGGAGAGCCAGCACTGGGCCCACCTGGTTTCCAGCCACAGCTGCCCTGGTCTCTGCCAGGCTTTCAGGATGTATCTCAGGGGTCACCAGGGGTGACATTAAGATGTCCAGGTGTTGACTTCATCACTGGTTTACCTTTTACCCTCAGGAAAAACTCCAGGTTCCTTTACATATAGTAAAAATACCCAAATCCATTTAGTTCTTGCCAAATAATTCAGCCTTATCTCTAGGTGCCACTTCCCCTGCTCTGCCCCTTTGCTGTGGCCTCTGGGCAAACTACACTGCTTCTCACTGCACAAGAGTTCTTCCTCACCTCTAGCCCTGGCCTCTGCTGCATTTCTCTCTGGCACACATTTTCCTTGTCTATCAGGTGTCATCATGCACATCACCTCCACTGACATCCAACAACATTGACACAACCCTGGGATGTCCCTTCCATGTGCTCCAGTAGTGCCCTGATTTATTTTTGTCGTGGTCCCCAGGACTCTGAGTAAAAACTGCCCACTTATGTTTCTTCAGTGTATAGTGTATGGTTGTTGAGGGCTGGGCTGTGTCACCTTTATCTTGTAACTCCGGTGCTTGTCTTATCCCCTGAGCTCATGGTTGTTGAACAGATGAATGAACTTTCAGAAAACCAAAAGCTCTGATACTGAGCCACAGTAGCAATAATTCAGTGAGCCACCATGGGCTAATTGTACTTCACAGTAATCCTGTGTTGTGTGTTGTGGTCCTATATAGATGGTTTCATTCTTCTTCTTTTTTTCTAATTTATTTTTTGGTACGTGCCCCTAGTGGGAATCAAACCCAGGACTTTCTAGTCCTCAGGCACTGGGCCCACCTGGTTTCCAGCCACAGCTGCTCTGGTCTCTGCCAGGCTTTCAGGATGTGTCTCAGGGGTTACCAGGGGCACAGAGGAGGGTGGGTCTGTAGTGTCAGGGCAGGCTCCAGAGACCCACCTCACCCATTCAACTGTGTCTGGTTGCTTCTCTATTGGCATTGCACATAAGGATTTGACAAAATGCATCCTGCAGAACACACACACACACACACACACACAGATGCACATAGACACACACACACAAACACACACACACACAGAAACACACACAGACAGAAACACAGACATACACACAGAAATACAAACAGAAACACAGACACACACACAGAAATACAAATGGAGTCCTGGCTGGTTTGGCTTAGTGGTTAGAGTATTGTCCTGTGGTCCAGAGAGACCCGGGTTCGGTTCCCACTAAGGGCATGTACCTCAGTTGCAGTTTGTCCCTGGCCCTGGTTGGGTCATGTGGGTGGCAGCCACTTGATGTGTCCCTTTCACATCAATGATCTCTCTTTCTCTCTCCCTCTCACTCTATCTGAACAAAATATTCACAAATGTCCTCAGGTGAGGATAAAAAAAAAAAAAAAAAGAAATACAAACAGAAACACAGACACCCATATACAGAAACACACACAAAGAGAAACACAGACACACACACAGAGACACACACAGACATACACAGATACATGTGAAGAAACACACACACATATTTTCAAAGCTTAACTGGAAGACCAGTTAGATTGGTACAGGTAACTGATGAATCCCACTGGGGTTTGGCTGAGCCAAGGCCAGAGAGGAATGGGTAAGTGTCTTTGGTTCCAGGGTCTCCTCGGACCCAGTGCACCTGCTTCCTAGACCAACCTCTGTCTCAGTGAGAGAAGCAGCTGTGGGAAAAGTGGGGCCAGGGTTCAAATTTCAGCTCCACCACTGTTGGCCGTGGATTTGAGGCAGACCCTTCAGTTCTCCAAGCATCCATCTCATCACAAAACAGCACTAATATTAATGGGAGGACAAGGTGTTGGGATTCTGAATGACATCCAGAGGGGAAGGGGTTGGGGATCAAGAAAAAGAGGGGAAGGGTTTAAGAAGTACAATTTGATTACAAAATAGCCATGAAGATGTAAAGTACAGCATAGGGAATATAGTCAATAATATTGTAAGAACTAGGTATGGTGCCAGGTGGGTACTGGAAATATCGAGGGGAAACACTGTTGAAAGTATATGATTGTCTAACCACTGTGCTGTACATCTGAAACTGATACAAAACAATACTGAAAGCAAACTGTAATTGGAAAGTAAAAAAGATATATAAAAATAAATTAAAAAAATAAAAGACTGAGTAAACAGAACCATCTAGCATAAAATAGATGCGGAATTAAAATCAGTGGACTGCTTCAGAGATGCTTAAGATACACAATCTAGTGAAGTGTGTGTGTGTGTGTGTGCATGTGTGCGTGCATGTGCGTGTGCATGTGTGTTGGGGCAGTACAAAGTAAGGGGTCTGTTCCTTTCTCTTTTTTTAAGGGAGGAGATTCGAGCAAGGAGCCTGTTCAGCAGGGTCAGAACGTTTTAGACACAACCCAGCTCCCTCTGCCATCCTTCCTCCCCCTTCTGCACTGGAGTATGATTGGTTATTAAAATGAAAAATTTGCTCTTCCTCACCCACAGCAGCTGTTTCATTGGGTTTTGCATTTCTCTCAGTCTGAATGTTAGCTCTTGTCCCAGGCAATAACTCATCATTTCTTTAATGGATATATATCTATTGACAGTATGATAGATGATAACAGACTTCCGCTAAGGAATAAAGCAGTCTCATGGGCCATTCCAACCTATTGGGAAAAGAGGGATAATTAAATAACCAATTATATGTGGATGTTTACCTGATAGATTAGAAAGGTGACTTCAGAGCAGTCTTGCTTTATTAGGTAAATGATCTATACTCCACAGAGGTTTATGAATATGTATTTCACTAAAAGACTCAAGTCTCAGCAATAATTAAAATGCATTTTATAGCATTCCATTAATAACGGTGCCCTCCTCTAGATTTTTCCAAAAAAATGAGTTTAAAATAATGCTGTAGTTTGTCTTCTGAGTAATGTTGGATCAGCTTGCCCCAAACTGCTGTCTCACCTCCTCTCCCCCTGGGTTTCTGATCACGGTGACTGCAACGTGTTCTCAGTGACAGAGTTGAAACCATGCATCATCCCTGAATCTTTATATAAAATTGGTCAAAACACTTACCTTCTCCCACCCCATTTCAATATTTCTCTTGGTGCCAGGATTTGCCTTCGATCCTAAACATCCACATATGTTACGGCTCTAATAAAAAAATATTCCACAGATCCATGCTGTTTTCTAAGCATTTCCCAATGTATATTCTGTGGAATGCTCATCTCATGAGATAGCTCTCTTTAAAAAAAAAAGAGAGAACGAAAGATATGATCAAAATATTTCAAATATGGCATATCTTTTTTATCCCTTCCTTGGAAATTCCAATACGTATTCAAGTATTAAAGGCTCTGATAAGTCCTGCAGTGTTTTCCAAGCTTAGTTTTGTCATACCCACTGACATCTTATGAAACTGCAAATCCTGGCTCACAAGATGAAGTCCCACTCCCTTAACCTGGCTAATGGAGCCCTTCCCAAAGTACCTACAGGCTACTTCCCCAAATCTACTTATGGCTGCTCCCCATCATCCTATCCCCATTACAGACCATTCTTCCTTCTCAGAATGTGCCATATCTACTCTTCTCCTTCCGTGGAAAGTCCTCCTCTACTTCCCCTTGTTCTTTGTTGTGCAAACACTTATTTAAGCTTCAAAATTCAACCCAAATAGTGCTTCCACCAGACAGCCAATTCATTCTGCACTCCCTTGGCTTTGTTCTGTTGGCATTTCTTATGCCATCCCACTACTTCTATTTGAGCTCTGTGTGTATTTGAACAACTTGTTTGTGTCTCTATTGCACTGAGAAGGTGGGGAGAGTAGCTTCATCTTCATTCTTTTTCTACCTCTGCAGCCGAGGTAGTTCCCAACACACTGCCTGTAGGCAGTGAGTATTTGTTGAAGAAACTTAGAAAAAATAACCAAAAGTAAGTTTTATTGCTTCCTTTTTGTGTCTTGAGCTTTTTTGCATGACCACATAAATTATTCATGAAACTGAGCCTGAGAGGGCACTGGGATGCCTGGTCTGCAGGCCCGTCCCTGCTAAGAGCACTTTGAAGAAAGGGGCACAGCCTTCTCTCGCTGCCCACCCTCCTTGACCATGGACTCATGGATGGAGGAGCCAATTCAAGACACTTGTTTGAAAGAGCCACTGGTTATTATTTTAACAGTGACATCAACATTATGCTCGCACTGTAGATCTTTTCGGGTTCCTTATGTCTGATAAAGTGCTTTTAGCCTTGGCTCGATGGTGGTGATATTGGAATGAATGCACTTCCAACTGTACCTGCCCCCCAGGAATCTAAGATGTGTTATCTCATCTCTGGAGACCATCCGGGCAAGCCATGATTTAAATAAATAAAATGAAAGTTGTCACAATCCAGGCTGCCTACGAGCCAAGGCTTCTCAGTGTTATAACATGATCCGAAGCATGATGATAAAGAGAGGCAAGAAGGGGGTGATACTACAGGGCAGGAGGCCCCAGCTCTGCATCTGAGCAGTACCTTCTTGCAGAAGCCTAGCCAGGGTGACAACCTGACTCTCTAATCCCATTAGTTCATTGTCCCAATGCCGTTTGTACATTTATCAAAGAAACCGTTTAACTGGAGAAAAATAGGAATTGTAACATTTGAAGTAGTCACTAGACAGGCATTGTATCCAGTCATCTCTTTCTCTCTCTCTCTCTCTGTCTCTCTCTTTTGTGTGTGAGTGTGTGTGTGTGTGTGTGTGTGTGTGTCTGTGTGAGAGAGAGAGAGAGAGAGAGAGATTTAGCTCGGTACTTCCTCTAGGAAGCCTGAAATGACAGACTGTCTGACACTATTGAAACTAATCCTCTCATGAGATGATTTTTTTTTCTTCTGTATTGTGCTTCATTTTTATGTATATACTTATTTTTAAACTACAGTTGACATTCAGTGTTCTTCTGTATTAGTTTCAGACGTGCAGCATGGTGGCTAGACAATCATTGCTTTACAGAGTGGTCCCCCTGATGTTCTCAGTATCCACCTGGCAGCATCATGCCATCATGACATTACTGACGATGTTGCCTATGTTGCAATCCACATCTCTGTGACTATTCATTTGCACTTTTCTCTTTTTTTAAATCTTTATTGTTGAATGTAGTATTACAAATGTTTCTTATTTTTCCCCCATTTACCCCCTCCTCCCCACTCCCATCCCCTCCCCCCTTTTCCCACACTATTGTCTGTGTCCATCGGTTATGCATATAAGTTTTTTGGTTTATTTCTTTCCACCCCCCAACCCCTTTCCTTTGAAGTTTGTCAGTGTAGCAATGAATTTGTACTTCTTAATTCCTTCTCCTTTTTTAACCATTTCCCAACTCCCCTCCCATCTGACAACCAACTAAATGTTCTCTGTATGTATGAGAATGTTTCTGTTCTACCTGTTCATTTTGTTCATAGATTCTTTGTTGATAGATATGTATTCATTGTCATTTTGTTTGTTCATATATTTTCTCTTTTTCTTCAAAAAGACCTTTCATCATTTCATATAATAATGGTTTGGGGGTGATGAACTCCTTTAACTTTTTTTTGTTTGGGAAACTCTTTATATGGCATCGATTCTAAATGACAGCTTTGCAGGATAGAGTAATCTTGGTTGTAGGCTCTTGCTTTTCATCACTCTGAATATTTCTTGCCACTCCCTTCTGGCCTGTAAAGTTTCTTTTGAGAAATCAGCTGACAGCCTTAGGGGAACTCCCTTGTAGGTAACTAGCTGCCTTTCTCCTGCTGCTTTTAAGATTCTCTCTTTGTCTTGAACCTTTTGCATTTTGATGATGATGTGTCTTGGTGTGGACCTCTTGTGGTTCATCTTGTTTGGAACTCTCTGTGCTTCTTGGACTTGTATGTCTGTTTCCTTCTCCAAGATAGGAAAGTTTTCTGCCATTATTGTTTCATCAGGTTTTCGATTTCTTGTTCTTGCTCTTCTCCTTCTGGCACAGCCAGGATGCAAATGTTGGCACGCTTGAAGTTGTTCCAGAGGCTCCTTACACTATGCTCTTTTTTTTGGATTCTTTTTTCTTTTTGCTGTTCTGATTGGGCATTTTTCACTTCCTTATATTCCAAATCTTGGATTTATGTACTCTACTATAGAATCTGTGCAAATTATTTTTTATTTTAGTTAATTCCTCTTTCATTTCTGACTATGCATCCATCATTTCTGACTGGTCCTTTTTTATGCTCTTGAGGCCCTCACTAAGTTCACTGAGGTTCTCACTAAGTTCATTGAGCATCCTTATAAGCAGTATTTTGAACTAAGCATCTCTTAGGTTGCTTATCTCCATTTCTCTTAGTTCTTTTCTTGGGGTTTTGTTCTGTTCTTTCATTTGGGACCTGTTTCTTTGTCTCCTCATTTTGGCTGCCTCCCTGTGTTTGTTTCTGTGTATTACTTAACAAAAGGTATGGGGCTATCTGAGACCAGATGCTGCTTGTTTGAAAGGATTTAGGAAAAACCTGAAGTAGGATCTAAGACAGGCCAATCCTATGTTTAAGCAAGTGGCAACAGCTTGGGTGGGCCTAAAAGTTGGGTCAGGTGGGGCAAGGCCTCAGGGAGTCACCAGAGCAGGGCTACCAGTTTTAGCCAGGTTGCTGGAGTCTTGGGTATGGTGACTGTCTGCCACCCCAGGGAAGGGCTCATGAAAGGAACAAAGGCCTCTGACAGCAAGTCTGTCCTGGAGAAAGACCCTTCTCCAGCCCTCACTCCAGTGCCAAACAACTCAGTTCTTTGCTGTATCTCTCTGGTGCCCCTCAAGCTGCCCCCCCCCAAGCTTAGAGGGAGTGAGTCCAATAATTCTGTGCACAGGCCCTTTAAGGAGCTGCCTGGGGCTCCAGCTGCATCAGCTTTCCTGAGCCTCAGTTTCTGCTGTTTTTTTTCAGCCAGAAGTTATGGGGACTTCTCTACCTGGCACTGGAACCCTG
The DNA here is from genome assembly GCA_037176705.1 of Molossus alvarezi. Taxonomy (NCBI): domain Eukaryota; kingdom Metazoa; phylum Chordata; class Mammalia; order Chiroptera; family Molossidae; genus Molossus; species Molossus alvarezi. The sequence continues at coordinate 123,177,183 of CM073885.1, forward strand.
AGCAGGGTATCTGGTGTGGGACGGGGACCCCTCAGTCCTCAGGAAGAACCTTTATAAACAAGGTGTCCTCCTTATTTTTATCCACCACATGTGGGTGTGGGACCAGCCTCGTAGCACCTCTGCCCCTCATAGCATTACAGGCCTACCTCAAGACATAAGAAACAAGTCAAATAAATGACCTAACACTACAGCTAAAAGAATTAGAAAGAGAACAACAAGAAAAGCCCAGAGAAAGTAGAGGAAGAAAATAATAAAGATTAGAGTGGAAATAAATGACATAGCAACTAAAAAACAAACATGCAAAAGATCAATAAAACCAAGAGCTGGTTCTTTGAAAAGATAACAATACTGATGAACCTTTAGCCAGTCTGATCAAGAAACAAAGAGTGAATCCAAATAAATAAAATAAAAAATTAAAAGGCAACATAACAACCGAACCACAGAAATACAAAGGATTGTAAGAAAATACTATGAAAATCTATATGCCAAAAAACTGGACAATCTGCAAAATGAACAAATTCCTAGAAACATAAAATTATCCAAAACTCAATCAAGATGAGTCAGAAAACCAGAATAGTCTCATAAGAACTAATGAAATTCAAGTTTTTTATAACTTAAAAAAAAAAACCTCCCAGCAATTAAAGACCTAGCCCAGATGGATTTACAGATGAGTTTTTCTAAACATTCAAAAGAGATCTAACATCTAAGTTTCTCAAACTACTTCCAAAAATTCCAGAGAGGGAAAGACTTCCAACTTCTATTTATAAGGCCAGCATTATTCTAATTTCAAAACTAGATAAAGACACTATAAGAAAGAATATTACAGGTCAATATCCCTGATGAACATGATGCTAAGATCCTCAACAAAATATCAGCATATTGAATACAGCAATATATTACAAATATACATCATTATCAACAGAGATTTGTTTCAAGGATAAAATGTTGGTACAATATTCACAAATCAATAAATGTAATATGTCACATAAACAAAATGAGGGATAATAATCATATGATCATATTAATAGACACAGAAAGAGCATTCAACAAAATCCAGCACCCATTTTTGAAAAAAAACTCTCAGCAAATTGGGAATAAAGTTATCATATCTCAACATAATAAAGACCATATATCACAAATGCACACCCAACTTATTATACTCAATGGACAAATAATAAAAGCATTTTCCTTAAGAAGAGAAACAAGACAGAATTGTCCACTTTCACCACTCCTACTTGACATAGCAATGGAAGTCCTAGTGACAGCAATTAGACAATAAGAAGAAATAAAAGTCACCCAAATGGGAAAGGAGGAAGTAAGACTAGACTGTCATTTGCAGATGACATGATATTGTACATAGAAAACCCCAAAGACTCCACACAAAAAAACAAGATTTAATAAATGAATTCTGCAAAGTAGCAGGATACAAAGTTAACATCCAGAAATGATGGCATTTTGTATGCAACATTAGTGAACACAAAGAAAGAGGAACCAAAAAAACAATTCTATTTACTACTGAAAAAAAAAAAAGATACCTGGGAATAAACTCAATCAAGAAAGTAAAAGATTTATACTTTGAAAGGTATAGGACATTGAAAACAAAAAACAGAGTAAGACACATACAAGTGGAAGAATATACCATGTTCATGGATTGGAAGAATTAACACCATTAGAATGTTCATAGTACCCAAAGCAAGCTATAGATTCAACACAATCCCTAATAAAATACCATCAGCATATTTCACAGATCTATCATAAATATTCCAAAAATGTGTGTGTGTGCATACACACACACACACACACACATACACACACACACACACACATATATGACTATGAAAGCTGCAAAAATCTTGAGAAAGAAGAACAAAGTTGGAAGGATCACAATACTGGTTATCAAAAAGTGTCATTGTATTCAGCACAGCTTGGTACTGGCATAAGAACAGGCTTATAAATCAGTGAAACAGGATAGAGAGCCCAGAAATTGACCCACACCATTATGGTCAATTAATATTTGACAAAGGAGGCAAAAGCATACAATGAATAGAGTAAAGACAATCTCTTTGATAAATCATGTTGGAAAAATTGGACAGGTACAAGCAATAAATGAAAACAGACTATCAACTTACACCATACACAAGTATAAACTCAAAGTGGAAAAAGACTTAATTGTAAGTTGCAAAACCATAACATCTTACAAAAAAATATAAGCAGCAAAATCTTAGACATTTCATATAGAGAATTTTCACAGATAAATTTCCAAGGGCAAGAGAAGCAAAGGAAAAAATAAAGAAACAGGACTACATTAAACTCAAAAGCTTACTCACAGCAAAAGAAACCTTCCACAAAATGCAAAAAACCCCATTGTATGAGAGAATATATTTTCTTATGATACATCAGATAAGCGGTTAATTTCTAAAATATATAAAGAACTCATACAACTCAATAAAACAAACACAAACAATCCAATTACATAACAATCTGAGTTTTCAAACAAATTTGACATTAAAGCTACACAACTACCTATATTTGAGAGATAAAAAAAAAAATTCTACCCTACTGTGTATAAAACACATATTTTAAAATTATTTAAAAATAGCTACTCATTGTTTATAGTTTCTACATAGGTCAACCAGCAATAATACTATATTAATAAAGTTTATTTTTATTAAAAACTGGATCCAGCTGGTGTGGCTCAGTGGTTGAGCATCAACCCATGCACTAAGAGGTCATGGGTTCAATTCCTGACCAGGACACATGTCCAGGTTGTGGGCCTGGTTCCCGGTGGAGAGAATGTAGAGGGCAACTTTTCAATGTTTCTCTCATCAAGATCTCTGTCTCTCTCCATCTCTCTTCCTCACTCTCTAAAATCAGTATAAAAAATGTTTTTTAAGTTTATTTTGATTAAAAACTGGATCCATGCCCGACTGGTGTGGCTCAGTGATTGAGTATGGACCCATGCACTAAGAGGTCACCGGTTTGATTCTCTGTCAGGGCACATGCCCAGGTTTCCTGCTGATCCCCAGTGGAGGGTATGCAAGAGGTGGCCAAGCAATGTTCTCTCACACTGATGTTTCTATTTCTCTTTCCTTCTCCCTTCCTCTCTCTAAAGTCAATAAAGAAAAAATAAAAATAAAAACAAAACTGGATTTTGATTTATCCCATATTTCATGAAAGAAATACAACCTGATACATAATATATTCATATAAATTTACTTCTTAACAAATACTTAAAGGACAAACACATATCCTAAATAAATATAGAGATTCAATCTTAATTCATGGAGTAAAATTTAAAAAGTGTTATTGTTTAATTTTATAATGATATTAGTTTTAGCTGTTTGCTCAGAGACAGTGAAAGTACTACTGCTCTTCACTTAATGGCAATAAAACCATCTTTACTAATCAACCTTGGTCAATTGAGTTTAGTATAATGTAGATGGGGAGAAGGCATGATAGTTGTCTCAAACAATATTGCTTCCTCTTATTTTTTTTTTCTTTACTCCTAGATTAAATTTTCTAAATGGTACCGAGTCATTTAGGAAATAATGTGATAACACATTTGCACTAGTGACCCAAAGATTAGCCTTTTGTCACCAGAGGGATAAATGGGCCAGATTCCTCCAACACTTGTGGGCAGGAGGCTCTTGGAGCACATTTAGAATAAGCATATTTAGAGGCCCCCACAGAAGAATGGATGGCTTTTATTGTCATGGAATTATACATCTGGGGTAGTAAAGTCCCGTGTCCCTCAGTCCAGTCTTAGAAGAGGGGCAGTTGTGGTTTAGCAAGGCCAGAAATAAAGGCAAAGTCCAGAGTGTCCGGTTCTATGGTGCAGCTCGCTCCAGATTTGGCTTAGTATAGATTTAGGCCATCAGTGCATTGTGGGGGTCCCACATGGCCATCGGCCAGGTAGAAGAGATGGGACATAGGAATCCAACAAGCCAGGAGTCCCACACAGCAGTGGAGAGAAAGAGCTGCTTTGTCTAGGAGATTAAATATTCAGATTTGGTGCACTTGCAGTGGCCATGCCTATTTTGGCCACTGACTCGCTCCTATGTGTGATGAACAGGTAGGCATCTCCCAAGACAGGTAAGCACCTCTCATGTCACTCAGATACTACTGGGCATGCGTATAAACTGCATTTGTTCAGTCCATTTCCCCACCAATCAGTGGGGAATAGACCTGGAGTATCAAATTAGCTAATTTTCCCTTTACCCCTTTCCTGTTTAATAATAGCCAGGTTATTGCACTGATAATAGCCTTTTCTAGGACAAACTTTCTACTATGTGAGAATAGAGCCATTTGAGCGTCCCTGAGCTACCCCACTTGACAGCTTCATCTTCATGTCAAATGTACGCCCCACTGCTCTTAGCTCTGCCATCAACACCACTGGTTTGTCTCTCGCACACTCTCAGCGCTCTCTCCATAGAATGTTACACCAGCTTCAGGTAAAGCACCCAATGCAGAGGAAAGAACAGCCCTTCTTTAAAACCAGAAGCAGTTCTTCCTTACAAAGCCCTAGAAATACTCTAAATTAGTAATCAACAGCTCTCTAAAGCATAAAGGGCCCCTGGGGTAATTTTCAGGGTAAGTAGTTACAATTACTTAAGATAACCGGTCCACTTAAGTTCACACTAAAATCCTGAAGGCTATCCTTTAATACATAAGAATCTCCAGATATCTGTTAAAATTTCACATTTTTAACCGTTTTCTGAAGTTTATTATCTGTAATATGAATTTTAACTATTGCTTCAGGTAATTATTATGATCTGACAGTTGAGAAATACTGTTCAAAAAAATGAATGGTTTTTCTGGGAAATATTCTAGAGAAAGAATCAGATTATAGCCTAAAATAACAGTTTCTCCACAAAGGAGCACAGGGAAAATAACAGAGGAATGAAGGATAAGGGAAAGGTAGAGGGGAGGAGAGAAGAAGAAAAAGGAAGAAGACAGGACTAGGAGATGCTGATGCTGTGATTCATAATTTGCTGCCAAGCTAATTTTTCTGAGAAAGGAAATCTAAAAAGGACGATATATAGCATGTGTCCTTGGATTGGCAAATAAGTTAGTATATGTATTTTACTTATAGCTTCCACACCATTTAAATATAAGAATAAAAATTAAAAATTCAGAAAATCATATCCTCAGACATGGTACCACCTTCAGTATATATAATATAGTAAAATATAAAAACAATAAATAAAAAAAGACAAATCAAGAAAATAGGAATGTAGATTGTAAGAAATATTAAGAAATATAGCAATTGCAGTTAAGTTTAACATAATCATTGATACATAATATAAAAGTATAAACAACCCTAGAAGAAAAATCAGAGATGATTTTAATAGAAGCAGTTGGTTATATGTGAAGTTTTTGTATTATTTTATGGCAGGATAGAAATATTAAATAAATCTAAACTGTCATAGAAGTATAAAGTTAAAATAAATATTAAAAAAAAATTATTTTATCCTCCCCCGAGGACATTTTCTCTCTCTCTCTCTCTTTTTTTCCCCCAGATAGACTGGGAGGGAGAGACAAAGAGAGAAACGTTGATGTGAAAGGGATACATCGAGTGGTTGCCACCCTCATGATCCAACTAGGGCTGGGGACAAACTGCAACTAAGGTACACACCGTTAGCTGGAATTGAACCCAGGTCTCTCTGGACCGCAGGTTGATGCTCTAACTGCTGAGCCAAACTGGCCAGAGCAATATTTTAAAATTTTAAGTGTAACATACAAACAAAGTCATAGAATGTGCATTCAACTAGAGGGAAAAAAAAATAAATCAAATATCTCAAATAGTTCAGTAGTAGAAATGAAATACTAACAAAATAAAAAAAAATGATAAATTGAGAAAGATAATATTGCAGAAATAAATACAATAGCATAATAATCATTAAAAAATGAGGATGAGTTAATCCTCTCCTTTTAAAGCAGATTCTCTAAGATTTGGGGGATTGGCCATCTTGCCCTACATACACTTACAAAGGTACATTAGTCTTACCTTATCTATGGTTTTGCTTTCCACAATTTTAACCATGATACAAAAATGCTAAATAAAAAATTTCAGAAATAACAATTCATAAGCTTTACATTGCATGCTATTCTAAATAGCATGATGAAATCTTGCACCATACTGCTCAGTCCAGCCCGGGACTTGAAAATCAACCCTTTTTCCAGCCTACCCACACTGTATACACTGCCCACCCATTAGTCATTTAGCAGCTGTCTCAGTTATATCAGATCGATTAGCTGAGAGACCATATTCACAAAACTTTCATTATAGTATATTGTTATGATGTTCTTTTTTATCATTAATTATTATTAATTTCTTAGTGTGCCTAATATATATAAATTAAAATGTATTAGAGGTATGTATGTATAGGAAAAAAAACATCATACTATGTATTGTATTAGGTACTATGGTGGTTTCAGAGATCCACTGGGAGTCTTGGGACATATTCCTGTGGAGAAGAGGAAACTACTGTACCTGGATAAAAGCTAGAATAAAATAATCCCCCAAAAGTAGATAAAATGAAAAATGAGTCTAGAAGAACTTTGGTTAAATATATTGGGTTAAAAATAAACTCTCTCCTAAAACCCCATTGAATGAGAGCAAAGAAATAGCAACAAGGCAAAAGGGAGACAATAGTTGATGAGGTATGATAATCTTGGAAGCTGGAAAGCAAAAGGATGACCAGAGAATTTAGGAAGCACATTAAACTTACACTTTAATTTACAAGAGTAACCCAGGTGTGGTGAATGTTAACTCATGACACAGATTCTGGCTTCTCCTGGTACTCTGGCTCAAAACTTGAACATCAGCAGGTCTTGCTCACTTGTGCTATTGAGAAAGGTCTTTCCTTGTCTCCTGCCTCAGCCTTTCTTTGCCTAGTACCTAGAAGAGGAGTGTAGAAAAAAAGCTATGAGCAAATAGATTCAGACCTCACAGTGTCTAGAGTTCCCAGGATTCTACAATGGCCCACTAGCCATACTCGGCTTTTATAAAAGTTACCTTAAATTTGACGATCTCATCCAGAGAGTGTTACCTAGCCTTTCATATCATTAAGGATTTCAAAAAGAAAAAGAAAAATTTTATAGAAGAATAAAATTGAGGTAATAATGAAGTGTTTTAGTACTAACAAATAAATACTTGATTTTACTTTGAGTTTGTCCTGATGACTTTTCAAAATGTTGATATTTTTAAAAGATTTAAATATTGTTTAAATTCCCTATTGTTAAATTGAATTAAAATAATCAAATTACTAAATTTAAGTTTTATTACTAGCAATAATCTTTTATAACATAAAATATTTAAATATTTTTATTTTATTTGCTATTTATTTTTACCATATGAATGATTTGCCAGACATACTAATAATTCATCCACAGATTTTTAAATAAATGTATACTTTTTCTTGTATTTATGAGTAACAAATGCTAAGTTATACAAAAATTCTAACTGTAGTAGTAGACAGAAACTAGCTTAGCATTAACAAATTGGACATGGTGTATTTTGTATCCTATAGTTTTACCAAATAAACTATAATAAATCAACAGAGTAATACCTAAATACAACTGTGTATAATAGATGTATCAGTTAATAAGTATCTTTAGGTATTACAGGATGCCTCCCCTCAACACACACACACACACACACACACACACACACACACACATCCTTTTAAACTGGTGGTCATCAAGCTTTGCTGCCTGTTAGAATCATTTGGAAAGTTTTGAAAATTCCCAGTGCCCAGGCATCATTCTATGTAAACGAAATCAGTACCTCTTGGGATAGAACCCAAGCATCTCAAGTATTTAAAACTTTTTAGGTATTTCCAAATTGCAGCCAAGTTTAAATGCCAGTGGCTTAAACAAGATAAAAGGTAATTCCCTCTCACGCAAAAAAAAAAAAACAAAACAAAACAAAAAAACACAAAACAGTTTAGAGCTATATGTAGCTTTACAGGCCCCTGGTTTTCCACCATTATGTCCTTAAGAGCCAAGCCTCCATGGTCTCAAAGTCACCTCCTGACAAAAACATATCTACTAAATCTTTAGTAATTACAACCTTGCTTTAAGCAGGCAATAGGAAAAATTAAGAGGCAAAAAAAGGGTGTCTTTTTGTTTAAGAGCTTTTCCTGAAGTCACTTTCAGGTAGGTGAGAAGTCAGAGGTATAAACATAACTACCAGCAAAGAAAGCTGGAAAATACTTTCTTCTAGCCCAACTGGTGTGGCTCAGTGGTTGGGTGTTGATCCATGCACCAAGAGGTCACTGGTTTGATATCCAGTCAGGGCACATGCCCAGGTTGTGGGCAGGATCCCCAGTGGGGGGCATCCAGGAGGCAGCCAATGGATGTTCTCTCATTGATGTTTCTATCTCTCCCTTTCCCTTCCTCTCTCTCTAAAATCAATAAAGAAAAAGCAAATTAAAAAAAAAAAAAGACAACTTTCTTTTAGCTGGTCATATTGCCCAGTTTTCTCTTACAACAGGTAGATGCTGAAGTCAAGAATCAGTCTTTATCAACCACGTTTAAAATACGACCAAAATATTTCCATCTGTCTTCCACATGGAAAAAAAATTTAATTATATTTTATTTTGTTGCTGGCATTATTACAGATGTCCCCCATTTCCCCCCACTTTGCCCCCTCCTCCCAGGCCCTCCCCTCTCCTCCCACTGGCCCTTACTACATTGTTGTCTGTGTCCATGGGCTACGCATATATGTTCTCTATTTTCTTCACCTTTTTTCATCCAGTCCACCCCACCCACCTGGCCTCTGACATCTGTCAGTCTGTTCCACGTATCCATTCCTCTGGTTCTATGTTGTTCATCAGTTTATTTTGTTCAGTAAACTCCATATCTAAGTTAGATTATATAGTACTTGTCTTTGTCTGACAGTCTTATTTCACTTAGCATAATCAACTCCAGGTCCATCCATGCTGTTACAAAATGAAAAATATGTGAAAATCAGAAAACTTCTGAATTCATCAGGAGGCTGAAATAACATTTTTTTAATCCTTTTGTCCTGACACAAGTTTATCTTTGCATTCTATTTTCTTCCTCAGTGTCTTTGTTCCAGTAAAAAATGATCTACATCTTTTTCTTTTAACAAATTTTTAGACAAATAAGTAGAGGAAACAAAAATTAATTTTATATTGTGCCAATAGATGGGATAGATAGTGACATGTGTAAAAAAATTCATGAGTGTAGAAGACACAACCTGAATACGTTATTATTTTTAATAGAATCAGTCAATTTCCTAGTATATAAATTGATGTTTAAAAGTAAGCTTGCAGGTTTTAAGTTGGTGTCCATCCGTGCATGTTTCTAGAACACAAGTAATACATTTATTTATTCATCATGAATTGTATTTCCAAAGATCTATTGTACACTTTGAGAGAATAAATTTTGAATTACAGTTGTCACTAAGCATCCTCACATCACTTTTTCTTTCCAAAAAACCCCTATATTTTGGTATAAAATTAATATGTAAACCTTCTTTCTTCTACTGCAAACTTATGACAGCTCTAATAATTTTATAAAGAAAAAGGAGTTTAGGAGTCTGCCAGAGCCGCCAAGATGTCCCAGCCCAAGAATAAGCTTGGGGGGAGGGGGGGCGCAGGAGAGGGGGGAACTGAAGAGGAAGATGGCTGAGAGCTGGAGGTAGCCCTGCTGAGACCCCGGAGGAGCCAGCAGGAGCTGGACCAGCTGTTCTACCAGAGCTACTGGGACATATCGGTGCAGGAGGAGATGGTTGCGAACCGCGTCCGCACGGATGCCTACCGCCTGGGCATCCTGCCGAACTGGGCAGCGCTGCGGGGCAAGACGGTGCTGGACGTGGGCGCGGGCACCGGCATTCTCAGCATCTTCTGTGTCCAGGCCGGGCCGGCCTTACGCGGTGGAGGCAGCGCCATCTGGCAACAGGCCCGGGAGGTGGTGCGGCTCGGTGGACTGGAGGACCGGGTGCACGTCCTGCCGGGCTGGTGGAGTTGCCGGAGCAGGTGGATGTCTTCGTGAGCGAGTGGATGGGCTACGGCCTCCTGCAGAGTCCACGCTGAGCTCCGTGCTTCACGCGGACCAAGCGGCTGGAGGAGGGCGGTCTGCTCCCGGCCTCCGCCCAGCTCTTTGTGGGGCCCATCAGCGCCCAGATGCTGGAGCCGCGCCTGGGCTTCTGGAACCAGGAGAAACAGCTCTGTGGTGTAGACATGAGCTGCCTGGAGGCTTCGCCTCGCGCTGCATCGTGGGCCCCTGGGGAATCTGGTGCAGGACCTGTCCGGGAGGACGTGCGCCCGGCGCAGTGCTTTGCTCGGCTGGACCTGGCCCGAGGCCGCAGCAGGAGCTGGAGGCGGGGCGGGCGGAGCTGCCTCCTCAGCTGCTAGGGCTCGGCCGGTGCAGGCTTCCCATCTGGTTCCAGGTGAGCTTCCCCGGAGGGGACTCGGGGAAACCCTGGTGCTGTCCACCTCGCCTTTTCACCTGGTCACGCACTGGAAGCAAGCTCTCCTCTACCTGAAGGAGCCCGTGCAAGTGGAGCAAGATACAGACATTTCCTGAGAGAGAAGCTGCTACCCTCCCCCTCCCGGGACAGCCACCTCCTCCTGCACGTGCAGCTGTGCTACAAAGTGGGCGACCAGGAGGAAAAGACCAAAGACTTTGCCATGGAGGACTGAGCGGCACCTGTTCTCCCTGCTGCCTCCTGAGGCTGCCAGACCTGCATGGTTGAGGCGAGGGGGTGCCGCAGGAGAAAGGGAAATCCCTCCTGCCAAGTAGGGGGCATTATCTTCTGTCTGCCTTTTCCCTCATGGCCCCTGGGGAGGGAGAGTGACTTCCCTTTCCCTTGGAGGAGATTCTTCTGGCACCATTTATTTTAAAATGACCCTGATGCTCCTAAGATGGAAACAGAGTGTTTGTTAATAGGCTTTTAAGCCTCAAAATTACGTGGTACCAAGCACTTGTATTTCTATTTTTTGTTTGTTTCACGGGAAAAAAAAACAACAACACGGAATAAAATGTCAGCTTATGAAGGTTCCATGCACACCTTATCTAACTACACCTGAAGCCGGGGAGAAGGGCAACGAGTTTATAGTCAGACTCCATAAATTTCCAGCATGACTTTACTATCTATTCAGAGCCATATTCTTTAATTCTCTGAATTCCTTCCCTTCATAATGGCCTCTAGGCCACAGTAATTTGTCCCTGTTTTTTGAATAAACGTCACTACTGGCCAGTGAGGGAGGAGAATGAGGAAGCAGTTTAACCCTGTTTTCTTTACACTTACTACTTCCATAGAGTGCTAAAGTTGCTGAACACATCATTAAGTAAAATAGACTTTATATGTAATTGTACAGCCTCCCTAAGAAATTGAGAAAAAGACCTGAAAGGGAAGTAGTGTAGAATTTTTATTCTTGCCTTGAGTATTAAGATTTAACCAAGAAACTGTTTCCTGTATGTTCCATAATATGTTTTTGTGTAATTTTATGAAACAGACTGCGAGAGGACGTTTCAGAACCTGAGTCAGGGCTTATTCATCACCATGGGCAAATTATTTAAGCTCACTAAGTTTGAATATATATATATATATATATATATATATATTTTTTTTTTTTTTTCCCAGCTAGAAAAGTTTACTAATTCTTTAAACTTCCCTCATTTAGGTGGATCATGTGACTTGCCTACTTGTTAGGACGTTTCTTTTTTTAGTGTTTATTTTTTAGCTCATCCCAATGGGAAAGTGGTGAATTTAGGGAAGTAATTTGTAATGAAGTGTGAGTCATATTATCAGATTTATTCCACTGATGTTTCCCCCCTCATCCCTGTGGCAAATAAAACATTGGCATTCTGTTTTTAGAAGAAGAAGAAGAAGAAGAAGAAGAAGAAGAAGAAGAAGAAGAAGAAGAAATTTAATAACAATCAAAAAATAAAAATGGAAAGATTGTGTCATTCCTTCCTTTCACAAAGATAAGAGAAAGCCAGGATCAAATTCCATTTTCACTTTAAAAGACTCTAATATTTCTCCATGCAGTAGTCTAAATACCTGAAAGTGAGGTAACTAAAATAAATTCCCATATAAATTAAGATGAAAAAAATATTTTTATTTTAAACTTCTACAGCATTAATAAAATGATTTGTACCTATGGACCCCACATAATTTTAATATTTAAACATTCTCCAAAACAAAATACCATTAATAAAATTGTATATTGTGGTTTCCCAGGCAGCTGCCAAAAATGGCGGAGAGGCAGGTCCTAGTGCTTGATGGCCGAGGCCATCTCCTGGGCCGCCTCACGGCCATTGTGGCCAAGCAGGTACTGCTGGGCTGAAAGGTGGTGGTTGTGCGCTGTGAGGGCATCAATATCTCTGGCAACTTCTATAGAAACAAATGGAAGTACCTGGCCTTCCTCCACAAGAGGATGAACACCAACCCATCCCGTGGTCCTTACCACTGCCGAGCCCCCAGCCGCATCTCTTGGCGGCCGGTGCGAGGCTCGCTGCCCCAGGAAACCAAGCGAGGCCAGGCTGCCTTGGACCGCCTCCAGGTGTTGGATGGGATCCCACCGCCCTAGGACAAGGAACAGCGGAGGGTGGTTCCTGCGGCCCTCAAGGTTGTGCGTCTGAAGCCTCCACGGAAGTTTGCGTACCTAGGCCGCCTGGCTCAGGAGGTCGGCTGGAAGTCCCAGGCGGTCACAGCCACTCTGGAGGAGAAGAGGAAGGAGAAGGCCAAGACCCACTACCGGAAGAAAAAGCAGCTCATGAGGCTACGGAAACGGGCTGAAAAGAATGTGAAGAAGATTGGCACGTACACAGAGGTCCTCAAGACTCATGGACTCCTGGTCTGAGCCCAATAAAATCGACTGTTAAATCCTCATGCTTGGCCTGGCCTGCCTGTCCTCCATCGCCACCCTAGGATGTGGGGGATTCCAGGGGCTGTTGTTCTGGGGGCACAGGAACCCTGGGCCTTAGAAGGCTGGGGAGACAGAAGGGGCCTTTGTTACTACTATTTAAGAAAGGCCTTTTAAAAAGCTTAAGGCTCTAAGAGCTGTGGGGCATCATTTGCCTGTGACCTCATTCATGAGAGTTTAAGGAAATCAGTGGTTGGAACAGCTAGTTCCGTTTCCGTCTTTATAAGTAAGCTGGAAAACTCAAGTTTAAACTTCCCACAGGGTCAGATACTAGACTCTGCAGCTGTTAGGATGTAACAAGTGCTTGGGGCAGGATGAGCCTGGTGTTGTACAAAGGTGTTAAGAGATGCAGAATGGCCAGCCACAGCATCTCAGGCAGTGTCCTTGCACGTTCCTGTAACTTGTGACCAGAAAACGAATAAATTATTTTTAAAGAAAAAATAAAAAAAATAAAAATAAATAAAATTGCATATTGTGATTTATTGGATAGGAATATTGTTTAAACATTTTAGGTATAAAATTTAGATAACTTTTTTCATTGAAAAATAATTTAAAATAATGAACTGAAATGAATACTGATAATTCTTCCAAGTAATATAATCCAGATAATTTTATAGTAGTCACTATAAGATGTCATATAATTTCTGTTATTATGGGGGGAAATGTATTTGCTAAGCTTAAGACTACATATTTAAAGTAGTAAAATAAAAATTATATATATATATATATATGGCATAGATAAACCAAGAAGCGAGTTCCAAAATGACATTTCTGAATTTTTAGAAAATAGCATACAATATTTTAAAAGCCTGATTCATATCAAAAGAAGACTAATTTTAAAGTTCATAATATTGCATTTTATGGTTTTAAAATCTAGTCAAAGATACCATATTTTATTGATCATCAATTAGATTAGAATGAGAATTAGAAAAAAACATTTATGTTTCTAAATTTGATTACTTGGTGGATCTTTTCGTTGGTTAAAACTAACAAAGTAAAACAAAGAAGAAAGTTTTGGCTTAATAATATATATGTGCCTCCAAAATATTCTGAATGTGTTTTAAAATATTATAATGCCATAACAATGGGTGAGAAGGGAATATATAAGGTTTAGGATGTATATTTTCTCCTAAAAGAAATCAAGGGGAGAGTGTTTTTAAATAATAGTAATTATAATTATATATATATGTATAAATGTTTGTGTATAATTTATCAAGATATGTTAAGATTATAAATATTAAAAATAGTCCATTATAAACAACTTATAATAGGATGGTATAAAGAAAGCTTTGGAAATAAAAAATGTGTTAATAAGCATATCAGCATTGAATAAATAACCAAAATGTATAGTTTAAAATTTTTAGTTCTGAAACAAAACAGACACTTCATTAGAAAAATGGAAAGCAATGGTATCATAATTAAAATTAATATGTAAATAGCCCTTTAATTTTCTTATGTCAAATGCAACTTAATGTTAAGGACTGTAAGGAGTCTGAGATTTTGCCACACAGGTGTGCCTGCCACGGTTTTATTGATATTAGGGTAGACTCTGGAATCAAAAATAAATAATGGCTATTATCACAGCAATGACAGTAGCAAGAACAGCAACAATTTTGTGTTGCTTTCCTGAGCCCCAGTTCTCAACATGTGATGTAAACAGGGTCATCTGACACACCTGCACACCGAGTGGGTTGCATTACAGGAGAGGAATCCCAAAGCTTCAGGAATCCAGATGTTTTATAACGGTCAGTAGGTAGGCTTACCCTTTTTTTGGGAGAAAGACAGCATGTCTATTTTACAAATCTGTAAACAAATTTTCACTTTGCTCCAGAGGGTAGCGCTACCTTCATCTTTCAAGATTATTTGCGATACAAATATCCTTGAAAAGATATCCTAAAACAAAGAGCATTTGGTGTCTCACTTTCCAAACATGAAGACATGAGAGAGACCTGTGGATAATTTCTGCCAACATTGAAAGGTGCCCCAAGACAGGTATATGCTAATTTAAAATGTTTTTTTAGCCCTGGCTGGTTTGGCTCAGCGGTTAGAGCGTCGGCCTGTGGTACAAAGAGACCTGGGATCGGTTCCCGCTAAGGGCACGTACCTCGGTTGCAGTTTGTCCCGGCCCTGGTTGGTCGTATGGGTGGCAGCCACTCGATGTGTCCCTTCACGTCGATGTTTCTCTCTCTCTCTCTTCATCTCTCTCCCTCCCGCTCTATCTGAACAAAATATGGAAAAATGTCCTAGGGTGAGGATTAAAATGTTTTTTTATTAATTTATTTTTGTTACAGATGTTTCTTCTTTTTCCCCCATTGACACCCTTCTCTTAATACGTCCCCCCACCCCATCCCCAGCATTGTTATTATCTGCTAATTTTTATCCTTCTCCCTCTCTTTGTGTTTTCAAATTTATTCATGTTGGGGTACCACCATGTGTTCAGTTGTGCAGATATTTTGTGCTTACAAGTCATCCTTGACATTCTCTTGTCTAAATCTTAATGATTTTATCTATTTATATTTTAAATCACTCAAATTATTCCATTTCTTACATTAACATATTACTCCTGGTTACCTCCATGTTCTCTTGTACTCAGTATTGACCACTCAACTCAACTGGTGAAAGGAATGTAAATCTGGCAGTTTTGTACTCTTCTATCTCATTAGCCTTAAGGAAATGAAAAACTATTAATGTAGCTAACAATGCCCGGCAGTTACTGCCCTTCCATTCTCTTTCAACCTCATCTCATATAAACTCCTCTCTGCTCACATTCCTTCTTCCACATTGGTTTCTTCAAGACCTTCTACTTCCCATACACTCACTTGCCAGAGAGCCAGGGCATTTACTGTTCCGCACGCATCTTATTATTTCCTTACTATTATAGTTCAAGAATCACATCATTGAAAACTCATCCTTAACATGTCTAGGCAAATTAAATACCCCAATTATGAAATCCTAAAGCCCTAGGTATTTTTTTTTTATAAACACTTTGAACATTCACTATTTACCACTTGTTTATGTGATCATTTGATTAATGCCTGCTTTTCCCACTAGTTTATAAATAATTTGAAGACCAGAATAATATCTTTTTTGACTTATTGTTATCTGTAATACCTCACCTAAGGCCCTAGTACTAGTAGACACTCAACAGATGCATAAAATAACTTAATTGCTGAGTGTACCAATGTATAGATTAAGATAAAAATTTGTGTAACAATGACTGATTAAGTAAATAATATAATCATATAATTAAACTTGATGTAGAAATTATAGTATACAGATATACAAATAATACATGTAAAGAATGTTCCTAATATATTAAGTTAAATGCATAGGCTGAAAAGAATATTGCAAATTATATAATCCAACTTAAATGTACAAATGCAAAAATATATGAAAGTAAAGACATCAAACCTCTAGATGACTGGATTTTTAAAAAAAATTAAGCTAACTAGCACTTTTACATCTTTTATGCATTGTTTATGCTAAAAAAAATTACACATGAAATGTGGTTTTTAAAATTAATTTGTTACCACATAGCCACGCCTTACATACAACACACCCAAAACAGTCATTTCAGAAAAAACTCTACACTCTTTGTGGTCCCATTGAATAATTTTAAAGAAATAAAATGATCCTGTGGAGGCTGGAAACACATATATTGAGCTTACAGTATCATCATAATGACTTGAAAGGCCATATAAAATTGAATCATGTTGGAGATTTGAAAATACTATTCTTATACTTCCCAACTTTTATTATATAAGTAAATAAAATGAATTTTTCTTTTCTTACATAAGGATCTACAATTATAATAAATATTCTTATACAGATCTGAATTTTCTCTTACATTTACAAATCCACAATTGACACTACTGAACAATAGTGATATTTATGTGTTATTTTCTGCTATAGTAAGTTTAAATGGATTGCAGATGGCTTAAGGGAGTTATAGGTTTTTCTCTAAATACATATCTGATATCTAGAGACTGACCAATACTGAATAAAAGGACATTTGAGATAATGACTTTGATTTTTACTCTGACTAAATAAGCTGAAGAAGTACACAGAAAATTTACACTGAATCTCACATCAGAACCAATTTCAGTCAATATAATCAATGTATAAAAGTGATTTAGTTAGTAATTTTAGAAATGCTGGATAAAAAATAGGGTAAATTGATAAATGGTCTCAAAGTTTTCCTTATTTCTGTATTTTAGTATTTACTTAAATGTTTTTAAATTTTTTTTGTTCTGAATCCTCACTCAAGGATATTTTTTTCATTGATTTTAAGAGAACATGGAAGGGAGGGAGTGGGGAAGAGAGAGAGAGAGAGAGAGAATCATGGATGTGAGAGAGACACATGGATTGGTTGCCTTCTACATGCACCCAGACCAGGGCCAGGATCAAACCTGCAATCCAGGTACATGCCCTTGACCAGAAAATGAACCTGAGATTCTTCCATGCATGGGTCAACACCCTAGCCACTGAGCAACACTGGCCAGAGCAAAGGTTTTAAAATTTTAAATACATATAAATAATGTGTAGTTGTTCAAATAAGTAGTGATATTTTTAAAAACTTACATCCCTTTTTTACTAATTTTCTTTTTTTAATTAACTTTAGAGAGAGAGGAAGGGAGAGGGAGAGAAAAATAGAAACATCAATGACAGGGAACATTGATTGGCTACCTCCAGCATGCCCCCCCCCCACTGGGGATTTGGCCCGCAACCTAGGCATGTGCCCTGACCAGGAATTGATCCAGTGAGCTCTTGGTGCACAGGTTGATGCTCAACCACTGAGCCAAACCAGCCGGAAAATAGTGATTTTTTAAAAAGTATGTTGACAGAAATTCTGGTAAATAGAGGAATCTAAATACATTCTTCTAAAAAGTTTCTTCTTAAAATCAACCCTAAGTGAGCAAAAAAAAAAAAAAATGAACAGATAAAAAAGAAATATGGAGGCCAAAGCTGAACCTAGGGAATGTTCTTATCCGATATCACCAATGTTGAGAAATTTTTTTCCAGAAATAGAGTGCACATTTATAAATCAAAGGCAATCCAAAGATCTATTGGGAATCTAGGTAGAAAGGATTCTGGCCATCTTTAGTTTATACCCACTTATTAGGTAAGTAAAATCTAGGAAAAGACAAGTCACTCACTACTGTTTAGTAGAGTTTTTATGTACTAGATTAAGAAATGGAAACTTGAAACCATTCTGAGTGGTTTGTTCTAACACTGTTTTTCAAAAGAAAAATGGGTTCCACAAATAAATGGGGTGGGGAATTCCTCTGCTATGAAAGTTTGATAGACCCTGAGAAAGATAGGCTCTATCTACACATAAATGTTTCATTACTGAAAAGTATATACATATGACACACAGACAGTGTGGTGATAGCCAGAGTAACAGGGGAGTGGGGAGGCGGAAGGGGGCACAGGGGCACTAAATGGGAACAGAAAGAGACTGTTTGGGCAATGAATACATGATGCAGTGTGCAGGTGATGTTTTACTGAGTCGTACCTGTATGGTTTTGTTAACCAATGTCACACCAATACATTTATCAAAATTAAAAAAATTATAATTTAAAATGGTTTTTATTTTTTAAATAAATAAATAATTTAAAAAGGCAGAGAAGGCTTTGCTGGTAAGAAAATATAAGCAGCTTCTTTAAACAAAAACTCACAGGTGGTAGTACTCCTTTTGTATTTTGCTCAGAAGTCAAAGAGAACTTTCAAGAGGTGTGACAGAGCAAACATTCTCAGATGTGGAGATGAAAAATCTATAAATAAGGAGTGGACAGAAGCACACTATGTATTGGAGTAGATATATCAATGAGTGGAACTATGGCTAGAGAACACTGCTGCCAGAGTATCAGTGAATGCTGAAAAAATTGGGCAGAAATGGCCCAGAATCTGTTTATTTCTTAGTATATCTTGATAGAAAATGGTATAAGTTTTTACTTTCCAAACATCCCTCTTAAATTCCAAGGAAATAATTTGAAAAAAAATAAAATGGGACTCAACACAAAACTACCCTTGCTATTTTTTTTCTTTATTGATTTTTAGAGAGAGAAAAAGGGAGAGGGAGAGAGATAGAAACATTGATGAGAGAGAACATCAATTGGCTGCCTCCATCATGTCCCCCATTGGGGACTTGGCCCACAACTTGGGCATGTGCCCTGACCAGAAATCAAACCGGTGATCTCATGCTATTTTTTAATTGAAGTATAATTGATATCCATCCAAGGCAATGCACATATTTAAAATATACAATTTGATAAGTATTGACATATGTGTATATTCATGAAACCATCACTACAATCAATGTGGTAAATATCTATCACCTTCCAAAATTTCCATCTGTCCCTTTGTGTTTGTGTTGTTTTATTGTGGTAAGGATACATAGATATACTCTCTTAGTGTGTTTTCAGTGCACAAGACAGTATTGTTAGCTATAGAAACAAAGTTGTACAGCAGCTCTCTAGAACTTAATCATCTTTCATATCCATTGCATATCCATTGAACATCAACTTCCCCTCAGCCCCTGGCAATCACCATTTTATGCTCTGCTTGTATCAGTGACTATTTTGGATATCTCATATCAGTAGAATCATGCAGTTTTTGTCCATCTGTGACTGACTTATAACTCATAGTATAATATGTGACAGATTTAACCACAACGTTACATACATTACTATTTTCTTCTCTTTTAAGGCTGTATAACATTCTATTATATGTATTTACCAAATTTTCTTTGTGCATTCATCAGTCAATAGAAATTTAGGTTGTTTCCACCTTTTAACTACTGTAAATAATGCTGCAATAAACATGAAAGTGCAGATAGCTCTTTAAGACCCTGATTTCAATTAGTTTGGACATATAGCCAAAGTGGATTATATGGTCATCCTAATTCTAATTTTTAAAGAAACTTTAATAATACTTTTCTTAATGGCTGCACCATGTTCCATTCCTACCAACAGGGTATAAAAGTTACAATTTCTCCCCTCCTTCAATAGCATTTATTATCTTTTGTTATTTTCATTTTTGATAATTACCATCCCAACAGGTGGGAAGTGATGACTCATTGGGATTTGATTTGCATTTTCATAATGATGAATGACACTGAGCATCTTTTCATATACCTAGTGGCCATCTGTATGTCTCTCTGAAGAAATATCTACTCAGGTAATTTGCCCATTAAACAAATGCCAGCCCTGCCCTGGCCAATTTTTGCTCAGTGGTTAGAGCGTCGGCCTGCGGTTTAGAGAGACCCAGGTTTGGTTCCCGCTAAGGGCACATAACTCGGTTACAATTAGTCCCTGGCCCTGGTTGGGTCATGCAGGTGGCAGCCACTCAATGTGTCCCTTTTATGTCAATGTTTCTCTCTCTCTCTCTCTTTCTTGCTCCCACTCTATCTAAACAAAAAAAATAAAAATAAAAAATAAAAAAAGTCCTCGGAAGAGGATAAAAAAACAAACAACAACAACAAAAAAACAAACATATGCCAGCCCTGACAAAAATGCAAGAAAGAACAACTATAAGAACAAACAAAGGGAGAGATCAATAGCAGCATGATCATAGTGGGTGACTTTAACACAGTACTGACAACACTGGATAGATCTTCTAGACAAAAATTAACAAGGACATAGAGTCCTTACAAGACAAACTAGATCAGTTGGACTTCATTAATTTTTAGAGAACATTTCACCCCAAAGCTGAAAAATATACATTCTTCTCAAGTGCACATAAGTTATTCTCAATGATGGACCACACGTTAGGGCACAAAGCAAGTCTTTACAAATTCAAGAAAATTGAAATCATATTGAGCATCTTCTCAGATCACAGTGGCATGAAACTAAAACTCAATTACAATAAAAACACACAAAACATTCAAACACTTGGAGGCTAAATAGCATGTTATTAAACAATAAATGGGTTACTAATGAGATCAAGAAAAAAATTAAAACTTCCTGGAAGCCAATGAAAATGAACACAAAACAACACAAAATCTATGGGACACAGCAAAAGCAGTCCTGAGAGGGAAGTTCATAGCACTACCGGCCTACCTCAAAAAACAAGAAAAATTTCTATTTGATTTTCTAACCCTACAACTTAAAGAACTAGAAAGTAAAGAAAACAAAAAACTTAAAGCTAGTAGGAGAAAGGAAATAGTAAAGGTCAAAGCAGAAATAAACAACATAGAGACTAAAAAAACAATTCAAAAAATCAATCAAAGAAAAAGGTGGTTCTGTGAAAAGATAAACAAGATTGATGGACCTTTAGTTAGACTCACCAAGAAACAAAAAAGAGAGAAACCAAATAAACAAAATCAGAAATGAAAAAGGAGAAGTAACAACTGACACCACAAAAATACACAGGATCATCAAAACATACTCTGAACAATCATATGCCAAAAAATTGGACAATCTAAGAGAAATGGACAAATTTCTAGAAACACTCAGCCTCCCAAAACCAGGAAGAGATAGAGAACTTGAACAGACCAATAACAACAAAGGAAACTGAAGATGTAAACAAGAAAATTTTAGCAAATAAAAGCCCAAGCCCAGATGGTTTCACAAGGGAGTTTTACTGGACATTCAAAGAAGATCTAAAACCCATTCTCCTTCAATTATTCCAAACAATCCAAAAAGATAGAACACTTCCAAACTCATTTTAGGAAGCCATCATAATCCTACCTCCAAAACCAGATAAAGACACTGCAAAGAAAGAAAAAAACTACAGGCCAATATCCCTGATGAACACAGATGCCAAAATCTTTAACAAAATATTAGCAAATCAAATCCAGCAATACATCAAAAAAATTATTCACCATGACCAAGGAGGTTTTATCCCAGGCATGTAAGAATGGTACAATATTTGCAAATCAATAAATGTGATATGCCACATAAACAAAAGAAAAGATACAAACCATATGATTACATCAATAGATGCTTAAAAAGCATTCAACAAAATTCAGCACCCATTTTTGATAAAAATACCCAGCAATGTGGGAATAAAAGGATCATACCTCAACATAATAAAGGCTATGTATATAAAACCTACATCTAACATCATACTCAATGGGCAAAAACTAAAACTATTCCCCTTAAAAACAGGAATAAAAAAAGGATGTCTACTTTCGCCAGTCTTATTTAACATAGCACTGGAAGTCTTAGCTACAGCAATTAGACATGAAGGAAAAATGAAGGGGATCCAAATTGGAAAGAAGCAAGTGAAACTGTCATTATTTGCAGACATGATATTGTACATAGAAAACCCTAAAGACTCCATCAAAAATCTTCTTTTTTTTTTTTTTTTATCCTCACCCGAGGACATTTTTCCATTTTTTGTTCAGGTAGAGTGGGAGGGAGAGAGAGGAACAGAGAGAGAGAAACATTGATGTGAAGGGACACATCGAGTGGTTGCCACCCTCACAACTGACCAGGGCCGGGGACAAACTGCAACTGAGGTACTTGCCCTTAGCGGGAACCGAACCCGGGTCTCTCAGGACCGCAGGCTGACGCTCTAACCGCTGAGCCAAACCGGCCAGGGCCAAAAATCTTCTTGACTTAATAAATATAATTGGCAAAGTAGCAAGACACAAAATTAACGTCAAGAAATCGATGGCATTCTTATATACCAATGATGAAATCACAGAAAGAGAAACTAAAAAGATAATCCTACTTATCATCCCAGAAAAAAAAAATTAAGATATCTAGGAATAAACTTAACCAAAAAAGTAAAAGATCTGATCACAGAAAACTACAGTTCATTGAAAAAAAAAAAAAAAAATAGAAGAAAATATAAAAAGTGGAAGCATATGCTTTGATCATGGATTGGAAAAATTAACATCACTAAAATGTCCATACCACCCAAAGCAATTATTGATTCAATGCAATCTCCATCAAAATACCAATGACATACTTTACAGAACTAGAGTAAACACTCCAAAAGTTTATTTGAAACCAAAAAGAGGACCTTGAATAGCCATAGCAATCTCAAAAAAGAAGAACAAAGTAGGAGGATCACATTACCAGATTTCAGGTTATACTACAAAGCCACTGTAATCAAAACAGCCTGGTACTGGCACAAGAACAGGCATATAGACCAGTGGAACAGAATAGAGAACCCAGAAATGGACCCAAGACTATATGCTCAATTAATATTTGACAAAGGTGGCAAGAGTATACAGAGAGGTGAAGACTGTCTCTTTAATAAATGATGTTGAAAAAATTGGTCAGCTACATGCAAAAAAAGTGAAGCTAGAACACCAACTTACCCCCTACATAAACTCAAAATGGATAAAACACTTAAATGTAACTTATGAACCCATAAAAATTCTAGAAGAAAATGTAGGCAAAAAAATCTCAGACATTATATGCAGCAGAATTTTCACTGACACAACACCTAAAATGAACACATGGGACTACATCAAACTAAAAAGCTTTTGTACAGCAAAAGAAATAACCATCAAAATGGAAAAGGATCCCACTATATGGGAGACCATAATCGCCAATGATGCATCAGATAAGGGGTTAATTTTAAATATATATGGAGTGCTCATACAACTCAACAAAAAGAAGACAAAGAATCCAATACAAAAATGGGCAGAGGGTATAAATGATACCTTTCCAAAAAGGACATACAAATGGCCAAAAGACATATAAAGAAATGCTCAACATCACTAATCATCAGAGAGATGCAAATTAAAACTATGAAGTATCACCTCACACCTGTCAGAATGGTTGCCATCAACAAATCATCAAACAACAAGTGTTGGTGAGGGTGTGGAGAAAAGAGGACTCTAGTACACTGCTGTTGGGAATGCAGACTGGTGCAGCCACTATGGAAAACACTATGGTGTTACCTCAAAAAGTTAAAAATTGAACTTCCACTTGTCCCAGTGATCCCACTTTTAGGAATATACCATAAGAAACCTGAAACACCAATTAGAAAGAATATATGTACCCCTATGTTCATAGTAGCACTATTTACAATAGCTAAGATCTGGAAACAACCCAAGTGTCCATCAGTAGATGAGTGGATGAAAAAGATGTGGTACATGTATACAATGGAATACTATGCAGCTGTAAGAAAGAAAGATTTTTTTTATCCTTTGAGATAGCATGGAAGGACCTGGAGAGTATTATGCTAAGCAAAACAAGCCAAGCAAATAAAAACAAATGTCACATGATCTCACTTATTTGTGGAATATAATGAACTAAACAAACTGCTGAACAAAATTAACCCAGAGACATAGAGGTGGGGTACAGACTGACAAGCCTCAGAGGAAGGGGGTTTTGTGGGGGAAAAGATAAACCACAGAACTTACATGCATGTATGCATGACCAATAAACATAGACAATAAAGCTGGGGATGGGGTTGGAGGCAAGGGGAGGAGGGTGTCAATTGGGAAAAAATGAGAAACATTTGTAACAAAAACAAATTAATAAATAAAAAATTAGCTGGCTGGTTTGGCTCAGCTGTTGGAGTGTCGGCCTGTGGGACAGAGAGACCTGGGTTCGGTTCCCGCTAAGGGCATGTACCTTGGTTACGGTTAATCCCCGGCCCTGATTGGTCATGCGGGTGGCAGCCACTCGATGTGTCCCTTCACATTGATGTTTCTCTCTCTCTCTCTTCCTCTCTTTCCCTCCCCGCTCTATCTGAACAAAAAATGGAAAAATATCCTCGGGTGAGGAAAAAAAAAAGAAACAGGAGAAGAGAGAAAATAAAATGTAAGGTATGAGGAAATAGAGAGAGTCAAACAGAGACACAGAGAGAGACAAAATGTTTCCAGCTTATTGAAGAACAGGAAGGTTCCCCAAAAGTCAGAATCATAGGGGAGAAACCAACTAATCCCATACTCTTCAATGAATTTCTATAAATTTGATTAAGACAAAAACTTTTTCTAAGTAGTTGAAGGCAACCTTGAATATACACTAAAAATAGTTTGTGGTATAAATTTTCAGCAACATGGTAAACCATGTACTCAGATTACCTATCTTCTGAAAACAACCAAAATTGTGGGATAAAAAAATATTTTTAATTATAGAATTCATCTAAAAACCTAAGGAATACTTGGGCCAGAAATTAAATAGGAGAAAGCAAAGGGGCTATTTAATGGGAAGTCTACTAGGAGATACGTCCCTAAAATTGCATGCAAAAAGTGTGATTCTCTAAATAAAGTAGAAATAACTCTTTCCCCAGGATTGAAAGGATACTTGACTTAAACTCCAGAATTTAATTTAAAAAAAAATCTTTAAAAAATAATAACCATAATCTAATCCTAATATGCCTACTATTGCACAAGATTCTAAAATAAGAATTCAGTTTTAGAACTACCATATGATCTAACAATTCAACTTCTAGGCATAAAGCTGAAGGAAGTAAAATAATTATGCTGAAGATATCTGCACCCCCATAATCATTGTACCATTATTTACAGTAGCCAGGACATGGAAACAACCAAAAGTGTTACTTGACAGATGAATGGGTAAAGTACATGAAGTGTTTATATACATAATGGAATATTATTCAACCATAAAAAAGAAAAAAATGTCTGTCATTTGTGACAACATGGATGGATCTTGAGGGCATTATGCTAAGTGAAATTAGTTAGTTAAAGAAAAATACACTATAATTTCATTTACATGTGGAATGTAAAAAAAATAAACATTAATAGAAACAGAGATCAGATTGATAGTTACCAGAAGTGAGGCTGGACATATTGGGTGAAAGTGGCCAAAAGGTACAAACTTCTGGTATTAATTTAAATAATTTGGGGATATAATGTACAGCACTGTGACTGTAACCAACAATATTGTAGTGTGTATTTGAAAGTTGTTATGGAAGTAAATCTTAAAAATTCTTATCACAAGCAAAAAAACTGTAACTACTGAGGTGATGAATATTAACCAAATTAATTGTGGTAATCATTTTACAACAAATACATATAGCAAATCACTATGTTATACACCTTAGACTCATACAATGTTATGTGTCAGTATTATCTCAATGAAACAGGAGAAAATAATATTTAAAAAAATTTGAGATAAAGTACTCTGATATTACTAGTGTCTCAGGTGTCAATCAGAAGAAAAAGTAATCAGATTCCAAGATGACAGTAGATTAAGTGGAAGCTACGCTGACCTTCTCCCAGGACCAAAGAGGAATTACAACTAAAATATAGAAAAATAGTCTGGCCAGTGTGGCTCAGTGGTTGAACATTGACCCATGAACCAAAAGGTCGCCCATTTAATTTCTGGTCAGGACTCATGCCCAGCTTGTGGGCCCAATCCCCAGTGGGGGGCATGCAGGAGGTGGCTAATTGATGTTCTCTCTCATTGATGTTTTTATCTCTCTCCCTTCATCTGTCTAAAAAACCAATGAAGGAAAAAAAATGTTTGTTTTTTAAAAATAATAATAATTTTGAATAACCAACTGAAGACTATCAAGAGAGAACCCTTATAGCTAAGGATGTAAACAGAAGGCCACACAGAGACGGGAAGAAAGTACAAAGACACAAGAGGGCTCGCCAATCTACCATAAGTAGTAACTGAATTTCTGGAGGGATATTTAAGCTGTGGAGGGGGTTCACCCTGAGATGGGCTCTCCAGCTCAGAATAACAGCACCAGGAAAGATGTCTACATAACATCTTGCTGTGAAAAGCACCAGGGTTTCTGACCGGCAGGGAGATAGATTTGGAAACACAAACACCCTCTTAAAGGGCCAACACACTACATTTTATTTGTAGCCATCACCTTGGCCTCAAAACAGAGAGAAGTCAAAATGGGCTAGAGCTGCTTGAGGACAATCTGGGGTTGGTGGTTCTGGGGAGAGAGCTGAGAGGACAGCCACCAGGATCCCTGTGCTGAGTCATTCCCCTAAGCTGCAGAAGCCATTTTTTTTCAGGGAGAGCTTTCCCATTGTCAAAGTAAGAAACATTCAAACCTGTGAAGAGTTTTGGTGAGTTGATTTGAGCCAAAGTTGTCAACAATTGTCCGGAAGCAAAACCTCAATGGATTGAGAGAATGCTTTAGAGAATGGCAGTTTTGCATCTTATTTTATACATTACAATAAAAAGTGGAGACATAAGTGCGTTACATGAAATCCATTAGTGATAAATTAGGGAGGCAAGAGAAAGCAAAATAAGGAAACCTCTGGGATTGGATAAAAGGTAAAACAATTGACATGTGTGTTGTGGCACAAGAGAACCAAGAGACCACCAGAGCCAAATTAAAGACAAATAGAGAGCAAAGCCGGGTGACAACTTATCCAGAGTTCTCAGAGACCAGCCCTGGGGCCTCCAAATGTTGTGGCATGCCAGAGTCAAAGAAGGACCACTAGAGAACTGAAGTCCAAATAAGAGCTGTTTATTAGCCAGCCTGCATCTGATTCTAAACACCCCTGTGACAGAGTCTTCGGAATCAGCCCCAATATGCTTTATCACATGCCTTTTATACTTTACAGAAAACAGGATCTTCTTGATATAATGCCCAGGGCCACAGCAATGCTGTAAAGAATTAGTTTGCCTTATGGATAACAGAAACATCCAGGCACACCCAGAATTACTCAGGCACACCCAGGAACACCCAGGTATTTCAGGTATTTCAAGGTACATTGGGTCACAGTTAGCACAGAGCTGCACAAACACAATGCAAGCCTAATTCCTTGAGATTGTGAGGGAGGTTGAGTCTCTGACTCAAGACCTCCGGGCCCTGTGGACTCTGTCAGACATGTAGCCGGCTCCCAACAATTTCTTGGTTCAGGGACTATGCCAATTTACTGAGGTTATTTTGACTATACAGGTTCAGCAAGACGGCATACAGGGACTTTCCCAATCATCATTTATGGAGAAGCACAATAAGTTACCAATCATCAATTATGGGATTATAAACATGCCAGCACACATGCTTCTTTTACATAGGTGGGTACAGGATAGATAACAATCAACACTTATCATGATAATAATAGCTATTAGAAGATGTGTGGTCTCTGCCCTGGTGTATTGGTTGTGCCCTGAGGAGTCTGAAAAAAAGGAACTTACCCTGCCATTCCAAAGGTATGTTATCATAGATGTAAAAGGAAAATAGGCTCAGTTAAGGTAAAAATTTTCCTTTGTTAGGGAAGATTCCGACCTAGGACATGACTGACTACTTGCCATAAACAATTTTGAATTAAAAAGTTTTCATTTCAGGCCATTTTTTTGGTTACTTTAGGTCTTTGTAAGTCCACCATACAAGCCTCCCCTGAGCTTGTCATTTAGTATGTGGCCCCTTTTCATCCACACCATCAGTGCAACTTTAGACTGAAGCTAAAGAATACTCCCACCCATTGGAAGTCCTCTCCCCCACCCTGGAGTTTAAGTCTTGCTAAGGACTAGAGCCTAAGGTTCATTAAGTGACTGAGACTAATGCTAAGCCTGCAGGCAGAGAGTGCTTTCAGTCTTTGCCTGACATGTTCCTGGGGCTGAGGCTAGTAGAGCAGCTTTGTCTTTTCCACGTGCACCCAAACCCATTAGAGGGAGCCACAAACTGTGGATCACTGATAGCTCCAAACAGGGTACTCAGGGATAGTCATAAACACCATGTGACATTAGACTGCACTGGAGATGGTCTGAAGAAGGCCAAGACCAATAACCCCAGCAGCCATCTTCAGAAAACAAAAGAGAAGGATCCAATAATCTTTAAAAGCAATATGTCAACAGAGAGATATTGGTGGGTTCCAAACCCTGGTGAGGCAAATTCTGCTTCATGTGATAAGCATCTGCACACTGTAATGGAAGTTGAGCCTCACTGTCAGCCAGCCTAAGTGTCAAGCCCATACATTAACAGGTCCCAAACAATCAAGATTCAATTACAACAAAAAGACCCATACAACATGCACAAGGGACATTATTACAACACCTGGGTCTGGTGATCAGAAAAACTGTGACACTGGGCCCTACATAAGATCACCCAACAGGGACTGGGAGTCATAAGAGATTGACCTAATGCATAGAAACAAACAAACAAGCAGCCCAAATGGGTAGACAAAGAAATAAGCCCCACATGAAAGAACAACAGAATTTTTCAGAAAAATAGCTAAATAAAATAGAGCTAAGCAATTTATCAGATATAGAGTTCAAAGAAATGATTATAAGGATAGTCAAAAGCATAAAAATACATAAAAGCTACAAAAAACACAAGTTGGAAATGAAGAATGACACAGCAGAAATAAAGAAACATTAGAAGGAATAAACATTAGATCAGAGGAAGTTGAGAAACAAATCAGCAAATTAAAAGAGAAGGTAATAAAAATCATGCAATCAGAGAATCAAAAAGAAAAAAATATAAAAAAAACAGAAAGATGGTTTAGGGAGTTATGGGACAACATGGACTGTAAGAATATCTGCATCATGGGAATAGAAAAAGAAGGAAGTGAGCAAGGGATAGAGAATCTGTTTGAAGAAATAATGGCAGAAAACTTCCTAACCTGGTGAAGGAAAAAGTCACACAAGTTTAGGAAGCACAGAGAGTCTCAAGCAAGAATTCAGAGAGACCTACACCAAGACACATCATAATTAAAAAGCCAAAAATTAAAAGAAAGGAGAATCTAAAAGGCAGGGAGAGAAACCAGGTCGTTACCTACAAAGGAGCTCCCATTAGTCTCTCAATGGATTTCTCAATAGAAACAATACAGACCAAGAAGATAAGGCATAAAATATTCAAGGTAATGAAAACTAAAGATCTAAAGCAAAGCTCACTCTATCCAGCAAGCTTATCATTCAAAAGGAAGAGCCTCCCAAACAAACAAACAAAAGCCAAAAGGGGTTTATTACCACCAAACCAGCATTGAAAGAAATGTTAAAGGGAATGCTATAATAATAAAAAGTAATGGAGAGAGACAGAGAAAGGCATAAAGAATAAAATGGCAATAAATAAATATTTACAAATAATAACCCTTAATGTAAATGGATTAAATGATCCAATCAAATGACATAGGGTAGCTAAATGAATAAGAAAACATGACCCACTTATATATATGTTGTTTATAAGAGACCTGCCTTAGAACAAAAGACTTTCACAGGATGAAAGTGAAGGGAGTAAAAAAAAATTTTCTACACAAATGGAAATTAAAAAACAAAATAAAACTGAGCTGCAATACTTATAACTGACAAAATAGACTGCTAAGCAAAGTCTATAACAAGAGACAAAGAAGGTCACTACATAATACTAACCTTTTAGTAGATGAGAGGATATAACCCTGGTAAACATATATACACACATATAGAAGCATCTAAATATATTTAAAAATCTTCTGAATAAATTTAAGTGAGAGATTGAGAGTAATACAGTCCTAGTAGAGGACTTTAACACCTCACTGACTTCACTGGATAGATCTTCTAGGTAAAAAAAAAATTAATAAGGAAACAATAATCCTAAATGACACACTATATTAGATGGATATAATTGATATTTACAGAATATATCTTCTTCTCAAATGTACATGGGACATTCTCAAAGACAGACCACATATTAGGACACAAACTAAGTCTCTTCTAGTACAAGAATATTAAAATCATATTAAGCAACTTCTCAGATCAAAATGGCAAGAAACTTGCAGTCAACTACAATAAAAACACTCAAAAACATTCAAACACATGGAAGCTAAATAGCATGTTATTAAACAATAAGATCAAGGAAGAAATTATAAAGTTCTGGACAACAAATTAAAATGAACACACAATGACCCAAAATCTATGGGACGCAGCAAAAGTAATCCTGAGAGAAAAGTTGATACACTACAGGCCTACATCCTCAAGAAACAATCAAAATCTCTAATGAACAATTTTACCACAAACTAAAATAATTAAAAGAGAAAAAAAAGTCCAAAGTACAAGGAAGAAAATAACAAAGATCAGAGGGGAAGTAAATGACAGAGAAAAAAAAACAAACAATTCAAAAGATCAGTGAAATCAAGAGCTGGTTCTTTGAAAAGATAAAATAGATTAATAAACTTCTAGGCAGACTCATAAAAAAAACAGAGAGAAAGGACCCAAATATATAAAATCAGAAACCAAAGAGTTGAAGTAAAAACTGACATCACAGAAATACAAGAAAATTTAAAAATGCACACACACACACACACGTGTGTGTGTGTTTGTGTGTATACATATATATATATATTTCAAACAACTATATGCCAACAAATGAAACAACCTGGGTAAAATGGACAAATTCCTGGAAACACACCATCTTCTAAAACTGAATCAGAAAGAAGTAGAACACCTGAATAAACTAAAAACAACTAATGAAATTGAAGCAGTAATAAAAGATCTTCAAGCAAACAAAAGTCCTGGACCAAATGGCTTCACAGGGGAGTTTTACCAAAAGTGCAACGAAGGACTAATACCTCTCCTCCTCAAACTATTGCAAAAATTCAAGAGGGAAGACTTCCAACTTCTTTTTAACAAAGACAGCATTATCCTAATAACAAAAAAACAGATAAATACACTACAAAGGAACAATATCCCTGATAAACATAGATGCCAAAAACATCAACCAAATATTAGCAAATTAGATCAGGCAATGTATTAAAAAATTTCACCTTCACCTAGTAAGATTTATCCCAGAGATACAAGCACAATATTATATTCACAAATCAATAAATGTGATACATCACATAAACAAAATGAAAGATAAAAATTATATGATCATATTAATAGAAGGTGTAAAAGCATTCAACAAAATTAAGCACACATTTTTGCCAAAATGTTTTAGCAAAGCAGAAAAGCAGGATCACATGTAAATGTAATAAAGGCCAGATAGGACAAACCTATAGTCAACATCATACTCAATGGGCAAATCTAAAAGCAATTTCCTTAATAAAAGAAGCAATGCAGAAATATCTACTTTCACTAGTCTTTTTTTTTTTTTTGTATTTTATTTATTTATTTTTTATTTAATTAATTAATTTATTTTTGTTTCAAATATTTCTCCTTTTTTCCCCCATTAATTACCCCCTCCACCTCCATCCCCACCCTGTCCCCAGCTTTGCTGTCCATGTTCATTGTTCATGCATACATGCATATAAGTTCTGGGGTTTATCTCTCCCCCACACCCTCTCTACTGGGGATTGTCAGTCTGTACCCCACTTCCATGTCTCTGGGAATACCCCATTCCTCAGACTGTTATGTTCATTATATTCCATAAATAAATGAGATCATATAATACTTGTGTTTCTCTGTTTGACTTGTTTCGCTTAAGGTAATACTTTCCAGGACCCTCCATGCCATCTCAAAGGATAAGAGATCTTTCTTTTTTACAGCTGCATAGTACTCCATTGTGTATATGTACCACTGCTTTTTTTATGTATTCATCTACTGATAGACATTTGGGCTGGTTCCAGATCTTAGCTAATGTAAATAGTGCTGCTACAAACATAGGGGTACATATATTCTTTCTGATTGGTGTTTCAGTCTTTTAGGGTATATTCCTAGAAGTGGGATCACTGGGACAAGTGGAAGTTCAATTTTTAATTGTTTGAGGTAACACCATAGTGTTTTCCATAGTGGTTGCACCAATCTGCATTTCCACCGGCAGTGCACTAAAGTCCCCTTTTCTCCACACCCTCACCAACACTTGTTTGATGATTTGTTGATGGTGGCCATTCTGACAGGTGTGGGGTGATATCTCATTGTTGTATTAATTTGCATTTGTCTGTTGATTAGTGATGTTGAGCATTTCTTCATATGTATCTTAGCCATTTGTATGTCCTGTTTAGAGAGGTGTCTATTTAGGTCCTCTGCCCATTTTTTAATTGGGTTCTTTGTCTTCCTTTTGTTGAGTTGTATGAGAACTCTCTATATATTGGAAATTAACCCCTTATCTGATATATCATTGGCAATGATGCTATCCTATACAGTGGGTTGCCTTTGCATTTTGATGATTGTATCTTTTGCTGTGCAGAAGATTTTGAGTTTGATTTAGTCCCATGTGTACATTTTCTTTGTTTCTGTTGCCTTAGGTGATTTATCAGTGAAAATTTTGCTGCGTATGATGTCTGAAATTTTGTTGCCTACATTTTCTTCTAGGATTTTTATGGATTCATGAGTCACATTTAAGTCTTTTGTCCATTTTGAGTTTATCTTTGTGAATAGTGTAAGTTGACGGTCTAGTTTCATTTTTTTTGCATGTAGCTGTCCAATTTTCCAACACCATTTATTAAAAAGGCTGTCTTTACTCCACTGTGTGCTCTTGCCACCTTTGTCAAATATTAATTGAGCATATTGTCTTGGGCCCATTTCTGGGTTCTCTGTTCTGTTCCACTGGTCTATATGCCTGTTTTCATGCCAGTATCAGGCTGTTTTGAGTACAGTGGGTTTGTAGTATAACCTGAAATCTGGTAATGTGATCCCTCCAACTCTGTTCTTCTTTTTCAAGATTTCTGTGTCTATTTGAGGTCTTTTTTTTTATTGGTTCCAGATAAACTTTTGAAGTATTTATTCTAGTTCTGTGAAGTATGTCGTTGGTATTTTGATGAGGATTACATTGAATTTATATATTGCTTTGGGTAGTATGGACATTTTAATGATGTTAATTCTTTCAATCCATGACCAAGGCATATGCTTCCACTTTTTTATATCTTTCTTTATTTCTTTTTTCAATGACCTGTAGTTGTCTGTGAATTGGTCCTTTATTTCTTTGGTTAAGTTTATTCCTAGGTATCTTAATGTTTTTGCTGCAATGATAAATGATAGTGTTTTTTTACTTTCTTTTTTTGTGAGTTCATCATTGGTGTATAAGAATGCCATCAATTTCTTGATGTTAATTTTGTATCCTGCTACTTTGCCAAATTTATTTATCATGTCTAGTAAATTTTTGATGGATTCTTTAGGGTTTTTTATGTATAGTATCACATCACCTGCAAATAATGACAGTTTCATTTCCTCCTTTTCAATTTGGATCCCTTTTATTTATTTTTTCCTGTCTGATTGCTGTGGCTAAGACTTCCAGTATTATGTTAAATAAGAGTGGCGAAAGTGAGCATCCCTGTCTTGTTCCTGGTTTTAAGAGAAATGCTTTTATTTTTTGCCCATTGAGTATGATGTTGGCTGTAGGTGTTTCATATATGGCCTTTATTATGTCTAGATATGATCCCTCTATTCCCACATTGCTGAGTGTTTTTATCTGAAATGGATGTTAGATTTTGTTGAAGGCTTTTTTGGCATCTATTGATATGATCATGTGGTTTTTATTCTCCATTTTATTTATGTGGTGTATCACATTTATTGATATGTGAATATCGTATGGCTGTATTGCATCCCTGGAATGAATCCCACTTGGTCATGGTGGATAATATTTTGATGTGTTGCTGGATTCGATTTTGTAGTATTTTGTTCAGGATTTTGGTGTCTATGTTCATTAGGGATATTGGCCTGTAGTTGTCTTTATTTGTAATGTCTTTTTCTGGTTTTGGAATTAGAATTATGCTGTGCTCATAAAACAAATTTGGAAGTCTTCCTTCTTCTTGAATTTTTTGAAATGTTTGAGAAGAATGGGTGTTAGTTCTATTTTGAATGTTTGGTAAAACTCCCCCGTGAAGCCATCTGTGCCCTGGCTTTTGTTTGCTGACAGAGTCTTGATTATACCTTCAATTCCTTTTGTTGTTATTGGTCTGTTCAAGTTTTATATCTCTTTTTGGTTCAGTTTTGGGAGACTATGTGTTTCTAGAAATTGGTCCATTTTGCTTAGATTGTCGAATTTGTTGCCATATAATTGTTCATAGTAGTCTTTTGTATTTCTGTGGTGTCAGTTGTTACTTCTCCTCTTTCATTTCTGATTTTGTGTATTTGGGTTCTCTCTTTTTGTTTCTTAGTGAGTCTAGCTAAGGGTCCATCATTCTTTTTGATCTTGTTGAAAAACCAGCTCTTTGTTTTATTGATACTTTGAATTGTGTGTTTGGTCACTGTCATTTATTTCTGCTCTGATATTTACTGTTTTTTTCCTACTACTTGCTCTAGGGTTTTCTTTTTTTTTGCTTTCTAGTTCTTTAAGTTGTGAGGTTAGATAGTCTATTAGAGATTTTCTTGTTTCTTGAAGTAGGCCTATAGTGCTATGAACTTCCCTTTCAGAACTGCTTTTGCTGCGTGCCACAGATTTTGTGTTGTTGTGTTTTCATTTTCATTGGTTTTAAGAAAGTTTTTAATTTCTTCCTTGATCTCCTCGGTAACCCATTTGTTGTTTAATAACATATCACTTAGCCTCCAAGTGTTCAAATGTCTTTGCATGTTCTTGTTGCAATTGATTTCTAGTTTTATGCCATTGTGATCTGAGAAGATGCTTGATATGATTTCAGTCTTTTTGAACTTGTAGAGACTTAATTTGTGTCCTAACATATGGTCTATCTTTGAGAACGTGCCATGTGCACTTGAGAAGAATGTGAATTCTGTAGATTTGGGGTGTAATTCTCTGTAGATATCTATTAAATGCATTTGGTCTAGTGTTTTATTTAGAGTCTCCATTTCCTTGCTAATTTTTTGTCTAGAAGATCTATCTAATGATGTCAGCAGGGTGTTGAAGTTCCCTTTTATGATTGTATTGCTATCTATTTCTCCTTTGAAGTCTTCCAGAAGATTTTTAATATATTTTAGTGCTTCTATATTGGGTATATATATGTTTATCAAGGTTATATCTTTTTGTTGAATTGATTCTTTCAATATTATGTAGTGGCCTTATTTGTCTCTAGTTATGACCTTCATTTTGAAATCTATTGTATCAGATACGAGTATTGCTACCCCAGCTTTTTTTTTTTTTCCTTTCTGTTTGCTTAGAAGATTTTTATCCATCCCTTCACTTTCAACTTATGTGAGTCTTTTCTTGTGAGGTGGGTCTCTTGTAAATAACACATAGATGAGTCATGCTTTCTTATCCAATCAGCTATTCTGTGTCTTATTATCAAAGCATTCAATCCATGTACATTTTAGGTGATTATTGATATGTACTTATTTGCCATTTTTGTTTAGTGTGGTTCTATTTTTCTTCCTATTTCTCTTGCTATGCACAGAAGTTCTTTTAACATTTCTTGCAGTGCTGGTTTGGTGGTAATGTGTTTCCTCCTCCCGCCCCCCCCTTTTTTTTTTGTCTGAAAAGCTCTTTATTTGACCTTCTGTTTGGAATGATATCCTTGCTGGCTAGAGTAGTCTTGAATTCAGATCCTTGTTTTTCATGACCTTAATTACCTGATGCCATTCCCTTCTGGCTGGTAGTGTTTCTGTTGAGAAGTCAGCTGAGAGCCTTATGAAGGTTTCTTTGTAGGTAACATGTTGCTTATCTCTTGCTGCTTTTAGGATTCTCTCATTTCTTTAATTTTTGGCATTTTAATTACTTTGTGTCTTGGTGTGGGCCTGTTGGGTTCTTCTTACTAGGGGCTCTTTGTGCTTCTTGAAGTTGAATGCCTTCTTTCTTCACCAAATTAGGGAAGTTTTCTGTCACTATTTCTTCAAATATATTTTTTAACCATTGCTCATTTTCCTCTTCTTCTTCTGGGATGCCTATGATGCAAATATTATTACCTTTCCAGTTGTCCCACAGTTCTCTTAAGCTGTCTTCCTTTTTTAAAATTGTTTTCATTTTTGTTTTTCCCTTTTGGTTTTCTGATTAGTTGATTTTTTCTACCCTGTCTTCTAATTCACTGATCCAGTCCTCAGCTTCCTCTACTCTGCTATTTAGACCTTCCATTATGTTCTTTATTTCTGATATGTCATTCTTCATTTCTTCTTTGTAGTTTATAATTTCCAACTGGTTGATTTTCAACATTTCTACGTCTTTATTCATGGTGCTCATGTTCTTACACATGCTGTTGAGCTTCCTCAAGATCATGGCTCTGAATTGTAGTTCTGTTAACTTGCTTAATTGTACCACATTTATCTCATCTTCAGTAGAGGTCTCTTGTTCTTTCATTTGGCTTTTGTTTCTATGTTTTACCATTTTGACTATCACAGTGGGCTTTGGAGCCTGCCAAATATTCCCTGCGAGTGTTGGTGTTCTGTTGTTTGTGGCTCCCTCTCCTGGGTTTGGATGAGCCAGAGAGGACCCACTTTAAATATCACTGTCAAGTCTTACTTTCCTGGTTATAGTTACTTGCACAGGAATGGTACAGTTATCCTCTAGCCTTTTGCCTGGAGGCTATCAGTAATGGTTACTTGAAGAGTTTTGGGTTGTCAGTTATATAAAAAAAACTCCCTCAGGTGCTTAGGTTAAGGGTATTTCTCAAGGGTGGGGCAGATGCTGGTTGTTAATAGGCCCCAATTTGCATTTCAATGGCCACTGGGAGGGGTTGAATCTTTGAAGGAGGGGCCACCAACTCTCCTCAGAGATTTGGGAAGAAGTAAGATGACCACTGTCTTGCATGGCTGCAACTCTGCAACAGCTCTGAGTGCCCTTCAAATCTCGAGTGTCCCCACATAGTTCCAGTCCAGTCTGCCCTTTCTCTGCTGGAGCCCAAGGTAAGTGGCTCTGGCTGTTTTAATGTCTATCCCAACTCTGCACTGTGGAGTCACTTGTGAGTTTAACCTGAGGGCTCTGCTCACAGCTAAGGCCGCTGCTCACAGCTAAGGCTGTTGCTGTCTGTGGACTTCCAGCCTCCCTCTCGTGCCTTCACAATTCTACCAGTATTGAGTCTGTGTCTCTGGTTATATGGTCTTCCAAGATGCTTTTCTTTTTTTCTTTTTTCTTTTTTTTTGATGATTTGTCTTTATTTTAGTTGTAATTCCAGTTTGGTCTTGGGAGAGGGTCTGTGTAGCTTTCATTCACTCTGCCACGATTTTGCCTTCCTCACCAATCTTCTTCTTCTTATTATTTTTATCCTCACCTAAGGACATTTTTTTGCATTTATCTTCAGATAGAGTGGGAGGGAGGAAGAGAGACAGAGAAACATTGATGTGAGAGAGACACATCAATTGATTGTCACCTATGCAACCCCAACCAGGGCCAGGGACAAACTAAAACCAAGGTGCATGCCCTTAGTGGGAACTGTACCCGGCACTATCTGGTCCACAAGCTGATGCTCTAACCACTGAGCCAAACCGGCGAGGGCTACTTTCATCAGTCTTATTCAACATAGTACTGGAAGTCTTAGCCAGAGCAATCAGACAAGAAAAAAATCAAAGGCATCCAAATTGGAAAAGAGAAAGTAAAACTGTTATTATTTGTAGATGACATGTTACTATATGTAGAATACTCTAAAGACTCCAAAAATAAACCACTAGATTTAATAAATGAATTTTGCAAAGTAGCAGGAAATAAAATAAACATCTAGAAATCTAAGGCATTTTTATAGGCCAATAATAAACTCTTAGGAAGAGAAACCAAAAACTTAATCCCATTTACCATTGGAACAAAATAATTAAGAATAAATTTAACCAGGTAGCTAAAAGACCTGTACTCAGAAAACTACAAGACATTGGAAAAAAAGAAAGATACAAATGAGTGGAAGCATATACCGTGTTCATGAATTAGAAGAATTAACATAATTAAAATGTCCATACTACGGAAAGCAATCTATAGATTCAACACAATTCCTTTTAAAATACAAATGCCATATATTACAGATCTGGAACAAGTACTCCAAAACTTTATATGGAACCAAAAAAAAAAGACCCAGAATAGTTAAAGCAATTTTGAGAAAGGAGAACAAACCACTTGTAAGTAAAGGACTTTTTTCCTTCTCTAAGGACACATTATCATTTAGCCAATTTTCTATCTCTGCTTCCCTAGAACCCTGATAAAAGTTGAATGTCAGTTGTATTACCAGGAAAGATTGCTGTGGTTAAAGTGATCACTTATTAGTAAATTGTACTTGACCTAGATATATGGATGGACTCTAAATACCTAACAGAGAACAAAAAGCCATAGTTTTAGACCACCTTGAGACCAGTGAACTCTATAGATTGTATATTTGATGGACACCTTGGAACATATACCTGGACATGTAACAAGAGATATTGGCTTAATTGGCATAAAGCTCTGAGCCAACATGGACCCCATACCCACTGATGTGATATGGTGTCCTTGCACCTCAGCTATCACCTGGAAGCTGAAGGGAATAGCTCCAGTACAGCCGTGCATACTGTTCTAAGACTGAAGCAAAAACAACTTCCCTTCAAGGGGGTGCTGCACTGCTGGCAAGCTGTGTTTCCTGACCCTGCCTCTTTGAGTAAATTGATACTATGTGTGACCTATTCTGATTCTGTGAGTTTGAATATCAGTTATCCCTAAAATACCTATCAACACTGATAAAACATTCAGTATTTTATTGATGTTTCAATACACCATGATACAACCAATTTTAAACCATAAAATTCTAAATTTGTTTTCACCTTAAGTAGAGCCACAAAGCCTCAAATATATATAAAGTTAAAATTGACAAAAGTATAAAGAGAAATAGGTAAATCCATAAGTATTGTGGACTATTTTTATATCAACATATTAGGCAGACAACTCATTAAAAGTAAAGAAAAACTGGTATCAATAAGCAAGCCTGATTTAATGCATATCTACACAATAAAGCACTAATAACTAGAGAGAACACATTATTTTTTAGAACACACAGAAATATTGGTAAAACTAATCACATACTAGACAATAAAGCATATCTCAATAATTTTCATCAATTTAATATTTGTATACCATTCTCAGACCAAATTATTGAAACTCAAAAATAATAATTATAACCAGAATACATGCAAATGTTTTAAAACTAAGAAATATATTTTTCAGTGTAGTTGATAATATTGTAATAACTAGGGTATGGTGACAGTTGGGTACTAGAAATATCAAAGAGAAGACTTTGTAGAGTATATAAATGTCTAACCACTATACAGTATACCTGAAACAAATAAAAAATAATATTGAGTGTAAACTGTAATGAAAAAATTTTTAATTTAAAAATGAATAAATAAGATAAAACAAAAAGAAATATACTTGCAAATAACTGGTAGTCAAATAAGAAACTTAAGGGAAATTAGAAAATATTTAGAATAAAATTACAATTACAATATTACATTAAAATTTACAGGCTATAGCTAAAAGTGCTTAATTGGAAATTTATAGCTTTATATGCATATATAAAAAAAGAAATATTAATAATAAATAATAAATAATATGAACATCCACTTTAAGAAATACACACACACACATATATATACACACACACACATACATACAATTGAATGAGGGTATGAGAAAGAAAGGTTTAAAAGTAAGGGAAGAAGTTAATGCAATAGAAAATAAACTTAAAATAGAGATCAACAAAAGTTTTGAATATGCTAAATGCTAAAGCAAGCAACCCCATTATTTCAGTGGATTAACAAATAAAGGTTTGTGTGTTGTTCCTGTTTAATGGAGACAAGGACCTAAGAAGGGGGGGTGAAGAGACAGTGAGCTGTAATTATGACTGTCAATCCTATTCCTTCTTTGTAGTATCTCTGACATTCTCTCAGAACCTCTAAGCCCACTATGGAGTTATCGGTATCATCATCAGAAAATTGATGAACAAGAGATGAGGAAGAATTACAAAGGAAGTTGGGTTTTTTAGGCTAGGTCAGGGAATGCTCAATATCATTTCTGCACAACTAAAATTTCTGATGATCCCTGGCCAGTGGTTAGAGTGTTGACCACGCACCGAAGGGTTACAAGTTTGATTCCTAGTCAAAGGTACATGCCTAGTTTGCAGATTCCATCCCTGGCCCAGATTGGGGTGCATATGAAAGGCAACCAATCAATATGTTGTTCTTTCTCTCTTGCCCCCTCCTTTTCTTTCTTTCATTTTGTCTAACCTAAAAAGCAATAGAAAAAATATTTTCAGATGAGGATTAAAAATAAAATAAAACTTCTGATTAGCTAAAATCCAAACCATAATTCTACATATTAATGAGGCTGAAAAACATAGTCTAGTTATATTTTCTAGAGTAACTGAAAAGAAAGACAACAAAATACTGCAGAATGTACCACAACTGGTTCTTTCAATGGACCAATGCAATAAAATTCTAAAAATATTCACCAAGAAAAAGGAGAGAAGGAACAAATAAAATGAATTAGGAGTAAAGAGGTGTACATAAGTATAGAATCTATAGACAGGGAAATATAATGAAGGCATAAATACATTAAAGTCAATAGATTAGAAAATTGAGCTAAAATGGATATATTTCTAGAGAAGTATAATTTACCAAAACTGACTCAAAGATGGACATAAAACTGAACAGTCCTAAATTTATTAAATATTGAATCAGTGATCAAAAATGTCTTCACATGTGATAGCCATTTTGACAGTTCTCTATGGGGCTCTCCTATGTCTGCACATCTTGCAAGAAAAGACAATGACTGGGTTCTTTGGTACTTTCTTTTCAAGAATACTTGTAGAGCAAACATCCTTGGGAAAAAGAAATATAGTCTCTCTCTAGGGCAAAAATAAAACTTGCTTATTCTCCAGTATGGTAAATATCATGACTCCCTCTTTGGCACAGGTGAGCCAAGCTTACTACTTATTAAGAGATTTGGGTTCCCTAAATTTAGGGTTTGTTGTTGCAATACAACCCAACTATCCCTCTTTAGAAATTGATTCTTGGGGATCTAGTACAAATGCTGATAGTTGGACTACTACTATAGCTGTAAGCAGTAAATTATTTTATCTCTGACCCATGAGTCTCATGTTTTCTGTCAGCATCCATAAAACTGTGACATACTAAATTGTTAACTTACAATCAAGGTAAAAATCTCAGATACTTCATACTTGTCTCAAGATATGGACTGTTTCATAGACGGTATTTCTAAACATTCAAGAAAGAGATACAGCATGACCCTTGAACAGCAAGAGTTTGAAATGCATGGATCCACTTATGCATGAATTTTTAAATAGACTCTGTAAATGTATTTCCCTTTCTAATAACTTTCTGAATAATATTTTATTTTTCTAGTTCATTTTACTGTAATAATACAGTGTATAACACATATAACATTAAAATATGTGTTAATTGACTATGTTATAGTAAGGCTTCTAGTCAACAGTAGGCTATCAGTAGTAGTTAAGTTTTTGGGGACTCAAAGTGATACATTTTTTAAAGCACAGGTTTTGGTGTACCTAATCTGCATGTTTCTTGAGGGTCATTTATAGTACCAATAATTACAAAACATTCTTAAGTAATCAAAATTGTTTCTTTCAGGAAACTTGACATGAGAATTTGACTGCGAAATTAAATTGAACATTCAAGAAGTAATTCTAATTCAAATTAGAATTTATTAATTTTTACTGAAAAAATGTACTCAAACCTTTCTAGGTAAAGAGAGAGAGAGAGAGAGAGAGAGAGAGAGAGCGAGCGCACTATACAAAGTGTTATGGATAGAGAATTGTACTACCCAGATACCCCCAGCAAAGATTTTTCCAGCTGATGTGAGTGTGCTGTTATTAAGCAGGAAGCCTCCATGTATCAAGTTCTCAGATAGAGACAAATGCCTAATTTTTTCCCTCTTCTTTCCACAAGTGTTGATTTCTTGTAAATATCTTGCACATCAAATTCTGTCAGCATCTACCTTTGAAATGTATAACCTGACTTACCAAAATAGGGAAATTATAGGCTGACTTTACAAATGAGCATTAATGTAACAGTCCTAAACCAAAATATATCCAGCAATATATTAAAAAGAGCAACTTGAGTTTTTTCAAGAAGTAAAAATCACATGTAACAAAAGAAAAGTCATAACTGAATTTCACCATATTATTAGATTAAAGAAAATAATGATTATCTCAAAAGAAGCAAAAATTGCCCTGGCTGGTTTGGCTCAGTGGTAGAGCATCAGCCCACAGACCAACGTGTCATGAGTTTGATTCTGGTCAAAGGCACGTATCTGGGTTGCAGTTCCTCCCCAGC
Organism: Molossus alvarezi; assembly: GCA_037176705.1. Taxonomy (NCBI): domain Eukaryota; kingdom Metazoa; phylum Chordata; class Mammalia; order Chiroptera; family Molossidae; genus Molossus; species Molossus alvarezi. The sequence goes on from CM073885.1 coordinate 123,219,985, forward strand.
CCACTTTGAGGTCCTGCAGGAGACAATCAGTTGATGTGTCCCTCTCACATTGATATTTCACTCTGTCTTCCTTTCCCTCCCTCTCTCTCTCTCCCACTCTGTCTGAAGATACAATAGAAAAATATCCTCAGGTGAGGATTAAAAAAAAAAAAGAAGCAGCAGCAAAAATTACTATCAATAAAAAGTAATATTCTTTAATAACAAAAAACAAAACTTTTAGCCAACTATTAATTCCCTTAAATTAGTAAACAAATTAAGGATTCTTTCCATTAACACTTTTAATCAACAAAGTGTTTGAGGTTCTAACCAGTGCAGTAGTATAAGAAAAAGACAGTTATAATTTTTTTAAAGGAAAGAAACAAAATTTTATAATTCATAAATTATATGATTGTATATGTTAAAGTATAAAATTTTGTATAAATTTTTATATTTAATAAGAGAATTTTGGAGTTATTAGATATAAAAATCAGGACATAAATATTAATGCTATTTCTGTTTTCTGGCCAATAGAAAACAGAAATAAATTAAAAATTTGAATAAACAATTTAGGAACATCAAAAAAATCTATGCAAAAGTACATAAAAAAAACCACCTGTGAGCCCTGGCCGGTTTGGCTTAGTGGTTAGAGCATCGGCCTGCGGTCCAGAGAGACCCGGGTTTGGTTCCCGCTAAGGGCATATTCCTCGGTTGCAGTTTGTCCCCGGCCCTGGTTGGTCGTGCGGGTGGCAGCCACTCGATGTGTCCCTTTCACGTCGATGTTTCTCTCTTTCTCTCTCTTCCTCTCTCCCTCCCACTCTACCTGAACAAAAACTGGAAAAAATGTCCTCGGGTGAGGATAAAAAAACAAAAACAAAAAAAAAAACCACCTGTGAAATTATTATAAAACATAATTTATCAAAAGATATTTAAGATCTAAGAAAATTAATGTAATAAGGATTCTAACCAAAGAACTTATATGCATATATGCATAACTCATGGACATAGACAATAGTACAATGAAGACTGGGGTGGGGGGTATTGGGAGCAGAATGAAAAAGATCAATGGGAAAAAAAGGGGAGACATCTGTAATACTTTCAACAATAAAAATAAATATTTTTAAAAAGAGTTAATTCTTTCCAAATGAATGTAGATATTCAATGCAATCTCAATGTAAATATACCACAAGAGGTCTTTTATAGAACTTGAAAATCTGATTCTAATACTGCTAAGGACATACAGAGGAGCAAGCAAGGACAGCCAAGATTTTCTTGAACAATAGCAAGGTGCCATACTGGTTTCAAAATTTATTTTTTTTAATGTATAGTAATTTTCATACTACACCAATGGTGCTGATATTGGGAGAGAAAATAACAGGAAAGAAGAGATGAGCTAGAGACTGATACATGCACACATCTTAATATAAGACATAAGTGGTAGCCTGGCTGGTGTGGCTCAGTGGATTGAGCATTGGCCCATAGATTGAGAGGTCCCAGTTCGATTCCTAGTGAAGGCATGTGCCTGGGTTGTGGACTCAATCTCAAGGAGTGGGTATGCAGGAGGCAGCTGATCAATGTTTCTCTCTCACATTGATGTTTTTCTCTCTCTGCCTTACTCTCTCTCTAAAAAATTAATAAAAATATATTTAAAAAAAGACATAGGTGGTATTGGTGTAATTGCTGACTAGTGGGGGATCATTTTATATATATATATATATATATAATTTTATCCTCACCCAAGGACATTTTACCATTTTTTGATCAGATAGAGTCGAAGGGAGAGAGAGGAGGAGAGAAAGAGAGAGAGAGAAACATTGATGTGAAAGGGACACATCAAGTGGCTGCCACTTGCATGACCAACCAGGGATGGGGACAAACTGCAACCGAGGTACATGCCCCTAGCAGGAACCAAACCTGGTCTCTCTGGACCACAGGCTGATGCTCTAACCACTGAGCCAAACCAGCCAGGGTGAAATATTTTAATTAAATATTTGTTATACAAGGTAGGTCCCTTCTGACTCACCACTTCTGATCAACAAAGTTTGAAACATATTTCACAGCATCATACATCATGGCTCAAAGAATAAGATTTATGGAATAAATAGAAATAACATAGATAAGGGTCAAAAAGAAAATAGGCACTGGTGCTGTGATTCTCCCATCAGAAAGGCCAGGGTACTGCTGGGCTCACAGAGTGAGTCTGTGCGCCACTCAGGAGACATGGGCCTGCCTATCTAAATGGTTATGGGCAAACATAAGAATCAGAGCTGTCAGTGGTTAGCTAAAGTGTTCTGTCAGCCTGCCTTAGGATTAGCCATCTTTACTGGTGTTATCTGGGAATTCTATATTTTAAAAACCAATGGTTCCGTCTCAACTTTATTAAGTTTTTTATTATTTGAGAATAAAAATAATTACAAAAAAAAAAAAAAGCAGAATTTACAATTCCCCTACCAGAGGAGGTATTATTGGTTCTGTGGAAAACTGAGCTCAGCTGTGGTTTCAAATCCTGAGAGCATGGTCAATATAGGTACTTTATAAAGCACTCATATACAAAATATGCAAAGAAATCTTATAAATCAACTAAATATGAAAAAAATTTTGAACAGATGTTCACAATAGAAAAAAAAATGGCTAACACAATTGCTTGACCTCGTTAATAATCAGGGAAATACCAATTTAAATATATCAGATTAGCCTACATTTAAAATCTTGATAATAGCAAATATTGATGAAGATATAAAGCAACAGAAACTTTGGATATTGCTGGAGGCAATGCAAATTGCCTCCCTTTAAAAAATGATTTGGTATTACCTGATAGACAAAGCGGTTCTCAATCTGTGGGTCGTGACCCCTTTGGCAGTTGAACGACCCTTTCACAGGGGTCGCCTAAGACATAACAGTAGCAAAATTACAGTTATGAAGTAGCAACAAAAATAATTTTATGGTTGGGGGTCAATAAAACACAAGGAACTCTATTAAAGGGTCACAGCATTGAGAAGGTTGAGAACCACTCTGATAGAGTAATCCTTCACATATCTTACAACACAGCATTCTCTTTCTGGGTCCAGAGTTACGCAGTGTGTAGCTATACCAGGAAACATGTACAAGAATATATATATATATATATATATATATATATATATATATATATGAGCATTGTTAACAATAGTCAAAAACTGGAAACAGTCCAAATATTTCTTAACAGTAGAATGTTATATATATTTGGTATTTTCTTGGAATAGATTGACCAACATGGATCAATCTCAATAGTATAGTTTTTAGTGAAACAAGTCCAAGAATTATACATGCAGTATGACCCCTTATATAACATTCAAATTCTGTTATCAAATTTATAGATTATTGACATAGATATCAACTAAAAGCAGGGGAATAATTGTCACATAAATCCGAATGGATGTTACTTTTAGAGGAAGGAAGAAGTTTTGAGATCTGGTAGAAACAATGGAGCTTTTAAGGGATAGGACATATTCTCCTTCTTTTCTTTTCTTTTTAATATGTTTTTATTGATTTTTTTAGAGAGAGAGACAAAGAGAAAGAGAAAGAAACATTAATGAGAGAAACATCCATTGGCTGCCTCCTACATGCCCTCTACTGGGAATCGAGCCTGCAACCCTGGCATGTACCCTGACTGGGAATCAAACCAGGACCTCTCAGTCCATGGGACAAACCCCAATCCACCGAGCCACACTGGCAGAACCATATTCTCTTTTTCAATTGAGGGTTACAATAGGGATATTTCATCTCAAATTATTCTATAATCTAGAATTACATTTTTATAAATTCAGTTTTATTTTCCACAAAAAAATACAGCATTTACAATATAATAAAAATATATACATCAACATTTATAATCAAAAGTTAAAAGCACTTAAAAATAAATCTAACAACAAAATGCAACTACTTTGTGGAAAAATTATAAATGTGTACTGAAATATATTAAAGATGACATAAATGGAAATACATCCTTTTTATAGAATAGAGGACTTGATTTCACAAATATATCAAAATGATTTATAATTCAATCAATTTCAATCAAAATAGTTTTATTGTACAGTCATGAAGTTGATTATAAAATTCATAGTTAACTGCTAATTTTTGACGATAGCCAACATATATTTTTAAAAGAAGAAAATAATAAAGAACTATACTACCAGATATCAGGATTCATTATGGAAACAAATAGAGTCCCAAAAGAAATCTATACATAACTGGAAACTTGATTTATTCTACTGTTGATTATTGGAGAAAAAATAACTATCCAACAAATGCAGGTAAGATATTTATTATTCTTAAGAGAAAAAAATGAACTCCTTATATCACACCAAGCAAAAACATCAGCCCAATGCATTAGGGAATTAAATATGAAATATAAAAAGTATAAAACTTTTAAAACACAATATATGATAATATTCTTATGATCTTAGAATCATAATTTTTAAAGACATTTAGAATATAAAGGGAACATAGGAAAGTTTTTACTAGATTAAAATTAATTACTCGTGTTAATCAAAAATTATATGCGAAAAGATAAAACAGAAACTCAGAGAAGATACTTGCAATATATAGTACTATCAAAGGATTTGTAGCTAGAATATATTAAAAATGTTTAAATCAATGACAAAGGTAAACAGTTTAATAAAAGGAACACATAACATAGAAAATTGTCATAGCAACAAAAACACTCATAATCTAAATATAAAGATAGATGTTCAGTTATATTAATCATCCTAAAAATACAAATTTAAACCAACTTGATAGTATTTCATAACTATCATATTGGAAAAAAGAAAAAGTCTGACAACATGTTGGCAGAAATATAGAGCAACATTAAGTATAAAACACACTCAATAGAAAAGCATGTTGGTATACTCACTGAAAATAATTGGCTGTTATCTTGTAAAGGTAAAACAGTAAAAGCTCTATAAGACATCAATACATTATTTGGTTTATATTTTACTATTAAATGTCTTATGACAGCCCAACATCTCAAAAAATATGGTATCCTTAAATGTGAGGACTTGTATTTTTCTTCATTGATGTTGTTGCTGTAGTTTTTTATCCTCACCTGAAGACATGTTTACTGATTTGAGAGAGAGAACGAAAGAGAGAGAGAGAGAGAAAGAGAGAGAGAGAGAGACATTGATTGTTTGCCTCCCATGTGCACCCTGACCAAGAATCAAATTCAAAACATTTTGGTGTACAGGACAAGGCTCCAACCAACTGAGCAATCTGTCCAGGGCTTCACTGGCTGGTTTTAAGAAATAATTAATTCTTTGTCTTTCATGTATGTCCTAACTTTATACACTTTGAAAATTTATGTTTTATGAAAAATAAAGATTACAAAATGAGCATTTCATCTAGTGTTGATGGTTATGTAAGATTTTAAAATTCAAATATACTGATTTCAAAAATAATAGTTAAGTCCTATTATTTTCTAGAGTGATTCTTAAAGATCAAACAATTTTCATGTTAAAAATAAAGTATATTATACAGGTTTGAAATTTAAATATACATATTTCTAAAATGAATAGATCACATAATTTTTTAAAATGATTCTTAAACTTAAAACTACTTTTACATTCAAATTAAAGATGCACATTATCCTAGATAAGAAAGCTGTGTAGATGACTTTTTCAAAGCCAATGTGGGTTTTGTTTCTATTTCTTCAAATTTCACACAATTATATTTATTTACTACCTAGGGGCAAAACAATAAACTCTACGTCAGTGAATTTGTTGATATGCATGCTACCAGTAAGTTCTATTTTTCTAACTTTACCAGGTGTTATAAAATTAAGAATGGCATTTGCTCATTAGATCCTGAAGCTTTGCTAACTTAAAAGTTTTTACTATACTTTTTCTTTTTTCTACCTTTATTTATTATTCACTTTCTGGGTTGTTCAAGATGTTTGACCATATTTTACATGCTGCTTTTTAAAAAAAAAGCACATTTGCTCTTTCTATAACGTGAATGTGTATAGGATATTAATTAATCGAGAAATGGAATAAACAGTTTTTTTAATATTTGAAATATTGTTATCTTGATTGTTCTTGGCTATTGGCAAGACATTCTGGCAAACTTGCAAAGCATAATAAAGATTAAAAGTTACTCAGAAAAGTTCTTCAAAAGCAACTTACCTTTCTTGCTTAAAGTTTTAGCATTCATAGAATGCTATCAAATTATGTATTTCATTTAGTTAGTAAATTTGATCAAATAAAAGGGAACAAGATAATTCAGGGGCTGCTCGCGCCGGCTGGTGGCCGAGCTGCAGGGCGCCCTGGACACCTGTGCGGAGCGACAGCGGCAGCTGGAGCGGGACCTGCGAGTCTCCTGGCGACTGCTGCGGACTTGGGAACCAGCTGAGATCCCAGCTCCGGAGCCAACCCCAGGTCCAGAAACTCATGAAAAGGCCCCGTCTCCAGTATGCACACCCAGCCCCCAAGACCTCAAAGAGCTGGAGCTTTTAACCCAGACACTGGAGAAGGCTGCACACCTGTGAAAAGGCATTTCTAAGGATGAAGAAAGAGACAAGGCCTCCAGCCTGAAATCTAGGTCCATTGCCACTTCTGCTACCACTGTTTTTGCCCCAACCCGGGCTTCTCAGACAAAATCCCCCAGGGGCATCCGCCAGACCACCATGCCCCACAAGGGCCTTCCTAAGCCGAGGCTTCTGTCAGCCGGGGATCAGACCTGTATAGGGAGAGGGCCCCAAGCTGGCAAGACTGGACGAGGCCTCAGGGACCAACAGATAGCTCTGTCGACTGCTCCACGAGCCCCAAAAGCTTTCACGCTCAAGGAGAAGGGGACCCTGCTGCAGCTGCCCATGGCCTTCAGGAAGGTGGCTTCTCAGAACTCCCAGCTGTGGGCCCAGCTCGGCTCTACACAGACCAGCGACTCCATGGATGCTACTACATCCTCTAAAACCCAGTTCCTCCAGAAAATGCAGATGACTTCGGGCTGGCCCAGCACCAGGCTTAGTGCTGCAGAGATAGAGGCAGAGGTGGGGCCCCTGCAGAAGGCCTGCTTCCTGCTGAGACTGTGAATGGGGGAAGAGCTCACAAAGACCCCACGGACTGGATGCAGGAGTATCGCTTCCTGCTTATCTTGGAGGGGTTGCAGGCCAACGTGGGAAAGTGTACATAATGGTTTGTGATAAAAGTCCACTGTGTTAAAAGCAAAATGTTTATTAATTCCTTCCAGGTCAACAAGTGTGCAAAACATCTGGATTAAAAATAATATGTATATAATATGGCAAGCAACTGAAAAATTTCCAGGTGTTTCAGAGTGGTTTCTTTGGGTTCACTAAATAATTTTCTTTCAAGCTGGTCCACTTTGTTCTGGTTCTCCCACGTAGTTCAAGCCAAATCAGTACTTCTTAACAGCAAGCACTTGAAACAAGAAAATAAGCCTATTTAGAGAGTTCAGGGACAAAAGAGAAAAGATCTCATGCCTGGCCACTGAGTGGAGAAAACCCAGGTCTTCCACTCAAGATCAATGCACAATCCATAGCACTTACCTGATTCCCGTGGGTCCTCTGGACAGACTGCAGCTTTATGCATTCCTGATTTGCTATCTCAGTTAAAACTAGAGAAGATTGTTTGCGTATCAGCAGAGACCTTCAATAAGATGGAAGTAATAGCCTCTCTTGCAGCATTTGTTGTTGGCCTGGGCTGGGACTTCTACAGCGCCTCTCTTCTCAGTTCCTCTCTGTCAGTGCTTAACATTTCCAGAGTGAGAGCATATTTTCATCTGTTTATGCTCTCAAAACTCAGTCAGTTAATAAGGATTTGGACATTATTGGCTCTAACACTTTGCCTATCATATTGACTGTCTGATCCTATGACATAACACACTTTGTTTCTCCCCAGAGGAGAAAACCATATTTAAGTGTTGAAAGCAGGATCCCCAGTTAAAATAATTATAAATACCACTTCAATGTACATCTGCTTCATCAACAGCCATATGTTTTCCAGTATTCAAAACCATAACGTGATTTAAAATACAAATGTTTAATGTCACATAAAGGGAAATCTCTGAACAATACCTTACTGATTAATTTCACCTAAAAATCTTTTTAAAATTTATTTGTACTGTTGAAAGTATTACAGATATCCCTCCTTTTGTCCCTATTGACACCATCTCCCCACTCACCTAGAAATCCTAAAACCTTGTAATAACAGCAATTGTGTGTTCTTGCAGTGATATCTATGTAGCCAAATTTTCTTTTTACCATGTCAGCATCTTGTTCCTCCAGACACTACACACTGTGCAGCTTACTTGTGTTGTTAGTGTTAGTGTCCTTACAATATTAACTAAGTGTATCTCTGTCCAAAATTTAAGAACTATAGAATTGGAGTTGGGAAGAAATAAGAATCACTAATACTGAAAAGACAAAGAACCACTAAATTTTAAAAATGCATTTTATTTTTTTAATTTTTTATATGGGAGAGAGAGAGAGAGAGAGAAACATCAATGTGAAAGGGACACATCGAGTGGCTGCCACCCACACAACCCAACCAGGGCCGGGGACAAACTTCTTGTGTTATTAGCAAGAACCAAACTCGGGTCGCTCTTGACCACAGGCCGATGGTCTAACCGCTGAGTCAAATCAGCCAGGGCTCAAAATGCATTTTAAAGGGATATTGCCCAGTTCACTAGGCAGTGCTGCCCCACCTTTGAGCATGCTCAGCAGAGAACTGGTGTCAGCAACAATGCTAAGGTATTAGCATCGTTCACACACATACTCCCTCATAGGCCATACCAAAATCAGCCTTTCAAACTCTAAATTACAACACAAACATTAATTTATATTGAGGCAACATAATATAGTAGAATGGACATGGTGAAACACTTAAGTTTTTGACACTCAGTTACAATAAGCCTTCAGATTCTCATTTGTAACACAATGGTGATAAGACTACAAATCTCATAGGACTTTTCTGAGGATTTTATGAGCTATTGCAAGTAGAGCACTGAATTAAGTACAAGGGCAAATACTAAAAAAATGCTTCAGTGGTAGCTATTGATATTATTATTTCCTTTTGCCTTTTCATTAAATTGGAAATGGGTGAAGAACAGTGTATGATTAATGTAGAAAGAGCAAGTGAAATTTATATATTGTAAGAACTTTTAACATTTTCTCATTGATATAATGTCAAGATCAATGACCTTTAAGAATTAGTGTATTTCCAGTCTATTATGTTTTCCTTTTCAGTGTCTCTTTATGTGAAATTCTATATTCCTACAAAAACAACTACCCATTCATGCTTGGTGATCTTTGATCTGACAAGGAATTATTGGTACTGGTATTTCATAAGACCACTAATACATTGCACTAACCATTCTAGTGAATTTAGTGTAAAAAATAAAGAAAGAAATAAAATGTGGATCCCTGGGTGAGCAAAGAGCTGTGTAGAAATGGGAGATTATATAAGTCTATAACATTTAAGCACAGGACAAAAAAGAAAAAGCAAAGATGTATGCTTTTCTTGAAAATGTCATTATATTTTTATTAATTCTCACAGGCTTACTTAACAACTAAAAAAAAAAAAGTAAAGGCATTTTACAACATTCCAGTCCCCCAAAAATAGGGTGAACACCAAAATGATGTGACTTCATGATAAATAACTCTTCGGTTACAAAGAAAACAGATATATTAATAAATTTCAAAAATAAAAATTATAATTATAAAAAAAATAATGTGAATGATTAATAAAGACACGAAGAAATGCTTAAACACATTTTGTTTGTTTTGTTTTTTTAATTAATTTATTTTTAAAATTTTATTTTTGTTAAAGATGTTTCTCCTTTTTTACCCCATTGGTATCCCCCTCCCCATCCCCCTTGCCCCATCCCTGGCTTTGTTGTCCATGTCCATTGGTTATGCATACATGCATATAAGTTTCGTGTTTTATTTCTTCCCACCCCCACCACCCCTTCTTCTAAGGGCTGTCAGTCTGTATCCTACTTTCATGTTTCTGGGTCTACCTTATTCCTCAGACTGCTATGTTAATTATATTCCGTATATAAGTGAGATCATGTGGTATTTGTCTTTTTCTGCTTGGCTTGTTTCACTTAGGATAATACTTTCCAGGTCCCTCCATATCATCTCAAAGGATAAGAGATCTTTCTTACAGCTGCATAGTACTCCATTGTGTATATGTACCACTGCTTTTTTATCCATTTGTCCACTGATGGACACTTGGCCTGTTTCCAGATCTTAGCTATTGTAAATAGTGCTGCTATGAACATGGGGGTACATATATTCTTCCTGATTGGTGTTTCAGGCTTCTTAGGGTATATTCCTAGAAGCAGGATCACTGGGTTAAATGGTAGTTTAATTTTTAACTTTGTGAGGTAACATCATAGTGCACACGGGACATTCTCAAAGATAGACCACACATTAGGACACAAACTAAGTCTCTACAAGTTCAAGAAGATTCAAATCATATCACACATTTTCTCAGAACACAATGGCATGAAACTAGAAATCAATTGCAACATGAACATGGAAAGACATTTGAACACATGAAGGCTAAATAGCATGTTATTAAACAATGAATGGGTTACCGAGGAAATCAAGGAAGAAATAAAAAATTTCCTGGAATCCATTGAAAATGAACACACAACACCACAAAATCAATGGAATGCAGCAAAAGCAGTTCTGAGAGAGAAGATCATAGCACTACAGGCCTACTTCAAGAAACAAGAATAATTTCTAATTGACTGTCTAACCTCACAACTTAAAGAATTAGAAAGCAAACACAAAGAAAACCCCAGAGCAAGTAGAAGGAAGGAAATAGTAAAGATCAGACCAGAAATAAATGACATAGAGACCAAAAATACAATTTAAAGCATCAATGAAACAAAGAGCTGGTTTTTCAAAAAAGATAAACAAGATTGATGGACCCTTAGCTAGACTCACCAAGAAACAAAGAGAGAGAACCCAAATCCACAAAATCAGAAATGAAAGAGGAAAAGTAACAACTGACACCACAGAAATATAAAAGATCATTAACAACTACTGTGAACAATTATATGGCAACAAATTTGATAATCTAAGCAAAATGGACAAGTTTCTAGAAACACACAGTCTCCAAAAACTGGACTGGGAAGAGATAGAAAAGAACAGACCAATAACAACTGAGGAAATTGAAGAGGTAATCAAGACTCTCCCAGTAAACAAAAGCCCAGGCCCAGATGGCTTCATGGGGGTGTTTTACCAAACATTCAAAAAAGAACTAACACCCATTCTCCTCAAACTATTTCAAAAAATTCAAGAAGAAGGAAGACTTCCAAACTCATTCTATGAGGCCAGCATAATTCTAATTCCAAAATCAGAAAAAGATACTACAAAGAAAGACAACTACAGGCCAATATCCCTGATGAACATAGATGCCAAAATTCTGAACAAAATACTAGCAAATCGAATTCAGCAATACATCAAAAACATTATTTCCCATGACCAAGTGCATACAAGGCTGGTACAATATTTGCAAATCAATAAATGGGATACACCACATAAACAAAATGAAGAATAAAAACCACATGATCATATCAATAGACACTAAAAAAGCATTCGACAAAATCCAGCATCCATTTCTGATGAAAACGCTCAGCAATGTGGGAATAGAGGGATCATATCTTGACATAATAGAGGCCATATATGAAAGACCTATAGCCAACATCATACTCAATGGGCAGAAATTAAAACATTTCCCTTAAGAACAGGAACATGACAGGGATGTCCACTTTTTCCACTCTTATTTAACATAGTACTGGAAGTCTTAGCCACAGCAATCAGACAGGAAGAAAAAAATAAAAGGGATTCAAATTGGAAAGGAGAAAGTGAAACTGTCATTATGTGCAGATGACATAATATTATATATAGAAAACCCTAAAGACTCCATCAAAAATTTACTAGACTTAATAAATGCATTTGGCAAAGTAGCAGGATACAAAATTAATGTCAAGAAATTGACAGCATTCGTATACACCAATGATGAACTCACAGAAAAAAAAATAAACTGAAAAAACAATCCCATTTACCATTGCGGCAAAAAAATTAAGGTACCTAGGAATAAATTTAACCAAAGAAGTAAAGGACCTATTTGCAGGAAAGTACAGGACATTGAACAAAGAAATAGAGGAAGATATAAAAAAGTGGAAGCACATAACTTGTTCATGGATTGGAAGAATTAATATCCATACTACCCAAAGCAATCTATAGATTTAATGCAATCCCCATCAAAATTTCAACAAGATAATTCACAGAACTAGAACAAATACTTCAAAAGTTCATATGGAACCAAAAATTCCCTGAATAGCCACAGCAATTTTGAAAAAGAAAGACAAAGTATGTGACATCACAATACCAGATATCAGGTTATACTACAAAGCGACTGTAATCAAAACAGCCTGGTACTGGCACAAGAACAGGCATAGACCAGTGGAAAAAAACAGAGAACCCAGAAATGGACCCAAGGCAATATGCTTAATTAATATTTGACAAAGGTGGCAAGAGTATACAGTGGAGTAAAGACAGCCTCTTTAATAAATGATGCTGGGAAAATTGGACAGCTACATGCAAAAAAAAAATGAAACTAGACCATCAACTTACACCCTACACAAAAATAAACTCAAAATGGATAAAAGACTTAAATATGACCCATGAACCCATAAAAATTCTGGAAGAAAATGTAGGCATCAAAATTTCAGACATCATAGGCAGCAGAATTTTCACTGATACATCACCTAAGGCAACAAAAACAAAGAAAAAAATGAACACACGGGACTACATTAAACTCATTTTAAAAGATAAATCCAATTTAAAACCATGTGATAAAATTTCACACCCACCATATTAGTAAACATTAAAATGCTAGATAGTAAAAAGTGTTGGGGACAGCGTGGGAATATGAAAATGTTCCCACAGAACAGATGGTAATGCAGAATATGCAGCTCTCCTGGAGAGCCATCTGACACTGCTTGGTCAAATTAGGTATACAAATACTCTGATGTGCCCTGGCTGGTTTAGATTGGTCCACGAACCAGAGAGACCTGGATTCAGTTCCCACTAGGGGCACATACCTCAATTGTCCCTGGCCCTGGTTGGGGTCATGTGGGTGGCAACCAGTTGATGTGTCTCTCTCACATCAATGTTTCTCTCTCTCTCTTTGTCCCTCTCTCTCTCTTGCTCTATCTGAAGATAAATTCAAAATGTCCCCAGGTGAGGATAAAAAAAAAATACTTTGAGAACCAGCAATCCTGAGCATATATCCCAGAAAAATTGCCCATAGGACCCAAAGGGATGCTTGTTGCAGCATGGCTTACCATGGTGGAGGAAGCTGGAGGCAACTTGGGGGCCACTGCTGAGGAATATACATAAAAACATGCAAACCATGGAGTAGCAGAAGGCTGTGGAGATAGTGGGCTAGATACAAATGTAATTTAAATAGTTTATAGAAACATTTCTATTGAAAGAAATATATAAAATTAAAATGAGACCTATAACACAACAGCTTATAAGATAAAAAATACATACCTGTGAAATAACATGTATTTTCAAGAATAGACACACATGATAAAAACATATAAAATAAATATATTAGAATGATTACTTTTCAGGATGATGGTGGATAAGAGAGTATGACAAGAAATAAAGATATAAAAGACTTTAAAATATGAAATATGTAAAACTTGAAAAAAAGGTTGTTTTACATTTCTATTACTACATAACAAATACCATCAATTTTGCAGTTTAAAACTGTGCAGATTTATTATCTCACAGCTCCTGTATGTCAGAAGTCTAGACAGGGCTTAACTGAATTCTCTGCTCAGGGTGTCACAAAACTGAAATCTAGTTGACAGCTGGGGTCAGGGTCTTATCTGAGGCTCTGCGTCTTCTTTCAAGCTAATGTGGTTATTGGCAGACTTAATTTTCTTACAAGTACAGAAGTCATAAACTGCACCTTTAAGATAATCAGAAGAGCAACTATCTAATATTTCACTTTCTTTTAAAGGGCTCACCTGATTAGATCAGGCCCACAAAAAACAATCTCCCTTTGATTAATTAATAATTGGTTAATAAGCTAACTACAGGATTATTAGACCATCATATTCACTGATCCTGCTCATCGTCAAGAGAACTGGATTGAATAGAAAATGTAAATACAAATGTTATAGTAGAAATATTTATAATTTTAAAATTTATATTTTATCAGCTATATCAAGCAGATTAAAAATGAGTAAGTATATAGAATATTTAAACATTGTCATTAATAAGTTTGATTAGATGAGAACATACAAAGAACTTTGCACCCAAAATTTGGAGTATAAAAAGGGTTTTTAAAGCTATGCAGTGCATTAATTTGTTCTTTACAGCTATTTCTCCTTTTCTCCCCATTGACACCCTCCTTCCCATGCCCCCACCCCCAGCTTTGTTGTCTATGTCCATTGGTTATGCATACATGCATATAAGTTCTGTGGTTTACCTCTTCCCCCCCAACTCCCTCCTCTGAGTCTTGTAAAAATAATTTTAAAAAAAAGCTATACAGTGCAAATTAGAAATAAAACAATAAAATTAAAACTTGTATATCTATATTGATATCAGAAAAAAATAGACATATTAGGTATATACTAATTCTATGCTGGTTAAATATAACTAAAGTACTATGTAGTACAATAAGAAAAAATTGAAACAAGTTATATGGTTTTGAAGAGTACTTTAAGAAACTCTTATTTTTTATGTATATGTCTAAATAAATGTTCAAAGAAATAATTAGAATTAATAAAATTTAGTTAATTTAATGTTATTTAAAATAAATTATTTTGATATAAAGTAAGTTATAAATTGTATTTTTATAGAGTAATAACAGTAAGTTTGAAAAGTAATTTCCAAAAGTTGCCATTTGTAATCATAACTACAAAATATAAAACACCAAAGAAAAGTTTTGAAAAGACATATATGAAATGTGTTTTTTAAGAACTTTTAAGTTGATTTTTAGTGAAAGAGGAACAAAGAGGGAAGGAGAGAAACATCAATGTGAGAGTGAAACGTCGATTGCTGCCTCCTGCATGTCCCATACTGAGGACTGAGTCTACAACCTGGCATGTGCCCTGACCAGGAATCAAACTGGCAACCTTTTTGTGCACAGCATGACACCCAAGCAACTGAGCCATACTGGCCTAGGCAAAATAAGTATTTTTACTGATACACATTAAGAAGATCAAAATAGAAGAAGGGATATATCAAGTAAGACAAATTATTGTTATAAATTGATTTGTGGCCTGAAAAATTGTTTAAAAAAATCCAACCAAGAGTTTTTTGCTTTAGCTTTCCTTCCTTCCTTCCTTCCTTCCTTCCTTCCTTCCTTCCTTCCTTCCTTCCTTCCTTCTTTCCTTCCTTCCTTCCTTCCTTCCTTCCTTCCTTCCTTCCTTCCTTCCTTCCTTCCTTCCTTCCTCTTTCTATCCTTCCTTCCTTGGTGTAAGGTTCATAAGCTCATGCACAAATGTATGTGAAAGAATTATGGGAAAAGGAAGGTCAAGAGACTCATAAAGAGGAGAATTTTATGGCCAGGGGAAGATTGAAAATTATATTTTACCAGATTTGAGTCAACTTTATATTACTTGATGTGGTACTGGCATAAGAGTAAACCAGATAAACCACTAAAACAAAACAAGGTGCCCAGTAGCAGATAAACAGACACACATATCCCCCAAGGTCCCAAATGACACACTGAAGAGTGTTTAATAAATGTGCTACTAGTTTTAAAATTCACAGTTTGAAGGAAATCAATAAAGGATTGTACTGATATTTTGATCACATTCCTTCCAGTTTTCTGACTAGCCAGCCACATGTTACCCAGTGTTAATAAAATGCTATAGTTTCACGCTCAGACTATTTCTTCTTCCACATGAAGTGGCCAGCCAAATATACTGTTATCTTTAGTCTCATATTTCTGCCCATTTGAAGGATTTTTCTTCACTCTAAGCCAGCCATGAGAGGAGCAAAATGCAGAAATCATATGCTTCTAATTTGCACCATATCACCATGCAGATCCACCAACAGGCTAAACACATACTTTCTCCCTTCCATTAACTAGTTAGAGTATTCCTTATCAGGCTTTAGACATAAGTTGAGGAAGATATGGTAGAAGCAGATACGATTGAATTCTAAACCAACAGCTTATATTGTTTATAAATGCCTATGTTCCTTAATATCTACTTGAGCCTAGTCTTGTACACATTGTTTTCATTTCACAATGCAATGCTATTTTTACCTCTGATCATATATTTTACTAAACCACATAATAAGCAGTCCAGGCAGTCCAGGCTTAGAGTACCATGGTCAGATTTGGAGTCTTCTTCCATGGTCCATGGAGAATAATTTGGCCCAAGTAGCAAGAAAATGTGTACTGCAGGTAGTCTTGCTCTAGTCCCCCTCTCTCCCCTAGGTCAGGAACTGTATGGTTTGTCTAGAAATTGGTAACAAAAATTTGTGGCTATACATTACCTCTCAAATCTTACAAAACCTACACTAAACCAAAATGGCAATAAATAAGTACATATCAATAATCACCTTAAATGTAAATGGATTGAGTGCTCCCATAAAAAGACACAGAGTAGCTGATTAGATAAGAAAACATGACTCATCTATATGTTGTTTACAAGAGACCCACCTCACAACAAAAGACTCACATAGATTGAAAATGAAGGGATGGAAAATATCTTTCAAGCAAACGGAAAGGAAAAAAAAGCTGGGGTAGCAATACTCATATCTGGTAAAATAGATTTCACAATGGAGGCCATAACTAGAGACAAAGAAGGCCACCACATAATATTGAAAGGATCTATCCAACAGGAAGATATAACCCTGATATACATATACGCACCCAATATAGGAGCACCAAAATATATGAAAAATCTCCTGGAGGACTTCCAAGGAGAAATCGATAGCAATATAATCATAGCAGGGAACTTCAACACCCCCCTGACAATACTGGATAGATCCTCTAGACAAAAAATTAGCAAGGAAACAGAGATTCTAAATGAAGCACTAGACCAAATGGATTTAATACATATCTACAGAGAATTACACCCCAAAACTACAGAATTCACATTCTTCTCAAGTGCACATGGGACATTCTCAAAGATAGACCACATGTTAGGGCACAAACTAAGTCTCTACAAGTTCAAGAAGAATAAATCATATCAAGCATCTTCTCAGATAACAATGGCATGAAATTAGAAATCAATTGCAAGAAGAACATACAAAGACATTTCAGCACAAGGAAGCTAAATAGCATGTTATTAAACAATGAATGGGTCACCGAGGAGATCAAGGAAGAAATCAAAAACTTTCTGGAAACCAATGAAAATAAAGACACAACAACAGAAAATCTATGGGATGTAGTAAAAGCAGTTCTGAAGGGGGAAGTTCATAGCACTACAGCCTACCTCAAAAAAACAAGAAAAATCTTTAATAAACTATCTAACCTCACAACTTAAAGAACTAAAGATCAAACAAAAAGAAAACCCCAGAACAAGTAGAAGGAAGGAAATAGTAAAGGCTAGAGCAGAAATAAATGACATAGAGACCAAAAAGAGAATTCAAAGGTCAATGCAACAAAGAGCTGGTTTTTTGAAAAGATAAACAAGATTGATGGACCCTTAGCTAGACTCACCAAGAAATAGAGAGAACCCAAATACTCAAAATCAGAAATGAAAGAGAAGAAGTAACAACTGACACCACAGAAATACAAAAGATTGTTAACAACTACTATGAACAATTATATGGCAACAAATTTGACAATCTAAGCGAAATGGACAAATTTCTAGAAAGACATAGACTCCCAAAACTGGACTGGGAAGAGATAGAAAACTTGAACAAACCAATAACAACAGAAGAAATTCAAGAGGTAATCAAGACTCTCCCAGAAAACAAAAGCCCAGGCCCGGATAGCTTCATGGGGGAGTTTTACCAAACATTCAAAGAAGAAATACTACCCATTCTTCTCAAACTATTTCAAAAAATTCAAGAAGAACAAAGACTTCCAAACTCGTTTTATGAAGCTAGCATAATTCTTATTCCAAAATCAGAAAAAGACACTACAAAGAAAGTAAATTACAGGCCAATATCCCTGATGAGCATACATGCCGAAATTCTGTACAAAATACTAGCAAATCAGATCTAGCAATACACCAAAAAAATTATCCACCATGACAAAGTGGGTTTCATCCCAGGGATGCAAGGCAGATACAATATTCGCAAATCAATAAACATGATACCTCACATAAATAAAATGAAGAATAAAAACCACATGATAATATCAATATGTGCCAAAAAAGCCTTTGACAAAATCCAGCATCCATTTCTGATAAAAACGCTCAGCAATGTGGGAATAGAGGGATCATATCTAGACATAATAAAGGCCATATATGAAAGACCTACAGCCAACATCATACTCAATGGGCAAAAACTAAAAGCATTTTCTTTAAGAACAGGAATAAGGCAGGGATGCCCACTTTCACCACACTTATTTAACGTAGTACTGGAAGTCTTAGCCACAGCAATCAGAGATGAGGAAAAAATAAAAGGGATCCAAATTGGAAAGGAGGAAATGAAACTGTCATTATTTGCAGATGACATGATATTATACATAAAAAACCCTAAAGACTCCATCAAAACTCTACTAGACTTAATAAATGCATTTGGCAAAGTAGCAGAATACAAAATTAACTTAAAGAAATCAACGGCATTTGTATACAGCAATGATGAACTCACAGAAAGAGAAACTGAAAAAACAATTCCATTTACCGTTGCAGGAAAAAATTTAAGATACCTAGGAATAAAATTAACCAAAGAAGTAAAGAACCTATTTGCAGAAAACTACAGGATATTGAAAAAAGAAATAGAGGAAGATATAAAAGAGTGCAAGCAATACCCTGTTCATGGATTGGAATAATTAACATCATTAAAATGTTCATATTACCCAAAGCAATCTATAGATTCAAAGTAATCCCCATCAAATACCAACGGCATACTTCACAGAATTAGAACAAGTACTTCAAAAGTTTATATGGAGCCAAGAAAGACCTCGAATAGCCACAGCAATCTTGAAAAGGAAGAACAACATTGGAGGGATCACATTACCAGATTTCAGTTTATACTACAAAGCCACTGTAATCAAAACAGCCAGGTACTGGCACGAGAACAGGCATATAGACCAATGGAACAGAACATAAAACCCAGAAATGGACCCAAGGCAATATGCTCAATTAATATTTGACAAAGGTGGCAAGAGCATACAGTGGAGTAAGGACAGCCTCTTTAATAAATGGTGTTGGGAAATTTGGACAGCTACATGCAAAAGAATGAAACCAAACCATCAACTTACACCCTACACAAGAATAAACTCAAAATGGATAAAAGACTTAAATGTGACTCATGAATCCATAAAAATCCTAGATGAAACTGTAGGCAACAAAATTTCAGACATCATACGCAGCAGAATTTTCACTGATACATCACCTAAGGCAATAGAAGCAAAAGAGAAAATAAACACATGGGACTACATCAAACTCAAAAGCTTCTGCACAGCGAAAGATACAATCATCAAAATGGAAAGGCAACCCACTGTATGGAAGAGCATAATTGCCAATGATATATCAGATAAGGGGTTAATTTCCAATATATATATAGAGTGCTCATACAACTCCACAAGAGGAAGACAAAGAACCCAATTAAAAAATGGGCAGAGGAACTAAATAGACACCTCTTTAAACAGGACATACAAATGGCTAAGAGACATATGAAGGAATGCTCAACATCACTAATCATCAGAGAGATGCAAATTAACACAACAGTGAGGTATCACCTTACACCTGTCAGAATGGCTGCCATCAACAAATCATCAAACAACAAGTGTTGGCGAGGGTGTGGAGAAAAGGGGACTCTAATACACTGCTGGTGGGAATGCAGACTGGTGCAGCCACTATGGAAAACAATAATGTTACCTGAGAAAATTAAAAACTGAACTTCCATCTGACCCAGTGATCCCACTTCTAGGAATATACCCTAAAAAGCCTGAAACACCAATCAGAAAGAATATTTGTACCCCCATGCTTGTAGCAGCACTATTTATATTAGCTAAGATCTGGAAACAGCCCAAATGTCCATCAGTAGATGAATGGATAAAAAAGGGGTGGTACATATACACAATGGAGTACTATGCAGCTGTAAGAAAGAAAGATCTCTTATCCTTTGAGACTACATGTATTATCCTAAGCAAAATAAGCCAAACAGAAAAAGACAAGTATCATATGATCTCACTTATTTGTGGAATATAATGAACATAACAGTCTGAGAAATGGGGTAATCCCAGAGACGTGGAAGTGGGTTACTGACTGACAATCCTCAGAAGAGGGGGTAGTGGGGGAGAGAGCAGAGCAGAGAGAGCCATGGCTTTTGGCTGAGAGCACAGGGCCTAACATGTGGTTACTTGGGACAGGAGCCAGGTGGCAGGCGGTGGGGAGAGTGGGGCTGCTGGCCTCCCCTGGACTAGACCATGAAGCACCCTGAGGGCCAGCCCTGGGGGCCGACTCCTGTCTTGCGAACCATGGAGAGACTCCCCAGGTGGTCCTGCGTATGCCTGGGTTTTCCTTGCACATCATCAGACACTCCTTCAAATGCACACTCCCAGGAAGAAGCTGCAGACCCTACACGTTCAGTATGCCTGGCTATCCAAGGGCCCTTCTCAGGTGACTGCCCAGGAATAGTGTGATAGGCAGTGGCGGTGAACTCTAAGTCAGTTTCATTCCAGACAGACTCCCACAGCCATGGTTGGTTTCCTGGGAACCTGGCTCTTTCCTGGCTTCCCACTGGGCATGACCTACCATCTGGAAGCGGAGGACATGAGCCCAGGGGATGAATAAGTAAAGTGAGGTCCACTCCCCAGGAGCCCTGCTCAGGCCAAGGCTCCCATTCACAGCACATCACTCCTGGTTCCCTCTCTGTGTCGCACACTATGTGAGCACATTTCTGGTCTCTGGTAGCCCAGGCACCAGTGACATATCTGCAGGGACTCTGGAGCCCAGACCTCTCTCCTTGCAGTCCCTCATGGCTCAGTTCATCTGAGGAAGCAGACCCGCACACATGTCAGCCTCACATTCACCGAGCGATTTGAAAGCAAAACCAAGAAAAACAAAAACTGATTAGGGGAAGATTTGCTCTCAGAAAACCTATTTCTGTCACAGGAGGTGGATAAATAAAATAATGTTTCAATAATTTATGCAGCCTGCCCAAGAGGAGACGTCGGAGATGTGAAATGAGGGTGCCACATGAAGAACAACTGAAGTTGATCTTGGCTTTAATCAGTTCAGTTGATAATTCTAAAATAAATTGGAAAAGTCAGTCTTGCTCTCAGCTTTTGAATGATGATGGGGTGGTAGGGAGATGAGTGTTCTCTCCGCTGGAAAATGCGTGTTCCTTTTGGTCCCTCCTAGGACACAGTCCTCAGCCCCCAAGATCGCATGCCTGGTCACCCCCATCTTCACTGCTCCATGCATTGTTTGCAGGTTTGGCCCCCAAATTGGCCTCGTTGAGCTTGCTTTTTATAGCACAGCATAATTCAGGGCTCCTTCATGGATGAGGTAGCCAGATATTGGGGGAAGACTCTATTTTGCTACCACCTCCCAAGTCAGCACTGAGATGGTCCTGAAGCAACAGCAGGAAAGACAGAGTCATATTTTCATTCTGTTCAGCAAACACAGTTATCTGGCAAGTCAACCACCCAGGTGTTTCAGGGGACTTCAGAGAAATAGAAAAATAACAGCAGTGGCACATGTAATTTTAGGTCCCTTTAGTAAGATGGGACCTCAAAGTTGACTTTGCCAACACACCTCATTCTCCAAACCAGAGCCTGCAGGTCCCCTGATGTATAATGGGAGACCCTCATTTTCTAGCCTCCTGTCATCTCCCAGCTCCTCACACATCAGGGACTCTGGCTGAGCAAACATCTCTTTCATCCGAGCTCGAGAGTCCATGGGAAGGAGGAAGAGCAAGGAGAACACTCCTAATCTCCTGTTGGTGAAGAAAACCACAGGCTGGTTCAGTTCGACTTGAGTCTGCCTCAGAGGAGCAGGTGGAAAATGCCCCGATGGAAACTTCTCTGAGGTCCAAGGAGAAATGGTTGACTCTCTTGTGAAAATGCCAGAAGCCGGAAAAGGAAAATCCTAGGCACAGCCAGAGCCATGGACTCTACAGCGGAAAAGCAGCTCCAGTTCCCTGGATCTCCATTTTGATGGCAAGAAGACAGAGACCAGAAGGGTGTCTGGAAGCTCAGAGCTTTGAGTGGATGGTCTCACCACGGTGGCAGCCCTGTGACATCCACGTCCAGCCCCAAAGAACACATGCCAACGATACCTTTCATAAGGCTACACCTCATTGGTCTATTGGCATTTGTGTCCCGAGCAACTTCATTCTGTCACTCTCTCCCATCACTGTACCAGCCAGCATCCCAGGATGAGAGAGGTGGGGGGAAGGCCTGAAGGCATGACCTTGGCCTTTAGTCTAGTGAAGCTTACCTTTGGGTGTGCTTCTGACACTGCCTGCCATCTACAATCCCCCGTGAGCACCGAGGGGGTGCAGGCGGTCAGCGTGCACCTGCCATAGTGACCTCATGGCTAACACATGTAAACACTTATGTCCAGCACCCATAGGTCAGGCAAATACTAGAGGTTTCAATGTCTTGTGCACCTTTGTATCATCAGAGCCTACATGAGTGCCTGCCGCTTAGGTACCCAGTATCATTGAATCAGAGGGTGGAGGCACATGCCAAGGAGGGCAACATGGGGAGAAAACAGTCTAATACAAGAGGCTATACAGGTTTTGCGGTGTGGCCTTGTGTAATTCCTGTAGGATGGCACCAGATGTGAGAGACTGTGACCAGGAGAACAAATGTAGCAGAATAAAAAATTTTGATTTCAAAGTCTCTCTCCTTCTCCAAACCTGATGCTCACCTGCACTCTGATCAACAGTCTCCTCTTTTAATCACCTGCCAATAAAATCCAGTTACTGTCTCTCCCATTCCGAAGCAGAAATGCTTTCTACCACATTTTAAACGAGTGGTTGACCAGCATTCTGTCACACCTGCAGTGACAGGGAGCTCACTACCATACAACACAGTTCAGTTTAATGTTGGATACCACTCTGTTGCGATGTACAGAAATCTATGCTGGCCATCTCATCTGCTAGTCCTGAGTGTGACATCCCAAACCTTCTAGGAACTTAAATGACCTGGCCCCAATTCTCAGCAGCTCTTCAGGTTTCGATAATAGGTGGCATGTCCCAGAGACTTTACTTCTCAGGAGAAACAGTTCCAGTTCTTTTCAGAGTCTTGGGTAACAAGATCCCGAGATCCTTCCTCTCCAGGGAGTCCCCCATTTTCCCTGAAGCACGATGTCCCACTGAGGGTGGCCTCAGAACTGAGGGGGGCTAACCGTGTACCTCCCTGTCATTCCTTTGGTCCAGGAGGAAGAAGGAGGGCTCGATGAACTGTTTTCTGTCTCTCGGGAAGGACCTTCGACTGTGTGTCCACCTGCACAAAGGCCTCGGGTGCCAGTGGAGCGTCTGTCTGGGCTTCTCCCATTTCTGTCCATGTGGTCAGTCCTATGGGGCTGATGCCAGCCACCTGCGGTCAATGCTGCTCCATCCCACTGTGTGAAATTCAGTCTCACATGGGTGCTTATTCAGCATTTGGGGAATGACTACAAGACCCCCTTCCTTATTTGTGGCTTCCTTGTCTGAGTTTTCAGTGACCAGCGCTCAGCCTTCACCGGAGAATATTAAATGGGAAGCCAGCAATGAGCACTTCCTGTTTGCCATTGTGCTCTGTCCTGAGTAGGGGGAAGAAGTCACTCACTGCCCACCCTGCCCCGTCTATATTGTCTTCTTCTCCTGACCGCTTGTCACTCAGTGGTCCTCTCGGTCACCAGATAAGTTTTGGAGGGGTCACAAGGCTCGGTTCAGGCCACCCTTGTATCACTTATTAATGGCCCCAAAGCTCAAGAGTAATGCTACTGGCGATTTGGATGTGCCAAAGAGAACTGGCAAAGTGCTTCCTTTGAGGGAAGGATATCTATGTCTAGGGAAGAACGGAGTATAGCTCGGGTTGGGATTGCCTGTGGTTCCAAGCACCCACTGGTGGTCTTGAAACTGATCCCCTGTGGGTAAGGGACAACAGTGCATGCATTTTGATGCTAAGTCCCGGCACACTCAACACTGGCCCAAGGTGAGCGCTTTATTTATTTATTTATTTATTTATTTATTTATTTATTTAATTTCTTTTTGTCTTCACCCGAGGACATTTTTGCATTTATCTTCAGATAGAGTGGGAGGGAGAGAGGGAGGAGGAGGAGGAGGAGAGAGAGAGAAACATCGATGTGAGAGAGACGCATTGACTGGTTGCCACCCACACTACCCCAACCAGGGCCAGGAACAAACTGCAACCGAGGTACGTGCCCTTAGCAAGAACCAAACCCAGGACTCTCTGGTCTGCAGGGTGATGCTCTAACCACTGAACCAAACTGGCCAGGGTCCAAGGCGAGTGCTTTAAAATAGTAACTGACTCTGGGGGCTTCATGACAGCTTCACGAAGGGCTGACCAGGCTGCTACTCTTAGCTCTCGCTCTTTCCGTCTGTGCATCTCATTCTCTGTCTATCTCTCACTGCCCATCGATCTTTTGCTGTCCATCTGTCTCTCGCTATCTGTCTCTTGCTGTTTGTCTGACTCTTTCTGTCTGTCTGTCTCTTGCTGTCCATTTGTCTCTCACTGTTTGCTGGAGTTCAGCTCCCTTTGGCTCGGAGGAGCCCTCCCCTCCTCAGGCCCCTTTGTTGACACTTGATCATTTACATCAAGTTGACATTCGCAGAGTTTACTCAGGGGTCTGTAATTGTATTCTTTCCCTGTCTCTGCATTACCAACCATGAAAATGGAATCTTATCATCCCTGACCAATTTTTTTTTTTTTTTATCCTCACCTGAGGACATTTTCCATTTTTTCTTCAGATAGAGTGGGAGGGAGAGAGAGGAAGAGAGAGAGAGAGAAACATCGATGTGAAGGGACACATCGAGTGGCTGCCACCTGCATGACCAACCAGGGCCAGCGACAAACTGCAACTGAGGTACGTGCCCTTAGCGGGAACCGAACCAGGGTCTCTCTGTACCGCAGGCTGACGCTCCAACCTCTGAGCCAAACCAGCCAGGGAAAATTTTTAATGTACAAAATGATTTGGCTGAGGTTCAAAGGGAGGCACAATTGAAATCAGGTGAATGATACATGTAGTTTTTTACAGTTTCTTTGTGCTTAGATTTGATTTTTTTCCAGATATAGCATGGAAGTAGATTGTTTTTTACAAGTTATATGAGTGCATGTGTGTGTGTGTAGGTATGCATCTCTGTACATCCCAAAGCACAGGTATGTGTGTGCCTGTGTGCTTGCTCACATTAGCATACCCACATTGCACATGTGTCACCTATTTAGAAATAAGCAAACAAATATAATTATATTGTTTGCAATTTTATTGATGGCAATCAAATTTGCAATGATCCTTAAAATGTATTGAAAACACCCACAGGGTGGAACAGCCCTGCAGCTAGTGCCCAGGACTAATGGCTGGAATATTCAAATGAAGCCCTGCCACCTCTTTGTTAACTCAGAAAGGAGCCTCTGGGGAGAAGGCGGCACTCTCTGGCATCAGCCAGCGTCATTCCAGGTCTGGGATATACTGAAAGGTAACATTCTGATGTCCTTTTACAAATGTCATGCCAAAGGAAACAGGCAAAGAGCAGCAAGGTTTGGCTGGAAGCCTGGACAGTTTCTAAGATGAGTGCATTTGACTCACTGTGTGAGATTCACTGGAGGAAAACCAGTGGTGCACCTGGCTCTGAGGGGCAAGGTGGGGCGGGGCACCTCCAACTCCCAGTTCTTGGTCCTGGGACTCTTGTGCATGGAACAAAGGAACTCCTGTTTGAAGGGCCAGCCCTGGGGCAAGGGGGGAGTTCTGCTATGTCTTTCTTAACCTCCTCTGTAAGCTCACACATTGGGCTCATTTCCATTTCCCCAAAAATAAAATTAGGGGCTCAGAACATCCCCAGGGTCATTCCATGTGATAAATGGTGGAGTCAGGATCTGAATATAAGGTGCTGGTTCCAAGCATGGCTTATAATTATACATTATATGGGCCTCGGGCAAAAACCCACCTCCTTCTCATGTGGCCAGGTCCTATGGGGAATGTCCCAGGTAAGTCCCACTTGGGAGTTTTCAAGGAAGTTCACCAAGTCTCTCAGGAGAGCCTGGCAGACAAGATGAGGAGGTGGGGTCAGAATCTTTGCAGGTGGTGGCTGCC
Source organism: Molossus alvarezi (assembly GCA_037176705.1). Classification (NCBI taxonomy): domain Eukaryota; kingdom Metazoa; phylum Chordata; class Mammalia; order Chiroptera; family Molossidae; genus Molossus; species Molossus alvarezi. The sequence goes on from CM073885.1 coordinate 123,246,388, forward strand.
CTGGCCATGGGCAAAGCACCCCCATCACCCACACAGCCATGCATGCACACACATGTGTTCACAGGCGTGGCTCTGCTACCAAAAATCATGGTCCACTGGGCCTATCACACAGTGGCATGACCTCTGTGTGGAAGAAAGTATTTGCGCTTATGAAAGATTATGTCAAACTGATGTACAGTTACGATATTATGACTCCTCTACTCAAAAGCCTTTATCATTGTAAGTACACATTCCTTCACGTGTTTATATTTTGGCACCCAAGATCCTCCATGATTTAAACTCACATGCTGTCTGCCTGTACCTCCATGTCTCCTATTGTACCCCACACTCTGGACCCAGTGGGCCCAACTGTCTTCCCTCCATCAGGGCCCTACCCTTTGCAAGCTCTATCCATGTGCTCAGGCTGTTTCCTCTGCTAGAGATGCACGGATCACTTCTGCTCATCTTCCCAAGGCCGTCCCAAAGGTTCCCTCCTCCTGGAGCTTCGGGGGCTCTTTTTGACCAAATGTGACTTGTTTTCACTCTGCTGTCCCGAGGCACCTTTTACCTGTCTCATCCTTGGCACATGTCATGATTGTTTTCAGAGTCTCCTTTAGCTTTGGAGGCAGACAATCCTGCTTCTAATGCTGCCTTCATTACTTGTTAGTCATGTGAGAGGCAGGTGATGGAACCTCCTGCAACATCAGAGGGAGAAAAAAAACAACATTGTAAGGTTGACCAGATGACTGCATGAGACAAAGCATCCAGCAGAGGGCCTAGTTCATATATAATTAAGTGCTCAGTTTCTTTACCTTCTTGTTTGTTTTAGCTAGAAACACAATAGTAGCTGCAACCAATAAACTCCAAAATCTTGATGGTTTAACATAGTAGGAGTCTGTTGTGGGGGAGCCCTCTAGAGTGCGTGCTGGCTGGGCTTTCTCCCAGCTAGTTGGATTTGGGCTCTTTCCACCTCGGCTCTGCTTCTGTCGGGGCTCAGCCTCCTCCCACTCAGCCAGAGGATGAGGAAGAGTGGCTGGAAAACTGCTTGGGACCGTGGGCCTTGTATCAGCATCAGTGACTCTTACTTCCCAGGCTTTGGCTGGATCTCAGTCACCAGGTCACACCTCTTACAAGGAAACCAGAGGACTGCAGCTGAGTGATCTACCCAGGAGACACAAAGTGGGACCTGATGGTTATAGAGCAGGGTCTTCAACAGTGTTTCCCGCCCTGCCTTTTGTTACTCCCTGATTTGTATTAGTGCTCTATTACAACTTATGACCAGTGGACACCTTCAGCCCATCCGTACTTATGATCATGTGTTTTCTATGGGGCAGGAGTCCAGGAATGGCCGCCTGGCTGGATTCGCTGCTTAGGGTCTCACGGGCTACAGTTGAGGTGTTGGCTTCATGGTGTTCTCATGTGGAGACTCAGGCAGAACCCATCTCCATTCACCTGTAGAACTGAGGACCCCGACTTTCTTTTGGCTATCAGCTGGAGACGTCCAAAAGGCTTCCTCCAGGCCCCTGAACTGTGGGCTTCCTCAACAGGGCCGCTGGCTGTATCAGGCCAACTAGGGTCATCTGTGGCGTGAGTCTGTGAGAGTGCTAAGTGATGTAATGTGATCACAGGAGTGGTATCCCATCACATTGCCATATTCTACTGGTTAGAAGAAACTTGCAGGTCCCATCTGCACTCAAGTGCTGGGGGTTACCCACGGGGGGAATACCAGAAGGTGGGCATCACTGGGGTCTGTTATAGATAGGTTATGTGATTTCAACCTCGAAAAAATTTGTGAGACAAAATATATAAAATGCATCATTTTTATCATTTACAGAAACATTTAATACATAAGTGTATTAAATTAATGCACTTGAGACACATACTGTGTGCTAGGTACATCCAGATGCTGGAGATGCCACGTGCCAGCTTTCTCTTGGAAGCTTTCCCTGCTGTTCTCTGCTGGACTTCATGTTGCAGGAAATGACATTTCCTGGAATTTTCCACCCTCTGGATTCCAGGTAGATTTGGCCAACGGGAGGCAAAGGGATAAGGCCGGAAGGTGAGAGGGAGGGAGAATCCAGAGTACACTTACATTTCTCCCTTGATCACTTTATACACGAGAACTCCGAGGTCCAGAGAGGTGAGGTGATTATCCCCGGTCACACAGCTCACCAGCACCCAGGTCTATTGATGGATCAACCAAAACTCAATCATGCTGTGCAATCTGCCCCCAAGGGAGGCAACATGGTATAACCAAAAAAAAACAGCAGCAAAATGAAACGCTTTGCCACAGATAAACACAGGTTTATGTCCCAGCTTTGTCAGAGTGGGCAGTGGGATGGAGAGCTGAAGGGATGGCCAGCCATGGGGTGGAGGGTCTCAGTCGTGGGCTTCCCCTCTGTGAGTCACTGGATGCCTCCCCAAGTCCCAGAACAACCTCGAAGGGGACACCTGCTCATCTCTGGAGCTCACGCTGTGGTTGAGGTTCCGAGTCTGCTGCCCAGCAGGTGTGTCACCCAGTGGCTCACCACGTGAGTCACCTACCTTCCCAGACCTCTGTTTCCTCAACACTATAAAGAGGGTGATCATTCCCATCCCTTGGGGTTGCTATGAGGTTTGAATGAACCAGTGGCTGTGAACCCGCTTTGTGATACAAAGCCTGTGCTCATATGCAGCTACTCGGGAGAAGCACTCCTGGTCACTGGGATGGAGAGATGGGCCTGCTGATGGCCGAGGTCCCTCCTGGCTTTGAAATATCAATCTCAGAGGAGAGGGTGGGACGTGCCCGGGTTACTAGGAATGCCAAGCGTGGGCAGGAGAGCTCGTCTCCGTTGTAGACACATACCATTTGTGATGCCATAAAGTATTTTGCAGAAAAGGAGAAAAGAATATGACTGAAGTGTTTAGAGAAGAAAGTCTGAGATATTTCAATGAGCTTTATTTTATTTGTGTATTTAACCTGCTTTTCTTATTGCTAATGATAAGGTTCCCTCAGTCAGACCTCAGAGAATAAACACATGTCATTGTGGCATGGCAGGGACTAGGACAAGTGTGCAGATGTGAGGTCCCTGATCCCCCTCCTCTCATGAGACGTGTTCACCTCAGGGTATCCGTGCTGCCTGAAAGGAGGAGGAGAGGGCTGTGGTGACTCTCAGCTGGTCCCAGGGAACATTGAACTTAAATGTCTTTAAAACGCTCTGAGCAACACCAGGTCCCCATTCAGTTATTCCTTATGGATCAGATCTTTTGATCAAGAAATCATCTTTAGATCTCTTGGATGAAATAGTGTGAATCTAGTCGACCTTTAAAATCTGAGTTTATTTATTTTTGGGGATTTGGGCTGTTCTCATCGTCAGTTGGCAGGCTCCCTAACACCCTGAAAACCCAGGAGAAAGGATTTGGTGAGGTTTTAAAAACATATGGCTTTCTTCCCTCCCAGGAAAGCCCAGGGGTAGAGTCCGCTCACTTTCAAATGCTTCACGTTGGTGCCCACAGAAGACATCCAGCCCTTGAACCATGTTCAATTGAAAATGGCAGGTAAACAGTGCCCAGCCAGAGCTCCCAGGCCCGGCAGTTACTGGACTCATCAAAAGGAAAAATGACCAGTCCCCGACTGTCCCCGGGGCTCTTTCTGCATGTAATGTGGAATGTTGCTTCTGAAGTTGCATTAATTTTTTATCATTCCTTAATAATTAACATTGTATATCTGCTGATTAACCCCATCAATATGGTGATTTGATTAGCTAAACATAAAACTACTCACTAAACCCCAATTATGTTGCTCAGGTATAATTTGATTTTGTTTGGTTAGAAAAATGCTGTTGTGTTGCCTTTTTTTTTCTTGCTCCTCTTTTAAAATATCCAGTTAAGTGCTACAGCCCCAGTGTTGGTGGTGACTGAGGTGTGTTTGGCAAAGATCCTTGCCTATCATGTGTACTAAGAACTTAGTGGCATTTAGGTGACAGTGGCGGGTGACATTAATGGAATCTAATTGTCAGAAAACCTCTAGATAATCCCCCCTTCTCCTCCCTGGTGGGAGGCGCTCTGGTGGTGTGATTGTCTTTAAGGGAATAAGGGGTCCACGGGACAATGAATGGTGCTGATTTTTTTGTGGTAAATGCATGAAAGTGAGTTTTGAGGACTGCGAACAGGGGTTCACCCGCTGCATTTTAAAACTCGATTTTGCATTTCTCTCTTCAGGGAGAAGCGTGCGCACACCCCCTGTTCCCTCTGCCGGAAGACTCCGGCCTGGTGCCCTGAGAGGAGGAGGCCCTCTCTCTGCCACCCAGGACCTGTGCACACGATGGCGCCCCGGATGGCAGTCGGTGGGGCCCCAGGTGGAGGGTTTTGTCTGAGAAGTCATAATTTTGTTTGAATGTTCAAATGATAAGATCAGCATTTATCTAGCATGTATTGCAGTGTAGGAGATGAAAGTTGTATTAATACATTAATTTATTCAGTTATTTATGTATGTATGTATTTATTTTTATTCCTCACCTGAGGATATTTTTTCATTTATCATCAGACAGAGTGAGAGGGAGGGAGGGAGAGAGAGGGACAGAGAAACATTGATGTGATAGAGCCACATTGACTGGTTGCCTCCCACACAATCCAACCAGGGCCAGGAATGAACCACAGCTGAGGTACGTGCCCTTGACTGGAATCAAACCTCTGACTCATTGGTCCAAGGGCCAACGCTCTGACCACTAAGCCAACCCAGGGCAATTCATTCAATTTTTAATTATTTTTTATTTTCAATTATACTTGACAAAAATGATTATATTAATTTCAAGTATACACCCCAGTGACCAGACATTACATAACTAAGTGGTCATTCCAATAAATTCCATACCATCCAGCACCACGCCTAGTTACTAGAATATTATTGACTATGTTCTCTGTGGGGTACTTGACATCCTCATGACTATTCTGTAAAAACCAATTTGTACCTCCTAATCCCTTCACTCTTTACGCCCATCCCCTCAACCCTCATCCCATCTGGCAACCAACAAAAACTTCTCTGTACTTATGAGTCTGTTTCTGTTCTGCTTGTTCAATTGGTTTGTAGATTCAATTGTTGATAGATATGTATTTATTGCCATTTTATTGTTCATATTTTTCTTCTTCTACTGGGGATGGAGCCTGAAACCCAGGCATGTGCCCTGACTGGAAATCAAACTGGTACCTCTCAGTCCATGTGACTATGCTCAATCCACTGAGCCACACTGCTCGGGCAAGAATAGAATAAAATCCTCTAAAATAACTTAAATAGCCATCAGTAGAGTACTGGCTAAATAAATCATGGTATACCCACTCAATACAATTCTCTCCTGGTGATTAAAACATAAGGTAGATGTAGCTGATTACAGGAAGGAGTTCTAACAAATTATTTTGATTGTAATAAAAAGAAGCAAAGTAAAACCTTTTGAATTGTGTAACAGTATTGGTGGAAGAATGAATGAACTAACTAACCCTGGTTAAGTCATATGGTGGAATACTATGAAATAATTGAAATGAATTTTCTCGATTTGTCTGAATCAACAAGGGTGAATGATTATAAATATTTTGATTGAGAAAAGCAAATTCCAGGAAGCTGTATATTCAGTATGATTCTACTCATGAGATATTAAACACATATACATAAAACCACAATATATTTTTATGGATATAGAACTATGTAGTAAAACTGCAAAAGTGTGCATGAGAATAGCATACGCAAAACTTTGTGATGGTGACTACTGTAGGGGAGACTGGATGGACTTGGAGTTTTTACCTGTATTTCTGATGTTTGCTTCCCCTCCCCCCTCCCTCTGTCCCTCTCTCCACCCTTCCCCCCTTTCCCTCCCTTCTTCCCTCCCTTCCCCCCCTTTTTTTTGGATCTGAAGCAAATAAAATAAGGCAAACATATCTTAAGTCTGGATGGTACATACATGGGTGTCTGTTATATTATTTTCTGTATGTTTGAAAAATTTTGCAGAAAGCCAAATACATTATGTTTTCTTTCTAAGTAAGCATATGTTGGTATAGATGCTGGTACCCATGTAAAACATTTTGTTTTCCTGGTGAGATACACATGGAGCTGTTAGCAAAGTGTAACTTTAGGGGGAGATAAAGAGTCCGGTTGGGGCAGGGATGAAGAGAGAGATGTTTGCATTTCACTTTCTTCCTTTTGTACTATTTGAAAATTTTAGGATACGTGCACCTTATTTCCCATCTGTCTGTCTGTTCATCCATCCATCCCTATATCTTTATCTAACCAGGGTTATCGGGATATTGGGATATAAGTCTCTTCTGTTTTAGTCTTTTAATTTCTCGATTCAAAAACCTAATTAGTGTCAGGTAAACACTGTCTAGATAAACACAATTGTCTTCAGGAGCTGTTTTAGCAGAAATTCAGAATTCTTCTCTGACCACTTGCACTCTGAGCCTTGGCAAAGCCAGTCGAGGAGATGTGGTTTGTTTGTGAGTTTACCCTGTGCTTTCAGGGCCTGAAAGACCTCAGAGGGGAGTGATGCAGCCCCTCATTTAAGGTGGGGAGACCGAGGCCGAGAGAGGGCTGGCACCAGCCCAGTGGTGCTTGGCCCTTTGTGAGGCTGGAGTGAAGAGAGGGAGGCACCCGGGCACAATCAGACCGAGGGAGACCTGTGCCTGCTGGAGACTCAGGCCAGAGAGACGGGAAGTGGAAAGGGCATTTTCTCCAGCCTCAAGAAAAGGTTGGGGTTTGTCTGTCTGTCTGTAGGTGGCAGGCTGTCTTGGCTCCTGCCTGCATGGGATAAGCAGTGCCCATTTGGCCATGTGTTTGGGTGCATCCTCTTGTAGGGGAGCCCTTGTGGAAAGATGACGAGCAGGTAGCTACAGCTGTTGTCACTTAAGCTCCAGAGAACAATTCCAGGAATTAGTGGCTTCTCATCCTGCAAATCAGGTAGATGCAGCCCATGTTTGAGTCTATGCTGCCGGCACGAGTCATCGCTGTTTCATATGTATGCTTAGAGGGACGCTGTCTAATCACTCATGGGGGAGAGCCCCCCAACACCCCTGCTGCAGCTCAGGCCCTGGTCTGTGTGCTTTCCCAGCCCAGCGAATAAATGAAGTCAGTAAGATCTGTAAAACAACTCCTTACGAGACAATGTCAATAGATAATCAGAAGATCTCATGAGTAGTCCTGATACCAATGGTTTTGGTTAGCTTAAAAAAAAAGAAGTTCCAAGAATACTTAACTGTGACAATCTTTCACTTTAATAATAGACTTTATGTGCTACAATAAGAAGCATCAGCCTCCATTAAATTGGATGGGCTGATCCTTCCAGGGACAGGAACAAAAATGAGTCCCTCTGTGGGGGTAACTGAGTACGTGCAGACTTATAAGTAGGTTTACAAGTGGGGTGGGGCTCATTTATCTGGCTTTCTATTCAGGGGTCCGTGGAGAAGAGCTCTGGGTCAGACTGTGGGGGTGGGGGTGAAAGGCGAGACTCCCAGGAAGAGAGGTCAAGGCCATGGCTGGCTGGGAGAGCAGAGCTGGGACAGGAAACTGGAAGGCAAGGCAGATGGGAGGAGGGTAAAGAGCAGAGAGGGGCTGAATGAGGAGGGGAGGAGGGAAGTGCGAGGCAGGAAGCTGTGCCTGAGCTGTGCTGAGGGGCAGGAGCTGACTGAGGAGCTGCTCAGGGCTGGAGCTTATGCCAAGGCGGTATCTTGGCTTCAGGTCATTGTCACCCCACCTCACTCCAGGACACCTCCCTTAGACCTTAAGAGCACTGCTCGGTAACAGCCAGGGCCTGTCCTGATCCAAGAGGGACACTTGTCTCCTTCCGATGAAGAGTTCTTCATACTTAGAGGGACTGAGTCCAAGTCCCAGAGATCATCTCCCTTTTCTCATTCTATGTTAAGCAGCAACTTTCCCTAAATACTGTCTCCTACACCCACCCCCCATGGCCCTTCTCCCTCAGGTCCCCTGAGAGCCTTGGGGATCCTCTCCCAGCCCCAACTCTTTGGTGACTTCTTTAAAACTCACCCCCAGATCCAGAGAAGCCCTGAGGGAAGCTGTTCCCACTCCTCCATCAGCCTCGGGTCCCCTCCTGTAGAGTAGTTACCAGGGTCCCTGGGCTCGGGATGTGGCCACTGTTTTCCGGCACCTTTTTCATGCTTTTTTGAGCTCTCTCTCTTCTTGGATTTAAAGTCCCTGGTCAGATCCTGTGGAGCAGCCAGGAGCTCCAGGAGAGGCTGGGAGAAGGTGTTGGGGGGTAGTCCCTGCAGGTGAGATGCTGCAGTCACATGGTCTCAGCGAGGAGACACTGATGAAGGGACCATTACAGAAGTGAGGGCAGCATGGGATGGAGATGCATGGGGGCCCTAGCAGCTGGGAGCCCTCACCCCTCACAGGCCCTGAGAGACAAGGAGGGGTGAGGATTGGAACTTGGGGAGAGAGAATGGTCCTCTGGGCCATGGGTAAGATTGACCGCTGGCTGCAGCCTGCTGTTGCATCTTGTTGGCCAAGACCCACCTGGAGAGGTTGAGCAAGAAGTGGTCATATGGGTGAACCTCCAGGAGGGGGTGTGGAGCAGGCACAGATGGAGAGGCCTTATATCCAGGTCTCCACACTCCCAAGGTAAAAGTGGGTCCAGAATAACCCCCCAAAGACAAAAACACTTCCCTCCAACAGGTCTTGGGTGGCTCCAAAGTTTACCCAGATACCCCAGAGAGGAACTAGTTCAGGGATCCCCTTCCTCCCTCACCTCACCTCCAATCAACCACTTTTCTTTGTTTTTTTGTTTGTTTGTTTTTTGTTTTTGGTATGTGCCCTTAGTGGGAACTGAATGTGGGACTCTGATCGACAGGCCAATGCTCCAACCACTAAGCCAAACCAGCCAGGGCAATCAACCACTTTTCTATGTGCCAGTCACTGTCCCACTGACTTTATGGGATGAGGAGGGCAAGGTGTGACTTGCCAAAGCAACAGAGTGGGGCACCAGGTTCTGATCGAGCTAAGAAAGACCACAAGTCTATCCACCTCAGATGTGACCAGGCACAGTGTAAAATGTCCAGGAATAGAACCAGACGGAATGTCCTCAGGAGACATACCTGTCAAGGGCCAGCCTGAGACCAAGTCATGTCCCAGATATGACTTAGAGGAGAGGAAGGCAGGGATTGGAGAGACTGAGCAGTTGGCCAGGGGAAGCCAGATCATACCTGTGAGAGCTGATTCATTGTCATGCAGTGACTGCCCTCCCTGTGCTCCCAATCAGGCAGATCAAAATAAAGGGAAGGAGGAAGGAAGGAAGGAAGGAAGGAAGGAAGGAAGGAAGGAAGGAAGGAAGGGAAGGGAGGAAGGGAGGAAGGGAGGAAAAAGGAAGGAAGGAGGAAGAAAAAGGGGAAAAAGGAAGGAAGGAAGGAAGGAAGGAAGGAAGGAAGGAAGGAAGGAAGGAAGGAAGGAAGGAAGGAAAGAAGGAAGGAAGGAGAGAGAAGAAAGGAAAGGAGAAAGAAATTAATGAAGGAATAAAGAAAGGAAGGGAAGGGAGGGAGGAAGAGAGGAAAGAAGAAAGATAAGGAAGTAAGAAGGAAGGAATTAAAGGAAGGGAAGGGAGGGAGGAAGGAAGGGAAAGGAAGAGAGGGAGAAAGAAAGGGAAGAGAGGGAGAAAGGAAGAAAGGAAGGAAGGAAGAAAGAAAGGAAGGGAGAAGGAAGGAAGAAAGGAAGGAAGGAAGGAGAAACAAAAAGAGAAGGAAGAAAGAAAGGAAGGTGGAAGGAAGGAAGAAAAGAAAGAAGAAGGAAGGAAGGAAGGAGGAAGGAAGGAAGGAAAGGAGAAAGAAAGGAATGAAGAAATAAAGAAAGGAAGGAAAGAGAGGGAGGAAGGGAGGAAAGAAGGAAGCAAAGAAGTAGGAAGGAAGGAATAAAAGAAAGAGAATAGAGAGAGGAAGGAAGGGAAAGGAAGAAAGGGAGGAAGGAAGGGAAGGGAGGGAGAAAGGAAGGAAGGAAGGAAGGAAGGAAGGAAGGAAGGAAGGAAGGAAGGAAGGAAGGAAGGAGAAAAAGAGAAGGAAGAAAGGAAGAAAAGAAAAAGGAAGGAAGGAGAAACAAAAAGAGAAGGAAGGAAGGAGAAAGAAAAGGAGAAGGAAGAAAGGAAGGAAGGAAGGAGAAAGAAAAAGGGAAGGAAGGAAGGAGGGAGGAAGGAAGGAAGGAAGGAAGGAAGGAAGGAAGGAAGGAAGGAAGGAAGGAAGGAAGGAAGGAAGGAGAAAGAAAAAGGAAAGGGAGGAAGGAGGAAAAAGGGAAGGAAGAATGGAAGGAAGGGAGGAAGGAAGGAAGGAAGGAAGGAAGGAAGGAAGGAAGGAAGGAAGGAAAGAAGAAAAGTGCTGTTTCCATATTTGAGCTCAAGTACATGTACAACAGTCCTCCCTGATAGGCTGGCCACCTCCCCCAGGGTGGTTGGTTCCTGGGGCTCTGATCAAGGGAGAAGGGAATACGATGTTACAAAAAAATGGGAGACAACATTCAACATAACTGACTAGAAGGCTACATTCAAAACTGAAAAGAATCAGTAAGAATATAGAATTTTGAGTGTGGATTTTGTCTTCACCGAAGCAGGCACCTCCACTGCAGCCATCCAACACCTGCCACAGGGCACGGGGGTGCACAGACATCATGACAGAGAGCTGGCCAGGTTCTGCGTGCAGTTCTCTTTCCTTCCTTGGGGAACTCCATCCCACACAAAGCAGCCCATTTCTTTTGCAAATGGCTCTGAGCGTGACACCTTCACTCTGAGCCCTAGTGGCATTAGGATTCTTATCTTCTTTGGTCCAGTGGAACAATCATGGAAAATTCTAGTCTTCTGGTGTTTCTTCAGCTCTTGGATTCATTCCTTAAGTTTTCCTTCAGCATGGTTCACTCTTCAGCGTCACAATAAAGGCCCCGAAGAAGGAATTCCCTGTGTGGTCCTGAAAGGGGTGTTTGCCTTTCTTCATGAGCTCACCCAGCCCTGCTCAGCCCTGGAGACAGCAAGTGCTGAATATGGGGCATGGAGAACATGGAAAGGGATGAGAGGAGGGCACCCAAGGCCTGGAGGACAATGAGGCTGAGTGTATGGAACTAAAGTGTTTTCCAAACTGAAGAACACCAGCCTCTGGCTCCAGAGGCTCTGTCTGGAGTGTGGACTGGGTTTGCCCATGGTCTCAAACCCAAACTCTTGCACACATTTGCTCCTCTCAAAAAATAAGAATGGGTTTCTGAGAAATCTGTTCGATGTTGACGTAAGTCCCGCTACTCAGTGACTCACTGTACTTATTAAAATGTTTATTTTTTTAAAAAAGAGAGAGGGAGAGAGAGAGAGGTAAAAACATTGATGAAAGAGAAACATCATCAGCTGTCTTCTGCATGCCCCCCACTGGAGATTGAACCCACATGTGCCCTGACTGGGAATTGAACTGGGACCTCTCAGTCCATGGGACGATGCTCATTTCACCAAGCCACCCTGTAGTTTTTACTGAGCTCCTAGTTCCTGCTTAGCAAAGATGTTTTCAATTAATAGAGATGGAAGAGAAGTCACAGTTTGACCCTGCATGGTGTCTGCCAAGCTGCTTGGCAGGAGTTTGAAAAAAAATTGGTGACTTCGAGATGCTACGGGGGAGCTGGGCAACCCCTGGACCAGCTCTTGACCCATCTTCTTCTATCTCGTCAGTAATCGTTGCACTCTCTGGGTGCCCCCAAAACCTCCTCTTTTCTAGAAGGCCTGCTAAGCCCTCCTTTTACCCCCGAGACTCCAAAACTGGCAAGCGTAGTGAACCTCACAGCTGTTCAGGCAACGTTGGGAAAGGATTGAGTGAGGGGAAGAGGCAGCCGATGGTGGGAGCCACACAAAAGGAAAATAAAGCAGAGAATGGTCTCCTCTTCTTGAAACCTGTCAGGAGGCTAGAGAACGCATTAGGTCTCAATATATACTTTGCAAAAAATCCAAGGAATCATGGGAAACTCCAGCTCAACCAGCATCTCATTTTCATCCTGGCATACTTTCTTTTCAAGTTGTTATCTTCCTCCTCCAAGACCGGGGAGGAAGCATCTCCTTGGGGTTGTGTTGCAGGAGGCTGTGCGTCGCTGAGAATATTGCTGGGCAGGTTGGGAGCAGACCCTTCTCAGCTGCTTGCTCACAGGACCTGGCTGGGGCTTGCCCTGGCCATGTGCCTGCTCTAGACTCCAGCTGCAAAAGCTGGCATTTGGAGGGATCACAGTGGCTGCCCCCCAGGAGGCCCATCTTGGGACCATGGTGAGACAACACTGAGGGACATGTAGTGTGGGGGCCTTTTTTCTCTTCTGCACACACACAGAAGGTGGCCAGACCTCCACTCACCATGCCCAGGCCTGAGACAATGCAGGTGGACCCCAGTGGCTTGAAATCTGTGTCAGCACATCACACAGGAGAATGAATTGATGAACTGGTCAAAAACATTGCCATTAAGCGTCTGGCACACCTTGTGTGGAAAGCTGAGCCTTAATGCTCACACTGGCAGCACCAATTAGAGGGTACCAGCCGTGTGTGTGGGTGCACATGGGTGCGCGTGTGTGCACGTGTCTGGTTCTCATGCGGTGCGCAGCTCTGGACCCAGTCACAAGCCTCTTCTGTCTTCTTCCTTCAATGTTCTGGCCACTTATGGTTCATAGCTCTCCCAGGAAAATATGGATGTGTTCACTGAAACACTAAATTACCCAGGAAGGGAAGGTGTTCAGGCAGGGGTAGAGGAATGAGGCATCTCTCATGGGGGCAGGCATCTGTGGGCACCACAGACATCTGTGGTATGTGGCATGTGATAGGTTTTAAATAGCAGCGTAAGGAATGAATGAATAAAACTTGAGGACAAAATCCACACTCAAAATTCTATATTCTTACTGATTCTTTTCAGTTTTGAATGTAGCCTTCTAGTCAGTTATGTTGAATGTTGTCTCCCATTTTTTGTAACATCGTATTCCCTTCTCCCTTGATCAGAGCCCCAGGAACCAACCTCCCTGAACTCCACTGTGAACTTATCAAGGGCTTCTCTTGCTCTCCGTCCACGGTTGGGTCTGCTCAGGTGGGAGCCCTGAAGGAGATAGGAAGGAGGTGGTGCCTTGGTTTCTCTGGCTCCCTCCCAGGGATGGCAGGCCTGCTGTGCCCTTTGAAGGTCACAGCTCACAGGTGGTCTCTTGGGCCATTCCCTCTGTCTCACATTCCAAAGCTGCACCCTCCATTCAGTCACTCCTTCCAGAACGTGCTCCCATGTCTAAGCCCAGTGTCCTGCCACTGTCCCTGTTGGCTTCTCTGCCCATATTCTTTTTCTAAGGAACCTCTTGATCAAATTCTTTTTAAATTACTGGATTTTGGTGCCCACCTATTTATTTTTCCTTGACCAAAGTGAATACCAAATGCTTCCAATGGCTCAAGACAGTGTTGTTTCCTTTCCAAAACCTGCAAGACTTGTGGGGATTTAACCCTGCCTGTCACTCCAACATTATCACTTGGGATCCTGATTCCACCATGTCATGTCATTTCATTCATTCATCCATTCATTCACCTCGCAAATGTCTAGTGAAGCTGGACTCTGTGCAGGTGCTGTTCTAGGACAGAGGCTCTGACAGTGACGGAGCCAGGTAAGACCTCTGCTCCTGGGTCCCTTGTCCAGCCGCATGAGCTCCACAACTGTGTCTGGGTGCTGTGCCATCTGCCTCCCCTTACCTCTCCACTGTCTCACCATGGATCGGATACACCCCAACTCTCCATTGACAACACCACTCTTCCCAGTACCCCATCCTTGATGGAGCCCCCCAACCCTCCTGGTGAAGGGCTCCCTTCTCTCCTTGGAGCCCCACTCAGCTCTGTGCTGGTGCCTGTGGAGGGTCTTCCTTTGTCTGCTGATTCCATGCTGACCCCCACTGTGAGCTCCTTATGGGCAAAGGGGGGATCTGGGGCTTTTCTGAGACCCTTGTGCTTGCAGGGCCTGGCATCTGGCAAATGCTCAATGAAGTTTTATGGAATCAGTGAATGAAATATGACTACTCTGAATGCATAAGGGCTCGATGTGGCATTTGCTGACCCCTACCCAGCTCGGCCACCCAAGGAAGCCGGGCAAGGCTTTGGTCCTTGTTTTCAGGAGGGGACACAGTTCAGGGCAAGGTGAATCACTGACTCCATTTCATTCTCCTGGTAAGAGATCGGAAGCATGAATTCAGGCCCCTTCCAGTGGAGGCCTTTGGATTTGGACACAATACACCCCAAGACAGGTGTAATGAATGGGAATAAAAAACAAAACAAAAAACCCACATTTATTTGGAAAAGATTTCAAGAGCAATGTTTGGAAGCCAATTCAGACAAAACAGGAATGGATAGTGTATTAGTTACCCAGGCTGTTGCAACAGTACCCCTAACCAAGAGGCTTAACCAGTGGAAATAACTGTCTCCCAGTCTGGAGGCTGTGAGTCTGAGGTCGAGGTGTCAGCAGGGCCACCTTCCCTTGGGGAGCTCTGGGGAAGGGCCTGTTCCTAGCCTGTCCCCCAGTTGCTGGTGGCTCCTCGGCTTGTGACAGCTTCACTCTGCTGTTCACATGGTGCCCCCTGTGTGGGCGTCTGTGCCCAAATTTCCCTCTTTATAAGAACACTGGTCACACTGGGTCAGGGGACACCACACTTTAGTCTGACCTACTGTTAACTAATAACATCTGCAATGACCCTAGTGCTGAATAAGATCACCTTCTAAGATCCTGGGGTGAGGACTTCAACAAGTGACTTTGCAGGAGACACATTTCAGCCCCTAAGGGATGTCAGATGCATCCCAGAAGGCACTTCCTTCACTTTTGGGTGATCTCTGCCCCTGTGCACCAACCCTAGAAGAAGCCATCACTATTAATACCACAGAGGCTAGGATTCCAGACTTTTCTATGCACCTACAAACCTGATTACACTTCCACATATACCTCTATAGTATGAGGAAGAACAATTCAGAAAAAAGGTAATGTGAAATTTTAGGTATGTTGGGACTTCTAACACATTTTTCCAAAGAGAAGCCAATTCAATTATTTCATGAGAATTTTATCCTTTGATATCATAAAATAGCTATAGTATTCAGAATTCAAATTTTACCTCAAAGACTATTTATGGGGGGGCTAGGAATAAAATGTCATGAATTTTTATCTCATTTTCTCAGGGTGTGATTGAACTCTTCCATTGCTTTATATTTTGACTATTCCTATGGATAGCTTCCTCATTCATGCAGGTCAACTGAGACTTTCTACAAAGTTACCCATCACACATAATGCCAAAACCTCTAACCTCCTTGTTTACATGATGCTTATTGGTTCATTTTATTGTGCAATAAAACCAAAGGGAATTACTAGCAAACTAGAAAACCGTTTCTTAAAAAGCATATGTTTGGCTCTAGCCAGTTTGGCTCAGCGGTTACAGCATCGGCCTGTGGACCAGAGAGTCCCAGGTTCGGTTTCGCTAAGGGCACGTACCTCAGTTGCAGTTGCAGTTCTTCCTGGCCCCACTTGGGGTTATGTGGGTGGGAACCAGTCGATGTGTCTCTCTCATGTTAATAGTTCTCTCTCTCTCTCTCTTCCTCCCTCTCTCTCTCCTGCTCTGTCTGAAGATAAATGCAAAAATGTCCTCGGGTGAGGATAAAAAAAAAAGCATAGGTTTGTCCTGGCCAGTTTGGCTCAGAGGTAACAGCGTCAGCCCGCAGACTTAAGGGTCACAGGTTTGATTAGGGTTTGATCAAGGGCACGGACCTGGGTTGCAGGTTTGATCCTTAGCTCTGATTGTGGTCATGTGGGAGGCAACCAATCAATGTGTTTCTCTCATATCAAAGTTTCTCTCTCTCTCTTCCTCCCTCCCTTCCTCCCTTTCACTCTATCTAAAAAAAATAATGGGTAATATCCTTGAGTGAAGATGAACAAAATAATAATAATAAATAATAAAAATCATATGACCTTATTTGCAAAAGTGCTTCAATTTTTTGAGGAATAAATTTTTAAAGTGAGAAAAACATCAATTTCTTTTTTAACCCCCCACTTCTTTTTTTAAATCCTCACCCAAGGATATTTTTCTCTTTATCTTCAGATAGAATGGGAGGGAGGGAGGGAGAGAGAGAGAGAGAGAAAAAGAGAGAAAGAGAGAGAGAAACATTGACACAAGAGAGACAAATTGACTGGTTCTCTCTTGCATGACCCTGCCCTGGGCCAGGGATGAACCATAACCAAGGTACAAGACCTTGGCTAGAATCAAACCCGAGACTCATTGGTCCATGGGCCAATGCTCTAACCACTGAGCCAAACTGGCCAGGGCTAAACCCCCACTTCTTAGAACTTTACATGTAATCTTAGTTCATTTTACCTGTGGCATACCACAACATGTGCTGAGGTGAATATCTAACAGTGGCTCAGTAAATTCTGGGCTCTGTGTAGCTTATACATGGCAAGAAATTATGTGTCATATTTACATAATGACATAAAAAACAGTCCTCCATAATAAAGGCAGGTTGGGTGAGCTTTAAGTCAACATGGACTCAGAAGAAATAAAAGGATTTGATGGAATAATAGTTTCTAAATGTACAGTTGGCTTAAAACGTTCTATATTTTTATTTTATTTTCCACTTTGCCTCATAATGGTGAACACAACATCTAGTAAGAAAAGCAAACATTTCCCACCTGGATTAGCAGTTATTTTTATTGTCTCTTTCAAAAGTGTTAAGGTTGGGTAGGAGAGATATTGTTTGGCTAAGGTCCCCTAATTTATAGGAAGTGAGGTTCTTAATGTAGTCTTCTGGAGTTCTGGTTTATGGTTTTACTACTAGGATATAATGGTCACTTAAACTTACTGTCAAGTAAGTGGTAGGTCTCACTGTCATCAGCTGTAAGATGCTGGGATTGGCTAGATCCTTGTGTACACAGTAATCTATAAATTGAGGATGTGCTTGGTTTACATATATTTGTTGTTGCCATTTAATATGAAAAAAATTAAAAATTTTTTGAAGTCTTTCTTTAACTCATTTAGGCCATTGCCCTGATCTCTGTATATATTTGAGCTTTGGCTCCAGGATTAGCTTATTCTTAATGTCTATTTGGTTTTCAATCCAACAATTCAATATCCATACAACAAGCTTGTCTTTTTAGAAAACCAATTTTTCTATTGTCTCAACATGGCTTCAGTGTATGATAACTGGGAATTTCTTTGGAAGTTCACATTATACATTTATGAAAGTAGACACAGTATCCATCCTAACTCCCTTTCTGAGGAAACACAAGAGATGCCTTGTGTCAGCTTCTGCCAAGCATTCTTAAGAACAGATCATACAACTCTTACTCAGCATCTTAACAGCCACATTAAATTAAAGTGACAAGACTGGAGAAGACAGTACTATACCATGCATATTTTATAAGAATATTTTTATTTCCAGATGGGTTGTGGGGAAATGACCAGCAGAATCTGAAAACTGGAAATGGTTATTTGTTTTGTAATTAATGCTTTAATTAAGATTCATTTCTCTTATTGGCTATAAAAAGACTATTAGTAAAGATGGTTGTGGAAAATGTAATAGGATTTATTTCTTTATAAATTATTTCATAATCCTGAAATTTCCTTTGTAAAATCAATTTGAATGTGATGTCCCGTATTTTAAGCTGGCAAACTACCTGCTATAGCTGTCCATTCATTGTTGTGTGGATTTTTCCCTAACAAGAGATAAGCAAAAATCAAACACACCCATACACACACACACAGACACACACACACACACACACACCAGGCCAAAGCATCTGACACAATAGTTTTATTTCTATCACAGACAGAAACAAACAGCTTGTTTTAATAATCAAATACGTTTCCTGAAGGACTTGTTAAATTGCTGAATGTCAATTGCAATTGGAATTGACTATTAAAGATCTTGGTAGACTAGGTTAAACATCTGTTCAATTTATTACAATTTTATTTGTACTTCAGCTGTAACTGGGGAAATTAAGCCTACCAGAGCAAGCAAATCAAATCTAATTTACACTCTAAGGGACTCAAAACGAATGAATAAGCATTGCACTATTAGATCCAAATGATTAAACATGTCTCTCAGGATATTTTTTGTCTATTTTGGTATACACACTTATGGTGTTTATACTATAATTAACCACTTAAGACTCATATTAACAAATTTAAATAGCTCTTAAATTTTTTGTATTTTTAATAAAATTGCTAAATAATATTCAAGAATATAATAAATGAGAGTCTTTTTTAAGTTAAACAAGTTTACTTACAAAGTCATTCATTAAATTCATGTTTATGGTTTACCTGAAACCTAGAATTTAAATGGAACATATTGCACCCATTTTTATTTTTTTTAAATTCTCACCTGAGGACATTTTTTGCATTTATCTTCAGATAGAGTGGGAGGAAGACAGAGAGACAAACATCCATGTGAGAGAGCAACATCAACTAACTGCCACCCCTACAACCCCAACAGGAGCGGGGAACAAACTGCAACTGAGGTACGTGCCCTTAGCAGGAACTGAACCCGGGACTCTCTGATCTGCAGGTTGATGCTCTAACTGCTGAGCCAAATGTCCAGGACCGATACATCTTTTCATAGGTCTGGGGTGTGACGACCACACCATGATCTTCCCAGTGAGGAATTTATGATTTTATCACCTCACAGAGTAAAGCTTTCTGTCAGATTTATTTCTGAGCTCCTTTTCATCCACAGTCACATAAAATGAACCAGACTGAACATGAATTAGATAATTACTATGGAATAACATACCAGGCAATGTGTTAGGCTCCTTCATTTGTATTCAGCTGTAACTGGGTGAGCTGTACTTATTTGGTGAGCTAAAACGCTCCCTATCTGATAAAATGACAATAGAGTAAACATATTTCATCTAATTTTTAGAAGGTATACCTTTTAACACTCTCAAGGTGCTGCCTCAGTAATCTCACTGGTTGCATTTGAGGGACTGCACTGGGGGTCTGAGGACTTGGCAGAGGCCATGTAGTCCATCCTTTTGTTTCCAGTGTCGGATGAAGACAAGTTCAGCAAGATCAATCTCTTCAAGGGAAAGGTCTTGCAACTCTCTTTGGCCGTGCGTCTTAGAACACATCCAGTCTGGCTCATCTCAACCAGAATCCGCCAAATCAAGAAAAGCCATATTCAGCCCAGACCTCCATGAATACACTTTAAGGGTACACTCTCTCTTTTTTTTTTTTTTTTAACATGAAAAAGGTGCCATGCCAATTTTAATTTCACTGTTTTAATATCATGAAATGCAAGTAAAAAACATTGTACAAGTACACTTTTTACTATATGGAGATGGAATAATACATTTGTGTTTTTACCAGAATCTGTATCACTCACTATTGACTCTCCATGAGGATTTTCTACTATTCCTATAAGATTTTATCATGAACAAAAAAACTCTTAAGTCTTTTCAATCATAGTTTTTATTAATCTTAATATTCCTGTTCAGCTGCTTGGGAGAACTACTAAGAAATACAAAATTACCTTAGCCAAGAGTTTTGAGTGGGTAATTTTGTTATTTCATGTTGGCTGAAATCTCCCTTATGTTGGCATTGCAAAGACACTGTGCACTTATAGGGGATAATAGCCCTCTTAACGTTTAGGAAGGCAAATGACCATTTCCTGTAAAGTACAAAATATTATAATAAATAACGGCAACAGAGGACCGTAAAGCCCCACATGTACTAAAGAAAAACAAGTTTGCAAATAGTCAAGTGAGCGTAACATCAGCTAATGAAGAAAAAGTAAACTGAGCTGAAGTGTCCAGAATTCCACCTACATAGCATATATCAGTTTTCAGCCATTTTAACTAAGACTTTTCTTATTACACACACGAAAAAATAACAGATGAAAGTAGCATTTACTTTGTTGAAAATTTGAAAAAAATAAACATACGGATAATTCCATAAAATATTTGAAACTAATTTTGTTTTTATAAATAAATAAAATGGTGTTGGTGTTTATCTCTTTTTTTAAAGTTTTAATTATCACTCTTACTGTTTAAAAAAAAACATTCAAACTAATGTCAACCTTTAAGAATAAACTTTGGAGTACTTTGGAAAACCGAATCACATTTTTCACTGCCAGAATTATGCTTTGTTCTTGGTAGAATCATCTTTGTTTCTTCTTTTTACGTCCCAATTATAAACCCTGGCCATATTGACTTCGGTGGTAGTAAATTGATCTCGAAGAAAATCAAGGTCTTCCTCAAGAGAATCAAGATTCTTTGTGGCAGTTGATAAATTCTTTTCCAACAATGCCTGAGCTTCATCAATATCATATTCAAGCATTACATTAGCCCCCAACCACAGACACACTTTATCAGTAGGAGCAACCGAAGCTTTGCAATACAGGTTGCCTGCCAGTAAGAATCTGGTCTCCAGTGAATTGGTGGACTCTTTTTTCTTCTGCATGTATTTTAGAATTTCTAAAGTCTGCTTAATTTCAGGAATCTGACCTTTAAGCCTTCTTTTCTTTTGAGCAAGGTTGAGTTCCATAAACTTATACTTCTGGTACTGTTCATCAAGTTTCTTTAGTACTGTATCCGCAGTCTCATTCCCAGGCTGTTTCATGAAGGAATCCACATCTTCCACAAACACAGCCTCAGGAATCCCTAAGTGGAGCCGCCGCCCGTTCCCTGAATCCAGTTCTCCTAAGCTACAACCATCTTTAGCAACCACCATCTTGGGGAAGCGAGCGCGCGTGACTTACACTCTCTCTTCTTAAGTGTGCCCTTTGCTGTACCCAGAAAACCTTTTCCTACTATACTCACCACTTTTCTCTGTCAATTCATCTTTGCTAACTGCTTTTGATTAAGCAATGCATTTTTTATGGAGAAGTTACTACAGAGCCATAAGCTGGATCACTTACCATCAGGGAATATATTGTATTATGTCTGGTAAATTCCTTCTCCCACACACCTTCTCTCCCTCCTCCTCCTTCTCTCCTCACTCCCTCACCCCCTCCCTATGGCCCCTCCCTCCCTCTCCTCCTTTCCCTCCCTTTTCCTTTTTTCCTTCCTTTTTTTTTTTGTTTTTCTACTTCATCAAATATTTTTGAGGTACTACTAAGTGCCAGGTGCTAGGTAGACCCTAAGAATATCATTCTAAACACAAAATACATGTTCCTCGACCTTGTGAAGCTAGTCAGGGAGGGGAGGGGAGAGTATTGATCAAATATTTATACACTGAATATGCAAATGAAACCTTGGTAACAATTAGACAGGTGAGATAAGGATACAAAGAAAACATAGAATAGAACAGAGGATTTAGCCTAATTGGATTTGAGAAGGATCTCTGATGAAGTATTTTATCTACTGGTCTGGGATTTTAAGGTCGAATCACAGTTAGATAGATAGTTAGATAGGTGAAGAGAGGAAGAAAGGGGGTTCCAGACAGAGGCGACAGGCACATACAAATATCTTGAAACTGGATGGAGTATATACTTAAGAGAGACTTAGAGAAGGCCAGGGCTGGGGAAGCCTATGACAGCGGTGTTAGCTGAAACTTCTCAGGGAGTTAGGGGAGGGCTAGAATTTATAAAGGTAGAAAACTGTGTTAAGGAATGTTGCCTTCATCTTAAAAATCACTGAAGACCATTGTAGAGATTTATGCAGAAGTTAAAAGTCACTTGGCCTGTGGAGAGGAGAACAAACTCATTGGAACAGAGCAAGAGCAGTTGGACCAGTTGCCCAGCTGGTTGGAAGAAGACTTTGGGATCCGTAAGAAGATGCTCGCTTATGTCAGGGCAGTGTTAGTAATTAGGACAGTGGAAAGATGTGAGAGGCACAAAGGTATGTGGTTGGGTTTGAGCTATTCTTTGTTTCAAGTGTTTTATGTTTACCATTTGTTTTTAACCTCGCCTCAATAAAGGATGAACTTCTCAAACCCAAGGCTCTTCCATTCTTCCTCTTTCACTCTCTCTAGCTTTATCTTTACACACTGTCAACTTTCTTCACAGTGGAACTCCATTTAACTTGGAGGGAAAAAAAAGCCTAAGCCAAACCTTTCAACTATGAAGCTGAATGGTCCTATTTTTTTTCTTCCTGCGGTTGATGGAGCAGCTGTGTGGCAGTGAGAGATGGAGGGCCGAGGACTTGAACATTGTTGGAATATGGCCAAGGTGTCTTTACCTTTATGGAGTCCTGATGACATCTGGCTATTATAAATCCTAATTGAGACTCGTGATGTTTACCCAGAAAATGTGACCACTTTGTAAAAAGCAAAAGCATCTTCTCACCAGGAAAGGGGCCATGTGCAAGAGGAGGAGGTGTAAATGGACAGGAGCCACTAGCCCTTCCAGAAAGCTACATGATGTAACAGCCCTGCTACACTGCCTCATTTGTGCTGGAAAATTTTAAATAGCCAGAGAAATATAATCCTGTCCCATTAGCATAGCAACAAGTATGTTTCCAGCATAATAAACTTGGTTCCAGGGTGGCGTTAGGCCCCATTTTGCATGCCCTTCTGTCTCACCTTTCACTGCCAATGCCACTGAAGTCCTAATGGAAAGACAGCCTTTGAAAGAACCCCGCTGGCTTCTTGGCTGCCTATTGGAAACAGAGGAGACAAGGAGGATGGAAATATACATTTGTAAAGTTCCACTTGCTTATCTTACTTAGGGACAGCTTTTTATTCTTTCAAGATCATCTTCCAGCCACTGTAATTGGGCTTTCCAGACAGTGTTGCAGCTGTCTTGACATCACAATAGCATTTTGATAAGCTTGGAAAGTTACCAGTTTGTTCCTCTGGCAAGACATTGCAGCAGACCCAAAGGTTTCATTGTATCTTGGTAGATGCCATTAGTTCCCAGAAGGAAAATATATAACAATAAACAAATACGTTATTCAAGAGCAGACTTATAGTGTCAAAACTTTTGTCTTCAGCCCTAGTAACAGGTCTTCTCACAGTTCCTTACGCAGGCATAAACGAGCAGAGAGTTCTTTCATTGGTGAGCAGGCAAGGGAAAAGATGATCAGAGAAAGGGAAGGGTGATAAAGATAGGTGCTTGGACAAAGGGGGTGGAGAAGAAAAGCAAGAGCATGACAAGTGTCTTGAGTTGTCAGCTTCCTGAAGCCAAGGTCTGGGTGTTTAGTATGCAGCTGCTTTAGAACATGATGCTGCCTGTGGTCTTGCTGATGTTGTGACAAGTAGGCACTCACCCCGATTGAGCATCCGTGATTTTTCAATCAGATCAAAAGCCTTTATCATGTATCATGGTCTTCTATAATGGGGGGAACCTTGAATTATCACCAGAACATTCTGCAGCCAGGCCTTCAAGGTCCTTTTCACTTTGGTGGAGTAGAGGTATTTAATAACAGTGATCATAAATGTTCTAGTCTCTACCGTTGATGCACTTGAAATGTAGTGAATGGAACTAGAACTTGATTTTTATTTTATTTTAAAATTTTAATTAAAATACATGAGGCTGGTGTCTACCATATTGGACAGTGTAGTGGAGGGGTGTGGTGACTTATCACAACCTTTCTATAGGTATTCATGTAACACCACATCCTACAAGGGAAAAATATTAGCTCTTCTCCCCACTGGAAGATTAGAGGAGGATTATTCTGAGGTCATTAACTCAACCCTCTTAAATAAACCTCAGATATCCAAATAGGACAGAAAGGCATCTGAGGGACACACCAATGGCTAAAGCCATTCTCCTTACTCTCTCTTTACTTCATTTCATTTTTATTTCCTTTTTATAAAACATATGTTTTGATTGATTTTAGAGAGAGAGGAAGAAAGAAGGAGAGAGAAACATCAATCAACTGCCTCCCGCCTGCATCCAACTGGGAATTGAACTAGCGGTCAACCAACTGAGCCAGACCAGCCAATGCTTTACTCCATTTCTTTTTCTAAATCAAGTCATTGCAAATATTTCTAGCATTGTTGCACAAGGAGAAACAATAACCTCTGCTTTTTGGTTAACAGATGCAGGACCAGCACAGTGCTGAGCCTCTAGTTCAGATGCTTCCTGAATAGACTTATGCATGTCCTCAAAGGAAATCTTCCCATTTTCTTAAATTGTGACTCCTTTTATTACCTTTTATAGGTAATTTCCTATGCTGGGAGCAGAGGACTATCTCCTCCCTCCAGCTATACTTGTGTGATTGCTTTTAACAATCCTTTTTGCTTGTAAGTAAGATCATTTAAGCCATAAGCAGAGTTATCTATGTTTTTCAGAAAACTTTTGACAGATTTTTACTGCCTTATTGACTCATTGAGGCATTAATGAATAGGACAGCTTAGATATTCTGGGCAGCTTTTGCCCCCTGGTACTTATGCTCTGCCTGTGTACATCAGTAAAAGTGGCATGTAGGCAAAAAAAGGGAGGTAGCATTTGGCCCTGTCATTCCACTACATCTGCTAAAACAGAGATGCCAACTCGAAGCTGAGCCACTGATTGGAAATGGGATAGATGAAACAAATCTTGGTTCAAGTGGCAGCTATATTTTTGAAAGAGAAGATTTCAGTTGAAATGCCAAAGGAGAGAGTTAGCCAAAACATTTTGTGTGTTTTGTAAAACTCCTGCCTAATACACTGTTGCATGGCTCTTACACAAGGACTTGTGGACTTAGTTCTGCAGTCTTTGAACTAAGTGTCAGAAGAATGCTTGGTCCTCCTGCTGAGCTTATACAATTTCTTATGTCAGGTGATAAAACTACACTTCTCATTGTTGTGTCCTGTTTGCCTTTGATTCCTGAAAACTCAGGCTGAGTTATAATATGACACTGTTGTCCTTGGTTTCTATTTCCCTCACCCTCACCTGGTGAAGAATTCTAGCTCTCTCCTTTCTGAGTAATCTTGAACAAATCTTCATTCTGAGCCCTAATTCATTTATCTGTAAGGTGGGGTAATAATTCTTATTTCATAGGTGTTTTGCTATATTAATGGTTCATAGCAAACACTCAAAAGTGCTAATTTTTGAATTTTAAATCATTTGTTTGATCCATACCTTAATTATTAATCCTGTTTGAAAGCAAGTATGACATTAATGAAACCATCAAAATACAGTTTAAGCATCCAGTAAAATGTACAAATCTTCAGTGTGCAATTCAATGAATTTTGGCAGATGTACATACTCATGTAACCCCTATTAAGATATAAAACATTTCTGTCCCCCCAAAAATTTCCCTTGAGCCTTTCTCAGTCAACCGCTCCTTACGCACAAAACTTTTCGGAATCATTTCACTATAGAGTCTTTTTGTCTGTTTTATTTTTATTTATTTATTTATTTTAAAACTTTTTCTTAATATTTTTTTTTCTTTATTGATTTTAGAGAGAGGGGAAGGGAGAGGGAGAAAGAGATAGAAACATTGATTAGAGAGAACATTGATTGGCTGCCTCCTGCATGCCCCCCACTGGGGATTTGGCCACAACCTGGGCATGTGCCCTGACCTGCAATGCAACCGGCCACCTCTTGGTGCAGGCTCGATGCTCAAACACTGAGCCACACTGGCCGGGCTCCTTTTGCCAGTTTTAAAGTCTCCATATAAATACAATTCTATATTGTGAACTGTCTTGTGTCTGGATTCCTTCGCTCGACATGTGTTTTCTATTTATTTTGAATTAATTAATTTATTTTAGTTACAGATGTTTCTCCTTTTTCACCCACAGATTCCCCCCCCCACTCTCTCCCCGCCCTCTCCCCAGTTTTGTTGTCCATGTCCATTGTTCATGCATACATGCATATAAATTCTGTGATTTATCTCCCCCCCAACCAACTCCTCTTTTGGGGATTGTCACTCTGTACCTCACTTCCACATCTCTGGGACTACCCCATTCCTCAGACTGTTATGTTCATTATATTCCACAAATAAGTAAGATCATGTGATATTTGTCTTTCTCTGTTTGGCTTGTTTCGTTTAGGATAATGTTCTCCAGGTCCCTCCATGTTGTCTCAAAAGATAAGAGATCTTTTTTTCTCACAGCTGCATGGTACTCCATTGTGTATATGTACTACAGCTTTCTTATCCATTCATCTACTGATGGACATTTGGACTGTTTCCAGATCTTAGCTATTGTAAATAGTGCTGCTAAGAACATGGGGTACATATATTCTTCCTGATTGGTGTTTCAGGTTTCTTAGGGTATATTCCTAGAAGTGGAATCACTGGGTCAAATGGAAGTTCAATTTTTAATTTTTTGAGATAAAACAATATTGTTTTCAATAGTGGCTGTACCAGTCTGCATTCCCACCAGCAGTGTACTAGATCCCCTTTTCTCCACACCCTCGCCAACACTTGTTGTTTGATGATTTGTTGATGGCGGCCATTCTGACAGGTGTGAGGTGATACCTCATTGTTGTTTTAATTGCATCTCTCTGATGATTAGTGATGATGAGCATTTCTTCATAGGTTTCTTAGCCATTTGTATGTCCTGTTTGGAGAGGTATCTATTTAGTTCCTCTGCCCATTTTTGAATAGAGTTCTTTGTCTTCCTTTTGTGGAGTTGTATGAGAACTCTATATGTATTGAATATTAACCCCTTATCTGATATATCTTTGACAATTATGCTCTCCCATACAGTGGGTACCCTTTCCGTTTTGATGACTGTATCTTTCGCTGTACAGAAGCTTTTCAGTTTGATGTAGTCCCATGTGTTCATTTTCTCCTTTGTTTCTGTTGCCTTAGGTGATGTATCATTGAAAATTCTGCTGCATATGATGTCTGAAATTTTGTTGCCTACAGTTTCTTCTAGAATTTTTATGGATTCATGGATCACACTTAAGTCTTCTATCCATTTTAAGTTTACTCTTGTGTACGGTGTAAGTTGATGGTCTAGTTTCATTTTTTTGCATGTAGCTGGCTCAACACATGTTTTGAGATTCATCCATGTTATTGAGAATAATAAGTAGTTTACTCTTTTTAATGCTAAATATCTCCTATTGTATAAAGATACCACACATTATTTATTTTCCTGTCAATGGACATTTGACTATTTGGCTATTATGAATAATAACTGCTATGAACATTCTTGTACAAGCATTTTTGTAGGCATATGTTTTAATCACTCCTAGAATAAATATGTAAGAGTGAAACCACTGAATATAGTACCAGATTACTTTTTTACCAGTAAAGCACAAGTGTTCCTCACTCAGATGCAATGTCACCAGTCTTTAAACACACACACACACACACACACACACACACACACACACTTGTATTATTGAAAGAAATGTAATGTTATTTTTATACATTTTTAAATAACTTTAATTTTGGAATATTTTTAGATTTACAGAACTATTTCAGATAGTATAGAGACTTCCCACATATCCCATACCCAGTGGTCCCTATTATCAATATCTTACATTATTATGGTACGTTTGGCACAATTAATGTATCAATATTGACACATTATGATTAAATAAACTTGAAATTAGAATTTTTCATTATAGGTATACAGAAAAGCCACTGAATTTTGTATAATAACCTTGTATCCTAAACACTTGTTGTGATCACTTGGTTACAGAAGATTTTTTTGCTGTTGATTCTTTGGCTTTTCTACATAGACAGGAATGCGATCTGTGAACAACGATAGTTTAATTTTTTATTGCAATAGGTAGGACTTATAGCACAGTTTTGAATAGGAGTCATGAGGAGAGACATTCTTGTATTAACACCAATCTTAGGAAGAAAGCATCTAGCTTCTCCCCATTAAGAATTGTTAGCTATAGATATTTATTTTATTTATTTATTTATTTATTTATTTATTTATTTATTTATGTTATTTATTTTTTTTCTTCACCCGAAGACATTTTGCCATCTTTTGTTCAGATAGAGTCGGAGGGAGAGAGAGGGGGAAACATCAATGTGAAAGGGACACATCGAGTGGCTACCACCTGCATGACCCAACCAGGGCCAGGGACAAACTGCAACCCAGGTACATGCCCTTTGCGGGAACTGAACCCAGATCTCTCTGGACCGCAGGCCTATGCTCTAACCACTGAGACAAACCAGCCAGGGCTATAGATATTTTTTAGGTGTTCTCTATCAAGTTGAGGAAGTTTGTCTTTATTCCTAGTTTGCTGAGAGTTTTCATCCTGAACTGCTATTGGATTTTGTCAAATGTTTTTCTATGTCAGTTGATATGATCATATATTGTCTTGTTTAATTCATTGAAGTGGTGCATTACATTGATTTTGTTGAATTTGCCTTGCATACCTAAAATAACTCACACTTAGTAATGGTGCATAATTATTTTTATACATTATTAGATTCTATTTGCTAATATTTTGTGAGAATTTTCATGGGAGAGATTGGTTCATAGTATTACTGTCTTGTTATTTATTTATTTATTTATTTACTTACTTATTTACTTACTTATTTATTTATTTATGTGTGTTAGGAAAATGCTGGCCTCGTAGAATAAATTAGGACCTGTTCCCCCTGCTTCTATTTTCTGAAAAATATCGTGCAGATTTGGTATACATTCCTCAATAAATAATTGGCAGAATTCACTGGTGAATCCACTTAGGCCTAGTCCTTTCTTTTTTTGAAGGTTATAAATTATTGATTTAATATACTTAATAGATATAGGGATATTCATGTTCTTTCCTTCTCCTTGTATGTTTTGGTAGTTTACATCTCTCAAGGCTTTGGTTCATTTCATATAAATTACTAATTTGTGGGCATAGTATTTTTTATTATTATCTTTATAATGTCCACAGAATCAGTTGTCATGACTCTTCTTTCAATTCTAATTTACATATTTCTTTTAAAAATTTATTTATTTTTAATTTATTTATTTTTGTTACAGATGTTTTTTCTTTTTCACCGACTGATTCCCCCCTCCTGTCCCCAACTTTGTTGTCCATATCCACTGTTCATACATACATGCATGTAAGTTCTATGGTTTATCTCTCCCCCATACCCCCTCTTAAGGGGATTGTCAGTCTGTACCCTACTTCTACATCTCTGGGACAAACCTGTTCCTCAGACTGTTATGTTCATTATATTCCATAAATAAGTGAGATCATGTGACATTTGTCTTTCTCTGCTTGGCTTATTTTGCTTAGGATAATAATTTCCAGGTCCCTCCCTGTCGTCTCAAAAGATAACAGATCTTTCTTTCTCACAGGTGCATAGTACTCCATTGTGTATATGTACCACTGCTTTTTTATCCACTTGACTACTGATGGACACTTGGGCTGTTTCCAGATCTTAGCTATTGTAAATGGTACTGCTATGAACATGGGGGTACATATATTCTTTCTGTTTGGTGTTTCAGGCTTCCTAGGGTATATTCCTAGAAGTGGGATCACTGGGTCAAATGGCAGTTCAGTTTTAAATTTTTTAAGGTAATACCATATTGTTTTTCATAGTGGCTGCACCAGTCTGCATTCCCACCAGCAGTGTACTAGAGTCCCCTTTTCTCCACACCCTCGCCAACACTTGTTGTTTGATGATTTGTTGATGGCGGCCATTCTGACAGGTGTGAAGTCATACCTCTTTGTTGTTTTAATTTGCATCTCTTTGATGATTAGTGATGATGAGCATTTCTTCATATGTCTCTTGGCCATTCGTATGTCCTGTTTGGAGAGGTATCTATTCAGCTCCTCTGCCCATTTTTGAATAGGGTTCTTTGTCTTCCTCTTGTTGAGTTGTATGAGCACCCTATATATATTGGAAATTAACCGCTTATCTGATGTATCATTGCCAGTGATGTTCTCCCATACAGTGGGTTGCCTTTCCATTTTGATGGTTGTTTCTTTTGCTGTGCAGAAGCTTTTTAGTTTGATGTAGTCCCATGTGTTCATTTTTTTCTTTGTTTCTGTTGCCTTAGGTGTTGTATCAGTGAAAATTCTGCTGCATATGATGTCCGAAATTTTGTTGCCTATATTTTCTTCTAGAATTTTTATGGATTCATGTGTCACATTTAAGTCTTTTATCCATTTTGAGTTTATTTTGGTGTATGGTGTAAGTTGATGGTCTAGTTTCATTATTTTGCATGTAGCTGTCCAATTTTCCCAACACCATTTTTTAAAGAGGCTGTTTTTACTCCACTGTATGCTTTTGACATTTTTGTCAAATATTAATTGAGCATATTGCCTTGGATCTATTTCTGGGTTCTCTGTTCTGTTCCACTGGTCTATATGTCTGCTCTTGTGCCAGTACCAGGCTGTTTTGATTATGGTAGCTTTGTAGTATAATTTGAAATCTGGTCATGTGATCCCTCCAACTTTGTTCTTCTTTTTCAAGATTGCTGTGGCTATTCAAGGTCTTTTTTTGGTTCCATATGAACTTTTGAAGTATTTGTTCTAGTTCTGTGAAGTATGTCATTGGTATTTTGATGGGGATTGCGTTGAATCTATAGATTGCTTTGGGTCTTATGGACATTTTAATGATGTTAATTCTCCCAATCCATGAACAAGGTATGTGTTTCCACTTTTTTATGTCTTCCTCTATTTCTTTTTTCAATGACCTGTAGTTTTCTGCGAATAGGTCCTTTATTTCTTTGGTTAAGTTTATTCCTAGGTATCTTAATTTTTTTGCTGTGATGGTAAATGGGATTTTTTTTAGTTTCTCTTTCTGTGAGTTCATCATTGTGTATAAGAATGCCATAGATTTCTTGATGTTAATTTTGTATCCTGCTACTTTTCCAAATTCATTTATTAAGTCTACTGAATTTTTCATGGCGTCTTTGAGGTTTTCTACATATAGTATCATGTCATCTGTGAATAATGACAGTTTCAATTTTTCCTTTCCCACTTGGATCCCTTTTATTCTTTCCTCCTGTCTGATTGCTGTGGCTATGACTTCCAGTACTATGTTATATACGAGTGGTGAAAGTGGGCATCCTTGCCTTGTTCCTGTTTTTAAGGGAAATACTTTAATTTTTGCCTAATGAGTATGATGTTGGCTGTAAGTCTTTCATATATGGACTTTATTATGTTGAGATATGATCCCTGTATTCCCAGATTTCTGAGCATTTTTATCAGAAATGGGTGCTGGATTTTGTCAAATGCTTTTTCAGCGTCTATTGATATGATCATGTGATTTTTATCTTTCATTTATTTTATGTGGTGTATCACATTTATTGATTTGTGAATATTGTACCAGCCTTGCATTTCTGGGATAAATCCCACTTGGTCATGGTGAATAATGCTTTTGATGTATTGTTGGATTTGATTTGCTAATATTTTGTTCAGGATTTTGGTGTCTATGTTCATCAGGAATATGGGCCTGTAGTTTTTTTTCTTTGTAGTGTCTTTTTCTGGTTTTGGAATTAGAAATATGCTGGCCTCATAAA
Organism: Molossus alvarezi; assembly: GCA_037176705.1. NCBI lineage: Eukaryota > Metazoa > Chordata > Mammalia > Chiroptera > Molossidae > Molossus > Molossus alvarezi. Next base: position 123,277,625 of record CM073885.1, read on the forward strand.
ACGAGTTTGGAAGTTTCCCTTCCTCTTGAATTTTTTGAAATAATTTGAAGAAAATGGGTATTAGTTTTTCTTTGAATGTTCGGTAAAACTCCCCCATGAAGTCGTCTTGGCCTGCGCTTTTGTTTGCTGGGAGAGTCTTGATTACATCTTCATTTTCTTCTGTTGTTATTGGTCTGTTCAAGTTTTCTATCACTTCTTGGTCCAGTTTTGGGAGTCTGTGTTTCTAGAAATTGGTCCATTTTGCTTAGATTGTCAAATTTGTTGCTGTATAATTGTTTATAATATTTGTTAACAATCTGTTGTATTTCTGTGGTGTCAGTTATTATTTCTCCTCTTTCATTTCTGATTTTGTGTATTTGGGTTCTCTCTCTTTGTTTCTTGTTGAGTCCAGCTAAGGGTCCATCAATCTTGTTTATCTTCTCAAAGAACTAGCTCTTTGTTTCATTGATCCTTTGAATTGTTTTTTGTTTTTTTGTTTTTTTGTTCTCCATGTCATTTATTTCTGCTCTGATCTTTACTATTTTCTTCCTTCTACTTGCTCTGGGGTTTTCTTTTTGTTTGCTCTCTAGTTCTCTAGTTTTTTAAGTTGTGAGGTTAAATATTCTGTTACAAATTATTCTTGCTTCTGGAGGTAGGCCTGTAATGCTATGAATTTCCCTCTCAGAACTGCTTTCACTGCATCCCATAGATTTGGTGTTGTTATGTGTTCATTTTCATTGGTTTCCAGAAAGTTTTTAATTTCTTCCTTGATCTTCATGGTAACCCTTTCATTGTTCTATAACATGATATTTAGCCTCCATTTTTTCAGATGTCTTTGCATGTTCTTGTCATAGTTGATTCCTAGTTGCATGCCATTGTGATCTGAGAAGATGCTTGATATGATTTCAATCTTCTTGAACTTGTAGAGACTTAGTTTGTGTCCTAACATGTGGTCTATCTTTGAGAATGTCCCTTGTGCACTTGAGAAGGATGTGAATTCTGCAGTTTGGTGTTGTAATTCTCTGTAGATATCTATGAAATCCACTTGATCTAGCACTTCATTTAGAGTCTGTGTTTCCTTGTTAATTTTTTGTCTAGAAGATCTATTTAGTGATGTCAGCAGGGTGTTGAAATCCTCTACTATGATTGTATTGCTGTCAATTTCTCCTTTGAAGTCCTCCAAAAGATTTTAACATATGATGTTGCTCCCATATTGGGTGCAAATATTTTTACCAAGTTTATATCTTCCTGTTGGATACCTTCTTTCAATATTATATAGTGGCCTTCTTTGTCTCTAGTTATGGCCTTCATTTTGAAATCTATTTTATCAGATATGAGTATTGCTACCCCAGTTTTTTTTTTCCTTTCTGTTTGCTTGGAAGACTTTTTTCCATCCCTTCACTTTCAACCTATGTGAGTTTTTTGTTGTGAGTTGTTCTCTTTTAAACAACATATATGTGAGTCATGTTTTCATATTCAATCAGCTACTCTATGTCTTTTTATAGGAGCATTCAATACATTTACATTTAAGGTGATTATTGATATGTAACTATTTATTGCCTTTTTTTTTTTTTTAGTTTGGTTCTATTTTTCTTCCTATTTCTTCTACTAATTACAACAGTCCTTTTAACATTTCTTGCAGTGCTGGTTTGGTGCTAATATATTCCCTTAGCCTTTTTTTTTTTGTCTGAGAAGGTCTTTATTTGACCTTCTATTTTGAATGATAGCCTTGCTGGATAGAGTAGTCTTGGATTCAGATCCTTGTTTTTCATGACCTTGATTACTTTGTGCCATTGTCTTCTGTCCTGTAGTGTTTCTGTTGAGAAGTCAGCTGAAAGCCTTATGGGGGTTCCTTTATAGGTAACCTGTTGATGATCTCTTGCTTGGCAAAGTATATTTTTCCTCTGACATTTTTTTTTTTCAAGATTTTATCTTTGTCTTTAATCTTCTGTAGTTAGTATATACAATATTTATGTTATTATTATTATTATTATTGTTTAGTTCTCACTGGAGAATATTTTTTAAAGAGAATAGAAGCAGAGATAGAAAGAGAAAAGAAATCCATGTGAAAGAAAGAGATTGATTGGTTGCCTCCTGCAATCATCCCATCCAGATCCAGGGATCAAAGCTACTACCCAGGAATGAACCCTTGACTGGGGTTTGAGCCCATGACCCTTCAAAACTCAGCTAACTCTCTAATTGCTGAGCATCTCTGGCCTATGCTTTGGTATAGTTTTTAAAAAAATAATTTTGGACCTAAGTTTTAATACCAATCCCTAACTTAGGAAAGCTGTCAGCTATTATTCCTTCAAATATTTGTTTTGCCCATTCTACCTTCTTCTGGGATTCCAATTATGCATGTTACATCTTTTTTTTTCCCTTACCTGAGGACATTTTTGCATTTATCTTCAGACAGAATGTGGGGGAAAGTGGGGAGAAGAGAGAGAGAAACATCAATGTGAGAGAGATACATCAACTGGTTTCCACCCACATGACCCCAACCAGGGCTGGGGGACAAACTGCAATCGAGGTACGTGCCCTTAGCAGGAACCAAACCTGGGACTCTCTCGTTCATGGGCTAATGCTCTAACTGCTGAGCCAAACCAGCCAGGGCACATGTTACATCTTTTGAAATTATCCCATTTTTCTTGGATCTAGTATTTTATTTTTTATTCTTATTTACCTTTGGATTGCAATTGGAAGTTTCTATTGCCCTGTATTCAAGCTCACTAATTCTTTCCTCATCCAGTTAAATCCTCCAGAGACCTTATAAAAGGTATTCTTCATTTCAGGGACAATGTTTTTTTGTTGTTTTTTTTTATTTCTAGTGTTTTCTTTTTATTCTTTTTGAGAACTTTTATTTCTGTATATATTACCTGTTCTTACCTGTTGTCTACTTTTTCTATTAGAGACTGTAGCATAATAATCATAGTTAATTTTCCTATCTGATAATTCAAAAATTTGTGTCATATTTGAGTGAGACTCTTATGTTTGCCCTTTCTACTTAGACTGTGGTTTTTTTCTCGCCTTTTGACATGTTTTAAATTTTGGTTTGAAATATGGATATGTTGTATCACGTAGTAGGAATTGAGGTAAACAAGTCTCTAGCATGTGATTTATGGTCATCTAATTAGAAGTTGGGCTTCATCTCATGTTTTCTGTAGCTATATGCACCAGATGTTTTAAATTCCTCTAGTGTCATTTCCCCCTCCCTTCCCGAGTGTCCCCCCACCCCCACCCCCATTTGCTATTTATCTCCACTGGAATGATTACTATATAATAGCTTTGGATTTTTATACCACTTTTTTTTCATGATTATTCAAATATGCTCATCATTTATTTGTTTAATTCTTTTCCTCTGACTTCCGGAGAGAATTTTATCACTTTTTATCTAATTCACAGCTCTGTTTTACTAATATTCAGTCTGTTGTTTCTTGCCTTATTTTTTATTTTTAATATGGCAATCATGTTCTTGTTATTTCTTGCTATTCTTACTGATTTTAGATTGTTCATTATTTATGATTGTCTGCTCTAGTTTTCTAATAATGATTAATTTCTATTGCATAATTAATACGTACCACATATATTCTCCAGTGCAGAAGTGATTTATTTAGTTTAAAATGCACAATAGTCCTTTTACTTATTTTTTTTTTTTAATCCTCACCCGAGGACATTTTTCCATTTTTTGTTCAGATAGAACGGGAGGGAGAGAGAGGAAGAGAGAGAGAGAGAAACATCGATGTGAAGGGACACATCCAGTGGCTGCCACCCACATGACCAACCAGGGCCGGGGACAAACTGCAACCAAGGTACATGCCCTTAGCGGGAACCGAACCTGGGTCTCTCTGTACCGCAGGCCGACGCTCCAACCGCTGAGCCAAACCGGCCAGGGCCACAATAGTCCTTTTAGGCAAATACTACATCATCCCACTTTACAAATAGAAGAAGTGTGATAAGATATATTTAGTCATTGACCAATGATCATGAGTAGGCCGTAAGTAGCAGGACTGTAATTTAAACTTGTTGAAGCCCAGAGTGTTAGCCACTAGTCTACACTGCCTGGCCATAGGTGCAAAATTTGCTTGGATTTTCTTGAGAAAGTTAATTAGAAAATATCTAAATTGTTCTTCTGTTTTCTGCATTAATTATTTCATAGAAGACACTTCTGTGGGTTCCTGAGCATGTTCCTTTCTTTGAACATTTATACCTTTCCACATGCTGTATGATTTCTCGCTCTCTTTAATCCTTATTGGGGAAATACATATCCATGATCAGTACTGCCAAGCAACATGGTTTCTCTCAGAATCTGCGATGCTTGACTGAGCACATCCCACCTAGGAGACCATGCAGAGCGGAGCTGTGGGGTCATTACTGTGCTGTGTTCGAGATCAGATATCCAGCAACTTGCAGAGAAAAGTGGGGAGAAGGAACAAGGAGCAGAGGAGATTTGCAACCAAGATTCCCTTTCTCTGCTCAAGGTTTTCTTTTCTATATTTCATGTGATAGCTGAGTCTTCACCCAACCCACTTACCTCTTTCAGGGCCACTATACCTTTCTAGTAGGAGCCTCTATTACAGACAAAAATTGAATAAGCATCATTTGGGTTACCTGCTACATATGTCCACTGGTGCCTGTTGCATTTCCCAGGCCTGGGGAGATGGAGAGGAACTTCCTAATTGACCCACGGCATGCACCCACCTGCAATCCTTGTCTAACTTAAGGGGTGCTAGTGGAGTTCCATCACAGGGCCTCTGAGGCAAGTTATTGCTTCTCATGAAGATAGTAAATGATCAGAGTAGTTCTAGCCCTGGCCGGTTTGGCTCAGCGGTTGGAGCACCCGCCTGCGGTCCAGAGAGACCTGGGTTCGGTTCATGCTGAGGGCATGTACCTTGGTTGCAGTTTGTCCCCGGCCTTGGTTGGTCGTGCGGGTGGCAGCCACTCGATGTGTCCCTTTCACATCGATGTTTCTCACTCTCTCTCTTCCTCTCTCTCCCTCCCACTCTGTCTGTACAAAAAATGGAAAAATGTCCTCGGGTGAGGATTAAAAAAAAAAAAGATGATCAGAGTAGTTCCAATATTTTATACAATTCCATTTGCAGAAATTTTTCAAAGCTCCTGGTGTGGATCTGGAGTATTGGTCTTTAGCAAAGAATACAGTTTTGTCCCCTATTAAAAATCCATTTTAATAGGAATTTAGAAAAGGAACTAGAAGAAGAGTTGGACACATTCATTCAAATTTGCTTTTTTACCCAGAATCCTAAGTAGCAAATTACAAGTTTCCATGAGGTCACATTAAATAGTAGATTGGAGCTTTTGTGATTTTCCAGTGTTCTTAACTTTTCATTTACTAGTTACATCCACGTGGTAAGAGCAGATTTTGAGTTTTGACAAGGCCCTTGCAGAAACTGATCATGTAAACCCAGTGTTTTCAGCAGTAGACATTATTAGGAGGGTTTATTCCTGGTAGAGTTGGTGGTGGGAGTCTTAGTGAAAGTGCAGGAGGGAGAAGCTAGCTTAAATTGCCTGCAAACTGGCTTCATTGGGAAGGCTGTGCCGAGATGAGCAGTTCTGTCTAGAATGGCTGCTGCTCATCTTTCTACCAAGATAATCACCCGATAGCAACATGAAAAAGCAGATGTGGCATTTGAAGGGACATTCTGCTTTACAAACTCTAAATGCTTTTCAACTCCAATGTTATTCCCAGTGAACCCAAAAGTCAAAGAAAAAATCACTCTGAAGCTGTATAATGTGAAGACCTGGAGAAAGGTGAGCACCCGACTTTCACCAAAGAGGAGCCCCCAAAGCAAAATACCATATAAATTGGAATTTCCGCTTTCTCTGTTTTCTTCCATACAGTGTCTTGCCTCTTTGCTAAATAGCAAAGATATTTATGCTTACACAGCTGTTGCCTCCCTCTCGGTGCATCCTCTTCTCTAGGCAGGCAAGTCATCATGCGGAATTGGTGGCTCTTTCCATGGCAACAGACTGTGATGTCAGAAATGTGGTGCCAGGAAATTAGATGCTGGGAATCTGAAGACCCAAGGATGATGAGACAGAACAGTTGTTGTAAAAGAAAATGAATCTCAGAAAAGACTGAGGGTCTAATGTGTGCTCTCTGAGGTCTGTTACTGAAAAAGGGTGACAAGAAATGAAACCAGGTGAGGGGAAAGGCATGTGGTGTTCAAGACATGATTTCAAAGGAGAAGTGTGTTGATAAAGACAATTCGCAAAAGGCCACATCCAGATGGCTGGCACTCTGCCACAGTCTGTGGCTTTGATGCCTCACTAAGCCATAGAAGGGTGAAGCTCCAGAGACCCACCGTGTCTCAAGGAGAGAGACGAAGGAGTCAGGACAGAGAGAAAGAGCAAACTCTGCTTTCCTGTCTCATAGAGCAGGAGTGTGGCAATGTTCACAGTTCTGCTGCTTTCAAGGAAAGAGGCATCAGGACCTTGACATCAAGACCACTTGAGACCTGAACACTGAGGATGCTGTGGGGAGAAAGACACCCTAAGAAGGTATCAAGTTTTCAGTGAAATCTTCCAATAGGAGACAATGGGTGGTGGCCCCTAATGTTACTGAAAAGGAATAATCTGGGACTGTTTTGAAATACTCTTCAAATATTTGCCCCCCTCTTTTTTTTACAGGTCTTATATTGAATATGAAAAGGATGAGACCAATACCTGTGAAAAATCATAGATGGAGTTTTAAAATACACATTTCAATAATACAGTATGGATAAATTTGGACTGCATGTGGCTTCTTATGTAAAGGAAAATTTCTTCTCCTTTTAGTAACACATTGTCTGCTGCCTGTGCTTAGCACCTTCTGCCATATGCTCCTTAAAACAAGCTGCTGCAATTCAAGAACTAGCCCTAGTAATTAAGATCAAATGAGCCAGATAAAGAAAATGAGCTGGATGAACCACATGCCCATGGAGCTTAGCTTTCTTATATTTAAAAACAGAAAAGAAAAACTATTTGCCAATGGATGACTCAGAGGATTTATAGGCAATCCACACTCAGGATTATTGTTAACATATTTTGAATTGTTCTCAGCTTGATTGATTAGCTCCCTGGAAATCTTTGCTGTTGGATCCTGGGGCATCCCTATGGAATAAAAATAATGCACTCAAGTTTCAACTAAATGCAATTTATTTTATGAAAAAATATAACATTGAAAAGACTACAAAAGTTTGAGATTAAGCCTTTCAAACCCTTGGAGATATAGCCTCCCATCCTTATATCATAAATAGAGAAGTGAAGTCCTGAGAGAGTGGGCAACTCTGGTCACTGAGCTGGCTAGAGACAGAGCTCAGATTAGAACACGGGATTTCTCACTTACCTACCAGATTAGCAGTTCTCAGCCTGGAGCACGCAGCAGAAATTCCTAGAGGGTTTGTTAAAATACAGATTGCTGGGCACCCCCTCCAGAGTTTCTCACTCAGTAGGTCCAGATTGGGGCCCAAAATTTTGGTTTCCAAACAAGTTCCCATGGAGTCTGATCTACTCACCAGCCTAGGCACCACACTCAGAGAAACACCGATTATACTGGTTTATTTTTTTAGTTTTTATTGATTTGAGAGAGAGAAGAAAGGAGAAGGAGAGAGAGATAGAAACATCGATGAGAGAGAATATCGACTGACCACCTCCTGGATGCTCCCTACTGGGGATCGGGCCCACAACCTGGGCATGTGCTATGACCAAAATTGAACTGGTAACCTCTTGATGCATGGGTCAATGCTCAACCACTGAGCCACATGAGCCAGGACCTTTTTTTTTTTTTTTTACATTAGGGTTTCGCATTGTGTGACAGGACCAATATCAAAATCACTTGGGAGAGGGGTTGCTTATTAGAAATATAGATTATTTGGCATATCTTCAAGTTACTGAATCTGAATCTCTGGAGGTATGATGTTGGTGTCTCCACTGTACACAATTACCCTGGTAATTCTGATACACATCAAAGTTTGATAACTACAATATCTGACCACATTGCTTCCCTTCAAAAAGGTAAAGACTGAACTTCTTGATGAGGTGATAAAATTCACAGTTGTCTGATTTCTACTCATCCTCTCAGATCTCCAAGCACATGACCAAAGGAGTGAAGAAGAATTAAAAACCTGCATCCAAAATGGGAAAATAGGAAATGTGTCATTCCTATGCCAAAAGTTCCTAGGATATTTTTTATGAGATAGTGTGAAAATAGGACTCTTTGGGGCAAGGTGTTAAAGTGCTCTCTCAGCATCTAGAGAAAGCAGTACAGTGTTGGGGTAAGGAAAAAAGTCGTAGTAGAGCCCCATTAATACCCACTGACAGGGGACAAGTTGATATCAGAGCGTGTAAGTTGTGAAATCCCATCCACCACTTTGGATAAGTTGCATCTGTTGGTTTCCATGGTGCTGGCCACAGAAAGTCAGTTGTGCATTAGGATATCATGGCATAGGTAGACAAAGCACCATGTGAGTAAGGTGGAGAAGTGACACCGTGGAGGTCCAGGGGAAAATGTAAGCACCAGCCCAACAGTTTTGCTTGTTAACAATCAGGAAAACTGCTCAGAGACACGGTTCTTCTGCTTAGGGCTCCTATACTATACTATACTATACTAACCTATACTATACTATAGGTTTTATCCACAGTTATCCAGGCTGAGTGGTAATTGAGCTGAAAATTATATCAATCACCTTGGCACTTTAAATCTTGAAGGAAGATTATAACTGCAAATGGGAGTACTGTGAGGGAATCCAGGGAGCACACTATTGCCTGACAACTGGGAAGGCCCAAGTCTGGATGAACTTTTCCAGCATCACTATGGAACCCAAGAATGCTATGCCAAGTCAGCTGTCAGTCATGCATGGTAAAAATAGAAAGATATTCTAAGGCATACAAGGGTTCATAATAAAACACCTATGTAACCTTCCAGAAAACATGGCATATTATAGACAACCAAATGATGAGTATGACAAAGAAAAATTATTCCAATAAGAAAATAGGCAAAATTATAAATGAGCACTTTACATAAGAAATAAAAGTAAACATATGAAGTCCCTAGCTTCACTAAATAAAAAACAAAAAGTAAATTAAAACAATGAAGTGCCAACATTTTCCCCACCATTTTAGCAAAAAAAAATTACATGTAAAAACGTTATAAAGGATACGAGGAAATAAGCATCTATACTTTTCTGGAGGAATTTTAGGCAATTTGTGATATAATTTTTAAAGATGATTTTACAATATGTATAAAAAGCATAAAAATATACCTTTGAACTTATTTTACTTATAGTAATTCTAAATGAGCAATAATAAAAGATATAAAAATATTTACATGTAAGAATGTATATCATAACAATATTTTATTAGTGAATAGTTTACAGTGGTTCTCAATCTTCCTAATGCTGCGACCCTTTAATGCAGTTCTTTATGTTATGGTGACCCCCAACCATAAAATTATTTTTGTTGCTACTTAATAACTGTAATTTTGCTACTGTTATGTCTTAGGTGACCCCTATAAAAGGGTGTTTAACCCCCAAAGGGGTCACGACCCACAGGTTGAGAATAGCTGGTTTAAAACAACTTCAGTATCCAGATATGATGTGGTTAAGTAAATTTTTATGTATACTTAAAATGCACTATTATATAGTCATAGCAGTTACTGAAAATATTTAAAGATTTAAAATATGTTCACAATTTTTAAAAGATAGTTTAGTTTACCAAATCATACCATACGTTTACATAGAAATTTAATATATACAAAAGAAAAAGAGCTAGAAACATATATGCACCAATGTGTTTATCTTTTTCACATTTAGTTTAGTAAAATTATTATTTTGTTTACAAATGTTGTTGGAAAGAGTCCGTGTCTGGTTATATGAATTAGTTTGCATTATTACATTGGGATAATATATAGCCACTAAAAGACAAAAGCAACTCATAGTTATTGGTATGGAATAATAAGAAGATTAAATATTGGGTAGAAAAGATAATGCACAAAACAGTGTGTGACTATATTAAGAAAAAAGACCTCAAAAACAAGACATGCTTTGCTAACAATGAGTCCCTCTCACCCCAAACACATAGAAATAGTAAATAAAATATATTAACCATAATTGCTTTCTATACATCCTAAACTCAAACAAACAAACAAACAAACAAACACAACAACTCAGGTGCTAGAAATTAAGAGGACATGGAAATCAAGTCAGTAAGCCCACAAACTGAGAAAGGTGCCATGACCCAAGAACTACTGAACACAGAAATAGGATTTAAAGACCCAGATCTGAGGTTTTAATGACAGTGTAGGATAGACAATACCATTTTAAATCCACCCAGGGCAATGAGCTGGACAGCATATCCCTCCAATAATCTTAGAACTAGTGCCACTTTCTAGATAGGATGTAAATGTAATATAAAATAATATATCAGTATAAAAACTTTATAGTATAATATAAAAGGTAAAACTATATACTAGGGAATCAAAATTTTGCCTTTTTTTAAAATTTTGGATTAAAAATATAAAAGTGCCCTTAGAGTTGAACCCTCATATGCAGGTTTGAAGTCTGAATTTATAGTGCCCTCACAGTTCAGACATTTCAAGCTACAAAATTAACCTGTAAGAGGTCCTGGATCAATGAACTTACTGGAGCAGCTGACAGAAACAGGTAAAACCACTGTGTTGGGACATTTCTATAACCCTGAGAACCAGGGATTCCCTCTGACACAGGCATCTTGAAAACAAACAAGAGGATTACCATCACAAGAACTTGAGAAAAGAGGATAATCTAAAAAAGACTACAGGGCTTTCAAAATACATAGGACATTAAGAAAATAAAATCATAGTGATGGACAAGGACACTCTGACAAACAAGATTTGTACAGAAGAACAGAGAATGCTAGATGTTAACAGAGTCATCGAAGAAGAGAAACTTTCTAAATGTGGATGAGGTACAATTCTAAAACTGGTTAATAGGAATATATATTGGAGGATATTATACAGAATGCAGTCCCCCCAAAATGATCAACAGACATGGAGGACAGAGTGAGAAGCTCCAACGTGAGTCTGATAGTAGTCCCCCAAAGACGGAAAGGAGCACTGGACAAACAGAACATGTATTCCAGAACTGCGGAGTGACATGAAACTTTACCATGCAGAATATGATGAATAAAATAAATCCACATCTAGCTCAGTGTGAAGTTGCAGCTCACCAAAGGTGGACGAAAACTTGATCATTATCAGTTCAAACGAAGGGGGAAAATGAGACATGATAAATATAAAACAAAAAAAAATGAATGCAACCATATTAGTTACTACAGTTAGAACAAAGGCCCTGAGTAAAAGTCTGCTACCAAAAGGGGTTTTGTGATCTCTAAGTCTTATTAAAACCTATGGCATTGACAGCCCCCCAGGCAGTTCTTTGGCTGTTCAAAAGAAATAAAGCCTTCCTGGTTATTTTAGGGTGCACTGGTCTTTTTCTTTTCAATTACTGAGATCACAAAGGGCTTTGACAATGAAAACTGGGTCCTGATGATTCAAACCCCCCCCCACCATCAAACTTGTAAACATTAAAGGAAATAATGCATATTGTTGGGCAGTACCTGACATATAATACATATGTAACTAGTGTTTGTTTTTAAAAAGCTGCTGAGAGATAACCTGAAGTGTCAACCTTTTTTGTTCATACAACTTTAAGGGAAAGAGACTGCAGCTAAATGTGAAATGAGGGACAACTTAACCCTGAAGACATGTGATTTGAAATCCTGGGGGCTGTCCAATGGGTGAGTTAAGACCACAGTTATTCCATGCTGCCTTCGCTTCCACTGTAGAGTTTGCCCTGTCAGTAACCCAGGCTCAGGCAAGAATGCAGAAACCCATTTGCTTAATTGAGCACAATGACATTCTTTTTTGAGTAACCTCTAGGAAAAGAAGTAAGATAGTCTTTTGTCTTTCATGGCCATATTTGAAAGTTTTGTGGTTTGTTAGAGGAAAAGGTAAGTAAAGGAGGTTGAAAGGCAATGAGAGGCTGAAGAACATAGTAACTCTGAGGCTGTTTCACCCATAAAATTGTATTTGTATTTATATTTCACATTAGACTATAGTGTAGGATTGGACAGCAGGATAATTTAAGGCAAGTATTGAATTTCAGATGCAAAGCCTCGCTTATATGTAGGTGAGGAGGCCACCGATATTTAAGAAATAGAGCAGATATCAATAAAATAGAAAACAGAAACACAATAGAAAAAAAATCAATGAAACCAAAAGATAGGTCTTTAAGAAGGTCAATGATATTGATAAAGCTGTTTTATTAGGAGTATTTGAGTAAAGTGTAAAGGTATTTAAAACCTTCGCAGCTAAATATCTTCTGCAGTCACCCAAACATCTATATTTCTCATCTCATTAAGACATGAAATCACCCTCGCAGGTTTGGCTCAGCAGTAGAGCATAGTCTTGTGGACCAATGAGTCGCAGGTTTGATTCCAGCCAAGGGCATGTACCTCAGTTGCAGTTTCTCTGGCCCTGGTCCAAGGTGTGCAGAAGGCAATCAGTCGATGTGTCCTCTCATGTCAATATTTCTCTTTCTTTCTCTTCCTCTCTCCCCCCCACTCTATCTGAAGATAAATAAAAAAATATCCTCAGGTGAGGATTAAAAAAAAACAACAACAAAAGACATGAGATCTTCTATTAAAATAGAGAAATAAGGTTTTCAAAGAATAAACATAAAATCATTTATAGCCTTTAATATTGTAGGGCTATTATATTACTAGATTTGTGGGAGTCTGAGAGATGGAACAAAGACCACTGAAGTTTTGATGAAGGAAAAGTCTGGGGGATTCAGAGGATACATAATATTCATTCTTTTTTTTTTTTTTTAACTTATCTTTATTGTTGAATGTACTACAAATGTCCCCCATTTTTGCCCCCATTGACCCGCTCCTCCTGGCTACAACTCCTCTCTTGCCCTCCCAACATTATTGTCTGTGTTTATTGGTTATGCATATATGCATATAAGTTATTTGGTTTATCTCTTCCTGTACCCCCTTCCCTTTGAGTTTCATCAGTCAAACAACCAGTATGCACTTCTTTTTTTATCAGAAGTGAGTTTATTGATTAATTATTGTTACAAATGTTTCTCCTTTTCCCCCCACTGATTCCCCCCTCCCCCTCCCTCCCTTCCCTGTCCCCAGTTTGTTGTCCATGTCCACTGTTCATGCATACATGCATATAAGTTCTGGGGTTTATCTCTCCCCCACCGTCCCTGCTTCTGGGGATTGTCAGTCTGAACCCCACTTCCACGATTCTGGGACTACCCGATTCCTCAGACTGTTATGTTCATTATATTCCACAAATAAGTGAGATCATATGATACTTGTCTTTCTCTGTTTGGCTTGTTTCACTTAGGATGATACTTTCCAGGTCCCTCCATGTAGTCTCAAAGGATAAGAGATCTTTCTTTCTTACAGCTGCATAGTACTCCATTGTATATGTACCACAGTTTTGTTATCCATTCATCTCCTGATGGACTCTTGGGCTGTTTCCAGACCTTAGCTATTGTAAATAATGCTGCTACAAACATGGGGGTACATATATTTTTTATGATTGGTGTTTCAGGCTTCTTAGGGTATATTCCTAGAAGTTGAATCACTGGGTCAAATGGAAGTTCAATTTTTAATTTTTTGAGGTAAACCCATATTGTTTTCAATAGTGGCTGCACCAGCCTGCATTCCCACCAGCAGTGTACTAGAGTTCCCTTTTTTCCACACCCTCGCCAACACTTGTTGTTTGATGATTTGTTGATGGCGGCCATTCTGACAGGTGTGAAGTGATACCTCATTGTTGTTTTAATTTGTATCTCTCTGATGATTAGTGATGATGAGCATTTATTCATATGTCTCTTAGCCATTTGTATGTCCTGTTTGGAGAGGTGTCTATTTAGTTCCTCCGCCCATTTTTTAATTGGGTTCTTTGTCTTCCTTTTGTGGAGTTGCATGAACACTCTATATATATTGGAAATTAACCCCTTATCTGATATATCATTGGCAATTATACTCTCCCATACAGTGGGTAGCCTTTTCGTTTTAATGATTGTATCTTTCGCTGTGCAGAAGCCTTTGAGTTTGATGTAGTCCCATGTGTTCATTTTCTCCTTTGTTTCTATTGCCTTAGGTGATGTATCAATGAAAATTCTGCTGCATATAATGTCTGAAATTTTGTTGCCTACAGTTTCCTCTAGGATTTTTATGGATTCATGAGTCACATTTAATCTTTTATCCATTTTCAGTTTATTTATGTGTAGGTGTAAGTTGGTGGTCTAGTTTCATTTTTCTGCATGTAGCTGTCCAATTTTCCCAGCACCATTTATTAAAGAGGCTGTCCTTACTCCACTGTATGCTCTTGCCACCTTTGTCAAATATTAATTGAGCATATTGCCTTGGGTCCACTTCTGGGTTCTCTGTCCTGTTCCACTGGTCTATATAACTGTTCTTGTGCCAGTAACTGTTTGTGCCAGGCTGTTTTGATTACGGTGGCTTTATAGTATAATCTGAAATCAGGTAATGTGATTCCTCCAACTTTGTTCTTCATTTTCAAGATTGCTGTGGCTATTCAAGGTCTTTTTGGGTTCTATATGAACTTTTGAAGTATTTGTTCTAGTTCTGTGAAGTATGCCTTTGGTATTTTGATGGGGATTGCATTGAATCTATATATTGCTTTGGGTAATATGGACATTTTAATGATGTTAATTCTCCCAATGCAAGAACAGGGTATGTTCTACAATTTTTTTTATATCTTCCTCTATTTCTTTTTTCAATGACCTGTAGTTTTCTGCCAATAGGTCCTTAATTTCTTTGATTAAGTTTTTTCCTCGGAATCTTAATTTTTTACTGCGATGGTAAATGGGATTGTTTTCTTAGTTTCTCTTTCTGTGAGTTCATCCTTGGTGTACAAGAATGCCATCAATTTCTTGACATTAATTTTGTATCCTGCTCCTGTGCCAAATTAATTTATTAAGTCTAGTAAATTTTTGATGGAGTGTTTGGGGGTTTTCTACGTATAGTATCATGTCATCTGCAAATAATGACAGTTTCACTTCCTCCTTTCCAATTTGGATCCCTTTTATTTTTTCCTCCTGCCTGATTGCTGTGGCTAAGACTTTTAGTACTATGTTAAGTAAGAGTGGTGAAAGTGGGCATCCTTGCCTTGTTCCTGTTCTTAAGGGAAATGCTTTTAGTTTTTGCCCATTGAGTATGATGTTGGCTGTAGGTCTTTCATATATGGCCTTTTTTATGTCTAGACATGATCCCTCTATTCCCACATTTCTGAGCGTTTTTATCAGAAATGGATGCTGGATTTTGTCGAAGAATTTTTTGGCATCTATTCATATGATCATGTGGTTTTTATTGTTCATTTTATTTATGTGGTGTATCACATTTATTGATTTGCGAATATTGTACCAGCCTTGCATCCCTGGGATGAATCCCACTTGGTCATGGTGGATAATTTTTTTGATGTATTGCTGGAGCCGGTTTGCTAGTATTTTTTCAGGATTTTGGCGTCTATGTTCATCAGGGATATTGGCCTGTAGTTTTCTTTCCTTGTAGTGTCTTTTTCTGGTTTTGGAATTAGAATTATGCTGTCTTCATAAAATGAGTTTGGAAGCCTTCCTTCTTGAATTTTTGAAATAGTTTGAGGAGAATGGGTGTTAGTTCTTCTTTGAATGTTCGGTAAAACTTTCCCATGAATCCATCCGGCATGGGCTTTTTTTGCTGGGAGAGTCTTGATTACATCTTCAATTTCTTCTGTTGATATTGGTCTGTTCAGTTTTCTGTCTTTTCCTAGTCCAGTTTTGGGAGACAATGTGTTTCTAGAAATTTGTCCGTTTTGCTTAGATTGTCGAATTTGTTGCCATATAATTGTTCATAGCAGTTGTTAACGATCTTTTGTATTTCTGTGGTGTCAGTTGTTACTAATCTGTCATATCTGATTTTGTGTATTTGGGTTTTCTCTCTTTGTTTCTTGGTGAGTCTAACTAAGGGTCCAACGATTGTGTTTATCTTTTCAAAAAACCAACTCTTTGTTTCATTGATCCTTTGAATTGTTTTTTTGGTCTCTATGTCATTTATTTCTGCTCTGATATTTACTATTTCCTTCCTTATACTTGCTCTAAGGTTTCCTTTTGTTTTCTCTCTAGTTCTTTAAGTTGTGAGGTTAGATAGTCTATTAGAGATTTTTCTTGTTTGTTGAGGTAGGCCTGTAGTGCTATGATCTTCCCTCTCAGAACTGCTTTCGCTGCATCTCATAGATTTTGAGACCCATTCATTGTTTAATAACATGCTATTTAGCTTCCATGCATTCAAATGTCTTTGTATGTTCTTCTTGCAATTTATTTCTAGTTTCATGCCATTGTGATCTGAGAAGATGCTTGATATGATTTCAGTCTTCTTGAACTTGTAGAGACTTAGTTTGTGCCCTAACATGTGGTCTATTTTTGAGAATGTCCCATGTGCACTAGAGAAGAATGTGAAATCTGTAATTTTGGGGTGTAATTCTCTGTAGATATCTATGAAATCCATTTGGTCTAGTGCTTCATTTAGAGTCTGTGTTTCCTTGCTAATTTTTTGTCTAGAGGATCTATCCAGTGATGTCAACGGGGTCTTGAAGTCCCCTGCTATGATTGTATTGCTATTGATTTCTCCTTGGAAGTCCTCCAGAAGATTTTTAATATATTTTGGTGCTCCTATATTGGGTGCACATATGTTTATCAAGGTTATATCTTCCTGTTGGATAGATCCTTTCAATATTATGTTGTGGCCTTCTATGTCTCTAGTTATGGCCTTCATTTTGAATTCAATTTTATCAGATATGAGTATTGCTACCCCAGTTTTTTTTTCCTTCCATTTGCTTGGAAGATTTTGTTCCATCCCTTCACTTTCAACCTATGTGAGTCTTTTGTTGTTAGGTGGGTCTCTTGTAAACAACATATAGATGAATCATGCTTTCTTATCCAATCAGCTACTCTGTGTCTTTTTATGGGAGCATTCAATCCATTTCCATTTAAGGTGATTATTGACATGTACTTATTTATTGCCATTTTTGTTGAGTGTGGTTATATTTTTCTTTCCATTTCTCCTGCTAATTACAGCAGTCCTTTTAACATTTTTTGCAGTGCTGCTTTGGTGCTAATGTATTCCTGTAGCCTTTTTTTTTTTTTTGTTTGTTTGAGAAGCTCTTAATGTGACCTTCCATGTTGAATGATAGCCCTGCAGGGTAGAGTAGTCTTGGATTCAGATCCTTGTTTTTCATGACCTTGGTTACTTCATGCCATTCCCTGCTGGCCTGTAATGTTTCTTGTGAGAAGTCAGCTGAGAGCCTTATGGGGTTTCCTTTGTAGGTAACCTGTTGTTTATCTCTTGCTGCTTTTAGGATTGTCTCTTTTTCTTTAATTTTTGGCAGTTTGATTACTATGTGTCTTGGTGTGGGCCTGTTTGGGTTCTTTTTAGTTGGGGCTCTCTGTGATTCTTGAACTTGAATGCCTTCTTCCTTCACCAAATTAGGGAAGTTTTCTGTCACTATTTATTTGAATATATTCTCTAACCCTTGCTCATTTTCTTCTTCTTTGGAGACTCCTATGATGTGAATATTATTACCTTTCCAGTTGTACCACAGTTCTGTTAAGCTGTCTTCCTGTTTTTTAATTGTTTTTTGCCTTTTGGCTTTCTGATTGGTTGATTTTTTCTACCCTGTCTTGTAATTCACTGATCCGGTCTTCAGCTTCCTCTACTCTGCTTTTTAGACCGTCCATTGTGTTTTTTTATTTCTGATATGTCATTTTTAATTTGCAACTGTTTGATTTTAAACATTTCTATGTCTTTACTCATGGTGCACATGTCCTTACTCATGCTGTTGAGCTTCCTCAAGATCATGGCTCTGAATTGTAGTTCTGTTAACTTGCTTAACTACACCTCATTTATCTCATCTTTGGTAGAGGTCTCTTGTTCTTGCATTTGGCTTTTGTTTCTGTTTTTCACCATTCTGGCTATCATGGTGGGCTTTGGAGTCTGCAAAATTTCCCTGTGGCTGTTCGCTGTTTGTGGCTCCCTCTCCTGGGTTTGGATGAGGCAGGGAGAACCCACTTTAAGCACCACTGTCAAGTCTTAACTTTCTTCAACTTTTTTTGCCTGGAGGCTATTAGTAGAGGTCACCTGAAGAACCTTGGTTTCTGAATTGCCTGAATACTCCCTCAGGTGCTCAGTGTAAGAGGATATCCTGAGGGTGGGGCAGATGCTAGTTGTTAATGGGACTCAATTAGCATTTCAATGGCCACCAAGTGGGGTTCAATCTCTAAGGGAGGGGCTGCCGTCTCTCTCCAGGACCCTTGGAAGGAGTAAGATGACCACAGTCCTGCGTGTCTGCTCTCCACAAAATCTCTGAGCACCCTCCAAATCCCGAGTGTTCCCACACAGTTCCAGTCCAGTCTGCCTTCACTCTGCTGGAGCCCAAGGTGAGTGGCTGCTGCCAGTTTAGCCTCTGTCCAGACTCTGCATCATAGAGCTGCCTGGGACTTTTAACCCTATGGCACTGCTTCCAGCTAAGGGCGGCCAAGTCTGTGGCACCAGCCGAGGGCGAAGCACTCAGCCGAGTTCGCAGGACTTAGCCGTGGTCGCTGCCTAGGTGGTAGCAGCTTCCCGCTGAGTCCCCTGGTCTCAGCCAAGTCTGTGTGGCACCAGCCGAGGGCTTAGCTCGCAGCCAAGGTGGCAGCAGCTTCCCGCCGAGCCCCCTGGTCTCAACCGAGTTTGTGCGGCACCAGCCAAGGGCGTAGTACTCAGCCGAGTTCACAGGACTTAGCCGCGGTTGCAGCCGAGGCGGCAGCAGCTTGCCGCCAAGCCCCCTGGTCCCAGCCGAGTTCGCTGGTCCCAGCCCTGGCCACTACAGACTGTGGGCTCCCAGCCCCCTCTCGCGTCTTTGCAAGCCTACCAGGATTGAGTCAGTGTCCCCGGTTATGTGGTCCTCCAGGCTGCCTTTCGGTTGCTTCTTCCTGACAATTTGTCTTTATTTTCATTGTAAATCCAGTTTGGTCCTGGGAGATGGTCTGTGTAGCTCCATTCACTCCGCCGCCATTTTTTCCCTCTGTACTTCTTAATCCCTTCACCTTTTTCACCCATTCCTCCAAATGACCTCCCATCTGGCAACCAACAAAAGGTATTTGTATCTATGAGTTTGTTTCTGTTCTGCTTGTTCATTTGGTTTGTAGATTCAATTGTTGATAGATATGTATTTGTTCATATTTTTTATCTTCTTCAAGAAAACCCTTCAGTATTTCATATAATACTGGTTTGGTAGTGATGAACTCCTTTAGTTTTTTTTCTCATCTGGGAAATTCTTTATATGTCCATCAATTCTAAAATAAAGCTTTGCAGGATAGCGTAATCTTGGTTGTAGGTCCTTGCTTTTCATCACTTTGAATATTTCTTGCCACTCCTTTCTGGCCTGCAAATTTTCTTTTGAGAAATCATATGATAGTCTTATGGGAGCTCCCTTGTAGGTAACTAACTGCTTTTCTCTTGCTGCTTTTAAGATTCTCTCTTTGTCTTTAACTTTTTGCCATTTGGATGATGATGTGTCTTGGTGTGCACCTCTTTGGGTTTATCTAGTTTGGGACTCTCTGTGCTTCCTGGGCTTGTTGGTCTGTTTCCTTCACCAAGTTAGGGGTGTTTTCTGTCACTATTTTTTTCAAATAGGTTTTCAATTTCTTGTTGTCTCTCTTCTCCTTCTGGCACCTCCATGATGTGAATGTAGGTACACTTGAAGTTGTCCCAGAAGCTCTTTACAATATCTTTGTTTTTCTTTTTGGATTCTTTTTCTTTTTGCTGTTCTGATTGGGTGTTTTTAGTTTTTTTTTATATTCCAAATCAATGGTTTGCTTTCTGGCTTCACCTACTCTACTATTGATTCCCTGTAAATAATTCTTTATTTCAGTTAGTTTATCCTTCATTTTAGATTGGTCCTGTTTTGTGTTGTTGATTTTCTCACTGAGTTTCTTGAAGTTCTCATTAACTTTTTAAGTTCTCACTAAGTTTCTTGAAGTTTTCACTATGTTTCTTGAGCATCCTTATAACCAATGTTTTGAACTCTGCATCTGATTGATTGCTTATCTCCATTCTGTTTAGTTCTTTTTTTGGAGTTTTGTTTTGTTTTCTCATTTGGGACATGTTTTTTGTCTCTGCATTTTGGCTACTTCCCTGTGTTTGTTTCTATGTATTAGGTAGAGTTGCTATGTCTCCTAGGCTTTTTAGGGTGGCCTATTGTAGTAGGTGTCCTGTAGGGTCCAGTGGCACAGCCTCCCTGATCACCCGCTGTGTCCTCGAGGTGCACCCCTCATGTGGACTGTACACCCTTCTGTTGTAATTGAGTTTTGATTGCTATTGGCACATCAATGGGAGAGATTTACTCAGGCTGATCAGCTGTAAGAACTGGTTGTGCCCACTGACCACTGACCTCTGACTACCTTGGTGGATCACCTGTGCAGGGGCCCACCATACAGAGCAACACTTACTTCAGCATAGCTCTGGTACTCACTGAATCTACTTTTTGAGTGGAGTTGTTAGGTGGTGGTGCTTCTGCTTGTTCTGAAGCTGTCCACTGGGTGTACTGGCTCTGGGTCAAGGTCAGCCACTGCCTGTGTTCTACCTGGGGCCACCATGCATAAACTACAAAGCAATCTGCAGATGGCTGCTTCCTGTGCTGGTCTTGGAAGTGCCCAGGCAAAGCCAAGCTGTGAACCAAGGTTGGCTGCTTCTAGTGCCAGGCCTGGAGCCACTTAACGAGAGGTATGGGACTCACTGAGACCAGATTCTGCTTGTTTGAGAAAATTTAGGAAAATAGGAATCAGTATTCATGACAGGCCAATTCAATGGTAATACTACTGGAAACAGCTTGGGTGGGCCAGAATGTGGGTGGGGCAAACATTGTGAGCCAGGTTGCTGAAGTCCCAGACATGGGGCCATCTGCTGCCCTGAAGAAGGGCTCACAAAAGAACAATAGCCTCCATTAGCATGTCTGTCCAGGAGAAAGCTGCCCCTCTAGTTCTTGCCACAATGCCAAACTCAGTTCTTTCCAGTATATCTCCGGCACATTTCAAGCTGCCTCCCCAATGCTCAGAAAGAGCAAGTTTGAGTAAGTATGTGCTCGGGCCCTTTAAGAGGAACTGCCTGGGACTCCCTCAGCCTCAGTTCCCACTGAATTTTACTGCAAGACGTTATGGAGACTTCTCTTCCTGGCACTGGAACCCTGAGCTGGGTGCTTGGTGTGGGATGGGGACCCCTCAGTCCTCAGGGAGGTCCTTCCCAGCTCAGGTGTCCTCCTGAATTTTTCAGCCACATGTGAGTGTGGGACCAGCCCGTCTGCACTTCTGCCCCTCGTACCAGTCTCGATGTGGCTGCTTCTTTAATTTTGTAGTTGTAGAACTCCTATTAAGCTTGATTTCAGGTGGTTCTGAATGAGGATTGTTCTTTAGTTTTGTTGTAATTTTGATGTGGTTGTGAGAGGAGGTGAGACTGTGTTTACCTACATGCCATCTTGACCAGAAGTTGAAGGCAGGCCCAAAGCAATAGGAAGAATTGTACCTTATGCTATAAGATGACATTGGTTGCATTTCCAGATTGTTTTCTCCTTTTTGGACATTTGGATGAATAAGTGTAGATTGATGTGTGACTTCTGTTGAGCCATATTAATTTTTTTCACCTTTATCTTTAATGTACAATAAGATGCAAAGAGCTCTATCTCTCCATAGACAGAAAGTAGACTATAAAAACCATAGAGAAGTGAGGTTACTACTGGAAGCAGGTGGAAAATACTGTGTGTGAGGTGTGGGATCACACAGGTGTCTACATCTATATCTACAGGCATGTGCATAGGATAAGTCTTCAAATGACTCTCTGTGACATTTCATTGACATTGGGCAACTGAATTGGTGACCAAAAAGTGACATTCTTTTGGAATCCCTGCTTTGGATAGTGAGATGTGTGATGGCCTTACCAAAGCTATTTGAGCCATTAAAAACCTTCAAAGTTTTGCTGCTCATCAGGGGATCCTAGAGGTGAACATATTTGCATCTTAGAGATACTGTGTATGAGTCTTGGCCTATCCTACAGGTTTTGCCCTAGGCTGGAAGACCAGTCTCATGGGATTCAGGTGTAAAGCACAGGTTTCTGCCTGTCAGTTTCCTGGAAAGTGGCATGGTTAATTCTGGCATAAGACCCTGGATCTTGGCTCTTACTTCCTTCCAATTTACCTTAAATTTCTATCAGGTACTCGTATTGAATTGTAACAAGTTTACATTGTCTAGAATTCAGGCTGAAATTATCTGATGGCCCAGATAGGAACCATCTACTTGAGTTAGGCAGGTAAAAAATTGTTTAAATTTACTTTACTTCCAGAATTGAATTCATTGTGGTGACATTGGTTCATGAAAACATATAAATTTCAAGTGTACAATTCAATAAAACATCATCTGCACACTGTATTGTGCACCATCACCCCAAGCAAAGTCTATTTCTGTCCCCTTTTCCCCATTTTTCCCACTTTCACCTACCCCCCAACCCCATTTCCCCCTTTCTATCTGGCTATTACCACACTGTTGTCTCTCTGTGTGTGAGGTATGTGTGTGTGTGTGTGTGTGTGTGTGTGTGTATAGTTTTTTCACTTAATCTCTTTACCTTCTTTCATCCAGCCTCCCAATCCCCTTTCCCTCTGACAGCTGTCAGTCTGTTCCATGCATCCATGCCTGTTTCTATTTTGTCCATCAGTTTATTTGTTCATTAGATTCTACATATAAGTGAGATCATGTGGTATTTGTCTCTCTGACTGGTTTATTTCACTTAGCATAATAATCTCCAGGTCCATCCGTGCTGTCGTAAAAGGTAAGTTTTTTTTCTATGGCCAAGTAGTATTCAATTGTGTACATGTACCACAGTTTTTTATTCACTCATCTACTGATGGGCACTTGGGCTGTTTCCAGATCTTGGCTATTGTAAATAATGTTGCAATGAATAAAGGGGGTACATATATTCTGTCAAATTGTGTGTAGGGTTTCTTCAGATATATTCCTAGAAGTGGGATCACTGGGTTAAAAGGCAGTTAAATTCTTAATTTTTTGAGGCAACTCCACAGTGGTTGCACCAATCTGCACCCCTATCAATAGTGCACGGGGGTTCACTTTTCTTCACATCCTTGCCAGCTCTTATTGTTTGTTGATTTATTGATGATAGCCATTCTGACAGACATGAGATGGTATCTCATTGTAGTTTTAATTTGCATCTCTCTGATGATTAGTGACATTGAGCATTTTTTTATATGTCTATTGGCCATTGGTATGTCTTCTTTGAAGAAGTGTCTATTCAGGTGATTTGCCCATTTTTAAATTGGATTGTTTGTCTTATTGGTGTCGTGTGGTATAAGTTTTTTTTATATATTTTGTAAATTAACTCCTCATTAGATGTATCATTGGCAAATATGTTCTCCCATTCAGTGGGTTCCTTTTTACTTTGTTGATGGTTTCTTTTGCTGTGCAAAAGCTTCTATGTTTGATCGAGTCCCATTTGTTAATTTTTTCCTTTGTTTCCCTTGCCTGAGGAGATATAACAGCAAAATACTGCTATGGTAAATGTCTAAAATTTTACTGCCTATGTTTCCTTGTAGGATTTTTATGGTTTTGCAATTTATATTTATGTCTTTAATCCATTTTGAATGTATTCTTGTGTATGGTGTTAATTGGTGGTCCAGTTTAATTTTTTTGCACTTATCTGTTTAGTTTTTCTGACACCATTTATTAAAAAGACTATCTTTAACCCATTGTATGTTCTTGCCTCCTTTGTCAAATATTAACTGACCAAAATGGCGTGGGTTTATTTCTAGGCTCTCTATTCTGCTCCATTGTTCTTTATAACACTTCTTATGCCAGTACCAGGCTGTTTTAATTACTATGCCCTTGTAATATAGTTTTATATCAGGTGGTGTGATACCTTCAACTGTGCTTTTTTCTCCTCAAGATTTTTGAGGCTATTCAGAGTCTTTTTTGCTTCCAAATAAATTTTTGGAATATTTGTTCCAGATCTATGAGATATGCCATTGGTATTTTAATGAGAATTGCATTCATCTATAGATTGCTTTGGGTAGGATGGACATTGTAATAATGTTAATTTTTGCTATCTATGAACATGGTATATACTTCCCTTATGTATATGTTCCTTAATTTCTTTCTTCAGTATCTTATAATTTTCAAAGTACAGGTTTTTTACCACCTTGGTTAAATTTATTTCTAGGTACTTTATTTTGTTGTTGTTGTTCCAATAGTAAATAAGACTGTTTTCTAGAGTCTTTTTCTGATAGTTCATTATTGGGATATAAAAACGCCACCAATTTCTGGATATTCATTTTGTATCCTGCTACTTTGCCAAATTCATTTATTATATCTAGTAGATTTTTAGTGGAGTTTTTAGAATTTTTCTGTGTACAATATTGTTTCTTCTGTGAATAATGACAGTTTTACTTTCTCCTTTACAATTTGCATGCCTTTTACTTTTTCTTCTTGTTTAATTGCTGTGGCTAAGACTTCCAGAACTATGTTGAATAAGAGATATGAAAATAAACACCCCTGTCTTGTTTCTGATTTTAAGGGAAATACTTTTAGTTTTTGCCCTTTGAGTAGGATGTTGGCAGTGGGTTAGATTGTACTTTTGAAAAAATGAATAATTTTTAAACCAGTACCTAAAGTTGGAGTGACTGCTCTGCATCTGGAGAAGATAGATGTGTGTGTGTGTGTGTGTGTGTGTGTGTGTGTGTATGTGTCTGCACACAAATGTTGGTTTTTATTAGCAAAATAATGCTTTAACAGAAACAATAAAAAGGTCATTATTGAAATTCTCAGTCTGTACCCAGAATGAACATAAAGTGAATAGGGGGGGTACTAAGTGAATTAGTGAGTGAAAAGGGTGGTGAGTGTGAACAACATAGAAAAAGTACTGACTGCCTGGCCGATGTGGCTCACTGGTTGAGGGTCGACCCATGCACCAAGAGGTTACAGGTTCAATTCCCGGTCAGGGCACATGCCCAGGTTGTGGTCCCAATCCTCAGTAAGGGGCATGCAAGAGGTGGCTGATCAGATGGTCTCTTTCATTGATGTTTCTCTCTCTCTCTCTCTCCCCGTCTCTCTTCCTCTCTCTCTAAAATCCATAAAGAAAAAAATATATATATATTTATATATTTATTATTTGCATTGAGAGATTATTTATTTACTATTGTATTTAGATATAGGGGGGCCTGTTTCCAAAAAAAAAAAAACTGGAGGTACTTTATCTCACAGTTTGAAGTTTGAAGGGTAGAGAGCTCCCAATGAAAGGAGTAGTAAGGGGTCCTGGGGCTACAACTCAAGCATTTTGACACCAGATACCATGTTTCCCCCCCCACTATACTTTACAGTCTTCTTTTTTAAAATTAATTATTTATTAATTAAATTTTATTGTTGTTACAGATGATTCTCCTTTTTTACCCCATTAACACCCTCCTCCCCATCCACCCTACCCCTTTCCCAGCTTTGTTGTCCATGTCCATTGGTTATGCGTACATGCATGTAAGTACTGTGGTTTATCTCTTCCCTTCCCCCAAAACCCTCAATTCTGAGGGTTGTCTGTCTGTACTCTACTTCCATGTCTCTGGGTCTACCCTATTCATCAGACTGTTATCTTCATTATATTCCACAGATAAGTGGGATCATGTAATATTGGTCTTTAACTGCTTGGATGGTTTCACTTAGGATAATACTTTCCAGATCCCTCCATGTCATCTCAAAGGATAAGAGATCTTTCTTTCTTACAACTGCACAGTACACAATTCTGTATATATACCACAGCTTTTTTTATCCACTCGTCTACTGTTGGACAACTGGGCTGTTTCCAGATCGTAGTTATTATATATAGTGCTGCTATGAACATGGGGGCATACATATTGTTTCTGATTGGTGTTTCAGGCATCTTAGAGTATATTCCTAAAAGTGGGATCACTGGGTCAAATGACAGTTTAATTTTTAATTTTCTGAAGTAACACCATATTGTTTTCCATACTGGTTGCACCAGTCTGCATTCCTACCAGCAGTGTACTAGAGTCCCCTTTTCTCCACACACTCGCCAACACTTGGTTGATGATTTGTTGATGGCAGCTATTCTGACAGGTGTGAGGTGACAGGTCATTGTTGTTTAAATTTATATCTCTCTGATGATTAGTGACATTGAGCATTTCTTCATATGTCTCTTGGCCATTTGCATGTCCTATTTGAAGAGGTGTCTATTTATCTCCTCTGTCCATTTTTTAATTGGGTTCTTTGTGAAACTTTTGTTGAGTTATATGAATACACTAGATATTTTGGAAATTAGCCCCTTATCTGATGTATCATTGCCAGTGATACTCTCCCATACAGTGTGTTGCTTTTCCAATTTGATGGTTGTTTCTTCTGCTGAGCAGAAGCTTTTGAGTTTGATGTAGTCCCATGTGTTCATTTTCTTTTTCTTTCTGTTGCCTTAGGTGATGTATCAGTGAAAATTCTGCTGCTTATGAATGTCCGAAATTTTGTTGCCTACATTATCTTCTAGAACTGCTATGGATTCACGGGTCCCGTATAGTGTTTTATCCATTTTGAGTTTATTTTTGTGCATGGTGTAAGGTGATGGTCTAGTTTCATTTTTTTGCATGTTGCTGTTTAATTTTCCCTACACCATTTATTAAACAGGGTGTCTTTACTCCATTGTATGGTGTTGCCTCCTTTATCAAATATTCATTGAACGTGTTGTGTGGGTCCATTTCTGGGTTCTCTGTTCCATTCCACTGGTCTATATGCCTGTTCTTTTGCCAGTAAAAGGCTGTTTTGATTACAGTCGCTTTGTAGTATAACCTGATATCTGGTATTGTGATTCCACCTACTTTGTCCTTCTTTTTCAGTATTGCTGTGGCTATTCGGGTCATTTTTGGTTGCATATGAACTTTTGAAATGTTTGTTCTAGTTCTGTGAAATATGTCGTTAGTATTTTGATGGGGAGTGCATTGAAACTACAGATTGCTTTTGGTAATATGGACATTTTAATGTTGTTAAATCTTCCAATTCATGAACAGGGTGTGTGCTTCCACTTTTTTGTATCTTCCTCTATTTCTGTTTTCAATGTCCTGTAGTTTTCTGTGAATAGGTCTTTTACTTATTTGGTTAAATTTATTCCTATATATCTTAACTTTTTTGCCGTGATGTTAGATGGGAATGTTTTTTCAGTTTCTCTTTGAGTTCATCATTGGTGTATAAGAATGCCATCAATTTATTGGTATTAATTTTGTATCCTACCACTTTGCCAAATTTGTTTATTAAGTCTAGTAGATTTTTGATGGAGTCTTTAGGGATTTTTTTACGTATAACCTCACGTCATCTGCTAATAATGACAGTTTCACATTCTCTATTGCAATTTGGATCAGTTTTATTTTTTCTTCACGTTTGATTGCTGTGGGTAAGACTGCCAGTTTTATGTTGAATAAGCGTGGTGAAAGTGGGCATCCCTATTATGTTTCTGTTCTTAAGGCGCATGCTTTTAGTTACTGCCCATTAAGTATGATGTTAGCTATAGGTCTTTCATATATGGCCTCTATTATATCGAGATATGATCCCTCTATTCCAAGATTGCTTAGTGTTTTTATCAGAAATGGATGCTGGATTTTGTCAAATGCTTTTCCAGCATCCATTGGTATGATCATGTGGTTTTTATTCTTCATTTTATTTACGTGGTGTGTCACATATTTTGATTTGCGAATATTGTACCATCCTTGTATCCCTGGGATGAACCCCACTTGGTTATGGTGAATAATAATTTTTGATGTATTGCTGGATTCGATCTGCTATATTTTGTTCAGGATTTTGGCATCTATGTTCATCAGATTTTGGCCTGTAGTTTTCTTTGTACTGTCTTCCTCTGGTTTTGGAATTTGAATTATGCTGGCCTCATAAAAGGAGTTTGGAAGTCTTCCTTCTTCTTGAATTTTTTGAAATAGTTTGAGAAGAATGGGTATTAATTCTTCTTTGATGTTCAGTTAACCTTTCCCATGAAGCCATCTGGGCCTGGACTATTGTTTGCTGGGATAGTCTTGATTACATCTTTAATTTCCTTAGTTGTCATTGGTCCGTTCTAGTTTTCTATCTCTTCCCAATCCAGTTTTGGGAGACTGTGTGTTTCTAGAAATTTGTCCATTTTTCCTAGATTGTTGAATTTGTTGGCATAGAATTGTTCATAGTATTTGTTAATGATCTTTTTCTTTTTTTTTTTTATTTCTGTGATGTCAGTTGTTACTTCTCCTCTTTCATTCCTGATTTTGTGTATATGAGTTCCCTCTGTTTCTTGCTGAATCGAGCTAAGGGCCCATCAATCTTGTTTGTCTTTTTCAAAACCCGCTCTTTGTTTTATTGAACTTTTGAATTGTTTTTTGGTCCCTATGTCATTTATTTCTGCTCTGATATTTACTATTTCCTTCCTTCTACTTGCTGAGGGATTTTCTTTCTGTTTGCTTTCTAGTTCTTTAAGTTGGGAGGTTAGGTAATCTATTAGAGATTTCTCTTGCTTCTTGAGGTAGGCCTGTAGTGCTATAAACTTCGCTCTCAGAACTGCTTTCAGTGCATCTCATAGATGTTGTGTTGTTGTGTGTTCAATTTCACTGGTTCCAGGAAGTATTTGATATCTTCCTTGAACTTCTCAATAGTCCATTTATCATTTAATAACATGCTACTTTGTGTTCATTTGTTCCAGTGTCTTTTCATGTTCTCATTGCAATGGATTTCTAGTTGCATGCCATTGTGACCTGGGAAGATGCTTGATATGTTTCAATCTTCTAGAACTTGGAGAGGCATGGTTTGTGCCCTAACATGTGCTCCATCTTTGAGAATATCCCATGTGCAGTTGAGAAGATTGTGAATTCTGTAGTTTCGGGGTGTAATTCTCTGTAGATATCTATGAAATCCATTTGGTCTAGTGCTTCATTTAGAGTCTGTGTTTCCTTGCTAATTTTTTGTCTAGAGGATCTATCCAGTGATGTCAGTGGGGTGTTGAAGTCCCCTGCTATGATTGTATTGCAATCGATTTCTCCTAGGAAGTCTTCTAGAAGATTTTTAATATATTTTGGTGCTCCTATATAGGGTGCATATATGTTTATCAAGGTTATATCTTCCTGTTGGATACATCCTTTCAATATTATGTAGTGGCCTTCTATGTCTCTAGTTATGGCCTTCATTTTGAAGTCAATTTTATCAGATATGAGTATTGTTACCTCAGCTTTTTTTTCCTTCTGTTTGCTTGGAAGATTTTTTTCCATCCCTTCACTTTCAACCATTGTGAGTCTTTTGTTGTGTGGTGGGTCTCTTGTAAATGACATACAGATGAGTCATGCTTTCTTATCCAATCAGCTACTCTGTGTCTTTTTATGGGAGCATTCAACCCATTTACATTTAAGGTGAGTATTAATATGTACTTATTTATTGCCATTTTTGTTTAGTGTGATTCTGTTTTTATTGCCATTTCTCCTGCTAATTACAGCAGTTCTTTTAACATTTCTTGCAGTGCTGCTTTGGTGCTAATGTATTCCCTTAGCCTTATTTTTTTTTTTGTCTGGGAAGCTCTTTATTTGACCTTCTATTTTGAATGATAGCCTTGCTGGGTGGAGTAGTTTTGGATTCAGATCCTTGTTTTTCATTACCTTGATTACTTCATGCCATTCCCTTCTGGCCTGTAGTGTTTCTTGTGAGAAGTCAGCTGAGAGCCTTATGGGGTTTCCTTTGTAGGTAACCTGTTGTTTATCTCTTGCTGCTTTTAGGATTATCTCTTTGTCTTTAATTTTTGGCAGTTTGATTACTATGTGTCTTGGTGTGGGCCTGTTTGGGTTCTTCTTAGTTGGGGCTCTCTGTGATTCTTGAACTTGAATGCCTTCTTCCTTCACCAAATCAGGAAAGTTTTCTGTCACTATTTCTTTGAATATATTCTCTAACCCTTGCTCATTGTCTTCTTCTTCGGGGGCTCCTATGATGTAAATATTATTCCGTTTCCAGTTGTCCCACAGTTCTCTTAAGCTGTCTTCCTGTTTTTTAATCGTTTTTTCCTTTTAGTTTTCTGATTGGTTGATTTTTTTCTGCCCTGTCTTCTAATTCACTGATCCAGTCCTCAGCTTCCTCTACTCTGCTTTTTAGACCGTCCAATGTGTTTTTTATTTCTGATATGTCATTCTTCATTTCTTCTTGGTGTTTTTTCATTCCCAACTGTTTGGTTTTCAATATTTCTGTGTCTTTACTGATAGTGTTCATGTCCTGACACATGCTGTTGAGCTTCCTCAAGATCATGGCTCTGAATTCGAGTTCTGTTAACTTGCTTCACTGCACTCCATCTCATCTTCGGTAGAGTTCTCTCGTTCTTTCATTTGGCTTTTGTTTCTGTTTTTCACCATTCCGGCTATCACAGTGGGCTTTGGAGTCTGCCAAATTTTCCCTGTGGGAGTTGGTGTTCTGCTGTTTGTGGCTCCCTCTCCTGAGTTTGGATGAGGCAGGAAGGACCCGCTTTAAATACCACTGTCAATGTTAACTTTTCTGGTTAGAGTTGCTAGCCCAGGGAATGGTAGTTATCCTGTAGCTTTTTTGCCTGGAGGCTATTAGTAGCGGTCACCTGAAGAACCTTGGTTTCTGAGTTGACTGAAAAACTCCCTCAGGTGCTCAGTGCAAGAGGTTTTCCTGAGGGTGGGGCAGATGATGGTTGATAAAGGGCCTCAACAGTGGTAACTGTTTGTTATGGAGCATATGATGGTCATATGATTAGTGGGGGTTCTGAATTCTTTTTTTTCTTTCCTTTTTTTCTTTTTTCTACATGCAGGCGGTCACCCTCAAGTTTCTGCGAGGTGGCCACTAGATGGGGTGGGACCTCTTCCCATCGCATAGGCTTCCTGGCCACCTGCCCATTTGGCCATGCTCCCTGTGACCACACCCGAGCCACTGAGCTGCCCTCCCACAGCCCCTGTGCTCCTCCTGGCAGTTCCCGACCCCGCCGGCCTCCCTTCTGCAGGACAGACCAGGCAGAGAAAGGACACCGCGTAGGAAAGTAAGTCCCGCTTCTTCCCCAAGCACCGCCTGGCAGTGTCCTCGCCCTGGGGTTGTTACAGGTGGGAGGCACTTTTCACCTAAAGATGCAGGATCTCAATTCTGGGGTGAGAAGGCCGCTCTGCCTCGGGGAGGGGAGAGTCAGTGCACACGAAGCACTAGCCTGGCTGCCCTCCTGGTCAGAGGGCTGGCTCGGTCCTGAGGGGATCATTAACTGCCGACCTCCGCCCACTTCGCCTCCCCTCCTCCATGCCCACTGCCTGAGCCTCTGCCCGGGCACCGCGGTGCCGTCCTCCGGGGCTGGCGGACTCTACCCCACCCGCTCTGCTGTTCTCCTGCCGCCGCTCTTTGCTCTTCGGGCTGCAAGCTTGGGTAAGACCCCCAGGAAGACCACTTCACATAACTTCCCTGGCAGGGCTACCTGTCCCCATCTGGGGGACAGCTCATTCTGAGGTGGGCAAGTGTGAGCAAGTAGTGTGTGAGTGTGGTGTTACCACCCTCCCAGAAATTACTTTCTTTGGGGGAGATTGGACCATTCTCATAGTTTGAAAACCCGACTTGTTTGTGGCTATGAGGGACACTAGGGAGGAGGGAAGGATGGAACCTAGAGAAGCTAGCTGTTGAATTAGTGCAAATGTTTCTGTGCTCAATCTATTGACTGGGTTTCTCGCAAAGCATAGCATGATACCCAAATTATATTAGATGTTTTTTCCCAGTTTCCCTTGCATAAATCTATAATCTGATTTTAGTTTTTTTGTATTTATAAGTAATCTCAAAGATTCGTGTTTTTCTTTTCTTTTTTTTTTCTGGTCACTTATTTAAATTTTATTGTTGTTACAAATGATTCTCCTTTTTTACCCCATTGAGACCCTCCTCCCCATCAACCCCACCCCATCCCCAGCTTTGTTGTCCATGACCACTGGTTATGCGTACATGCATGCAAGTGCTGTGGTTTATTTCTTCCCTTCCCCCACCCCATCTTCTGAGGATTGTTAATCTGTACCCTACTCCCACATCTCTGGGTCTACCTTGTTCCTCAGACTGTTATGTTCATTATATTTCACAAATAAGTGAGATCATATAATATTTGTCTTTCTCTGCTTAGTTTGTTTTGCTTAGCATTATACTGTCCAGGTCTCTTCATGTTATCTCAAATGATAAGCGATCTTTCTTTCTGTCTTTTTTTTCTAGTGCTCTTTTTTTGTTTTTAATTTTATTTTTGTTACAGATGTTTCTCCTTTTTTACCCCATTGACAGCCTCCTCCCTATCCCTTCCACCCCATTCCTGGATTTGTTGTCCATGTCCATTGGTTATGCGTACATGCATGTAAGTTCTGTCGTTTATCTCTTCCCTTTCCCCACAACCCTCTCTTCTGAGGGTTGTCTGTCTGTACCCTACTTCCACGTCTCTGGGTCTACCCTATTCCTCATTATATTCTGTACATAAGTGAGATCATGTGGTATCTTCATTATATTCTGTACATAAGTGAGATCATGTGGTATTTGTCTTTTTCTGCTTGGCTTCTTTCGCTTAGGATAATACTTTCCACATCCCTCCAAGTCGCCTCTAAAGATAAGAGATCTTTCTTTCTTACAGCTGCATTGTACCCCATTGTGTATATGTACCACAGCTTTCGTATCCATTCATCCACTGATGGACACTTGGGCTGTTTCCAGATGTAGTTATTGTGAATAGTGCTGCTATGAACATGGTTGTACACATATTCTTTCTGATTGGTGTTTAAGGCTTCCTAGGGTATATTCCTAGAAGTGGGATTACTGGGTCAAATGACAGTTTAATTTTTAATTTTTTGAGGTGACACCATATTGTTTTCCATAGTGGCTGTACCAGTCTGCATTCCCACCAGCAGTGTACCAGAGTCCCCTTTTCTCCACACCCTTGCCCACACTTGCTTGATGATTTGTTGATGGCAGCTATTCTGACAGGTGTGAGTTGACACATCAATGTTGTTTTAATTTGCATCTCTCTGATGGTTAGTGATGTTGAGCCTTTCTTCTTATGTCTCTTGTACATTTGCATGTTTTGTTTGAAGAGGTGTCTTTTAGCTCCTCTGCCCATTTTTTGCTGGGTCTTTGTCTTCCTTTTGTTGAGTTGTATGAGTACTCTATATATTTTGGAAATTAACCCCTTATCTGATGTATCATTGCCAGTGATGCTCTCCCATACAGTGGGTTGCCTTTCCATTTTGATGGTTGTTTCTTTTGCTGTGCAGACCCTTTTGAGTTTGATGTAGTCCCATGTGTTCATTTTCTCCTTTCTTTCTGTTGCCTTAGGTGATGTATCAGTGAAAATTCTGCTACGTATGATGTCCAAAATTTTGTTGCTTACATTTTTTTCTAGAATTGTCATGGATTCATGGGTCCCGTTTAAGTCTTTTATCCATTTTCAGTTTATTTTGTGTATGCTTTAAGTTGATTGTCTAGTTTCATTTTTTGCATGTTTCCCAACATCATTTATCAAACAGGATGTCTTTACTCCATTGTATGGTAGTGCCTTCTTTGTCAAATATTAATTGTGCATAATGTCTTGGGTCCATTTCTGGGTTCTCTGTTTTGTTCCACTGTTATATATGAATGTTCTTGTGCCAGTACCAGGCTGTTTTGATTACAGTCATTTTGTAATATAACCTGATATCTGGTATTGTGATCCCACCTACTTTGTCCTTTTTTTTCCAGATTGCTGTGGCTATTCGGATCATTTTTGGTTGCATATAAACTTTTGAAATATTTGTTCTAGTTCTGTGAAATATGTCATTAGTATTTTGATGGGGATTGCATTGAATCTACTGATTGCTTTTGGTAATATGGACATTTTAATGATGTTAATTCTTCCAATCCATATACAAGGTATGTGCTTCCACTTTTTTATATCTTCCTCTCTTTCTGTTTTCAATGTCCTGTAGTTTTCTGCAATTAGGTCTTTTACTTGTTTGGTTAAATTTATTCCTATATATTTTAACTTTTTTGCCGTGATGGTCGATGGGAATGTTTTTTCAGTTCCTTTTTGATATTAATTTTGTATCCTACTATTTTGTCAAATTCGTTTATTAAGTCTAGTAGATTTCTGATGGAGTCTTTAGGGTTTTTTATATATAGTATCATGTCATCTGCAAATAATGACAGTTTCACTTTCTCTCTTACAATTTGGATCTCTTTTATTTTTTCATGACGTTTGATTGCTGTGGGTAAGACTGCCAGTAATATTTTAAATAAGTGTGGTGAAAGTGGGCATCCCTGTCTTTTTTCTGTTCTTAAGGGAAACATTTTTGGTTACTGCCCATTAAGTATAGTGTTGGCTATAGGGCTTTCATATGTGGCCTTTATTTTGTCGAGATATGATCCCTCTGTTCCAAGATTCCTTAATGTTTTTTATCATAAATGGATTCTGGATTTTCTCAAATGCTTTTTCAGCATCCATTGATATGATTATGTAGTTTTTATTCTTCATTTTATTTATATGGTGTATCCCATATTTTGATTTGCGAATATTGTACCATCCTTGCATCCCTGGGATGAATCCCACTTGATCATGATGAATAATTTTTTTTTTTTTGATGTATTGCTGCATTCAATTTGCTAGTATTTTGTTCAGGGTTTTGGCATCTATGTTCAACAGGGATTTGGCCTGCATTTTTTTTTTTTTTTTTGTAGTGTCTTTTTCTGGTTTTATAGTGTGAATTATGCTGGCCTCATAAAACGAGTTTGGAAGTCTTTCTTCTTCTTAAATTTTTTGAAATAGTTTGAGAAGAATGGGTGTTAGGTTTTTTTTGAATGTTCGGTAAAACTCCCCCACGCAGTCATCTGGGCCTGGGGTACTGTTTGCTGGGATAGTCTTGATTACATCTTTAATTTCCTTAGTTGTCATTGGTCCGTTCTAGTTTTCTATCTCTTCCCAATCCAGTTTTGGGAGACCATGTGTTTCTAGAAATTTGTCCATTTTTCCTAGATTGTTGAATTTGTTGTCATATAATTTGTTATATGGCATAGTATTTGTTAATGATTTTTTTTCTGTCATGTCAGTTGTTACTTTTTCTCTTTCATTTCTCATTTTGTGTATTTGGGTTCTCTCTCTTTGTTTTTTGCTGAGTCTAGCCAAGGGTCCATCAATCTTCTTTATCTTTTTCAAAACCAGCTCTTTGTTTTATTGATCCTTTAAATTGTTTTTTTTTTTTTTTCGGTCCCTATGTCATTTATTTCTGCTCTGATATTTACAATTTTCTTCCTTCTACTTGCTGTGGTGTTTTCTTTCTAGCTCTTTAAGTTGTGAGGTTAGATAGTCTATTAGAGATTTCTCTTGTTTCTTGAGTTAGGCCGGTAGTGCTATGAACTTCCCTCTCAGAACTGCATTCACTGCATCTCATAGATGTTGTGTTGTTGTGTATTCTTTTGCATTGGTTTCCAGGAATTAATTTTTTTTTTCATCTTCTCGGTAGCCCATTTATTGTTTAATAACATGCTATTTAGCCTTCATGTGTTCCAATGTCTTTTCATGTTCTTGTTGCAATTAATTTCTGCTTGCATGCCATTGTGATCTGAGAAGATGCTTGATATGTTTCAGTTTTCTTGTACTTGGAGAGACATAGTTTGTGTCCTAACATGTGGTCTATCTTTGAGAATGTCCCCTGTGCAGTTGAGAATATTGTGAATTCCGTAGTTTCGGGGTGTAATTCTCTGTAGATATCTATGAAATCCATTTGGTCTAGTGCTTCATTGAGAGTCTGTGTTTCCTTGATATTTTTTTTTTTTTCTACAGGATCTATCCAGCGATATCGGCAGGGTGTTGAAGTCCCCTGCTATGATTATATTTCTTCTTTGAAGTTCTCTAGAAGATTTTTCATATATGTTGGTGCTCCTATATTGGGTGCATATATGTTTACCAAGGTTATGTCTTCCTGTTGGATAGATCCTTTCAACATTATGTACTGGCCTTCTTTATCTTTAGTTATGGCCTTGATTTGGAAACCTATTTGATGAAATATGAATATGAATATGAATATCCTATTATTAACATCACTGTTTTAAGCCTGCCAAATAGATTGTACTTAACCTAACTTCTAGCTGACTTTGAAGTACAATACGTTACACTAAGAATAAAAGAGCAAATTCTTCATTTAAATCCTTACCTACTTCAGATTAGTGACCTCTGCATAGTCTTTATCTGTTAGAGGAGTTTAAGATAGCAACTTCTATGTAATACCCAAGTGGGAGAAGAGTCTTCCTTTTAGTCTTTTCATTTTAGCCTTGGAGGTAATTTACAGGTGAACACTTCAGCATGCAAATAGAAATTTCTACACAGACAAACAGGATATTAACTTGCTATATCAAATTAGCAGGTTAAATAGCTTAGAGTTCTGATGGTGAAAGTCTGCCTGTGCTATATATGAACAGCTGTCACACTTGCTGTATATGATGAGACTGCAAATAGAGTCAAACTTCTTCAGAAAGATATTGATATCTTTTTCAAAATAACCATGGGTGGACTGCAGAACAATATGCTTTTGTTAGTTGTTTTAATTTGTAAGCATTTTTATTAAAATGCTAGTTATCATTAAACTGAGGTGTAAAACAATTTAATTCTTTCTTCTTATTTAACAGATGAGATTTTATAGTCTGGGTCAGGCAGTTTGGATTGGCAGTGAGTTAGTCTGTGTCATCGACCAGAAATCGAGCAAGGGCTAGGCTAGTTAAAACTATCAATGGGCCTGATTCTTTATCTCAAAACTTTTAAGATCTTTATCATTAGGGATTCAAACTTTATCCATTTCATTCCAAGCACAAGCCCTATGCATGGGGTACAAATAAAGTCATATCTCTGATTTTTCTAACTAGTTATTTGGGATCTTGAAGTCTTCAACTGAGCAGAAAAATCTGTACTTTCTGGGACCTATCTTCTGTATTCTCCCCTTTAAGTTTTTCAAGAACCTAAAGGGTTTCCTGAGTCCAAGGGAGACAATCCTCTTGAACAAATAAAATAGAGAGTTTAAAAAGGATATTCTAAGTTAAGCTTTGAGCATCTTGTTTGAAATTTTTGGCTAGCAGGTGTTAGAACCATTCCAAGCTGTCAGAGAGATTCAAATAATGCTGCAGGTAAAGATCAGACTTTCCTTTCTTCTTTGTTACCAGTTCTGTACCCCCAACACAACTGATTCAGGAAGATCGATTTAATTGACCAGTGATGCTGTAGTTAACAAGTGGTTGACCCAAGATTTGACCCTCAACCTGCTTGTCTCCCAAGTGCATTCTGTTGTCCCTCAACATACACTGATAAGTTTCTGTGTAGCACTGGAATTGAGATAGAGATGCAAATCAGATCAACTCAGAAAGTCAATTCTACTTGTATATTGACTCTGATTTAGAGTTTTCTTAGGAAGCCTAGTTAGTCCAAGCATTTGTCTTCATATACTTGACAGTTGCAGTGACAACTAGTACCTTGTTTTTCCCATCAAAGATTTTAGGGCACAGCCCAGTTATCTGTGGCCATGGAACCAAAGGTTTCACCTAAGCAAGACCTAGTCAGACAAGTGTTTTTTCGGTATAATGATATCTACTTTTCAAATGAATTACTTACCTATAAGTAAAGAATATCTCTGAATAGAACATGAATTAATTAAATTCAGCATCTGTTTAGAGGATATTGCTAATTGATTTCTGAATAACTAACTTTCCAGTCTGGTTTTCCTTTCAGGCTAGTACCTTTGCCTAGTTGTATTGTTTTCTTTTTTCCCTAGAGTCCTTTTTCCATCTTCCATGACTTTTCTAGATTTCTTTTTTTTTTTTTTTTTTTGGTGTTTCTCTCATTGTGTTATTTTTTCCACTTCTGCCAACTATGTATTTTTCATATTTCTATAGACAGAATCAAAGGCACATAGAATTTAATGGATTTGAGAAATCTTAGCAATTATTTAATCAAAATACCCTCTAGTACTTCAACCTGTGTTTAATACACTGGCCGAGTCAGGGATTGTTCACATGAAGAATCTGAAACTCGGATTAAAGTGACACATTTGGATATAGTAAGTTGTGGAAAGAAGATGTAAACTCAGGTTTGTAAGCCTAATGCTTTTCCTTTTTTACCATCCTGTATGTGAGTGTTTTAATAATAGAAAAATGAGGAGTGGGCCTCATGAATACAGTGGGAAGGATAAGAATGGATTTAGTGGGGAAATCCCAAAGTTTCAAGAGAAAAATCCTGGGTTGGGATAGGAGTGAGAGTTATAGGAAAAGATGAGAATATTGGGGCTTATGACAAGTTAAAAATAAATTCTAAGAAGAAAGATCACAGGATGTTGGGAGTTGTCTAGAAAGGCAGATTAAAATAAGAATCTCAAGGGAGTCCTGAAGAGGTTGCTGCTCTTTTGTTTATTTGTTGAATTGGAAGAAATTCTAAATTTCTTTAGAAATATGTTAAAAGAATTTGAGCCAGTTGAAAGATTCTTATTATCGGAAACAAGACTGTGGTATCATCTATCTGAACCACAACTTACAGAGTAGGGCTTAGATCTTCTCGAGTCCTAGGGGACTGAAGATTGCTGAACTCCATAGATCTGTGGCCCAAGACAGGTGGCTCCTCAACTCTACCTCTTTTCCCAGTTAGGTGATGACCTTCCCATGTATAGGAGACTCTGAGCTGTCGAATTAGGTTGGGAGTTGGATAGTTGGTAACATGCCTATTTTGGAGTGGATGACTGAGACTTCATGTAGCTTGTTTTCCAGAAGCAGGGAAATAGAGAGTTCCTACTTTTGGTCATTCAAGCACATCCTTGTTTCAAAAGTCTGTGTCTTTATAAGCTGAAGATTCCCTGGTCAGAGACTGATCTGGAATTGGGAATGCGAACAGCATATATATATGTTTGTTCTTTGACGTTTGAACATTTAACTTTCAACCATTTTAGGCAACTTTCTGTATAGCTTTAGGGTAAAAGGAAGTGATTCACCTTAGTAAGTGATTTCCATGCTAAAGCATTAGACTACCATAGATTAGTTTTTGAAGCAGGGACAGATGATGGGGAAAGGACAGTGTATCTTTCTCCCTTGATTTATTTAGATGATCAGAGTTGTTTCATTTCAAGTAACAAATGTTATGTCTTGCATTAATTGGATTTTTACTTCAGCCTTTATAAATTTTTGTGAAAACAAGTTAATTTCAAGCTGTGCAAATATTTTGGCTGTCACTTACTCATAGTGTGTTTTCATTAAATAGGTCACAGGTTCGGAGAAGTAGAAGCAGAAACAGATAACTAAAAGTTTTTATTAAACGGAGGCCAAATTTTAATTATATCAAGAAATTTCATTTAATATGCAGTTGGCTGATCTTTCAATTAAATGATTTGTTGCTTTATTAAAAAAAATTAACTCACTCATTTTTGTATATATTATTTTTTAAAAGGCTTACATAAAACGACAAAGGTTTCAAGGTAAAGTACTCTCTCGTGAAATTAATTTTTCTGCTCTTTATTTAGTTTTGTGTAGCACTTACTCTTAAAATTTAGTACTGGTCTACCTACCATTACTTTGTTTGTAATAGAACATTTCTTTCTTTTATTGTATAATCTCTTTTATATGAAAATGTGAGAGTAAGTGAATCTGTAGACACACATATCGGATTAGTAGATGCCAGAAAGTGTGGTAGAAAGAATAGGGAATGACTGCATCACGGGAATAGGGTTGCCTTTCAGGGTGATGAAATGTTTTGGGACTAGAAAGAGGTGATCATTGCACAGCGTTGCAAATGTACCAAACGCTACTTAAGTTTTTACTTTAAAATGATTAATCTTATGTCAGTGAACTTTACTCACTAAAAAAAGAAAACACTCTCATAATAATCAATACATAAAATGATCAAGCAAAGATCAGGCTACACATTTTAAAACAAACCAATTGGGCTCATTTAAAACATGTCATCTGGTGAAAATTTAGATGGTTATT
The DNA here is from genome assembly GCA_037176705.1 of Molossus alvarezi. NCBI lineage: Eukaryota > Metazoa > Chordata > Mammalia > Chiroptera > Molossidae > Molossus > Molossus alvarezi. The sequence goes on from CM073885.1 coordinate 123,317,689, forward strand.
TTGAGACTTATCTAGTTTCTTGAGGTAGGCTTATATTGCCATAAATTTTCCTCTTAGAACTGCTTTTGCTGTGTCCCATAGATTTTTTTAAGTTGTCATGTTATCATTTTCATTTCACTCAAGATGTCTGTTAATGTCTTTCTTGATCTTACTGTTAACTCACTCATTATTTAGTAGCATGTTATTTAGCCTCCATGTGTTTGTGTGTTTTTCAGGTATTTTTTGTCATTGATTTCTAGTTTAATACCATTGTGGTTGGAGAAGATATGTGAAATTATTTAAGTCTTTGTAAATTTATTCAGGCTTGTGTTATGGCCTAACGTGTGGTCTATCCTGAAAAATATTCTATATACACTTAAAAAAATGTGTATCCTGCAGTTTTGGGGTGTAATGCTCTGAAAATACCAAATGAATTCTCTGAAATGCTCTGAAAATATCAAATACATTTTGCCAGGTATTAAACATATTTGTCTGTTGTTTACTTCTTTATTTTTTTGGAAGATTAATTCACTGATGTCAATACAGTAGTAAAAACCTCTACTATGATTGTTTCAATATTTGCTTTATATATTGGGGCTCCTATGTTGGGTGCATAAATGTTTACAAGGGTTATTTTCTCTTGTTGCATTGATCCTAATATTACTATGTAATGACATTCTTTTTCTCTTGGTTTAAAATTTTTTTGTCTGTTACAAATATTGCTATACTGACTTTTTTGTTTGTTTGCATATGCACAAAATACTTTTTTCATTCCTTTTTTTCCATCTGTGTGTATCTTTCCTTCTGAGATGGTTCTTTTGTAAACAGCACATGTAAGGGTCTTATTTTTTTTATCCATTCATCTACCTATGTCTTTTGATTGAATCTTTTATCCATTTACTTTTTTAATTTAAATTCTCACCCAAGGATATATATTTTTCCATATATATTCAGATAGAGTGGGAGGGGGAGAGAGAAAAAGAGAGAAACATCAATGTACGAGAGACACAGTGACTGGTTGCTTCCCGCAGGACCCGACCAGGGCCAGGGACCAAACCTCAACCAAGGTACGTGCACTTGACAGGAATTGAACTTGTGACTCTTTGGGGGCTGATGCTCTAATCACTGAGCAAAACCAGCCAGGGCATAAGCCATTTACTTTTAAAGTGATTATTGATGGGTACACACTTATGCCATTTTATTTTTTAAAATTTTGTTTTCTCTCCCCAACTTTTTCTTTTTCTTTATATAGAAGTCCCTTACATTTATTGTAATATGTGTTTGTTGGTGATTGAACTCCTTTAGCTTGCCTTTCTGATAGCCCTGATGGGTAGAGTAGTCTTGGTTGTAGGCTCTTCTTTTTCATCACTTTGGATATTTGTGCCAATCCCTTTCTGGCCTGAAATATTTCTGTTGAGAAAGCATCTAACAGTCTTATAGGAGTTCCCTTATAGGCAACTATCTGTATTTCTCTTGCTGCTTTTGAGATTCCCTCTTTGTTTTTAGTCTTTGCCACTGCAATGATAATGTAGGTCTCTTTGGGTTCATTTTGGTTGGGACTCTCTGTGCTACTTTTATGTGTTGTTCCTCCTCCCCAGGTTAGAAAACTTTTCAGCCAGTCTTATTTCAAATGAGTTTATAATTTTTTTGCTCTCTCTGTTCTTCTTGTACCTCTGTGATGTGGATGTTGCTATGCTTCATGCTTGTCCCAGAAGTCCTTTAAACTGACACTCTTAAAAACACAATTCTTTTCTCTTTTTGTTTCTTTAATTGGGTGTTTCCTAATACCTTGTCTTCTAAATCAATGATTTGATTCTCTGCTTCATCTAATCTGTTCTTGATTTCTTCTAGGGTATTCTTTAATTCATTTATTGTGTTCTTTACTTCTGACTGTTTTCTTAATAGTTTTTTGTACTTTTTCATGCCTGCCATCTATTTGATGAAATTTTCACGATGTTCCTTGTGCATCCATGTAACCATTCTCTTGAACTCTATATCTCATTGATATCTTGCATCCTTTACCTTTATTTCATTTCTGGAGTTTTCTCCTATATTTTTTATTTGAGGCATGTTTCTTTGTCTCTCCATTTTGGCTGCCTCAGTGTAGTTATATCTGTGTGTTAGGTAGATCTTCTATGCCTTCCAGTCTTTGTAGGATGCCTTTATGTAGTAGGTGTCATGTGAGGCTCAGTGGCACAGTCTTTCTGATCACACACACAGCATGTCACTCGTGTATGTTATGTAAGTCATCCTTTTTCACAGGATGCAAAGTAGCATGGCAGGCAACATGAAGTCAGGATGGTGGGGCTAATGCATTCTCCAGGCTGATGCCCGATCAAAGGGAATGCTCAACCCAGAAATGATGGCACCTGAGGGCAGTGTGGGAGATGGACTCAGCACAGGAAGGGGACTTTGGATGCCATCTCTTCAGCTCTTTCTCCAGAGATGCACACAACAGTCTCTCCTTAGAGGACTCAAGTCCATTCCTAACTACTCTTTTTTTCATAGGCCAATAATGAGTGATGGGAATGAAATATGTGTGCTGGCCCTTTATGAGGACTCCAGGATTTCTAGCAGACTCCTGTCACTCACTGGCAGACAGAAGCCCTGATCATTTTTGCAGAGAGATGTTATGTGGGTTTGCCTTCCTGGCTCTAGTGGTCCAGGCTGGGGTGCTCAACATGGAGTTGAGACCCCATGTTTCTCTGGGGGGGACCTGTGCAACTATGATTCTCAACCACCACATGTGGTTGTGGGGCCAGCCCATTTTTATCTCCACCCCTTCTACCAGTCTAGCTGTGGCTTCTTCTATAAATCCTTGGTTATAAGACATGTGTTCAGCTGGTCTTCAGTTGATTATTTAGGTTGGTAGTTGTAATTCCAGTTTGGTCCTGGGAGAGAGGGTGTGTAACTTTCACCTCGATTGCTCTATCTTGGATTCTACCCCAATTCCCCCAACTTATTTCAATGCACTGTAGGGGTTCACTTTTTAAGATATGATGAGGTGAAATATTTTAAGTGAGAAAGCCTTTATAACATTCAAAATTATTTACTAATTTATTTTTGGTAGATTTAACATCTAATAAATTGTTCAGTTCAAACAGTAACAAAATTAGGTTTGAGGATACATGTTCTTGATTTAATTTAGACTAAGGTACGTTACTTTTTATGATTTAATTACAATCTAGTGATTTGGGGGTAGCTAAACATAGACTAAGAATTCTAACCATTAAATTTTGATTATGTTCTAATTTTTCCTTGTCCATACTTGATTACTTAATAATACAGTTATTTCACATACATGCAGTCTGACAGAACAGACACCTGAAAATCAAAGTAAAGAAATTCAGCTTTCACTTGTGTATCTGAAAAAAAAATGTCTCATGACTCAGAAATAAATAAGGAATGTGACTGAGATGATGTATCTACATATTCAGGACATCTTTCCGTGCAAACATCTGTGGAAGGATGGATAAAACAAGACAAATCAGAGCAGAGGAAGAATGTACAACTTATTCCAAATGAGTTAAAGCAGAATTTTGGTGAAATTTGTGAAAGCTACAAAAGTACTGCTTGTCCTGAGGAAAAGACACTACATGATAACTCTAAAGAAGGAACAAGCTTAAGACAAATACCTTCTAATATGACAAATAATACACCTGATTGTGAGGAAAAAGATGCATTTGGAATGTCTGTCTCTGCAGGATTCCAAACAAAAAGAACCTGAACCAAAAGAGCCTGCTCTCAGATATGTTTTTTCATCTAATTCAGACTCCAGGCCCTTGGATGATACTTCCTGGTCATTTTCTAACCTTTGTTTAAATTAAAAGAAATTACACTCTAAAAACAATCACAAACCAGACACTGAACACAATTTTAAACAAAAGGAGGAGACTTTTTATAAAGGTGAAGAAAAAAATGTAAGGAAGTCAGTTAAATTTGAAGTGAAAGAAGACCAAGAGTTTGATATGCAGATGACAAAAAATATGAACCCAGATACCACTAATTGGAAATCCGGCATCAGACATACGTCTGAGTCCAGTGATTCACAAAGCCTTTTTGGTTTGGCGCTTGCCTACTGTGATCGAATAAAATACACAATTCAAATAAGAAGGTGGAATAGCTCTGCCATCACAAATACTCATACTCATAAGGAAACAAAGCCAAAACCAGACGTGTTGCAGAAGCTGTTATATGTAGACAGTCGCAGTGCTGGTACCTGTGAAAGCTTGGAAACTGAATTAGAAGATGCAAGTTCCTGTCCACCAGATAGTGAGAGAACACCTCACATATATGTCAGTGAAGAATTACAGCAAGATATGCAGAGGTGTAAGAGTGACATAGACATGTTCAAACGAGAGCTCCTGGCTTTGAAGAAGGAGAAAGTTCAAGTTCAGAAAGAGGTAGAGAGTCACGTGCTGCTACTCTTTGATTTTTCTCTTTATCAATTTTCTCCTTTGTTCTGATTTTCCACTTCTAAAAGGAGTTTGTGTGTAAACTGAGGTTGTCTAAATATGTAATTATGTGCATAAATAGATTATTTCTGTCATAGAAATGATAGAAATTGAGGAAAACATCATGTTTATTTCTTAACTAATTTACTACTCTCTGTCCGTCTTCCCTGTTTTCTGGGAAACTAATTTAGCTATATACTATGTGACTTTCTGAATCAGAGAAAAGTATAAAGAAAATTGCTTTAAAAATGTAATAAGCACTTGGATTTTTTTTAAGTCCATTGGCCAAATATCAGTTGCGTGCCATTAACAATAAAGTGGGAAGAAGCCAGGACTGAAAGAAGGGATAGAAATAAATATCCCAGCTAAACTTCTTTATCTTTGTGCTTTAATGTGTGGTTTTCTAGGCTCTACTCAAAGCCTCGGAATTTACAATCCCAACATGATCATTGAGATATATTTCTATTTATGTATTTTATTTTTATTTTTAGTTAAAGTTTACATTCGATATTGTAGTAGTTTCATGTGTACAGCATAGAGGATCGATAATCATATACTTTACAAAGCAGTCCCCCTGGTATTTCAAGCACTCACCTGGCTCTACATGTAATTATTTAATATTATTGAGATATTTTTTACAATAAACATATATACTTTCACATATACTTTTTATCACCACTTTAAAATGTTTCTGGTGAGTCAAACTTTTACATTACATTGTTTAATAAGTGTGGTATGGCTATAGAAAGGAACAAAATCTTATCATGTGAAACAGCATGGATGGACCTAAAGTGTATTTTGCGAAGTGAAATAATTCAGACAGACAAAGATAAATACCATATGATTTCACTTATATGTAGCATGTAAAAAGCAAAATAGACAAAATTAAAACAGACTCATAGACAACAGGGATCAGATTGATGGTTGCCAGAGGGAAGAAAGTTTAGGGGACTGGGGAAAGAAGGTCAAGGCATTAAGAAGTGCAAATAGGGAGTCACAAAATAGTCATGGGGATGTAAAGTACAACACAGGGAATATGGTCAATAGTATAGTAATAAATATATGTGATGCCAGGGGTTACTTGAGATATCAGGGGGATCACTTTGTAAAGTATATGAATGCCTAACCATTATATTGCACAGCGAAAATTAATATTAAATGTAAACTGTAACTGAAAATTTAGAAAAAAATTTTAAACATGGAATAACTTCCAAAAGCAAAAGCATTTTAAATTTTGACATGCATGATTCTTATCACATAGGTTGCATAAATTATTTGCAATAAAATCAGTAGTCATCTCTAAAGAAGAAAACTGAGTTTTTGAGTGCATTAACCCTTAAAGAGAAAAATTGGAGATGTTTTTCTCCTTTAAAAGAAAAAGTGGATGAGCCCTTTCATTACCTAAAGCATTAAATTATTTTCCCAAAGTCATACTAAATTTATCTAATGGATGAATTTTCTGTTCATTTATCTGACTCAGCATTATAGAATGTACCATCGCTTTTGTTGCCATGAAATGCTAGTGATACATCTTTAGAACTTTGGACAGATCATTTAACCTTGGCTTTATTTTCATTATCAGTAAAAACAGGGCTAAAGTGAGCAATTACTTCTATATCCTCTAGCTATAAAACTATACAAGTATTGTATGTGCAATTTGGGCAGCATTACTCATTCTCCACAATTCTACAGTAACTAACAGTTCATCAGTTTCATTCTGCTCCTGTGTTGGGGTAAAATTTCATTTATATATTCTATGACTGCCATCACTTTTTTCACACCCTCAAAAATCTTAAACATTAACTGCGGACCTCCGCCCACTTCACCTCTCCTCCTCCATGCCCACTGCCTGAGCCTCTGCCCGGGCACCGCGGTGCTGTCCTCCGGGGCTTGCGGACTCTGCCCCACGCGCTCGGCTGTTCTCCTGAGGCCGCTCTTCGCTCTTCGGGCTGCAAGCTTGGGTAAGACCCCCAGGAAGACCACTTCACATGACTTCTCTGGCAGGGCTACCTGTCCCGTCTGGGGGACAGCTCATTCTGAGGTGGGCAAGTGTGGGCAAGTAGTGTGTGAGGGTGCTTTTACCACCCTCCCAGAAATTACTTTCTTTGGGGGAGAGCGGACCACCTCATGGGTTGAAAAGCCGACTTGTTTGTGGCCATGAGGGACACTAGGGAGGAAGGAAGGATGGAGCCTAGAGCAGCTAGCTGTTGAATTATGAAAATATTCCTGTGCTCAACCTGTTGACTCGGTTTCTCGCAAGGTATAGCATGATACCTAATTTAAATTAGAAGATCATCCCCAGTTTCCCCTGGGTAAATCTATAATCTGTTTTTAGTTCCTTTGTATTTATAAGTAATCTCAAAGATTCACTTTTTGTTTTGTTTTTGTTTTCTTTTCTGGTCACTTATTTAAATGTTATTGTTGTTACAGATGATTCTCCTCTTTTACCCCATTGACACCTCCTCCCCGCCAGCGCCACCCCATCCCCAGCTTTGTTGTCCATGTCCATTGGTTATGCATACATGCATGTAAGTTCTGTGGTTTATCTCTTCCCTTCCCCCACAACCCTCTCTTCTGAGGGTTGTCTGTCTGTACCCTACTTCCACGTCTGTGGGTCTACCCTATTACTCAGACGCCTGTGTTCGTTACATTCCACAAATAAGTGAGATCATGTGGTATTGGTCTTTGTCTTCTTGGCTTGTTTTGCTTAGGATAATGCTTTCCAGGTCCCTCCATGTCATATCAAAGGATAAGAGATCTTTCTTTCTTACAACTGCACAGTTCCCCATTCTGTATATGTACCACTGCTTTTTTATCCATTCGTCTACTGATGGACACTTGGGCTGTTTCCAGATCTTACCTATTGTAAATAGTGCTGCTACAAACATGGGGGTACATATATTTTTTCTGATTGGTGTTTCAGGCTTCTTACGGTATATTCCTAAAAGTGGAATCGCTGGGTCAAATGGAAGTCCAATTTTTAATTTTTTGAGGTAACACCATATTGTTTTCCATAGTGGCTGCACCAGTCTGCATTTCCTCCAGAAGTGTCCTAGTGTCCACTTTTCTCCACACCCTCGCCAACACTTGTTGTTTGATGATTTGTTGATGGCGGCCATTCTGACAGCTGTGAGGTGACACCTCATTGTTGTTTTAATTTGCATCTCTCTCATGATTAGTGATGTTGAGCATTTCTTCATATGTCTCTTAGCCATTTGTATGTCCTGTTTGGAGAGGTGTTTATTTAGTTCCTCTGCCCATTTTTTAATTGGGTTCTTTGTCTTCCTTTTGTGGAGTTCTATGAGCACTCTATATGTATTGGAAATTAACCCCTTATTTGATATGTCATTGGCAATTATGCTTTCCCATACAGTGGTAGTCTTTCCGTTTTGATGATTGTATCTTTCGCTATGCAGAAGCTTTTGAGTTTGATGTAGTCCCATGTGTTCATTTTCTCCTTTTTGTCTATTGCCTTAGGTGATGTATCAGTAAAAATTCTGCTGCGTATGATGTCTGAAATTTGGTGCCTACAGTTTCTTCTAGGATTTTTATGGATTCATGAGTCACATTTAAGTCTTTTATCTATTTTGAGTTTATTCTTGTGTAGGGTGTTAGTTGATGGTCTAGTTTTATTTTTCTTCATGTAGGTGTTCAATTTCCCCACACCATTTATTAAAGAAGCTGTGTTACTCCACTGTATGCTCTTGCCACACTTTGTCAAATATTAATTGAGCACATTGCCTTGGGTCCATTTCTGGGTAATCTATTCTGTTCCATTGGTCTATATGCCTGTACTTGTGCCAGTACCAGGCTGTTTTGATTACAGTGGCTTTGTAGTATAACCTGAAATCTGGTACTGTGATTCCTCCAACTTTTTTCTTCTTTTTCAAGATTGCTGTGGTTATTAGAGGTCTTTTTTGGATCCACATGGACTTTTGAAGTATTTGTTCTAATTCTGTGAAGTATGTCACTGGTATTTTGATGGGGATTGCATTAAATCTATAGATTGCTTTGGGTAATATGGACATTTTAATGATGTTAATTCTTTCAATTCATGAACATGGTATGTGCTTTCACTTTTTTATATCTTCCTCTATTTCTTTTTTCAATGACCTGTAGTTTTCTTCGAATAGGTCCTTTATTTCTTTGGTTAAGTTCATTCCTAGGTATCTTAATTTTTTTGCCACAATGGTAAATGGGATTGTTTTCATAGTTTCTCTTTCTTTGAGTTCATTATTGGTGTATAAGAATGCCTTCGATTTCTTGATGTTAATTTGGTATCCTACTACTTTTCCAAATTCATTTATTAAGTCTAGTAAATTTTTGATGGAGTCCTCAATGTTTTCTATATATAGTATCATGTCATCTGCAAATAATGACAGTTTCACTTCCTCCTTTCCAATTTGGATCCCTTTTATTTTTTCTTCCTGTCTGATTGCTGTCGCTAAGACTTCCAGTACTATGTTCAATAAGAGTGGTGAAAGTGGGCATCCTTGCCTTGTTCCTGTTCTTAAGGGAAATGCTTTTAGTTTTTGCCCGTTGAGTATGATGTTGGCTGTAGGTCTTTCATATATGGCCTTTATTATGTCTAGATATGATCCCTCTATTCCCACACTGCTGAGCGTTTTTATCAGAAATGGATGCTGGATTTTGTCAAAGGCTTTTTCGGCATATATTGATATGATCATGTGGTTTTTATTATTCATTTTATTTACATTGTGTATCACGTTTATTGATTTGCAAATATTGTACCAGCCTTGCATCCCTGGGATGAATCCCACTTGGTCATGGTGGATAATTTTTTGGGTGTATTGCTGGACCTGATTTCCTAGTATTTTGTTCAGGAATTTGGCATTTATGTTCATCAGGGATATTGGCCTGTAGTTTTCTTTTTTTTGTAGTGTCTTTTTCAGCTTTTGGAATTAGAATTATTCTGGCTTCATAAAATGAGTTTTGAAGTCTTACTTCTTCTTGAATTTTTTGAAATAGTTTGAGGAAAATGGGTGTTAGTTCTTCTTTGAATGTTCAGTAAAACTCCCCCGTGAAGCCATCCGGGCCTGGGCTTTTGTTTGCTGGGAGAGTCTTGATTACCTCTTCTATTTCTTCTGTTGTTATTGGTCTGTTCAAGTTTTCTCTCTTTTCCTGGTCCAGTTTTGGGAGATTATGTGTTTCTAGAAATTTGTCCATTTTGCTAAGATTGTCAAATTTGTTGCCATATAATTGTTCATAATAATTGTTAAAGATTTTTTTGTATTTCTATGGTGTCAATTGTTACTTCTCCTCTTTCATTTCTGATTTTGTGTATTTGGGTTCTCTCTCTTTGTTTTTTGGTGAGTCTAGCTAAGGGTCCATCAATCTTGTTAATGTTTTCGAAAAACCAGCTCTTTGTTTCATTTATTATTTGAATTGTTTTTTTGGACTCTATGTCATTTATTTCTGCTCTGATCTTTACTATTTCCTTCCTTCTACTTACTCTGGAGTTTTCTTTTTGTGTGCTCTCTAGTTCTTTAAGTTGTGAGGTTAGATAGTTTATTAGAGATTTTTTTTTTATTTCTTAGGTAGGCCTGTAGTGCTATGAACTTCCCTCTCAGAACTGATTTCACTGAATCCCATAGATTTTGTGTTGTTGTGTCTTCATTTTCATTGGTTTCCAGGAAGTTTTTAATTTCTTTTTTGATCTCCTTGGTAACCCATTCATTGTTTAATAATATGCTATTTTGCTTCCATGTGTTCAAATGTCTTTGTATGTTCTTCCTGCTATTGATTTCTAGTTTCATGCCATTGTGATCTGTTAAGATGTTTGATATGATTTTCGTCTTCTTGAACTTCTAAAGTCTTAGTTTGTGCCCTAACATGTGGTCTATCTTTGAAAATGTCCCATGTGCACTTGAGAAGAATGTGAATTCTGTAGTTTTGTGGTGTAATTCTCTGTAGATATCTATTAAATATATTTGGTCTAGTGCTTCATTTAGAGTCTCTGTTTCCTTGCCAATTTTTTGTCTATAGGATCTATCCAGTGATGTCAGCAGGGTGTTGAAGTCCCCTGCTCTGATTGTATTGCTTTTGATTTCTCCTTTGAAGTCCTCCAGAAGATTTTTGTTATATTTTGATGCTCCTATATTGGGTACATATATGTTTATCAAGGTTATATCTTCCTGTTGAATAGATCCTTTCAATATTATGTAATGGCCTTCTTGTCTCTAGTTATGGCCTTCATTTTAAAATCTATTTTATCAGATATGAGTATTGCTACCCTAGCTTTTTTTCCTTTTTGTTTGCTTGGAAGATTTTTTTTCATCCCTTCACTTTCAACCATTGTGAGTCTTTTGTTGTGCGTTGGGTTTCTTGTAAACAACATATAGATGAGTCATGCTTTCTTATCCAATCAGCTACTCTGTGTCTTTTTATGGGAGCATTCTATCCATTTACATTTAAGATAATTATTGATATGTTCTTATTTATTGCCATATTTGTTTAGTGTGGTTCTATTTTTCTTCCTTTTTCTCCTGCTAATTACAGCAGTCTTTTTAACATTTCTTGTAGTGCTGGTTTGGCGCTAATGTATTCCCTTACCCTTTTTTTTGTCTGAGATGCTGTTTATTTGACCTTCTATTTTGAATGATAGCCTTGATGGGTAGAGTAGTCTTGGATTCAAATTCTTATTTTTCATGACCTTGATTACCTCATCCCATTCCCTTCTGGCCTGTATTGTTTCTGTTGAGAAGTCAGCTTAGAGCTTTATGGGGTTTCCTTTGTAGGTAACCTGTTGCTTCTTTCTTGCTGCTTTTGGGATTCTCTCTTTGTCTTTAATTTTTGGCACTTTGATTACTATGTATCTTGGTTTGGGCTTTTTTTAGTTCTTCTTAAATGGGGCTCTCTGTGCTTCTTGAACTTGAATACCTTTTTCCTTCACCAAATTAGGGAATTTTTCTGTCACTATATCTTCAAATATATTCTGTAACCCTTGCTCATTTTCTTCTTCTTCGGGGACTCCTGTGATGCGAATGTTATTACGTTCCCAGTTGTCCCACTCTTCTCTTAAGCTGTCTTCCTGTTTTTTAATTATTATTATTATTTTTTTGGTTTTCTGATTGATTGATTTTTTTCTACCCTATCTTCTAATTCACTGATCTGGTCCCCAGCTTCCTCTACTCTGCTCTTTCGACTTTCCAATGTGTTTTTCATTTCTGATATGTCATTTTTAATTTATTTCTGGTGGTTTTTAATTTCTATCTGGTTGATTTTCAACATTTCTATGTCTTTACTCATGGTGCTCATGTCCTTACACATGCTGTTGAGCTTCCTCAAGATCATGGCTCTTAATTTGAGTTCTGTTAACTTGCTTAACTGCATGTCATTTTTCTCATCTTTGGTAGAGTTCTCTTGTTCTTTCATTTGACTTTTGTTTCTGTGTTTCATTATTTCAATGCAATCCCCATCTAAATAACAATGACATACTTCACAGAACTAGAACAAATATTTCAAAAGTTTATATGGAACCAAAAAAGACCTCAAATAGTCACAGCAATCTTGAAAAAGAAGAGCAAAATAGGAGGGATCACATTACCAGATTTCAAGTTATACTACAAAGCCATTGTAATCAAAACAGCCTGGTACTGGCACAAGAACAGGCATATAGACCACTGGAACAGAACAGAGAACCCAGAAATGGACCCAAGGCAATATGCTCAGTTAATATTTGACAAAGGTGGCAAGAACATACAGTAGAGCAGAGACAGCCTCTTTAATAAATGGTGTTGGGAAAATTGGACAGCTACATGCAAAAAGTGAAACTATACCATCAACTTATACCATACACAAGAATAAACTCAAAATGAATAAACAGACTTAAATGTGACTCATGAATCCATAACAATCCTAGAAGAAACTGTAGGCAACAAAATTTCAAACATCATATGCAGCCATATTTTCACTGATACATCCCCTAAGGCAACAGAAACAATGAGAAAAATGAACACATGTGACTACATAAAACTCAAAAGGTTATGACAGTAAAAGATACAATCATCACAATGTAAAGGCAACCCACTATATGGGAGAGCATAATTGCCAATGATGTATCAGATAAGGGGTTAATTTCCAATATATATAGAGTGCTCATACAATTCAACAAAAGGAAGACAAAAAACCCTATTACAAATGAGCAAAGGAACTAGATAGACACCTCTCCGAACAGGACATACAAATGGCTACGAGACAAATAAAGAAATGCTCAACATCACTAATCATGAGAGAGATGCAAATCAAAACAACAATGAGGTATCTAACACCTGTTAGAATGACCGCCATCAATAAATCATCAAACAACAAGTGATGATGAGGGTGTGGAGAAAAGGGGACTCTAGTCATCTGCTGGTGGGAAAGCAAACTGATACAGCCACTATGGAAAACAATATGGCGTTACCTCAAAAAATTAAAAATTGAAGTTCCATTTGACCCAGTAATCCCACTTCTAGGAATATACCCTAAGAAGCCTGAAACACCAATCAGAAAGAATATATGTACCTCCACGTTTGTAGCAGCACTATTTACAATAGGTAAGATCTGGAAACAGCCCAAATGTCCATCAGTAGACAAATGGATAAAAAAGCTGTGGTACATATACATAATGAAGTACTATGCAGCCGTAAGAAAGAAAGATCTCTCATTTTTTGAGGCGACATAGAGGGACCCGGAAAGTTCGATTCTAAGTGAAACAAGCCAAACAGAGAAAGACAAGTAAGTATCATATGATTTCACTTATTTGTGGAATATAATGAAAATAAGAGTCTGAGGAATGGGCTAGTCCCAGAGATGTGGAAGTTGGGTACAGAACAGGGTGTGGTGGGGAGGGATAAACCATAGAACTTATATGCATGTATGCATGAACAATGGACATGGACAACAAAGCTGGGGAGAGGGCAGGGAAGGAGGTGGAGTGGGGAATCAGTGGGGGAAAAGGAGAAATATCTATAACAAATATAAATTAATTAATTAAATTAAAAAAATGTAGGAAGGGTTAAAACTACTAATGCATGTTAACAGAGACTCACAGATTTGAAACATAATATATGGACTAAAGTGAAACAATCTTAACTTATAATTAAATAATTCCACAGAAAAGATAGATAATTGTTGACCCAATAAACTCCCTGTGTTGTGTGTGTGTGTGTGTGTGTGTGGTTTTTTAAAACTTTTATTTGCTTTTTTTCTATTTTGATTTATTTCATGAATTTTCTTTTTACATGAAAGATACTGGTACATCTTTCTCTGCCATTCAAAAGTAGCTTCATATAGAAGCTTTTCAGAGAAATCTAGTCTCTCTCAAGCAGGTAATTTTAATAACCTAATTAGATTGTCTGAGAGGTTCACTGTTACAATGATAGACCATATAAAAATACCCAGACTGTCACCTGAACACTCACCATAGCCAAATTTGCATTTTAATAGTTGCCAGAATGTATTTTTTTTTTGCTTTTGGGTCCACTGCATCATGCATTCATTTAGTCTTTTGTAAAAGAGAAATCTGTAGCAAAATTGCAGAAAGCCTTTTTAATTCATTTTTTTAATGAATAATGCCATTTGGCATTTTCTTTGATAATCATGGTTTGCTGGAATGGATAGCATACACTTCTCTTTTGGGATTACTACAGCCCTTTTTAAGCTTGAATATGCCTTGGGCGTGAAACAGAGGTACACATGAGGTTAAGTACTTACATGAATACCAAAATAGAAGTATTGGGGTGCATAACGAATTTGCTTACTGGAGATTGAGTGTGAAATGAGTTTAATCATGAAATAATATTTTAACAGGATGTATAGACCAAGTTATGGTTTCACATACAATGTGAATGAAATAATTCAGGCAGTTTCCCAGACAATATAGCAAATAGTAATTTCCAAACTATGTTTTTCTTTGTCATTTGTATACTTTTATGGGTCAGAGTTTAAGTCATTTTAATAAATGTTTATTGATTGGCTACATAGGTCCTGTTACTGTGTTAAAAACCGAGAATATAGGCAGGCATAAAATGTAATTTCTAACTTTAGGATTTATATCACATCAGAGTAGTCAGACAGGTATCTAGCTAACTATGATGCAATGTGTTAAGTGGTATAATTGAGACATAACAAGTACAATCACAAGTATATTGTCAGAGCAACTCTTTTCTCAGGAAGGGACATCTGGTCAGATTTTATAAATCATACAACATCTGAATTGAGAATTGAAGCCCGGGTGGATTTGTGGTAGGTGCAGAGGATGTGAAAGCATTTCAACAGGGGGAGCACTGCAAGTAAAATCACTAGGTCAAGGAAATCCACGGGTGATGGTGAGGATGAGAATATGGAAGGCAGTCTGGGGTGCACTGGGAAGTGCGGAGAGACAAGGCTGCGAAAATAAGATGTCAGGATCAGCTTCTACTGAAATTTGCCTTTATAGACATAAACACCAGGATCTGACAATCTGAGGCCCATGATAATTTCTGGAACAATGTATGTGTACATCTATTGTTTAGAAACAGCTGCCAGTTAATACCAGTAATTGTTTGAAAATTTAGAATCAGAATATGGTTTCAAATTAGTTTCCGATCCTGGTATTTCCTTTTTATATTATTAGCTGTGGTATATCACAAGAGTAACATAAATATAAGCAATGAGGATGATAATTATGTAAATTTAATAGGGTTTTTAGGAGTATAGGTAAAGAGTTCAGTCTATTGTTCAATCAAGGACAAAGGATTCCAAGTTCAATTAAGTTTGGGAGACTAAATAATACATTTCCTTTTATAAGAGTCACATTCAGAATAAAGTCCTGAAAATCCATTTTCAAATAGACAATCTTATTTAACTTTGTTAAACTCAGTTTTTTTGTTTTGTTTTGTTTTTTAGCAAAAATACATATTATTTTCTTAACATAAAAGTCTATTTTCTTTCTATGGAACTAATTTACCAAAGGTGTACTTCTTGGATCATATAAGACTCTATAAATATTTCAAAGGTGGGTGTCATTAGGTTAAGTAATGACACATATCAGAGATGCACTATTACCAAGCACATATGTGAACCATGAACCAGTCCTTTGTGCATTTTTTCTCAAATCCAGTCCTCTGTATAACAGGGGGCTGACCCTTTAGCTACATTTTCCATCTTGCTGGGCAGCAGACTTGTGGCTGAGTTGAACCACTCACAGTAGAAAACAGGGGTGAAAAATTAGAGGGTGGAACTAAGGAAAAAGCCAAGGTCTGTCTCCTCCTTTCTCTAGCAATTCCTGTACCCCCACCCCCACCTTGGCTCCAGCTCTGACTGCACACGTTCTAAGTGGCTCAGCCAGTCCCTAGGTGCCCTTATCACTACTTCCTCACTTTATCATATACTTAGAGTTTGTAGTTTCTCCTGCTAAGGCTAAGACTTCACCACTTTCAAGTTGACTTCATAGCTCTTTCATTAGCAGTGTGATAAGCCATTTCAAACATTTTCAGAGAAGTTTCCACTTTCCTAGTTGGACCCTGATTGACACAACACTGTAGAAATGTCTTCACAGTCATTAGATTTGTACAATTACTTAACAGGTTGTTAGCATTTTTCCTTTCTTACAAATAAAAACATATGTAGAATACAGAGTTTGTAATTCTACTATTTTACTAAATCCAAACCCAGTGCTACTCCATACTTTAAAAAAAATGCCATTTGCAAAAGCCCTCTGTACAAAAGCAAAGAGAACATGAATAAAGGCTGCTTGAACTCTCAGATAATTGTAGTCATCTCTCTTATTACCAAGATGCCTAGTAATTCTCATTCCCACTCAACTTGGAGAATCTTGCCCTTAATATCTTCTTCAACACCATCGACAACTTCATGCCTTTATCCTAAAAGTCAGAATGTTAAGACATTTTCTCCTGTGAGTCCAGGTTTTTAGGATACAAATGCTACCTATAGATTGTTGTGAGCTACTTGAAGCTATATGCAAACATATAAAAGTGACACAACTGAGAGATTGCCACAAAGTCTGGTATTTCTCCTTATGTGTTTCAATCTGTGAAAAGAAACAAAGCTAGCTGAGTGTTATATGTATATTTCTTGTCTGCCAACAAAGCGCTCTTGCCATTTGGTGCTAATTCTATGGAGATAACATTAAATGGTCTCTGCCTTCTTTTGGAAATGGAACATATTTTTTCTCTTTTGTGTTAGAGAAAAATGACAAGATATTAGGAGATACTGAAAGAGGACTACTATAATTCATTTTCATCTAGGTATTTTATAGTGTTCTCTTTCACTGTATTTTACCACCCACTACTCAATGACATAATTAAAGCACCAAAATCACTTCTTTCCAATATCCCTAACAAGTTTGACTTAATAGGAACAATATCTGCAATACTTAATGCCAAATCTCTAATTCTTTATTGCTTTTAATTCATGTCTAATAATAGTGATCTCATATTTTCTCTCTTTTCTCTTTTAGTTTTATTTAGTAACAATGATGGTATATATTTCACTTCTTTTGGTAAATCGGCAGACAAAATGCTTTTCAATGACATCAAAATGCTTTTCAAAGTCTCAAAACAGTGACTTCAAGGTTACGTTTTGAGCAAAAGACATTCACTGAAAATATAGCTGTGTTTTAGATATTGACTTTTCACAGTTTTGATAATTTTTTTAAAACATTATTTTCCAGAGATGATAAACTTTGAACCATGTTGGAAATCTTTGGTTTTTATTTGTAAGTTTTTTAGCCATTGAACAAGATGATATTTTATAAGATTAAAAGTCCCATAATTTTGGGAAGGTAACATTAGTTTTCTAATATTTAATGTATCCCAAAATCCCTTGTGAGAAAATGATGCACATGTAAGATTTATCAACTACAAAGCGGAAGTTGTTAAACAGCACAAGTATCATTCAGGTTTCAGGTGAGGCAGTTCCAAACATGGGCAAGGATGGAGTGTCACCAAAATGCAGGCCAGAAAAAGAGCATTTAGTTAGCATTTGAACAAGAAAAATATGTTTATATTTGATATAATTTTAACACTTCCATTGAACCTACCCTTCAAATACTCATGTTAATATAGTTATATGCAAATGAGCAAACACAGAATGAGAAGCAAGCAAGTTACATGGTTGTACAGAACCAATCAAGAAACATTATTCCTGTTGTTCTAATAAATTACATTATCAGATCAATAAAGTCTCATTTAGCCCATAAAATTTATCTTCAAAAATATGTATAAAGATGTATTTATGTTTTACAAGTTAATGTTGAAATCCCATAGACTACTTTGTTCTTTAGGGAGGTATTAGAAAATTTTTCTTTTTTAGTGGAGCTAATTAATTATAACTCCAAACTATATGTATATTTTTATGCCTGCAGTTTGTATATATAGCATGTTTTGAGCCTACATAGTATATTTTAGGCAATAATTTATTCAATGTAGTAAAATAGAAATGATAGTTATTCTCCAATCAGAGAAGAATCTAACTATCTAATGTTCAGTACAAGTTAAAAAAAAGACCTCAAGTGGTTCTATGCTGAGTTCATGTTTGAACTCTAGAACTTACTGTAGTATATGTTACTTTGTTTTTATTTGTATTTAAGTACAGTTGGTATACAATATTATATTTGTTGAGTTATACAATACACTGACTCAACATTTATATACCTTACAATGTGACCACCTCACTAAATTTATCCATCATCTGTTATCATGTAAATTTATCCCAATAGTATTGACTATACGTCCCTTCACCCTCTTTACCCCCCCCCTTTGGCAATCATCAGTTTGATCTCTGTATAAGTCTGTTTTTTTATGTTTGTTTTATTTTCTTAGATTCTACATACAAGTGAAATTATACAGTCTTTATCTTTTTCTATTTGACTTATTTCATTTATCATAATACCCTGTAGGTCCATCCATGTTGCCACAAATGGCAAAATTTTATTCTTTTTAATTGCTGATTAATATTCCACTGTATATATACCACAGCTTCTTTATCCATTCATCTATTGATAGACACTAAAGTTGCTTTCTTGGTTTTTGTAAATAATGCTGCAATGATCATAGGGGTGAATATATCTTTCAAACAAGTGTTTTCTTTCCTACAGTTAAATACCCAGAAAAAGGATTTCTGGGTCCTATGGCAGATCTATTTTTAGTTAATTTAGGAAACTCCATACTGTTTTCCATAGTAGCTGTACCAATTTGCAGTACACCAACAGTGTATAAGGGTTTCCTTTTCTTTACATCCTTACCAACACTTGTTTGTTGACTGTTTGATAAGAGTCATTTTGACTTGTGAAGTGGTATCACATTGTGATTTTGATTTGCATTTTCCTGATGACTAGCAATGTTAAGCATCTTTTCTGCTGGCCATCTATATGTTTTACTTGGAATATGTGGTTTATACTCTTCAATGTTTCTACTTTGGAGATTATCTAAAATAGCTCCCTCATAATACCATTAGAACATTAAAGAAGATATAATTTACAGGGCTCAAAAGATGATAAAAATAGTAGTTATTTTTTAATCATTTTTTATTCAAGTTCTGCCTAATCAATAAAGTTTTTCTTCAGTACACTAATGCGAATGATCTTTGTGGCATTACCAGATCAAAATTCTTACATATTGGTGAATCACAACAAATAAAATATTATATTCATGTTTATTTAGAGGCCACATTTAATCTAAAGAAAATAATTATAAGGTAATTTATTCTCAGAATTTTACTTTTCAAAGTAATGTCATTTTTTATACAGTTTGTCAAATATTTAATAGTAAATGTGTTCTTAATGTTGATATGGATATGAGTTTTTATTTTATAAAATAAATTACAGAGTCTCTTGAGATGGCCTTCATACGTACTTTTTTAGAGGTGTAACTGTATATATTTGTGTGAAGATAGGGCCTGAAATAAAAGTGTTGGTAGGGATCGAGGAAGTGTAATCTGTCAGAGAGATTTTATTAAAGTACAGAACATCTATGCTCTTTTTGGTTTGTAAGATCTCCATACTTAAACCAAGGTGGCTATAATCTTGAATATAGTCCAAAGCTAATAAACAGAAATGGAAAATGCAGAGGGATTACAGGGAATCAAACTATATTTACATGTGGTAATAACTAAAATGAGAACACTCCATGTGGTAATAATTAAAGTTATCTTTTAGAATTCTCAGCCTCCTGGATTCGGAAAGCAATCAGAAGAGCTATGTATTCCTGTTGGGTAAAATGTTCTTTTGTACAAGTGTTAGCTTAGAAAAGATCTTCACAAACATAAGGAACCAAACTGGACTCAGTGAAACCATTCTAGGTTAAGGATTTAATAGCATATTTCACAAGTTAGTCAGATTATAGCATCCACAGAACACTGTGACAGGCACTAGGACTGAACCCATGCATGGTTCCTTCTGAAGGGAAATGAGACCGGAAACCAAGTCATGATCTAGAGAAGTAAAAAAGAAGGCCATATCAAAATCTCTAACCTTCTGGCAATTGGAATTGTCCATTTTTTTAGATCAGAGAATGGGCATGATAAATAGTATTTTAGGAAGACAGAACTTGTGATTAATATTTAGGTCAAGGACTCATTTGAAATTTTGAGATTTAATTAAAAGCTAAGAAACATTTCACCACAAAATAACTATATGCGTTTATACAAGTTTTCTGTTATATTACAGGAGTTAATGGACATTTAGAATCCAAGTTGCTAACAATTTTTTACAAGATAAATATATTTGTTGTGGACTGAAGTAGAGATGAGTTACAAGACTGTATCAACCAGGTATGAATTGATAAATTCATATGAAAATGAATTAATGAATATCAGGTCCAAGAAGGAAGGATCCACAAGAATGAGTCTTTTTAGTATTTTTAAACTAAATTTACATTTTAAAGTAATTCATGTCACAATTTAACCAGTGCATTTTTATTTCATCTATTGAGAAATCTATTTTAGGTATTAATTAACTTATCCAAAACTAAAAACAAAAACAAACAAACAAAAACCTCTGATAGTTTTAGGATTTTTTACATAATAAAACTTGAGTTCATATAAATTTAATTATTATAATTTTAATCTTCCCAGCACCACAACTCTTAACTACTCCACTTAAACCAGTTGTCTAAAATGCTGACTCATCCATTTCTTGATCAATTAGGTCACATAATTTTTCTATTCTAAAGGAATTCAGTTCCTAGTCATATGATCCCATAGGTAGTTTGCAACATGAATATTTATTTCTTTGCTCCCCTGCCAGCTAGAGTTCAGTTCTTTGACTTCCTTTTCTGTGACCAGCTAGAAAAAAGCTGTCTGCCTTTAAAGAGCTTATGGAATTAGATCAGGTCCACCAGGATTATTTCCCTATCTTAAGGTCAACTGTTTTGGGACATTAATTATATCTACAAAATTCCTTCAAGCAGTACCTAGATTTGCATTTGATTAAATAACTGAGAGAAAAACTATGCCTAGCTGGGGCTGGAAATCTTGGGGGGGGGAGGGCATCTTATAATACTGCCTTCTACACTCACTACAATAATAACAGCTCAGTAAAGTAAATACACAAGTGCAATAGTCTTCCAAATTTTCATCTTCCTCTAAGAAATAATCAACTAATCTATTTATGCTTATTTCATATTAATAAATTTTTTTTTATTCTTGTCTTTCTTCAACATTAATAATTAGCTTTTTGAAGAGAGCAACTGTGAACCATGTATTAAGTATCTTAAGTAGCACAATGCCTTCAGATGAAAGATACTCAATATAAATTAATGACAATCATGCTTAATACTAATAATTTCAGAATAGTTAAAACATGTATCCATGCATCCAATGTAGCTCACCATCCTTTTTGAGAAAATTATTTTATGTAAAGTGTAAAAGTTAAAAAAGCAGTAATTTATAATACAGCATTTAATGATATTTTACATATGGAGAAAACAATACCCTATAATTTTTGTATAGTCACTTTGAAAATGGCATTTTATGCTTTGATTTCAGAACAGATATTTCTGACTAAGAAAGCATTTTGATATATTTTTTAAATGTCCATAGAATAAGAGAAAATGTCATGTCTATTATTAATCTTTCCCCCCCACTTCATTCCTGATATCTAGAAAAGACCCACAAAAGCAGGCAAGAGGTAAAAGGAAGAGTTGCTTTGAGCCATCTCTGTTATTTGCTCTAACACAGCCACAGCTTCACTGCACAAGGGTAAGAGTGTTGACGTGTCAAGAGTTCTACCACAATTTGCCCCTAATATTTGCCTTTCCTACACTAAAAAAAAGTGAGTGAACAGGTGGAAGATGTAGGGGCGTACAAACCAATACTTACTAATATCTTTACTTAAATAATCCATTACTTTTTCTAAATACAACACAATGAGAGCTAAAACACAATTTCTAAAGAGTTGTTGACTAAGCAATGCTGAAAGAAAAATCGAGATTTTTTTACACTTGTATTACTTTATTTTTTTCAGTTTTTGAGAAAAAAAAAAAACATGTTATGATAGAATTTGTTTTTCTTCCCATTTAAAAGCTTATTATAACTTATGTTTGCACCTCTATAAATAAAAAAAAAAATTGATCACAACATAAGATCTGCTCCAGCTCCTGATATGAAATTTTACCCCCAACTCATGTACAATATTCAATCTTAATCCAGTATTGAGGTAGACATCAGAGGCAACTTTTTATTTTGGATTTGCCCTCCCCCCACCAGGTTTGCTAGGAATTATATAAATTTTGCTCAGATAAGTGAAAGTAAATAAATCTTAGTTTTTAATATGAATGTGACACAAATTCTATAGCTATTTAAGAAAGCACTGAATTTCTGATTAGAATACAACACACAGTTTCCATGGACTAGTAAATAACCTTTAAAATATTTTATCTAAATGTTTGATGATAAAAATTAAAATGCTGTTTATTTTATCTACTTTATTTTTAATAGCACTTTTACTCTGCAGAATGCAATAGTCAGTCTCCTTTATTTTGTGGTTAAAATAAATTTAGAATAAATTAATTTTAGGATAAAGTCAAAGTATTCACACAAATAATAGGATTAACTGTCCACAGAGATCACAGTGACTTTTATTTTGAAGTGGAAAAACATCACACCCACATTTAACTGTGCATAATTATAAGGTCATATTAATAGGTCCATTAAAAAATAGATTAGTTAAAAAATAAACACCTCTCTATACAACATATATAGAAACAAACACTGTTGCAACTACATGCAAAAGTCAAGGCTGAAAGAGAAAATAAAGAAGGGAGAGTAATGCCCCATCAAAATTACAATGACTAACAGCAATATTTAATGTCTTTAAAACTTGGTAACTATATGTCATAACAAACAAGATTGTATGCTGCCTTTGGGCATGCTGAATTTGCTATATCAACATCTTCCTCTGGCAGCTTGTTGCATAGCCCATGTCCTCTCCACCTAGCAAGCACAGTAGATGGCTGCAAAGAACACTTTCTCAGCTCAGTGAATTTCATCCCTTGCCTTTGGAGAATATAAGTATAGCAACCCATCCAAAAATAGTTTCATTCTCTACTGTCATTATCTTTTTTATAACTACACTGTTGGGAGTCTCCTAACTTCAGCTACAGAGGCAGCTAGCATTGGTGTTTCTTTATAAAGTTGGCAGTTTCTGGATGTCCTATCAATCTGCCAATGAGGAGAGCTTCTCTGTTCATTAGGCACAATAGCAGCTTCCTTTCCATGAGACAAAGGAAGACTCCTCTGTATTTTATCCAGGTTTTCAACAATTAGCACACAGAAACACATATCCACATTATAAGCTCTTCTCCACGTGCAGCCACCTGGCCTATTCCACTCCAGCATTCCACACAACGTTCTGTCTTTGATTACTGCTGACATAGGTAACTTCTCTTCTCCCAAACCCCCAGACATTCCACTGCATTCTGCTACTGGTACTCCACAATCAGCAAACCCACCTTATTTTCAACCTCTGCTATGAACAATTGTTCACCTCCTTGGCTTACACTGGTCTGTAATTCACTTATGAGATTAGTATTTACTCCGTCACATATTATGATTTTAGGTATAGAAATCAGAAGAGATGTCTCTTTTCCTTTCTCATTGCTACTTATAGCCTATTATTGTTCACCCACTTTTTTGTAAACTATGTTTTTTATAAACTCTTTAAAAATGTTTTATTTATTGATTTTTAGAGAAGAGAGGAAGGAAGAGAGAGAGAGAGTAAGAGAGATTTTGTTGTTTTACTTATTTATTCGTTCATTGGTTGATTCTTATATGTGCCCTACAGGGGATGGAACCCACAACCTTGGCCTGTCAGGACAATACTCTAACCAACTGAGCTAGCTGGCTAGGGTTTTTATGGACTCTTTATATTTTGGTCTCTTATCTACTTTTTTTTTTTATTACTTGTAGTCCTTACCCTGGCTCCCTGTCTTCCTCTCCATCACAGTGGGTAATTCCACTATTTATGTAAACAACTCATTCAGTACAAGAGCCTCTCATTTATTCATTGACTCTCCTGCACCAAATTAATCTTCGCTGTACTTACTCATTCCCAAAATCACACCTAAAGTCTGTTTTAATCTGACAGCACAAAAATGATGAAAAGAAGTATTTTACACTATACTAACAAAATCCTATTCCTACAGCTTGCTTCAACTACTCCTCAAATAATTTTTTTACCCACTAGTCTTTATAAATTATAGATTGAGTGAAGTAACCATTTTACTTTTCTCTATATCTGAACATATCCTATCCTACCTCTTTTACTGGAAAAAAGTAACTCATGACCCTCCAACCCAGCCATATCTGCTTTTGGATTCTATTCCATTCTGTTTTTCTTGGTAAGTTTATAAACTCTCATCTCTCTTTCTCTCTCTCTCTCTCTCTCTCTCTCTCTCTCTATATATATATATATATATATATATATATATATATATATATATATATCATCTATTACTGCTTTTGTAAAATCTAAAATATTATTTAAAAATAAAGAAATATTATTAAATACATACACACATACCCCTCTTCTCTCAAGTCTTAATTAGTCTATCCCTCATTTTCTCTCCTGTTAATCTCTTTAAAGTTTTTATTTCCATTCTTTTCCTTTCTCTTCTATAACTCTCCTAGCCCCCATTTACTACCCAACTCACTTTATTTGGGTTTATTTTCCCATCACTCCCTTCACTTATCTCTTGCAAAATTATTCAAGAACCTCCATGTTATTTCATTCAAGTACCATTTTTCAATACATCAATTTTGTGTCCTTTTGGTAACAATCAACTTTGTCAATGAGTTCCTACTTTTGAAAATTCTTCCTTTTATTTTTATGACCTTATATTCTGATAGTTTTTTTCTTACCTTTACACAGTTTCTTCTTTCACTATCTTCCTCTACTCAGCCATTTAATTTTGGACATTTTCAATACCTATTTCTACATTCTTTTCCTTTGTCCTTCAGTGTCTTTCCCTAGATTATCTCATTTATTTCACAGTTTAAATAATTTTCTATATGCTGATGATATGGAAATTTGTACTTCTAGCCTATACATTTTTTCTGAGCTCTAGAACAGTATATCTAAGAGTCCACCTGACATTTCCACATGAATGTCTTACAGAGAGCTCAGAATCAATATGTCCTATAAAAGACTAAAGATTTTTCTGCATTAAAATAAAATTTACTTCAGTGGTTTTTATTAATTATTATTATTATTATTATTATTATTATTTCCTATCAGTAAATGGTAACCACATTCACCCATTTGCAAGCCAGTGATCTGAGATTCATACTAGAATTTATACTGTAAATTCTCATTGATTTGACATCCTAAGTATGTCTTCCTCTTTCTATTTTTCTCAAGCTGCTAACACCATCATGAAAGATCTTTTTTTTGTTGTTGTTGTTCAGATAGAGCGGAGGGAGAGAAAGGAACAGAAAGAGAGAGAGAGAGAAACATCGACGTGAAAGGGACACATCAAGTGGCTGCCACCCACACGACCAACCAGGGCCGGGGACAAACTGCAACCGAGGAACGTGCCCTTAGC
Source organism: Molossus alvarezi (assembly GCA_037176705.1). Classification (NCBI taxonomy): domain Eukaryota; kingdom Metazoa; phylum Chordata; class Mammalia; order Chiroptera; family Molossidae; genus Molossus; species Molossus alvarezi. Next base: position 123,343,166 of record CM073885.1, read on the forward strand.
GGGAACCGAACCCGGGTCTCTCTGGACCACAGGCCGACGCTCTAACCGCTGAGCCAAACCGGCCAGGGCATGAGAGATCTTGAAATGGTTTCACGACTGGTCTCCTTGCTTCCACTGTAGTCTATGATCCATCCACATTTCTCTAATCTGTTCTTCATATTGTGAAATGATCATTTTAAAAAAAAATCTCAGCATGTCTTTCCTGACTTAAGGAATTGAGTTATAATTTTAATTATTATTCCATGAGCAAAAGTATCCTTGGAATAATAATTAAAGTTATTACTATGTTCTTTAATATCTCTCATGATCTAGCGTTAATTGCTTCTTCACCGTCATCTAACATAATGTCTTCTTCACTCTACTACCAATTCTCTGTATTTATCTTACTGGCCTTCTCCTAGTTCCTTACTTTATGCAAGTTTTGCAATATTGTCCTTACATGTGTCATTTCTCTTCATCTTTATCTAATTAATTCCCATTCTTTCTTTAGATGCATTTTTAGTTCAATTGTTCTTTGTCAGGGAAGCATTTTTTTTTTCTGTTATACTCATATACTCATAGTACCATCTACCGATTAGAGTTTTAATTTAGTATTCATTTTTAATGAAATTTTGATTATTTTTATTTTCTTTATATCAATTCCTTGAACACAGGAGCCCCCTGTCTCCTTTTATTCACTTTTGTTTTCACATGCCCACCAGAGTCTTGAATGTTGTAGGCACCGAATAAATAATTTTGTGAAAAAAATAGATGGCTTTTACCTCTTATTTTATAGAGGCCACATATCTTATGTCATTGAGGATGCTTAGCTATTTTCTTAAAACAAATATTAATAAATAAATTTATGAAAGATCAGTAGAATGTGTTCCCTTTCTCTTGGCCTAAGGATTTTGTTTTATTTTTCCAGTTGACCTAAAGTTTGTATGTTTTCTCTTGCCTCTTTCTAGAATGAAGAGATATATGCAGATACAGTATTAATCTGTATTTCATGTGTCTGTTCTAGATTTGTCTTTATTATTTTGTAATTCTCATTCAGCTCTATAGCTGGAAACAGGCTAAAGTGCAGATTTCTTAGACTAATTTCGAGATTCAGATGATGTTCACCAAGTACAATCTTGATAGACAAGGCTCTGTCACATCATTGGTTTTTCCTGAGGATTTGTTAGAAAATTCTGCAGTCCCCAGAATGATATAAGGTTTTTGCCTGATATTGCTCCTTCTAAATTTACTTTTGCAAATCTTTCACTCTAAAATAAAGTACACCTTCAAGTTTTCTTCCAAACTTTATTGGATATTTCAATCTTTTTTTATTAATTAATTTATTTTTGTTACAGATGTTTCCTTTCCCCCCCACTGATTACCCCTCCCCCTCCCCACCCTGTCCCCAGCTTTGTTGTCCATGTCCATTGCTCATTCACACGTGCATATAAATTCTGTGGTTTATCTCTCCCCCACCACCCCCTCTTCTGGGGATTGTCAATCTGTACCCCACTTCCATGTCTCTGGAACTACCCCATTCCTCAGACTTTTATGTTTATTATATTCCACCAATAAGTGAGATCATATGATACTTGTCTTTCTCTGTTTGGCTTGTTTCGCTTAGGATAATACTTTCCAGGTTCCTCCATGTCATCTCAAAGGATAAGAGATCTTTCTTTCTTACAGCTGCATAGATATATGTACCACAGTTTTTTATCTATTCGTCTACTGATGGACATTTGGGTTGTTTCCAGATCTTAGCTATTGTAAACAGTGCTGCTACAAATGTGTCAATCTCTTAATGGATGAATAGAGAAAGATGGAAGGAGGCTGTTCTATGCTTTCCTCATGATGTAGTATAAGGCAACATGTACCATAGACCAAATCTATATTTTATTAATACAAAAGAGTACTTGTGACTCAAAGAGTAAAATAATAAATAAACTGAATAGAAAATTGACCAAACTGTCTGAAGGATGATTTCACAGGAAAACAAAGTCATTGCTAAACAGATGAGAAGTCAGTTAAAGATATGCAAATGAAAGCAATGTATGTGGCACCCTTTAAATTTACCTCATTAGTAAAAATTTAAACTTTTAACCACACAGAGGTGATCTTTTTCCCCTCAGCTTTGCTACTCATTCCTCTTTGTTGTGTCTTTCATTCACCAATCTGCAATTTACTTTTTTAAAATATATTGATTATCTATTTACAGCTTGGAATACAATAATATATTATTTTCAGGTCTATAACATATTGATTAGACATTTATATACTTTGCAAAGTAAGTCTAGTACCCATCTGACATCATACATAGTTATTAAAATATTATTGATTAGATTTCCTATACTATACTTACCATCTCTGCAACTAGCAATTTGTATTTGTTAATTTCTTTCACCATTTTCACCCATCCCCACAACTCCTCTCACATATGGCAACCATTATTTATTCTCGGTCTCTAGGAGTTTCTTTCTCTTTTGTTTATTCATTTATTTTGTATTTTAATTTCATATGTAAGTGAAATGATACAGCATTTCTCAGTATGACTTATTTCACTTAGTACAATACCCTTTAGGTCTAACCATGTTGTCACAGATGGCAAGATTTTATTCTATTTTATGCACATATATATGTATCAACAACTTCTTCATCTACTCATCTATTGATGGGCACTTAGTTTGCTTCCATATCTTAACTATTGTAAATAAACATAGGGGTGCATATATCTTTTTAATTAGTGCTTTTTGTTTCTTTAGCTAAATACCCAGAAATTAAATAGTGAAATTGCTGGATCATATGGTAATTTGATTATATATATATACACACACACACAAATTATATATATATATATATATATATAGTTAATCTTTACCCAAGGATATTTTTCCATTGATTTTAGAGAGAATGAAAAAGAGTGAAGGCGGGAAGAGAGAGAGGAGAAAAACTGATGTGAAAGAGACACAGTGATTGGTTGCCTCCTGCACATGCCCTGACAGAGGCCAGGGATCAGACCTGCAACCCAGATATGTTCCCTGACCTGGAATTAAACCTGTGACCTTCCAGTGCACAAGATGATGTTCTAACCCACTGAGCCACACCAGCTGGGCTGTTGATTTGTTGATGATAACCATTCTGACAGGTGCGAGGTGATATCACACTGTGGTTTTAATTTTCATTTATTTGATGTTTTGTGGTATTGAGCACCTTTTCATTTGTCTTAGGACTAAATCAAACTACAAAGTTATTGCACAGCAAAGGAAACCACCAACAAAACAAAAGACAGCCTACTTAATGGGAGAAGACAATCACTAACAAAATATTTCATAAGGGGTTAAAATCCAAGAAATTTAAGGAACTTATACAATTTAACACCTAAAACCCAAAACAATCTTATAAAAAAAAATTGGCAAAATAACTGAATGGACATTTCTACAAAGAGGACATACAGATAACAAATCACTCTGATAATCTTGTGAAAGGAAGCATTTTGGTAAGGAATAACAAATTTCCAGTATCTGATAAAATATAAAATGCAACAGTATCCTTATCAACAATTATTTAAAAAGTTTTTCCTTCAGGAATAGTCAATAATATACAAACATATATACAATTGATATTCATTGTATTATTTTAATAATTCAAAATTTCAGTGCAACAGAAATGAAACACTTTCTGGAAAAATGAACAGAAAAATATTAACAGCTGTTACCTCTGTACAGCACAATTTGACAGGCTGGGAGAAAGGACTCATTTTCCACATTACAGTACTAATAAAGTGTGTGTGTGATCATAAACTTTTAATACTGGCAGAATGAAAATTTTACACATCAGAATGTGTGGAAGAAAACAAAACAGAAGGAGAACAAAAATGAAAATTCTTGTGCTAAACAGACCAGTGTTCAGTTTCTCCTATTTTTCTGTTGGTTTTGGATTACTAAGTCTGAGAGAGAGGCAGGAGAGGTTGATGGGGAGTCTGGGGAAAATACAGTATTACACTAACAGGGGAGCATTAGTTAAGAATTCTAATTTTTAATTCTGTTCTAAATAAGAATATACTGCTCATATTTTTGTCATCAATTGACTATCTAATTCAGTTTTCTGTATTCTAAAATATTTTTTTCTTTCATAGGTGTCTTCTTATTAAACATGTTCAGGTACACTATTAAGTATGGCTAACAAGATATCATTTTATTTTATTTATTTATTTATTACTTTTATTTCTTTTTTTATTTTAACAGCATGTAAAATTATCTATCTTAATATCTATTGGATAAATTTCTCTATCATTTGGTTATTCAAAATTTATTTATATGCTTTCCACCATGTGTCTGAGAATGGTGTGGGTATGCACATAAAAATAAGGGTGATTTCGCCCTGGCAGGTTTGGCTCAGCGGTTAGAGCGTCGGCCTGCGGTCCTGAGAGACCCGGGTTCGGTTCCCACTAAGGGCGCGTACCTCGGTTACAGTTTGTCCCCGGCCCTGGTCGGTTGTGGCAGCCACTCGATGTGTTCCTTTCACATTGATGTTTCTCTCTCTCTCTCTGTTCCTCTCTCTCCCTCCCTCTCTACCTGAACAAAAACTGGAAAAATGTCCTCGGGTGAGGATAAAAATAAAAAAATAAGGGTGATTTCACAAAGAGAAAAAGGAATAATAATAATAATAACAACAACAACAGTGATTTCCAAGTACTAGACCCTTACTTTATCTGTCAAATTTTTGACATATGCTTTCACTTTTTTTTTTTTAAGTTTTTCTTCATTGTTGGAAGTATTACAGATGTCTCTCTTTTTTTTTTCTCGACACCCTCCTCCCAGCTCCTACCCCACAAACTTCACCACACCATTGTCAGTGTCCATTGGTTATGCATATATGCATATAAGTTTTTTGGTTTATCTCTTCCCATCCTCCTACCTTTTCCTCTGAGGTTTGTCGGTCTGTTCCCTACATCCATGTGTCTGGACCTATTTTGTTTGATAGCTTATTTTGTTCATTGTATTCTACAAATAAGTAAGATCATGTGACAGTTATCTTTCCTTGACTGGCTTATTTCACTTAGCATAATACGCTCCAGGTCCCTCCATGTTGTTTCAAAAGGTAAGAGATCTTTCTTTCTTACAATTGCATAGTATTCCATTATGTAGATGTACCACAGCTTTTTTATCCATTCATCTACTGATGGATTCTTGGACTGTTTCCAGATCTTAGCTATTTTAAATAGTGCTGCTATGAACATGGGCATGCACATATTCTTTCTAAATGGTGTTTCAGGCTTCTTAGGATATATTCCAAGAAGAGGGATCACTGAGTCAAATAGCAGTTTCTTATTTGTTTATTTATTTATTTATTTATTTATTTATTTATTATTTTTTTATTCTCACCCAAGGACATTTTTCCATTTTTTTTGTTCAGATAAAGTGGGAGGGAGAGAGAGGAAGAGAGAGAGAGAGAAACATCAACGTGAAAGGGTCACATCGAGTGGCTGCCACCTGCTCAACCAACCAGGACAGGGGACAAACTGCAGCCAAGCTGCGTGCCCTTAGCGAGAATTGAACCCGGGTCTCTCTGGACTGCAGGCTGCCTCTCTAACCGCTGAGCCAAACCGGCCAGGGCGGCAGTTTCATTTTTAATTTTTTGAGGAAACATCATATTGCTTTTCTATAGAGTGCCCTTTTCTCCATATCCTTTTCAGCACTCATTGTTTGATGATTTGTTGATGGCAGCCATTCTGGCAAGTGTGAGGTGATAACTCAAAGTCATTTTAATTTACATCTCTCTGATGATTAATGATGTTGAACATTTTTTCATATGTCTCCTGGCCATTTGTATGTCCTATTTGGAGACGTGTCTATTCAGCTCCTATGTTTATTTTTAAATTGGATTGTTTGTCTTTCTTTTATTGAGTTGTATGAGTACTTTATATATTTTGGAAATTAACTCCTTGTTCAATGTATCATTGGGAACTATGTTCTCCCATACAAAGGGTTCCCTTTTCATTTTGATGCTGTTTTTAGTTGCTGTGCAGAAGATTTTTAGTTTGATGGAGTTCCATTTATTATTTTTTTTCTTTTCTTTTTCTTGCCCTAGGTGATGTATTGGTGAAAATTCTGCTACATGTAATGTCTGAGACTTTGCTGCCTACATTTTCTTCTAGGAATTTTATGGTTTCAAGAATTACATTTAAATCTTTTATTCATTTTTAATTTATTCTTGTGTATGGTATAAATTGGTGGTCTAGTTTTATTTTTTTTACATGTACCTGTCCAATTTTCCCCAACACCATTTATTGAAAAGACTGTGTACTCCTTTGTATGCTCTTGCCTCATTTGTCAAATATAAATTGAGCATAGTGATTTGGGTTGATTTCTGGGTTCTCTGTTCTGTTCCATTTATCTATATGCCTGGTCTTATGCCAGTACCAGGATATTTTGATTACAGTGACTTTGTAGTATAACCTGATATCTGGAATTGTGATTCCTTCAACTCTGTTCTTTTTCAAGATTTCTGTGTCTATTCAAGGTATTTTTTAGTTCTAGATACATTTTTGGAGTATTTGTTCTAGATCTGTGAAATATGCCATTGGCATTTTAATAGGGATTACATTGAATCTATGGATTGCTTTGGGTAGAATGCCATTTTAATGTTAATTCTTCCAATCTAGAACATGGTATACGCCTCCAATTTTTCATATGTTTCTCTATTTCTTTTGCCAATGTCCTGTAATTTCCTGAGAACAGGTCTTTTACCTCCTTGGTTAAGTTTATTCCTAGGCATCTTAATACATTTGTTGCAATGCTAAATGGAATTATTTTTTTGTTTTCCTTTCTGAGTGTTCATTATTGGTGTATAAAAATGCCATCAATTTTTGAATATTAATTTTGGATCCTGCTGCTTTGCTGTTCATTTATTAAATCTAGTAGTTTTTTGGTGGAGTCGTTAGGGTTTTCTATGTAATATGACAATGTCACTACCTCCTTTCCAATTTGGATCCTTTTTATTTTTCCTTTTTGTCTGATCACTTTGGCTAAGACTTCCAGTACTATGTTAAATAAGAGTGGCAAAAGTGGGCATTCTTGCCTTGTTTCTGTTCTTAAGGGAAATGCTTTTAGTTTTTGCCCATTGAGCATGATGTTGGCTTTAGGTTTGTCATACATGGCTTTTATTATGTTGAGATATGATTCTTCTATTTCCACTTTGCTGAGAGTTTTTATAAAAAATGGATGAGGGATTTTGTAAAGTGTTTTTTCAGCACCTATTGATATGATCATATAATTTTTATCTTTTATATTGTTTATCACATTTATTGATTTGTGAATATTGTACCAGCCCCTGCATCCCTAGGATAAATCTCACTTGGTCATAATATTGCTGGATCCAATTTGCTAATATTTTGTTGAGGATTTTGGTATCTATGTTTATCAGGGATATTGGCCTGTAGTTTTTTTTTTCTTTGTAGTGTTTTTATTTGGTTTTAGAATTAGGATTATGCTGGCCTCATAAAAAAAAAGACCTTTAAATTCTTCCTTCCTCTTGAATTTTTTGGAACAGTTTGAGAATAGTTGTTAGTTTTTCTCTGAATGCTTGGTAAAACTCTTCTGTGAAGTCATTCAGACCAGAGCTTTTGTTTGCTGGGAGTGTATTGATCACTCATTCAATGTTCTTAGTTGTTACTGGTTTTGTGACTCTTCCTGGTTGAGTTTTGGAAGACTGTATGATTATAAGAATTTGTCCATTTTGCCTACGTTATCCAATTTTTTGGTATATAATTGTTCATAGTAATTTCTTACAATATTTTCATAGTGTCAGATGTTTCTTTACCTCTTTCATTTCTGATTTTAATTATTTGGTTCTCTCTATTTCTTGGTGAGCCTGTCTAAAGGTTGATCAATCTTGTTTATTTTTCAAAGAACTAGCTCTTAGTTTCATTTATCTTTTGTATTTTTTTCAGTGTCTATGTCTTTTATTTCCACTAGATTTTTAATATTTCCTTCCTTCTACTTACTCTGAGTTTTTCTTTTTGTTCTCTTTCTAGTTATTTAAGTTGTAGGGTTAGATAGTTTATTAGACATTTTTCTTGTTTCATGAAGTAGTCCGGTAATGCTATAAATTTCCCTCTCAGGACTGCTTTCACTGCATCCCATAGATTTTGTGTTGTTGTGTATTCATTTTCATTAATTTCCAGGAAGTTCTTTATTTTTTTCTTGATCTTTTTGGTAACTCATTCATTGTTTAGTAACATGCTATTTAGCCTCCATATGTTTGAATATCTGAGTGTTCTTATTGTAATTGTTTTCTAGTTTCATGCCATTGTGATCCAAGAAGTTCTTGATATAATTTCAATATTCTTGAAGTTATAGAGACTTAGTCTGAGTCCTAACACGTGGTCTGTCTTTGAGGATGTCCTGCATACACTTGAGAAGAATGTGTTTTGCAGCTTTGGGGTAAAATGTTCTGTAAATATCGCCCTGGCCAGTTTGGCTCAGCGGTTAGAGCGTCCGCCTGCGGTCCGGAGAGACCCGGGTTCGGTTCCCGCTAAGGGCATGTACCTCGGTTGCAGTTTGTCCCTGGCCCTGGTTGGTCGTACGGGTGGCAGCCACTCGATGTGTCCCTTTCACATCGATGTTTCCCTCTCTCTCTCTTCCTCTCTCTCCCTCCCACACTGTCTGTACAAAAAAAAAAAATGGAAAAATGTCCTCGGATGAGGATTAAAAAAAAAAAAATGTTCTGTAAATATCACTTAAATCAATCTTATCTAGTGTATCATATAGGTTCTCTGTTTCTTTGTTAATTTTTTGTCTAGAAGATCTACCCAGTGAGTCAGGGGGTGTTAAAGTCCCTTACTATGACTGTATTGCTATAGATTTGTCCCTTAAAGTCCATCAAGAGTTTTTTATATATACTTAGGTGCTCCTGTGTTGGGTGCATATATCTTAACAAGGGTTATAACTTTTTATTTGATTGATCCTTTTAGTGTTATCTAATGCCTTTCATTGCCTTGTTATTACCTTTATTTTGAAGTCTATTTTGTCAGATATGAGTATTGCAATCTCAGCTTTTTTTTTTTTTTTTCAGTTCCATTTGCTTGGAACATATATATATACACACATATTTGATCCCTTTACTTTTAGTCTGTGTGAGTCTTTTGTTCTGAGGTGGATCTCATTTGGACAGCATATATATGGGTCATGTTTTCTTATCCATTTAGCTAATCTATGTCTTTTGATTGGAACATTTAGTCCATTTACATTTAAGGTTACTATTGATAGGTACTTATTTACTGCCATTTTTTCCCTTTATAACTATGTTCCTCTCTCTCAATTTCTTTTTCTTCTTAAAGCACTGCTTTAACATTTTCCACAATGCTGGTTTGGTGGTTATGTACTCCTTTAGCCTTTTTGTTTGTTTTTGTTTTGTCTTCTTTGTTTTTATTTTACTTTCAATTTTAAATAATAGCCTTCCTGGAGAGAGTAGTCTTGGGTTCAGGTCCTTGATTTTCATTACTTTGAATACTTCATGCCACTCCCTTCTGGCCTGAAATGTTTCTGTTGAGAAATCAGCTGACATTCTAATGGGTATTCCCTTGGAGTAACTATCTGTCTCTCTCTCTTGCTGCACTTAAGATTCTTTTTTTGCCTTTAATGTTTGTTATTTTGATTATGATATGCCTCTTAGTGGGTCTCTTAGTGTTCATCTTGATTGAAACTCACTGTGCTGCCTGAATTTGTGTGACTTTTTTCTTCACCAAGTTGGGAAAATTTTCTGTCATCGTTTCTTTAAACAGGTTCTCTATTCCTTGCTCAATTTCTTCTTCTACTGGTACCCCTATGATTCAGATTTTGTTATGTTTCATATTGTCCCAAAGTTTTCTTAAACTATCCTCCTACTTTTTAATTATTTTTTTTTCTTTTTGCTGCTCTAAATGGGTGCTTTTTATACCTTGTCTTCCAAATCACTGATTCAGTCTTCTGCCACATTCAGTCTACTTTTGAATCCTTCCAGTGTGCTCTTGATGTCAGATATGTTATTCTTTATTTATGTCTGATTTATGTTTTCTGTTTCTTGTTTCATGCTGTTTTAGTTTTAACTAAGTTTCTTGAAATTCGCACTAAGTTCCTTGAGCATCCTTATAACCATTACTTTGAACTCTGTCTCTGATAAATTGCTCGCTTCCATTTCATTTAGTACTTTTTTTGGAGTTTCTCACTTTTTTTTATTTGGGAATTGTTTCTATGTCTTACCATTTTTGCTGACTCTTTGTATGTGTTTCTATGTATTAGGTCAAACTGTTATGCCTCCCTGTCTTTGTGATGTGGCCCTTATGAAGTAAGTGTTTTGTGTGACTGAGTTGAGCAGTCTCTTAGATTTTCTGAGTTGGGTGCTCTAGAAATGACCTTGTGTAATTTATTTGGGCTCTCTTGTTATAATTGGGTCTTGAATGTTGTTGTCCCATTTATGATGAGATCTCCTTTCAGGCTGGTTGATTGTGAGGCTCATTCCTGACCATGTCATGCAAGATGCTGTTCAGGAGTTGACAGGACAAAACTAAACACAACACAACATAACAACAACATACAAATGACCCCTACCACCACAATTAAAGCAACCAGAAAAGAAGAGGGAATTAGGAAAAAGAAAAGAATAATAGGATAAAAGAAATAAAAATACAAGGAGAGAGAAAACGGGAAAGTGAGTATTAGGAATGGGCAGAAGTAAAATACATAAAATAAAAACAGAAAATAGAAGAATAAAAATGATATTTAAAAAAAGAGAAAGAAAAATTATGAAAAGAAAAACAGAGCAGGAAGAAGAAAGGCAGAAAATTAGGAAAGGATAGGGAGGCTGAAGCAGGAGAGGGAACAAAGACTAGAGTAAGAAAAGGAAAGAAAACAGACTACAATGATATCAAATCAATAAAAAAGATAGAGAAAGAAAATGATACAAAATAAATAAATAAAGTAGCATTTCTCTCCATAAAAAAAAAAGTAAAGTGGCATTGGTCTCAGAAGAATTTTAATGCCTTCTGGGAGCTCCCTTTTGATCATGCTCTACTTAGGTGCCAGCCACAGTGGAAACTGTCCTCCTTTGGTTCTTAGCAACCTGTTTGGAGCTTTAAGCTTTCCACAGTTTGAGTCTGTCTCCCCAAGACTTGGCTGTGCAAGAGAGGGAGGGGCCAAGATGCATTGTAAAGCTAGTTTATCAGAATCTTGGGGCCAGCGAAGGGTCAGCACACTTCCCCAGGTTCCTAGGCTCCACCTCTGTCTACCTTCACCTTGGCCAGCTGTCAATCTTAGTCATTAAAAGTCTGTGTCTGAAAGGGCTTTATGCAGAGTAGGGGGTGTCCAACCTCTGGGTCTCCTGTGAGGAAAAGGTGCTGTTTAGTTTTCTTTCTTTTTTTTTCTCTGCCCATTTTTTTTATTATTAATTAATTTTTGTTACATATGTTTCTTCTTTTCCCCTCACTGATTCCTCGCTCGCCTTCCCTCCCCACCCTGTCCCCAGCTTTGTTGTCCATGCCCACTGTTCATGCATACATGCATATAAATTCTGTGGTTTATCTCTCCCCCACCACCCCCTTTTCCGGGGATTTCCATCTGTACCCCACTTCCACGTCTCTGGGACTACCCTATTCCTCAGACTGTTACGTTCATTATATTCCACAAGTAAGTGAGATCATATGATACTTGTCTTTCTCTGTTTGGCTTGTTTCACTTAGGATGATACTTTCCAGGTCCCTCCATGTAGTCTCAAAGGATAAGAGATCTTTGTTTTTTACAACTGCGTAGTAGTCCGTTGTGTATATGTACCACTGCTTTTTTATCCATTTGTCTACTGATGGACACTTCGGCTGTTTTCAGATCTTAGCTATTGTAAACAGTGCTTCTACAAACATGGGGGTACACATATTCTTTGTGATTGGTGTTTCAGGCTTCTTAGGGTATATTCCTAGAAGGAGGATCATTGGATCAAATAAAAGTTCAATTTTTAATTTTTTGAGGTATCACCATATTGTTTTCCATAGTGGCTGCACCAGTATACATTCCCACCAGCAGTGTACTAGAGTTTACTTTTCTCCACACCATTGCCAACACTTGTTGTTTGATTATTTGTTGATGGCGACCATTGTGACAGGTGTGAGGAGATACCTCATTGCTGTTTTAATTTGCATCTCTCTGATGATTAGTGATGATGAGCATTTCTTCATATGTCTCTTAGCCATTTGTATGTCCTGTTTGAAGGGGTGTCTATTTAGTTCCTCTGCCCATTTTTTTAATTGGGTTCTTTGTCTTCCTTTTGTGGAGTTGTATGAGCACTCTATATATATTGGAATTTAACCCCTTATACGATATATCATTGGCAATTATGCTCTCCCATACAGTGGGTAGCCTTTCTGTTTTGATGATTGTATCTTTCGCTGTGAAGAAGCTTTTGAGTTTGTGTTCATTTTCTCCTTTGTTTCTATTGCCTTAGGTGATGTATCAGTAAAAATTCTGCTGCGTATGATGTCTGAAATTTTGTTGCCTACCAAATTTTTATGGATTCATGAGTCACATTTAAGTCTTTTATCTATTTTGAGTTTATTCTTGTGTAGGGTGTAAGTTGATGGTCTAGTTTTATTTCTCTGCATGTAGCTGTCCAATCTTCCCAGCACCCTTTATTAAAGAGGCTGTCCTTACTCCACTGTGTGCTCTTGCCACCTTTGTCAAATATTAATTGAGCATATTACCTTGGGTCCATTTCTGGGTTCTCTGTTCTGTTCCACTGGTCTATATGCCTGTACTTGTGCCAGTACCAGGCTGTTTTGATTACAGGGCTTTGTAGTATAACCTGAAATTGGTAATGTGATCCCTCCAACTTTGTTCTTCTTTTCAAAATTGCTGTGGCTATTTGAGGTTTTTTTTGGTTCCATATGAACTTTTGACGTACTTGTTCTAGTTCTGTGCATTATGTAATTGGAATTTTGATGAGGAGTGCATTGAATCTATAGTTTGCTTTGGGAAATATGGACATTTTCATGATGTTAATTCTTCCAATCCATGAACAGGGTATGTGCTTCCACTTTTTTATATCTTCCTCTATTTCTTTTTTCAATGACCTGTAGTTTTCTGCAAATAGGTCCTTTATTTCTTTGGTGAAGTTTATTCCTAGGTATCTTAATTTTTTTGGCCACAATAGTAAATGGAATTGTTTTCTCAGTTTTTCTTTCTGTGAGTTTATCATTGGTGTATAAGAATGCCATCGATTTCTTGACGTTAATTTTGTATCCTGCTACTTTGCCAAATTCATTTATTAAGTCTAGTAAATTTTTAATGGTGTCTTTGGGGTTTTCCATGTATAGTGTCATGTCATCTGCAAATAATGACAGTTTCAATTCCTCCTTTCCAAAGTGGATCTCTTTTATTTATTCTTTCTGTCTGAATGCTGTGGCTAAGACTTCCTGTACTATGTTAAATAACAGCAGTGAAAGTGGGCATCTCTGTCTTGTTCCTGTTCTTAAGGGAAATGTTTTTAGTTTTTGCCCATTGAGTATGATGTTAGCTGTAGGTCTTTCATATATGGTCTTTATTATATCTGGATATGATTTCTTTATTCCCACACTGATGAGCGTTTTTATCGGAAATGGATGCTGGATTTTGTTGAAGGCTTTTTCGGCATCTATTGATATGATCATGTGGTTTTCATTCTTCATTTTGTTTATGTGGTGTATCACGTTTACTGATTTGTGAATATTGTACCAGCCTTGCATCCCTGGTATGAATCTCACTTGGTCATGTTAGATAATTTTTTTGGTGATTTGCTGGATTTGATTTACTAGTATTTTGTTCAGGATTTTGGAGTCTATGTTCATCAGGAATATTGGCCTGTAGTTTTCTTTCTTTGTAGTGTCTTTTTCTGCTTTTGGAATTAGAATTATGCTGGCTTCATAAAACAAGTTTGTAAGTCTTCCTTTTTCTTGAATTTTTTGAAATAGTTTGAGCAGAATGGGTGCTAGTTCTTCTTTGAATGTTTGGTAAAACTCCCACGTGAAGCCATCCGAGCCAGGGATTTTGTTTGCTGGGAGAGTCTTGATTACATCTTCAATTTCTTCGTTGTTATTGGTCTGTTCAAGTTTTCTATCTCTTTTTGGTCCAGTTTTGGGAGACTATGTGTTTCTAGAAATTTGTCCATTTCGCTTCGATTGTCGAATTTGTTGCCATATAATTGTTCATAGTAGTTGTTAACAATCTTTTGTATTTCTGTGGTGTCAGTAGTTACTTCTCCTCTTTCATTTCTGATTTTGAGTATTTGGATTCTCTCTCTTTGTTTCTTGGTGAGTCTAGCTAAGGGTCCATCAATCTTATTTATCATTTCGAACACCTAGCTCTTTGTTTCATAGATCCTTTGAATTGGTTTTTTGGACTCTATGTTGTTTATTTCTGCTCTGATCCGTACTATTTTCTTCCTTCTACTTGCTCTGGGATTTTCATTTTGTTTGCTCTCTAGTTCTTTAAGTTGTGAGGTTAGATAGTCTATTAAAGATTTTTCTTGTTTTCTGAGGTAGGCCTGCAGTGCCATGCACTTCCCTCTCAGAACTGCTTTCACTATGTCCCATAGATTTTGTGTTGTTGTGTCTTCATTTTCATTGGTTTCCAGGACGTTTTTTATTTCTTCCTTGATCTCCTAGGTAACCCATTCATTGTTTAATAACATGCTATTTAGCCTCCATGTGTTCAAATGTCTTCACATGTTCTTCTTGCAATTGATTTCTAGTTTCATGCCATTGTAATTTGAGAAGATGCTTGGTATGATTACAGTCTTCTTGAACTTGTAGAGACTTAGTTTGTGTCCTAACATGTAGTCTATCCTTCAGAATGTCCCATGTGCACTTGAGAAGAACGTGAATTCTGCAGTTTGGGGTGCAATTCTCTGTAGATATATATTAAGTCTATTTGGTCTAGTGCTTCATTTAGTGTCTCTGTTTCCTTGCTAATTTTTTGTCTAGAGGATCTATCCAGTGATGTCAACGGGGTCTTGAAGTCCCCTGCTATGATTGTATTACTATCGATTCCTCCTTTGAAGTCCTCCAGAGATTTTTAATATATTTTGGTGCTCCTATATTGGGTGCACATATGTTTATCAAGGTTATATGTTCCTGTTGGATACATCCTTTCAATATTTTGTAGTGGCCTTCTTTGTCTCTAGTTATGGCCTTAATTTTGAAATCTATTTTATCAGATATGAGAATTGCTACCCCAGCTTTTTTTTCCTTTCCGTTTGCTTGGCAGATTTTTTTCCATCCCTTCACTTTCAACCTATGTGAGTTTTTTGTTGTGCAGTGGGTCTCTTGTAAACAACATATAGATGAGTCATGCTTTCTTATCCGATCAGCTACTCTTTGTCTTTATATGGGAGCATTAAATCCATTTACATTTAAAGTGATTATCGAGCCCTGGCCAGTTTGGCACAGCGGTTGGAGCGTTGGCCTGCATTACAGAGAGACCCGGGTTCGGTTCCCGCTAAGGGTACGTACCTCGGTTGCAGTTTGTCCCCGGCCCTGGTTGGTCGTGCGGGTGGCAGCCACTCGATGTGTCCCTTCACATCGATGTTTCTCTCTCTCTCCCTCCCGCTCTATCTGAACAAAAAAAAAAAAAATGGAAAAATGTCCTCTGGTGAGGATAAAAAATAAATAAATAAATAAAGTGATTATCGATATGTACTTATTTATTGCCATTTTTGTTTAGTGTGGTTCCTTTATTCTTCCTATTACTCCTGCTAATTACAGCAGTCCTTTTAACATTTCTTGCAGTGCTAGTTTGGTGCTGATGTATTCCCTTAGCCTTTTTTTGTCTGGGAAGCTCTTTATTTGACCTTCTATTTTGAATGATAGCCTTGATGGGTAGAGTAGTCTTGGATTCAGATCCTTGTCTTTCAAGACCTTGATTATTTCATGCCATTCCCTCTGGCCTGTAGTGTTTCTGTTGAGAAGTCAGCTGAAAGCCTTAAGGGGTTTCCTTTGTAGGTAACCTGTTGCTTCTCTCTTGCTGCTTTTAGGTTTCTCTCTTTTTCTTTAATTTTTGGCATTTTGATTACTATGTGTCCTGGTGTGGGCCTGTTTGGGTTCTTCTTATATGGGGCTCTCTGTGCTTCCTGAACTTGAATGCCTTTTCCTTCACCAAATTAGGGAGGCTTTCTGTCACTATTTCTTCAAATATATTCTCTAACCCTTGCTCATTTTCTTCTTCCTCCTGGACTCCTATGATGTGAATGTTATTACGTTTCCATTTGTTCCACAGTTCTCTTACGCTGTTTTCTTTTTTTTTAAATTATTTTTTCTTTTTTTTTTTTTTTTTTTTTTTTTATCCTCACCCGAGGACATTTTTCCTTTTTTTGTTCAGGTAGAGTGGGAGGGGGAGAGAGGAACAGAGAGAGAGAGAGAGAGACATCGATGTGAAAGGAACACATCAAGTGGCTGCCACCCGCACAACCAACCAGGGCCGGGGACAAACTGCAACCGAGGTACGCGCCCTTAGCGGGAACCGAACTCGGGTCTCTCAGGACCGCAGGCCGACGCTCTAACCGCTGAGCCAAACCGGCCAGGGCTCCTTTTGGTTTTTTGATTGGTTGATATTTTCTACTCTATCTTCTAATTCACTGATCCAGTCCTCAGCTTCCTCTATTCTGCTCTTTAGACTTTCCAATGTGTTTTTCATTTCTCATATGTCATTCTTCATTTCTTCTTGGTGGTTTTTAATTTCCAACTGGTTGGTTTTCAACATTTCTATGTCTTTACTCATGGTGCTCATATCCTTACACATGCTGTTGAGCTTCCTCAACATCATTGCTCTAAATTCTAGTTCTGTTAACTTTCTTAACTGCACCTCATTTATCTCATCTTCGTTAGATGTCTCTTATTCTTTCATTTGGCTTTTGTTTCTGTGTTTCACCATTTTGGCTATCATAGTGGGCTTTGGATCCTACCCAATTTTCCCTGTGGGTGTTGGTGTTCTGCTGTTTGTGGATCCTTCTCCTAGGTTTGGATGAGGCAGGGAGGAAACACTTTAAACACCACTGTCAAGTCTTAACTTTCCTGGTTAGAGTTGCTAGTCCAGGGAATAGTAGTTATCCTCTAGTTCTTTTTGCCTGGAGGCTATTAGTAGAGGTCACCTGAAGAACCTTGGTTTCTGAGTTGTCTGAAAAACTTTCTCAGGTGCTCTGTGTAAGAGGATTTTCTGAGGGTGGGGCAGCTGCTGGTTGTTAATGGGCCTCAATTAACATGTCTTTGGCCACCAGGTGGGGTTGAATCTCTGAGGGAGGGGCCGCTGCCTCTCCCCAGGGCCCTGGGAAGGAGTAAGATGACCACAGTCCTGCTTGGCTGCACTCAGCAAAAGCTCTGAGCACACTCCTAATCCCGAGTGTTTCCACACATTCCAGTCCAGTCTGCCTTCCCTCTGCCGGAGCTCAAGGTGAGTGGCTGCTGCCAATTTAGCCTCTGTCCAGACTGTGTAGTGGAGCCACCTGGGACTCTGCTCCCAGCCAAGGGCGGCAGAGGCTGAGGCACCAGCCGAGGGTGTAGCACCCAGCCAAGTTCACAGGACCCGGCCAAGGGGGTAGCAGCCAGACGAGGCCACAGGACCCAGGCGCAGTAGCTGGATGCAGCCGTTGTGGCAGCAGCAGCTTTTAGCTAAGGCAGCTAGACCCAGAAGATTGTGTAGCACCAAGCCAAGGTCACAGGACCCAGCCGAGGGCGTAGCTTCCAGCTGAGTCCCCTGGTCCCAGCCAAGTCCGCTGGTCCCAGCCCAGGCCACTGTGGACCGTGGGCTCCTGGCCCCCTCTCACATCCTTGCAAGCCTACCAGGATTGAGTCAGTGTCCCTGGTTATGTGGTCCTCCAAGCTGCCTTTTGGTTGCCCCTTCCTGACGATTTGTCTTTATTTTTGTTGTAAATCCAGTTTGGTCCTGGGAGATGGTCTGTGTAGCTTCCATTCACTCCGCTGCCTTTTTTCACTCCAAAAGCTCTAATATTTCTAATAGCCATTCTTTTAATATTTGTAATTTTTATTTTTAATATTTATTATCAATTGATAAAGTATTAATTAGTTAATACCATTAAACATTCTTATTGTCCAGATATAAATTTGACTGTGTTAAAAATGTTTAATTAAAAAATAACACAAATATTACCCACGGTGATAATACAACTTGAAAAAATTCATTGTCTCAAAACACAGTGTCAGTAACACAGACTCACCTGAAAGTAGCTCCTGAGAAGTATATGGATCTTTCATTTTCAATAATGGTATGACCCTTACTCACCTACCAGTTTACATTCTGATACAATATAATATTTGTTCACTAAGATTACACGTATAATAGAAAATGCCAAATGTAAAATTATGCAAAATTCAACAATGAGGTGTGGCCTATTTTAAATGTTAATAACAATTTATTTTCCTTGAGAGAGAAGCCAGATCTTTTTGTAAAATTTCTTTATATATTACTTGCAGTCTATTAATTAACATCATTAGCAAGCCGTAATAATCAGTGTATATTCAGAGAAAAATACAAAATATATATACTTTGTTTTGTACATTTTAATTTTCATTTGGGAACACAAAATTGTAATAAAGCTGATATATGTTAAATATTTACAATATCGTTGGAAATTATAAGCAGAAAAATCAAAACTTTTAAATTTGAAAAATAAAAAAGTAAATGTAGGTTAGCTTTTATTATTTCTTTATAAACATGTAAAACATTCATCTAAATTCTTCAATGTCTCTCCTTAATTCCTTCCTTGATTCAATATAAGTGGCTTACAACACTTTTTTTCTGAAATATTTTTGTTGAAAACATATATTACATATACTACCAGGAACTGATAAACAAAATGCACATAAAACATACTTCCTCAAACAAATTGGCAAATAATAGATTTTAACCACAATAAGGAAGCTGGACACAATTGACACAATTACACCTGTGACCATGGCACTGAACAATAGCAAGGTGAACTTTATCTTATTAAACACATAAAGATATTTATGGAAACTGACTTAAATTTGATAAAGCAAGTCTCATCAAATTTCAAAAAAAAATGCTGCTCCAAATATCTAAAATTCTAAATATCCAAATATATAAAGGAAAATAACAATAATAATAATTACAATATATCTGAAACTAAATGAGAACTATAATCTTACATATATTATAAACTTGTGATATATAGCAAAATGAAGACCTACAGAAAACTTACATATTTATAGAAGAAAACAAATTCTTAATGCATAAGAAAGAATTTATTATTTTACATTAAATAGAAATAGAGATATTTGCATATATTTCACCCAGCTCAGAAGAGAGTACTAATACATCATCATTCATATCTAGTATCTATATGTTATTTAAATAACATGTTTATGGTTATCCCATAGTTGGAAAAATAAACCTAAAGCAATACCATCTTTACCATTATTATCAAATACACTTATTAGTTCTAACATTTCCTCATGCAATTCATCTAATTTACCATATAATGAAATTCATCATTTTATCAAGCAAAGTAGGACAGGCACTAACATAGTTAGATATGAAAAAAAAAGCAAATATTTAGAAAATAATTGTGATGACATCACTATAGTTTGTAAAGGTACAATTTGCTCAAATCTTAGTGATCTCAATCTCAACTGAAAGTGTTTGGAGTAGTGATATTATAGGTGAATTTTTCTGAAACTTGTAAGTAAGCTGAAATGTGCTAGTGATTGTGAGGAAACAGAGGACGAAAGAGAAAGAGGGTAGAGGAACATATGAACGACAAATAATAAAGGCAGATACATTGCTAGTGAAAATGGATGACAGGACACCTTGAAGTTGTTTGGGAGTGTTGAGGATTGAGATACTCAGTGTTGCTGCTGAAAATGAAATATGGTCAGACTCTCCTGGGGCAGCATATTTCATGAAATTTCACTCTGACATTCGCTCTCTTGGATTTATAAGTACTGAAAAGGTCTCTGTCCTGTGTACCTATAATAACTTACCCCACTGCAGATATGCGTGAAACTTAAGACAGTTTCAAATAATAATTACAAGCAGAAAAGTTTTGTTTGTTTTTAATCAACAGTGTTACCTACTATATGTATGCTACTTTAAAATGGTCTGTAATGTTTTAAAGTATTGTTTTTCAGGTAAAAAGAATTATATTGCAGCAACATAAAGCATTTCTACTAACCATACAAAATAATTACAGGCTATAACAATCTAGACTCAGAGGAGACAGGGTCCTACTTTTCAACGGACATTTTATGTGGTCCACTGTGAAATTCTTTCTGACGCCGGCCATTAATACTTTTGACATGTTGTTTGTTTACGTGGCCTAAAACTGTGGCGATAACACATATGCTAAATAAAGCCCCTCAGAACACAAAATATTTAAATATTAACTATTTTTTTATAATAGGAATTATTGATCATATAGATTATCATATAAATATAATTTCATTTTGATGTCTTATTTCAAATCTTAAAATACAATATATGAATAGCTATTAATTTTCAAATTACCTTCTACTAAATTATCTTAGTTGTACAATTTTCTTTGTTATTGAATGTTTTGGGTAGGTCATGATTACAGTGAGAATTGCTGCCTCTGAGTTGGGAAACCTAAATGTAATGGGGATAATTGGAGCCCAGGGTTTCAGGAGTCAAGGGGCTGCATTTAATTGCTAAAGGCAAGGTAGGCTTGGTTACCTTACTGGATGACCGAGTCAAATCAGTGATCAGAATATTCTGAGTTGCAATGACTGTGGTGTTGGCTAGTTGATCATGGTGTCCCTAAAATGAAATAGTTTATTACATTTTTACTTGATCCATAGACGCATAAGTGAAAGATATCTAAGTCACATGAACAGAACTCAAACTTGAATCATGAAGAGAGTCAACAGCCTCTCATTGACTTTTCAGTATTAAGCTAGTTTACAGACCCAGAACCTCTTGAGTGAATGGGAAGGTGAATCATTATAGGAAGTGTCCTGCTACTCTGTTACTCCCAGCCTTGCCCAAAGGGAATTGTGGACTTTCACAGAGTGTGCTTTGGGGAACAAAATGGAAAAACAAACAAACAAACAAAACTTTCAGGATTATTAGACCCTGGCTCTGACTGACACCAATCACAGGAGAACCAAAACATCATTGTGCTCTATCAATCAGAGTAGGGGTTTATAGAGGCCATGTGGAGATTAGTTTTAACACAGATCAGATCACTTTCTGTTGTTATTTTCCTAGCTCTGGAATGTATAACTGGAAAAGACAATGACAGTTTTTCTAGCTGGGATGGTTGATCCTTCTGAGCAAAGGGAATGGTGCTGCCACTACACAATAAAGGTAGAAGAATATGTGTGGAATAGAGGAGACCAGTTAAGGCATCTCTCAATGTTAGCATGCCCTATAGTCAAAGTTAATGGAAAACTACAACAACCCAATTAAGTCAGAAAAACTAATAGTCTAGATCTATTAGGAATAAAAATTTGAGTCATACTACCAAGTAAATACCATGACCATTTGGTATTTTTTATTTTAATTTTTTGAGGGACTTCCATACTGTTGTTCATACCACTGCACCATTTTACATTCCCGCCAACAGTGTCTAAGTGTTCCGATTTCCCCACAGTCTCACCAGTACTCATCTGTTTTTAAATAGCCATCCTAACAGGTGTGAGGTCACATTTTATTGTGGTTTTGATGATTAAGGATATTGAGTACCTGTTGACTATTTGTATTTCTTCTTTGGAGAAATGTCTATTCCAGTCCTTTGCTCAATTATATGTGTGTTTGTTTTTGACTATTGGTTAGTTATAGGAGTACTTTGAACATTTTTTATATTAATCACTATTAGATATATGGTTTGCAATTTTTGTTTTCCATTCTATAGGTTGCTTTTTTCATGTTGAGATTGTTTCCTTTGCTGTGCAGAAGCTTTTAGTTTGATGCAGT
Source organism: Molossus alvarezi (assembly GCA_037176705.1). NCBI lineage: Eukaryota > Metazoa > Chordata > Mammalia > Chiroptera > Molossidae > Molossus > Molossus alvarezi. Next base: position 123,365,107 of record CM073885.1, read on the forward strand.
CCCAGTGGTCTGATTTTGCTTTGGTTGCTTGTACTTTTAGTAACATATTCAATAAATCATTGCCAAGAGAAAGGTTAAGAATCTTTTGCCCTGTATTTTTTTTCTAGGAATTTTACAGGTTAAGGTCTTTTATTCAATTAATTTATTGGGGAGATAATGCTTAATAAAATTGTATAGTCTTCAAATGTGCAATTATATATCATCTGTATATTGCATTGTATGCCCATCACAAAGTCAAATGTTTTTCTGTCACTGTATATTTGACCTGCTTTGCCCTTTACTATCTCTCCACAGTGTGGATGGACATCATTTAGTCAGTTATAGGCCTTTAAGGAACAGAGACTAAGATTTCCTGAAGTAGGAGGATTTTTTCTCAGAACTATGCATAGAAACCATGCTTGAGCTTCCAACATGCTCCCCTTTGGAATTCAGACTCAAGATCCCAACATAAACCCTTATCTGAATTTTCAGCCTGCTGGTCTGCTGTACAGATTTCAAACTTGCCTGTCCCCAGAATCATTTGAGCTCAGTTCTTAAAATAAATCAATCTCTTCTTCTTTCTCTATTCCCCCCCCTCTCTCTCACACACACACACATGCACACACATACTATATATATATATGTATATATACATATTCATGTGTATATAAAAGTAAACCTAGTATGTATAATCTAATAATATCAATAATGATAAAAAGTTCCCAAAGAAAACATACATCTTAGTTTTTAAAATGTGCAAAAAAGTATTTATGGATGCAAACATAAAGATAAAAAAAGAATTTTCAAATGTAAAGCTAATGGTTGCATGTCAGTATAGATTATATCAAAGAAATACATTCAAAGAAAATGTTCCTTTTCATTAAGTTTGTGGTGCATAAATGCCACTTCTTATAATGTTTAATGAATATAATACCACTCTGCTCATAGTCCATTAGTTCGCATAGTCACATGATCCTGCCTGACCAAAGCAAAACTGGGAATTTTAGTTTATCATGAGTCCAAGAGGGTAGAAAGACATAGCTTGTTGTTCAGCATAAGACTTTACATTATAAGAGTGATAAATCTCACACTTAAACAAATCTATATTTCCAAAATAGAATCATTAACAAATTTAATAAGACACATCAATAGGATGATAATGATAACTGCAAATACCTTAACCATAAATTTTCAATAACTCTGACAGAAACTAAATTTTCATTCACTCATTTTATATTCCCTTCAAAATTCAAATGAAAACAATTGACCACGATTGTATCATTGTTTTACCTCATTTACCCAATCAGAAAAGTTTGTTGAGTTTCTACTAAGTACAAAACCCTATTCTACTGCTGGAGGTTATGGCATTCAGTCAAACAAATTACTGGATTTTGGTCATTACATTCTAGTAAAAGGAGATAATAAATAGTAAACAGCAAAATAAATATTGGAAGTGTTGCAAGAAAAGAATTTTGGGGACTCATGCATATGAGGGCGTGAGAAATAGTGGCAAGATTTATTGGAGTGAAAATAAAGGACTGTCCCAGGTGCCCACTGTCTCATTCATGACCAGGTTGCTCAGCTCTGTCTTGCTGCAGAAGTTGCCTCAGGGGCCTGCAGACCTGCACCTGCACCTGTCAAGCCCCAGAGGGCCAAGACCCAGGGGTACAGAGCTTTTCTGTGTTTATTTCCCCATCTGCCAAGGCTCAATGGTGCTCCAGGTGCAGTGGACCTGCCCTTTGGCCTGTGCTAGGGCCTGCATAGTTGACAGGTCCACACAGCTACTGGGGAAAGAGAACATGCAAATGATTGAGCCGCAAGGCCTTTGTTAATCTTTGATTATATCTTTTAGTGTTTGGAAAGGGATCCGCTTTCTTTCAAACTAACCAATTTTATTCCTAATTATTTGAGGGTTTGTGCTGGGCCTTCCCCCAATCCAATCCCTTTCTTGGATCTTCTGAGGTTCTTGAAAGGGTTAGTAATGTTGTAAAGGGTAAAGATAAAAGCTTGCAAAAGGCAGAAACTGAAAAATTGTGTTGCTTGCACGACCTCTACTTAGCCTTCTGTTGAGTTCGGATAAGGATTATCTGCATTATCCTCAAGACAATGAATCACCCAGCAGATGCAGGACGAGATACCAGACAAGTCCAACTGCAAAGTGGACAACGGGCCAGGCAGAGAATGTCAGCAGGAACTGCCGGAAGCTAAAAGTGGAGTATATAACCTACATTCCAACTGTTATTCAAGGCTAAACCCTTTTCGGCTCAGCCTGCCTGTACCCAGGTGCATGCAATAAAATTATTTTACTCTACATTGGCCTTGCATTATGGATGTAATCTCCCACTGGATCAGACCTTTTAGTTCTGTGCCCTAGACTATCTGGTCTTTCCCCAGATTTTCCCAGGTTGGACCCTTTCCCTTTATGGCTGCCATTTGGTTCATACCGGGCATGCCTCAGCAGAGAAATTTTCCCTTTGGTTTTATCCCCCCGCCCCCAGCCAGTGATTCTAGCTAACAAGCTTGTTCCTCAGGGAGATTGCAAAGCTGGTCCTTCCTGCTTGTTTGGGGAGGATGTGGCTCATCCCTGGGGAGTCAGTGAAGCTGCCTCTTACTAGTTAATCAGACTTAATGTCTGATTTCATTTGTTCCCTTCCTTTGTTAATCACTAACAGCCTATCTACTATAACAGAAAGAGATAATAAATAATAAACAACTAAGTAAGCTATTACACAATTAATCATTTTATTATTTCTTTGTCTCGGGTTTGTTCATTTAGATAATATGAGAAAGAAGTTTAAATAAAAGGAGTAGGTGTTATCATGGCGATTGCAAGAAAAAGTAGATGTCATCACCTTTCCTCACGGGCCATTCCTTCCTTAGTCTTTAAGATGTTCACATGCCTCTTACTGCCTTCTTCAGTTTCTTGTATAAGTCAGCTGTCAGACATCACCCTATGCTAGTCACCCAGATTCAAAGTGATTCTATCAAAAGCTGTAGGTATTGTCAGCTTATTAGGAATGCCACTGCCTTGTGTTTTTCAACTTTCCAATTGCTGTCTGATTGACACGTTTGAAATTCTGTCAGCATTTTTTTTCTTTGTTTGTTTTATACAGACTAGAAAAGAAGACACAGTTCCTTTTCATTAGCTTGGCAAAAGCTTAGCCTCCACAAGCATTCAATCTCATAAATCATGTATTTTATAAATAGAAAAATAAAGATGACTGAATAGAGACTACAGACTCACTTGCCAATTTCTGGTATAGAAATTAACACTTTAGTTCTCAAATCTCCATGTATAGATTAAAATTCCATAATAAAAAATCTATACAATTTTAAAACATATTAACTGATTTTCTTCAGTGTACAATAAAAATACCTTTATTTCTTTCAAATAAACAAATTAAATAGTTGAAAAATCAATAACCAATTGTAGATTCTAAAATCCATAAACTAAAATGTATCATAAGGCAAGAATATTTGATAGATTTTATTTATTTCACTCATTATTATATTGCAGAAAGCACTAATTGTTCCAAAATTATTTTTGCCCCTTGACAAATATCACTGTAACCAGATAGGCTAATGTCAGTCTTACTTTTTAACTTAAGAAATCTGTCATAACTTAGAAAATGGAAATCGCCAACATACTATTATTCTAAATAAGTGTGAGAAAGATATAAACAGAATTATAATAAACTATTGATGTTCAAAATAAAAACCCATTATGCCATTGTAAATAATAAATAATGAGTACAATTAAAATGTTTTCACACTGTATTCTGTCATAGTTTTTTATTTTTTTGAGAGGGTTTCCAGTTTGAAAATTCTGCTGCATACCTTGGAGATATTTTTCTTTTTGTTAGAGAGAGAGGAAGGGAGAGAGAGAAACACTGATCAGCCACCTCTAGTATGCACCTTTAGTGGGGATCAAACAGGCAACCTAGGTGAGTGCTCTGACTGGGAATAGAACCCACAACTTTTTTGGTGCACGGGATGATGCGCCACCCAATTGATTGACCTAGCTGGGCTGTGGAGATATTTTAATGGGTTACATGAGATGACTTAGGTTCCAGATATTTTTGCTTCAAATCCAGAAGTAAACATGTTAATCATTGAGATAATAAACATTGTATCAAAATAAAGATTAGACCATAGTTTATGAATGGGTAAACTATCAATTAAAGAATGAAAAAGTAAGCCTACTGGAAATGAGAATATTTAACATGAATGCAAACATTTTACTTTCCATAATATAATTCTAATTTTATTTTTATTGATTATTAAAGGAATTATATAATGTGTCATATATGCTACATTATAAAATGTATCAAGATAGATAATTATGCTCAGTTTATAGAGTGTAATCCAACTAATTCTAGGGATTCGGTTTTACATTAGGGAATAGATACAGATATCAGTTCAAAGATAGTAAAATGGGTAAAAATTAAACATAGAAAAAAAGACAAACAGAAACGATAAATGAAAATTTATTTTGTGCTGGTGTCAACTTACTGGTAGTAATGCTAATGTTTAAAAATGCCTAGGGGTCACTCGCCTGGGCCCAGGTGAACTTTCCAAAGGCATCTCTCCTTTGTCAACCAGTGTCACAACTGGAGCAACCTTTGTGGTTATTATGACTGCAAGTTGCCCTGTGGGAATAACCTTCAGGAAACTAAAAAAATATATATATTATTTACAAGCATAGGAGTATATCAGGCAACCCAGGGGGTATACTACTGTCTCATTTTTTCCTAGGACCTTGAGCCAAGCGGTTCACAAACCCATGCATGGGAGAGTGTGGTGTGGCAAGATTTATTTGGGAAGGCTGCCCTGGGTTTTCTATGTCCCCTCTCCCAGCTGTCCCACCATGGAAAATCAGGGCCAGATACAGCCAATGTCCAGAGATCCTGTGCCAGATTAAAGCTTAGTCCTTTGTGCTCTCCAGCCCTTTAAAAAACAAAAGCAAAAACAAAATAAACTTAGTTCCTTGGAATCCTGGGTTGGCTGTGGGCTCGCATGGCTGCTAGACTGGCAAGGTTCCAGGGGTGGGGTGGGGGCTTTTTGTTCCCCTGGGATTATATTATCCTGGGATTGGGAAAGACCAGGAGCTTCTTCAAAGTAACCAATCAACACTAAAAGGTGAGGGGGAAAGAGGGGGGAGAGAGAGAGAGAGAGAGCTGAACTATGAGAGCTAAGGCCTGGGGTTCTGCTTTTATTCTGGTTGAGTATGGGGGCCTAGGGTTTCCCAGGCTAATGCTTTATTAATGAATCTAAAACATTAAGATTGCCACCCTGGCCGGTTTGGCTCAGCAGTTGGAGCATCGGCCTGCGGACCAGAGAGTACCAGGTTTGGTTCCCACTAGGGACATGTAACCGCCCCCCCCCCAAAAAAAAAAAACAAAAAACTAAGATTGCCAATCAAAAGCCAGGAAGAGAAAGAACTTGTAGCCCAAAGGTTAGTTATTGAAATCAACCAAATCTCTAAAGCAAAGGAGCCTTGACTGGGGTAGGTATCCTGGCTGTTTAGTCCTGTGGCTGACAATGTGTTTATTGGAGAAAACACTCTTTGAAACAGATGCCTCTTTGTAGTGGATCCCTTGGCAATCAAAGCTTAAATTAGGTACTCTCATTACAAAAAGGGAAAAAAAATATATATATATCAGGATTTACGCTACAACTATATAAGAAAACTTTCATTTATTTTATTTTCAAAATCCAAAAATACCCATGACTTACCATAACAAACATTATCATTAGCTCATTGGCCTGCTTGCTGACTGGTGAAACTGCTCCAGGGGTTACATCAGATTCTGATGTGGTCACAGGCCTTCTCTTTTCAGGTGTAAATTGAAGAAGACACATGTTCTCAAGGTAGAAATGACAGCTGAATTGTCTCCCAGTTCACCTCTAGGAAGCCACCTGTCACTCAATTTACTTCCAACACCACTGAAACTGCTAGGAATGAGTTTCACTAGCTGCTCCAGCACCGCAGAAGGAGAAGCTCCCTGGAACCCAGGCAGAAAGTCCCTGCATCCTTCAGTGGTTTTCCAGTGCCCTCTAATGGCAAATCTTATCATCATGCCGGCTGACAAGACAACGATAGACAATTTATCTATCTACATAAACATATCTGCATGTGTGATTACATCTACTTGTTTTTGTGTGTGTATATTTATTTTATTTATTTTTTGCTACATTTTATCTGTTTACAAATGCATATATTTCAAATAATCACAGAAAGTTCTATTGGACAGCAGTGATATAAACATACAAACATAAATCAGTGTGTGTGCATACACACCCACACAAATATTTTCTCTAGCTTTGTTTGCTGAGAGGACCTGGGAGCATGACAGCCTAATAACAATGAACATGGGATCTCATAGGATCTATATACTGGTTTCCAAATATCAATTTCCATTTAACATAACCAAAGCTTTTTGGTGATTTGAAATTTGAGATAGAGAATGTACATTCCCCAGAATATATTTTAAGCGAGAAATCAAGGCAGTACTCAAAGAAAGATAAGCTCATATCAAAAAGACACAGAAGCCAGTTTTAAGGAACTTCAACTGGCAAAATCAGAACACTTTCATCATGAAAATAAATAATGATAGGAACAGATTATAACCCATTACAAATAGTAAGATACCTGGAGTCTATAAATGAATTAATTAAAATTTTGATGGCAACCATGATATATTACATGACTTCAAAATCACTTCTTAATGACAAATGTTAAAATAATAATTTTACAATGGAGAAGACTGGCAGATGTATCTTAATCAAACAAAGTTAATATCCCAAGTGCTGTAACTAATAAAATAAAGTGTGCCACCTTTACAGAAGGCAATGAATAAAAACATCCTCACTTCTGTGATTTTCCTGCCAAATATACCTAACCTGAAAGTAATCATGGAAAAAAATGAACCAAAACAAACAGAACTTTCTTAAAGTAGCTAGCATATAATCTTCAACAATTTATGATTTCAACATCTTAAGAGTTAAATAAAGATAGAGAATCAGTCCAGCCCATGTGGCTGTAGTTGAGTGTCAGCCCATGCACTGAGAGGTCACCAGTATGATTCCCAGTCAGGACACATGCCCAGGTTGTGAGCCCAATCCCCAGTGGGGGGCATGCAGGAGGTGGTCAATGGATGCTCTTTCTCATTGATGTTTCTATCTCTCTTTCCCTTGCCCTTCCTCTGTAAAATCAATTAATTTTTTTTTAAATAGAAAATAATTTTTTTTAGATTTAAGACAAAATAGAGATGATAAATAAAAGCAACACTTGATTTTAGTCAGGGCATTCTTTTTATTTTTTTAAAATATTTTTTATTGATTTTTTTTTTCCGAGAAAGAACATTGATAAGAGAGAATAGGAGGGAGAAAGAGAAACACTGATGAGAGAGAAACATGAACAGCTGCCTCCTGCATGCCCCTACTGGGGATCGAGCCCACAATCTGGGCATGGGCCCTGACTGGGAATCAAACTGGAACCTCTCAGTCCATGGGATGATGCTCAATCCACTGACCCACACCGACCAGGCAGGGGCATTCTTCTCTAAAAGTCACCATTATGAGAGTTGTAAAACTTTGAGTTATGTCCGAGTATTAGATGGTAGTAATATGTTAATAATTTCTTAATATTTTACACTTTCATTCTAGTAATGTAGAAGAATAACCTTATTTGTAGGAAATACATTTAAAAATATTTGAGGATGGTGGCACATCACGTTGACATTTCAGATATATAAGCAATCTATTACTAATGTCTCTGGCCTATCTTTTTTATATAAGTATACATTATAATATTATAGTATTTTATTTTTCAGATACCCATGAACATTTGTTGTGAGATAATCTTTCTAAATAAGATTATGAGATCACCAACAGATTCAGCTTTCTAAAATCTGCAAAAGACTTCCAAATGCATATCTTGCCAATTTATCCCAATCTAGGAAGGATACAATTTTTATTGAATTAAGGCAAAAATTGAAAATTTATTTAATAAAGAAAAAATATTTCCTGTTAAGCGAACCATCTGTTCTCTCAACAGAATATTTTGATGTTCATCATCAAAAGAGCCCTCTAAGCCTTATGAACAAGGACTTTTTTTATATAATTAAATCCATTTGAGTAATTTTTATAAATTAATGAATACTTATTATATGCTTGAAATACAATTTTCTCTTATAACCATGTAATAAACAGATTTGAATGAATAAATTGTCAGCAGTACTAATTCTGACTATACAGTTCAAAATTTGAATAATTCTTTTAACCTCATAAAGCTTCTTACTGATTTAAAATCATAATAATTTAGCTGGTAGTTAATCAGAAATATAAAATACACATCATCAATATATGACAATTTTGATACTTTCGGCATTACATTTTCACTGAAGTAATCTCTGTGCATGGTGACACGATAATTGTGCTGCATAGAGAGAAGAATCTGGATACACCCTTAATTTTTATTTTTTCTTACTTTATTTAATATTATATTAAGCACCTGTGTGCTAGGCCTGGGATATAGATGAGAGTGAACAATACAGTCAATAGGACTACTCTTATACATTCACGAAGCTTCCATGCTGGAGGGAGGAGTCAGAATGTATATTTTTGTGTGTATGTGTGTGTACACATATATGCATACATGTATGCACGGGTGTTACCTATTCAAAGTCCTTGTGTTAACACTTTGAAAGGCCAAAACATCACAGTTTGGAGTCAGGAAAGGTTTATTGATCAAGAAGACTCAACCAAGAAGATGGAAGACCTAACCCTAAAATCTGTCTTGTTTGTTGGACCACACCAGGGTTTTTAAGAGACTAGGGGTAACAGGTACGCCGTAGTGCCAGTGGGGCAAGTCTTAATTGAAGGACCTCGGGACTTAGCCATTTATGGTAAAAGGACATCTACACCACATCTTTCTAGACAGTGTACCACTGGTTTCTGAATGGTTTCAGTGCTCTAGTTCTGGTGATGTGCTGGTCCATTGGTTCCATGGGGCCACAGGGGGTAGGGCTGAGATGTGTTCTGGGTGCAGCTAGAGTTCAAAGTTCTCTCCTCTGCATACTTCAGCTACATGACTTGTGGTTTTGGCCTGTTCTCTTGGAACAACAACCCAGCACATTGTCACACTTGATAGGGCCATCTTGAGCTGGTTCTGCAGGAACATGGGCACACTCACACTTCCATATATGAAATGCAAGCACTGGTATTATTTTCTGTGAAGGAAATAAAAGTGGGTTAAGAGACCAGTGATGTTTTCTCTGAGAAACTTACTTCCAAGCTCCACTAGAGCTTTGAGAAAATTCCACTAAAGAGCTTGAGGTGTTTGAATGAAAATACAAAAGCCCTTCTCCAAAGGAAGTTTAGTTGGTTTGAAAACTGGAAGAACTGTGTGTGGTTGTCACTGAATGAATCGGGGGAAGGTGGGGCAGAAACCAGCAGAGAATTAGACAGATACCAGGACATGTAAGGCGTTTAACTATATGGCAAGAAGTTTGGATTTTCTTTTTTATATATTTGGAAGGTTTTAAAGTCTTCTAAACTACATTTTTTTTTTAAAGAACACTTAGCCCTGGCCAGTTTGGCTCATTGGTTAGATCATTGGCCCATGGACCAGAGAGTCTGGGTTCAGTTCCCCCTAAAGGCACGCACCGCGGTTGCAGTTTGTCTCCTCTGCAGCCATGGTTGGGGTTGTGTGGGTGGCAACCAGTTAATGTGTCTCTCTCACATTGATGTTTCTCTCTCTTTTTCTCTCTCCCTCCCTCTCACTTTATCTAAACATAAGTGCAAAAATGTCCTTGGGTAAGGATAAAAAAAACCACACAGACTCAGTGAGACAGAATCATAGTGAGTGGTGGGTGGTGAGGTGGTAGTAAGCAAATACAGGCCATGATAAGGGTTTTAAAACCCATCTTAGAGCATAGAGTGGGGCACGAAAGGTTTTAAAGAAATAAAGTGGGCTTATCAAATTTATATTTATTTATTATTATTATTATTTTAATCCTCACTCGAGGACATATTTGCACTTATCTTCAAATAGAATGGGAGGGAGATTGGGGGAAGAGATAGAGAGAGAGAAACATTGATGTGAGAGAGACACATCTAGTGGCTGCCACCCACATGACCCAAGCTAGGGTGGGGGCAAACCACAGCTGAGGTACATGCCTTTAGCAAACACTGAACCCAGGACTCTCTGGTCTGTGGCCAATGCTCTAACTGCTGAGCCAAACCAGCCAGGGCTACATTTATTTTTAACATACAAAATAGAGATGCACTTTGCAATATATTAAGAATGCCGAGCCCTGGCCGGTTTGGCTCAGCGGTTAGAGCGTCGGCCTGCAGTCCAGAGAGACCCCGGTGCAGTTCATGCTAAGGGCACGTACCTTGATTGCAGTTTGTCCCCAGCCCTGGTTGGGTCGTGTGGGTGGCAACCACTCGATGTGTCGCTTTCACGTCGATGTTTCTCTCTCTCTCTCCCCCTCTCACTCTATCTGAACAAAATATCGAAAAATGTCCTCGGGTGAGGATAAAAAAAAAAAAAGAATGCCGAGGCACTTCTTGCAATTAATTTCTTATGACTAAGTATAACTTACTTATACTTAACTTTTTATAACTAAGTATATGTACTTCCCTGAAGGTATGATTGATAGGAGAAAGTACAATAATAAAATATGATGTAGATGTGATACTTTTGTTACCAGTGGAAGTGGGTGCCTTCTTCCCCACCTGTTGCTCGTGAGAGTGAAATTCTTGCAATATCCCAAGAAAACAAATTTTCTGAGACTCAAATGGAGAACAAGTGATTTTTACTTTTGTGGAATTATACTCCAGAGTTCCCAAGGTCCCTCTTGCTCCTTCCCACAATGGAGGAAGTGTAGCTGTGGTTTCAGTAGGGCTAGAATAAAAGCCAGTGTCCAGAGTTTTCATTCCATATTGGAGCAGTGTTCAGTCCAGCATCAGTCTAGCTAAGCTTGTGTTTCCTGCTGCAGTCCATCAATCTATTGCGTGTAAGATCTACATGACCATGGGCCATATGGGCAAATGCAAGGAAGCAGAATGAGAGAGCGCCACAAGACAAGTGTCACAAGAGAGAACCATGCAAGCAAAAAGAGAGGGAACTTCTTTGTTTAGGAGATGATGTATTCCCAGATTTTCATAGGCTTGCAGTGGCCACACCCATTCTAGCCAACCAGCTCTGTACTGAGTTTTGACTTACAGGCAAGTACCTTTTCTATATCACCCCAACTTCACTGGGCATGCATCTATCTCCCCTTTGTTGAACCCATTCCCCCAGTGATCTGCAGGGAATGGTCCAGTGGTTCCCTGGGGAGTGAGAAGATTTAGCTTCCTGGTGAAGCTGCTCAGATGACCATGCTTATAATGTCTGGCTTCCCCCTTTGCTCCTTTCCTATTATTATTAACTATCTAATTACAATGGTATCACTTTCTTTGATAGTATATAAAAACATCTTTAAGTTTTATCACTGTATTAAAATTACTTAAGAAATTGAAAATAAAAAATCCAAATATTTTACATGAGTAAAGGGAACAATCACTTTTATTTATTTTTTATGATGGGAAGTACATCATTTTAAAAATATACACAATATAACAAACACATACAAAAATTATTTTAACATTTTCTCTGGTCTGTACATAATTTTATGAAGAACAATAATTATATTCTGTAAATGTTTTTTGTATGCGTATGGGAGAGCAAGTAAACTAAATTAGAGGAAAAGAGTCAACTAGAGGAGGAGAGAAAAAGCCAAAGAGAAGAGAGAGATAAAGAGAAAGCAGAGAACAAGAGGCTGTGCAGAGGTCAAGTAAGAAATAAATTTCAATATTAGAAAATTTGAAACACATATCAAAATATAATAATTATAAAATACTACTACATACCATTCTCTTTAACAAATTAAACAAGTATTTACAATAAAATATTGTTCAGAATTACTTATATTAAAGCACGTTGTCAAACAAATGCAAATGCACACACATGAACTGAATAATCTTAATGCTTTTGAAAACAAAGCTGGATGATCAAACTAGCAAATATGATTATGTCCTACATGCTAACCTTTTCTCCACCTAAAAGTCAATGTTTAGGTACACTTTCTCTTGTGACCTAAAAAGTGGCCAGACCAAAGAGGGGATCAAATGACCCTTTCACAGAGGTTGCCTAAGACATAACAGTAGCAAAACTACAGTTATGAAGTAGCAACAAAAATAATTTTATGGTTGGGGTCACCCCAACATGAGGAACTGTATGAAAGGGTTGTGCATTAGGAAGGTTGAGAACCACTGGCATAGATGCTTTTTAATACAATTTATCTTTCAGAATTGTTAAGCCTTGGAATGAATGTTATATGCAGCTGACGTGCTTCATCTTATAAAACATAGGCATTGCAACCATCTTCATAAAACAGAAGAAATAATCCAATTAATATCAGTGGACTCTTGTTCAATTCTAGATATACTAAGAAAAATAATTAAATTTTTTATAGCTATCTTTCCAGACACACTGATTATTATTTTTATAGATTTTCTTATGTGATTAATAATAATAACAATAATAATAATATTTATCAGGGCCCCTTCCCTTCCCCAAGGTTAAGCTCATCAGTAACTGTGGTGTCTAGTATAATAACTGTTCTGTTTTTTTCCCCCTTTTTCTGTATCACTTCTCTATTCTTTGGCTAATTGTTTTTTTTTCCTCACAAATAAAGAATCTGTATTAAATACTTGACTTAAAATCTGCTTCTGGAACATCTATATTAATTTGGTACCAAAAATGGACCAAGTAAGCAGATACCCATGAGGAAACTATGAGGTTGAATTACTTGTCAACATGGTGACAACAAAGTCACATCTGGCAGAGTGGTGTGCTTCTAAGCACTGGCATGCTAGAGCCTTACAACCGGTAAGCCTCCTCTACATGTGAAACGAGGATGGGGTACAGATGAAAGGAGTTGTGCTGACACATGCAACCCTTCTTGCATTGGAGGAAAGAATGGAAATGGCAGTTGTGAGTTTGTTATCGCTGGTTGCTTGGTTTTTGTTAAGTGCCACACAAGGATGCACTCAAGGAACAAAATAACAGGCATAAGCCAGCCAACCATCAAATCAGTATATGATGTCAAACTCAGAAGTTCTATAAAAGTCTCAAGTCCTCTCTAAGAGGATATAAATATACCTCACATCTTGTTGACTAAAACGGGGCATAGGTTTATTCAAATCACTGAAAATTTCTCTTCACCAAAGCTGTAGCTCTGAGAGACCCTGTTAGACTCTGACACCTGGGATGGAGACTCCTGGTTGGACGTGCTAGACAACCTTCATCTCTAAATCCTCTTACTTTAGGATAGAATTCTGCCCATACATCGACAACATGCAAAAGCTTCGACTGGAATGAATGCCTCAAATGATGTTACTTGTCCTCCTCAAAGTTAGCTCTCATATTCTGTCAAGTAACATGGGCCAATCGCTAGAATCAAATCTAAGCACAGCCCGATTCGGCAATCATTACATGTTTCAGGAGAAAGGGTATCAAAAGAGGGCCAGTTTTGACTAATATATGCATATAGTACAGGGAAATTTTAACTGGAAATTGATCTTGGTTTACTGGAGTGAAAGAGTGAGGCAAATACATAAAATGTGCTAATATAGATTGCCTTCTTATAACACAGAATTTAACATCTTTGAACTGGTCTTAATATGCTGCTAGAATGTTTTGGTTTTGGTTTTCTTGACTATCAGACAAAACAAAACAAAACAAAAAATAGGTAAATAAGCACACACACCAAAACAATGATTTACAATAAATAAACTGAAAATGTCAAACATGCACATCACTGCAGAGGAAGTCCAATTTCAGTTTGGTCCCATCCTGGCCAAGATTTATTTTACAAAACTAGAGGACCTATTGATTAATCCTGTTCCTTTGGGGAATATTTCTTTAAAACAATAAACAGTATGCTAATGAGAGAGCTCCTGGCATAATTAACAGTAGTATTTCCTGTTCTTTGTCCATTAGGGTTGATAATAGTTGTTCTGTACCTCTAAGTATCTGAAGAGATAAGATTCCAGAACCAGAAGCCTGATGGCAGCATTTAACTGTCAGAGACAAGATGTATATAGTTACTACAAATGAGAAAGCTGGAATCATTTAACAGAGATCTATGGGGAATAACTAATAGACCATGGGGTTCCTAGGGATTAAGTATATAAGCCACCAGTGAGAGAAATGCTTAATCTATATAACAAAACTATACCAGAGCTAATGAGCCCCAGTCTAGTTTTAGCTGTCTCAAAAGAAAATTAGGAGCTCTCATTCAGTTCTCAATTCTCAGGACTAGAAATATAATGAACAAGATGATAAGTCACATTGAGAAAGATTACCAAAGTACCATAGCAGTTTCTATGATAGTGTTTCCACCAATTAGTCTCTAAAGGCACCCACAACCATTTAACAGAGTAACTACTCAATGGGGAATAATAAGGCCCAGCATTCTGAAAGATTGTTATATAGAAGACAAAACTTACAGCCCTGGCAGGTTTGGCTCAGCAGTTAGAGCGCTGGCCCATGAACCAGAGAGTCTTGGGTTCAGTTCCTGCTCAGGGCATGTACCTCAGTTGTAGTTTGTCCCTGGCCTCGGTTGGGGTTGTGTGAGTTGCAACCACTCAATTTGTCTCTCTCACATTGATGTTTCTCTCTCTATTTCTTCCTCTCTCTCTCCCATACTGTCTGAAGATAAATGCAAACATGTCCTTGGGTCATGATTAAAAAAAAAAAAAAAAAAAAAAAAAACTTACAAAGATAACAGTGCAGAAATGCTATCATAACGCGCCAAAAAGTATTGGGACACATAGAAACCAGGTGTTAAATGGAGTGGCCCGTTTCTTAATAATTAGTCAACAGCCCCACATTGTGGTTGTTCTCTGGCCTGAGGTGGTAAGGAGGATCTATATAACATCTTGTTCCACCCCCAAGATTTTTGTTTATGTTTTTTGTCATAAGGAAAATAGTCATGGTAAAGAAAAACAAAAAACAAACAGAAAATTGAAGTTCCTGAAACGTCCCCATTCCTGCTTAAGGTAGAACATCAGAAACAATATTACAACTTAGGTGAAATGATAAAGATTACTGCTACCCTTAACAACTTCAGTAACTGAGGATGATGCTCTTTATTATTGTAAAGTATCTCACCGAGAAAGAATGAGAAATGGAGCCGCAAAAGTTTTACTGAAGTGTTCCCAGGCAAGGTTTGCTGGTCTACGTGGAGGGGGCCAGGGAAGTCACACTGTTATGGCCACCCAGGAAAGTTTTATAAGGGAAGTTGAGGAATAAAGAGGGGAGGTATTTAGTGGTTTTGGTTTCTCTTCAGGCTCTCATTTTCTGGTCATGTGACTTCCCAGTCATGTGACTCCCTGGAGCTCACAGGCCTTACAATTATCACCCTTCAGGATTCAACAGTCTGCCCTATAATAGCATTGATTACAGTGGCAGCCAAAGGACTGCTGTGAACTTAACCAAATGTGCTACCAATCTGTGCAGCTTTTCCAGATGTGATGCTTCTATTATAACAGATTAATTCGGTCGCTGCTTTTGGTTTTATGTTATTTATTGAACAAAATGCATAAACCATGTTATTTAGACATGGAACAGTAGTAGCAAGTGCTTGAGTTGCCCTGGTTAGACTCTTGAATGTCATAGGTGCAACACTGTAAAATACATACTTTTGGGGCAACTCCACCTTAGTAAATATTTAATTTTTTATATGTTTTTATTGATTTTTTTAGGGAGAGAGAGATAGAAACATCAATGTGAGAAACACATTGATCTGCTGCCTCCTGCATACCCCCTACCGGGGATCAAGCCCACAACCTGGGCATGTGTCCTGACTGAGAATCAAACTGGGACCTCTCAGTCCATGGGATGATGCTAAATCCACTGAGTCACACCACCTGGGCAATATATAAAGGCTCATAACTCTAGGGCACCACATCAAAATACTCCCTGTAAGTTAAATAATGTATTCATGCATTTCCATCACTGAGAAAGAAGTGGAACACATTTGACAGGCCTCTTTGAATTTTGCATCTAGTAAATATTGCTCTGACACTTACGATGTGACTTGAAAAGTGGCCAGTTTTGAGTAGAGCCAAAGCAAAAAACTCTGTAGTAAGAGGCATTGCCACTTGAACTCATTGATCTTGTAGGTCATAAGATGAAAGAAATAATGGTTGCAGTTAAAGACAATGTGAAATTTCTGGCAAATCTCAATAGAAAAGTCATAGTTCAGTCACCCAGGCACCCAGAACCAGATCATGTGGCTGTATTAGACATCTACTCATTGTTCAAAACTCTGCTCTTTTTATGCTTTTGCAACTAGTAGAGACTGAGTTCCTGACATCTGTACATGTACCACCTTGTGCTAGGTTATCATTAATCCCTGGGCCATGATATCAAACAGCCACAGCAGCAAGCCAGCATATGATATAAGTGTCATATTCAGAATCAATCACCAAAAGACCTGTAGGACTTTGCTAATATATATCAATAGAAACAGGGAGAACACAAGTGAAAATGGATCCTTGGGTACTGAAGCAACTTGAGGAGCACAAATAAGTTACAGAATAAGTGGTCCAGACACATATCTCTGATTTTTTGATGCCTCTCTATAAAATCACACTTACTGTTTTGTGGTTTTCTTACAATCAGCTGTTGATGACAAAAAAAAATGTATTGGTTTGGTTCAGGCATGTGTTGGCTTGATATGCAAATGTGAGCTGAGTTGGACTGTTGCCACTTGATGCCTCCTTGGGACAGCCCTGAAAGTAAGCGATGAGGGGAAATTCTCTGTAGTGGGAGAACTTAGAAATCTGGGAAAGAGCATGTTGATGGAACTATGAGAGAGAACACAACATTTGCGGGTCCTTGTTTCTTAAGTTTGTGCCCACCTGAAAACATGCATGGAAGAGGGAGGCTCTGAGCAACCTAGGAATGAGTTGAGTTCAGCCAGCCCCACCCCCATGTTATCCCAGGACTAGTACTGTAGATTCATGAATAACTTACCCCTTGTGGTAGTAATGGAGACTATGCATGATTCCAAAAGCATAGAGAAACTCCTTGTCAGCACTGAGACCATGCTTCCTTTGGGATGCTCCCAACTAACAAACTGGACTCCTTGGGTTCAGTGTACTAGTTGGGAGCAAGTTCAGTTCTGGGAAAGTCCTGACTGTTCTGAAGAATGACTTGAGGACTCCCATTGCCCTGCCTGCACTCTCATAGAACTGTGCTATAGTCTGAGAATCTCCTGAGCCAACCCTCTGCATTGTCCTTACCTTTGATATGTGCTAGGCCAGAGTCATGGTCTGAAAACTCTCCTCATCTGTTTCTTCCCTGGTGTTTCACTAAGAAATCTCTTACATGTCTCATCCCAACTTGGCTTCTGCTTCTTTGAAGATCTAAACTAACTCAGTTTTTGAAGAATTCTATTGAGGATGAGAGAGCAACAGAGATGAGCAATGAGTAGATAAATTAAAGGCTTCTCATACTATTATAAAGAGAGGGAAGATAGAGGCAAAATAAAGTATTTGAGGCTAGAATCAGTTTGCAATGTTAACTTTTTATTGTGGTCACATATTTAAATAAGCTTCTTATTTTAAAATAGATATAGATTTACAAAAAGTTAAGAAGTAGTCCAGAAAATAGTTAAATAGCAGTGGAATGAATGGAAGCTACAAAGACCATCTCCCAGGACCTGGAATTACAACTAAAATAAAGACAAATCATCAAGGAAAAGCAACAGAAAAGCAGTTTGTGAGTACCATATAACTAGGGACACTGACTTGATCCTGGCAGGATTGCAGAGGTATGAGACAAGGGCTGGGAGCCCACAAACAGCAGCCGTCTTAGCTGTGAGCAGAGCCCTCAGGGTTACAGTTTCAAGCAACTCCACAGCACAGAGCTGGGACAGAGCACAAAAATAGCCACAGCCACTCACCTTGGGCTCTGGCAGGACAGGACTTGAACTGGAAACACTCGGGATTTGGAGGGCACTCAGAGCTTTTGCTGAGTTGCAGTCACCCAGGATGGTGGCCATATTACTTTTTCCCAGGGCTCTGAGGAAAGGCAGCGGCCCCACCCTCAGAGATTAAGCCCCACCCAGTAGGCCATTGAAATGCAAATTTAGGCTTATTAAAAACCAGCATCTGCTCCACCCTCCAGAAATCTTTTTTTTTTTTTATCCTCACCCGAGGACATTTTTCCATTTTTTGTTCAGGTAGAGTGGGAGGGAGAGAGAGGAACAGAGAGAGAGAGAGAAACATCGATGTGAAAGGAACACATCGAGTGGCAGCCACCCGCACAACCGACCAGGGCCGGGGACAAACTGCAACCGAGGTACGCGCCCTTAGCGGGAACCGAGCCTGGGTCTCTCAGGACCGCAGGCCGACGCTGTAACGCTGAGCCAAACCGGCCAGGGCCAGAAATCTTTTTAAGCTGAACACCTGAGGGAGTTTTTATTCAACTAAGAACTCAAGGCTCTTCAAGTAACCGCAACTAATAGCCTCAAGGCAAGAAGCTGGAGAATAACTGAACCACTCCTGGGCTTGCAACTCTGCCCAAGAAAGAAAGACTTCACAGTGGTGTTTAACATGGGCACCTCATCCAAACCCAGGAGAGGGAGCCACAGACAGCAGAACATCAATAACCTCAGGGAATATTTGTCAGACTCAAAAGCCCACTGAGATAGCCAAAATGGTAAAACAGAGAAACAAATGCCAAGTGAAAGACCAAGAGACCTCTACCAAAGATAAGATAAATATGGTGCAATTAAGCAAGTTAACAAAGCTAGAATTCAGAGCCATGATCTTGAGGAAGCTCAACAGCATGAGTAAGGACATCAACACCATGAGTAAAGACATAAAAATGTTGAAAATCAATCAACTTAAAATTGAAAACCACCTAGAAGAAATAAAGAATGACATATCAGAAATAAAAAACACATCGAAAGGTCTAAACAGCAGAGTAGAAAAGTATGAGGACCAGATCAGTGAATTGGAAGATAAGGTAAAAGAAAAAATCAACCAAGCAGAAAACCAAAAGGAAAATCAATCAAAAAAACAGAAAGACAGCTTAAGAGAACAGTGGTACAATTGGAAACATAATAATATTCACATCATAAAAATCCCCAAAGCAGAAGAAAATGAGCAAGAATTAGAGAATATGTTTGAACAAATAGTGACAGAAAACTTCCCTAATTTGGTGAAAGAAGAAGGCATTCAAGTTCAAGAAGCCCAGGAAGCCCTGGCCAGTTTGGCTCAGCAGTTAGAGCGTCGGCCTGCGGTTGGGAGAGACCCAGGTTTGGTTCCTGCTAAGGGCAGGTACTTCGGTTGCAGTTTGTCCCCGGCCCTGGTTGGTCGTGCGGGTGGCAGCCACTCAATGTGTCCCTTCACGTCGATGTTTCTCTCTCTCTCTCCCTCCCACTCTATCTGTACAAAAAATGGAAAAATATCCTCGGGTGAGGATAAAAAAAAAAAAAAAAAGAAGCCCAGGAAGCCCCAAGTAAGAACCCAAAAAAGTCAACATCAAGACACATAGTAATTAAAATGCCAAAAATTAAAGACAAAGAGAGAATTCTAAAGGCAGCAAGAGATAAGCAACAGGTTACCTGCAAAGGAACCCCCATAAGGTGATCAGCTGACTTCTCAATAGAAACACTACAGGCCAGAAGAAAATTGCATGAAGTAACCAAGGTCTTGAAAAACAAGGATCTGAATCCAAGACTACTCTACCCAGCAAGGCTATCATTCAAAATACAAGGTCAAATGAAGAGCTTCCCCGACAAAAATAAAAAGGCTAAGGGAATACTTTAGCATCAAACCAGCACTGCAAGAAATGTTAAAAGAACTGCTGTAATTAGCAGGAGAAATGGGAAGAAAAATATAACCACACTAAACAAAAATGGCAATAAATAAGTACATATAAATAATCACCTTAAATGTAGGATTGAATGCTCTGATAAAAAGGCACATAGTAGCTGATTGGATAAGAAAGCATGACTCATATATATGTTGTTTAGAAGAGACCCACCTCACAACAAAAGACTCACATAAGTTGAAGGTGAAGGAATAAAAAAAAATCTTTCAAGCAAAAGAAAAGAAAAAAAAGCCAGGGTAGCAATATTTATATCTGATAAAACAGATTTCAAAATGAAGGCCATAACTAAAGACAACAAAGGCCACTACACAATACTGAAAGGATCTGTCCAACTGAAAGATATAATGTTGATAAATATATATGTACCTAATATAGGAGTAACAAAATATATTAAAAATTTTCTGGAGAACTTCAAAGGAGAAATTGATAGCAATACAATCATAGCAGGGGACTTCAAAACCTCGCTGACATCACTGGATAGATTCTCTAGACAAAATATTAGCAAGGAAACAGACTCTAAATGAAGCACTACACCAAATGAATTTGATAGATATCTACAGAGAATTACACCCCAAAACTACAGAATTCACATTCTTCTCAAGTGCACATGGGACATTCACAAAGATAGACCACATATTAGGACACAAAGTAGTCTCTACAAGTTCAAGAAGATTGAAATTATATCAAACATCCTCTCAGATCACAATGGCATGTACCTAGAAATCAATTGCAACAAGAACAGACAAAGACATTTGAATACATGGAGGCTAAATAGCATGTTATTAAACAATGAATGGGTTACCAAGAAGATCAAGGAAGAAATATATAACTTCCAGGAAACCAATGAAAATAAACACACAACAACACAAAATTTGTGGGATGCAGCAAAAGCAGTTCAGAGAAAGAAGTTTGTAACACTACAGGCCTACCTCAAGAAGCAAGAAAAATTTCTAATACATTATTTAACCTCACAACTTAAAAAAACTAGAAAACAAATAAAAATAAACCCCAGAGCAAGTAGAAGCGATGTCAGTTGTTTTCAAACGTTTTCTCCCAGGAATGTTTTATGCTCTTAAAAATTATCGAGCTTCCCAATAAAGCTTCCTGAGTAAACTTTGGAGTAATATTGTAATGCATAGTAAAGTAAATCCAAGTCAAGCAAAATAATTGAATTATAAATGCTTTATGTTTATATCATATAGTGAAGACTCCCTAACTGTTTACTACAGATGTTAGTGAGACTTGAACTGATTATAATCACTGGAAATGTAAGTATATGTCTCTGTCCTATAACAGAGCAACTGTGTCCCTGGGTCTGGGCCCTGGGCTGCTGTTGTTATTTGATTATTGTGTTTTTGTATTGATTAAGGTTTCCAGATGATTGTACCTCATAGTTATAGTTGAGAACTATGCCTTTTTATGAGATAATTTACATTATTCATAGAAATATTGTCATTTTAATTCAACATGTATTTTTAAATCACAAATAAATTTTAAAAATTTTAAAGAATTATGGTTTATTAATTGACATGTTTAATGTTCTATTATAATAAGTAAAATTCAAACTAACAAACTATTTTAATGGTAGAAAAAGATGCAAATTATGTAAAATACTTTTCATAAATCTATCACTGAGAAATATTAGTTACTGCTATTTTATTATATTCTGTTGCAGAATATATATTTTTGCATATTTTATTTAAATGTGTGTACTTTAATTATGCCAGAAAAATGTCTGTGAGAATTCAATTTTTAAAGAATTCATAATATTCAATAATAAAAATGGACTCTATTTATCTTGTTTATAATATGTTTCTATTATTTTATAAAATAATACTATGGAATTTATTGTGCATAATTTTATCTGAATGTATGACTATTTCATGAAAATAGAATCCTCAAAGTGCTTTGGTCTAAATTGAGCATTTTATAATTATAATATAAATAAAAAAGTATTTTCATAATGTGCAGATTATTTCCATTTGCAGCATGATGCATTATGTTGTCCAATTCATCTGTTTGTCGGCCTTCAGTTGCATTCCAAATGAAAAAAAAAAGTTGTACTCTATGTTTTTTTTTTCTTTATTAATTTTATATAGAGAGGGAGAGATAGAGAGAAACATCGATTGGCCACCTCCTGCATGCCTCCCACTGGGGATTTGGCCCACAATCTGGGCATTTATTCTGATTGGCGATCAAACCATTGACCTCCTGGTGCATGGGTGGACACTCAATCACTGAACAACACTGGCCAGGTGTATCCTATGTTTTAAATGCTTCTTCAACAACTAATAGTTGTTCTATTTACACTAAATAATTATTACAAAATTGATTTAATTTACTAATAAAATTGTATTAACTTATTGTTTGGTTAATAGGTGGCAGATTTTCCTAAAAGTGCTTTCTTATGTGGTTTTCATTTTTGCCTACATTTAGTCTTCTTATCAACATCACCAGGTAATTCCTAACATCCCAATTTTAACAAATTAGGAAACTGAGAGGCACAAAGAGATTAAGTAATATTCCTGAGGTTCCAGAAATCAAAGGTATCAAAAATTTAGGCACAGAGAGAGTGGGAAACTTTCATGATGTAATGAAACTAGAAACTAGAAAGTAGCGAAGATTTTATTTAACAGTGGGACACTGACCACAAAGGCCCTGCTTTTATTAGCTTACACTCCTTCATAAGTCTTCAAACTGTAGTAAATGTACTTTGTTGCTACACACAAAATCTTGGGGACAACCAGTTTCTAAACACACAAAGTCTATATGTAGTGTTTCCGAAAACTCACCATCTTGGGGTTGGTCTGTCTTGTCTACAATAGTTCATTTTAACAAAATAAGTGCATTAATTTTCTACTGCTGCTGTAACAAATTACCACAAATGTCAAGTCTTTTTAAAAAATTTGTTTTCTGGCCCTGGCCAGTTTGGCTCAGCGGTTAGAGCGTCGGCCTGCGGTCTGGAGAGACCCGAGTTCGGTTCCCGCTAAGGGCACGTACTTCGGTTGCAGTTTGTCCCCGGCCCTGGTTGGTCGTGCGGGTGGCAGCCACTCGATGTGTCCCTTCACATCGATGTTTCTCTCTCTCTCCCCCTTCCTCTCTCTCCCTCCCACTCACTCTATCTGTACAAAAAATGGAAAAATATCCTCGGGTGAGGATAATAAAAATAAAATAAAAAATAAAAAAATTAAAAAAAAAAAAATTTGTTTTCTGATAGTTCTGGAGATCAGAAATCTGAAATGCATTCAAAGGGATGCATTTCTTTTTGAAGATTTAGGGAAGATTTGTTTCATGTCTTTTCCAGCTTCTAGAGGATGTTCTCATTCCTTGGCTCATGGATCCCTTCTATTCACAAGGCTTTTAATTGCATCTCTCCAACCTCTGCTTCCATCATCACATCTTTCTTCCTCTTCTGCCTTCCTCTTCCATCATTTAAGACCT
The DNA here is from genome assembly GCA_037176705.1 of Molossus alvarezi. Lineage (NCBI taxonomy): Eukaryota > Metazoa > Chordata > Mammalia > Chiroptera > Molossidae > Molossus > Molossus alvarezi. The sequence continues at coordinate 123,388,490 of CM073885.1, forward strand.
ATATTGGACCCACTGGAAAATTTAGAATAATCTTCCTATTTGAAGATTCTTAATTTAATCACAGTTGCCCATCTCTTTTACTTTAACCATAAAATAGCATATTTATTGGTTCTGGAGATGAAGACATAGGCATCTTTAGGAGGTTGTTATTCTGTTCACCACAGCAAGGCATAGTCTTCTTCACCCATATACTCTTCCTCATTAATTTCATATCTTAATGTGGTGCATATTTTGGGTTATAAAAATTTATGATATGCCATCTGAAGAAACATAATTAAAGGTTAATTTTGGAAACTTTTATTATGATAGCCAGTTATGAACCATAAACTCATATAAAGCTTTTTGTCATTGTCTCATTTAAAAGTATAATGGACCTGGAGAGTATTCTGCTAAGCAAAATAAGCCAGTCACAGAAAGACAAATACATATTATCTCACTAATATGTGTAATCTAATGAACAAAATAAACTGATGAACAAAATGTAACTGGAAGCATGTTTACATGGAACAGACTGGCCAATGCTCAAGGGGAGAGGGTGGGAGACTGGATAGAGAAGGTGAAGCGATTAGCTAAAGAACATATATGCATGTCCCATAGACACATACATAGTGTGGTGAAAGCCAAGAGAGGGGGAGGTGAGGATGGGTGGACGTGGTCAAAGGAGGAAAAAAGGTGGGGGTGGACCTGCAATAATGTCAACAATAAAAATTTTTAATAAAAAATAAATAAATGTAGTTATCTTAGCATTAGCATCAGAGTATTGTGGTACACTGGGGTGCTCTGAACTGAGAAACAAAGCAACTACCTGATGTGATTTTGTTATTGTTGTTGTTGTTAATCCACACCTGAGTATATTTTTCCATTGTTTTTTGTTTTGTTTTTTAGATAGAGTGAAAGGGAGAGAGAGAGAGAAAAAAAGTTAATCACAATTGTGAGAGAGACAACATTGATGTGAGAGAGACGTATCAATTGGCTGCCTCCTGCCTAACTCCGACCAGGGCCAGGAATTGAACCAGTGACACTTCAGTTGGCAGGCAGCAGCTCTAACCACTGAGGCCAAATCTGCCAGGCTGATGTGATTCTTTTGAACATAGTACTTGGAATGATCTGTGGAATTACTAGATTCCTTCAAGATCTACTCAACACATTTTATCATAAAATATTTGTCTCAGCTATTAATAATCTTATTCTCACTATATCTTTTTTTATAATTATTACTTTTTATTTTTTAATTACAGTTTCTATTCAGTGTTATTTTTTATTAGTTTTGTATATACAGCAAAGTGGTTAGAAAATTATATGCTTTACATAGTCCCCTTATTGTTTCAATTACCTATCTGACCCCATACATATTTTATTTTGATATTATTTACTATATTCCTTATGCTCCAATCTACATCTCTGTGACTATTCTGTAACTACCAATCTGTACTGCTTAATCCTATCACCTTTTTCACCCAACCCTATGAATCTGTTTCTATTTTGTTTATTTGTTTTGTTCATTAGATTACACATGAGTAAAATCATATGGTATTTGTCTTTCTCTGTCTGACTTATTTTACTTAGCATAATACCCTTTATGACCATCTATGCTGTCACATAAGCTAAGATTTCATTCTTTTTTATGGTATTGTAGTACTCCATTGTGTAGATGTACCACTGCTTTTTTATCCACTCATCTACTGATGGAAACTTGAGTTGCTTCCATGTCTTGGCTATTGTAAATAAAGCTGCAATGAGCATAGGATTTAGACTATATTTTTGAAAATAATTTCTATATCTCATTAGCAAGAATTAAACTTTATTTATAAAAAAGATCCAGATAGTAACTAAAAATGTGTCAGCTAGATACATATTTAAAAAAAAAATTTATAAGGTGGATACAAGCAAAGATTTTGAAGACTATATTAGCTGCATATTGAGGTTAAATTTCAATATATTTATCACTTTATTTATTTATTTATTTTTATCTTTATTGTTGAAAGTATTACAGATGTCTCTTCTTTCCCCCCTATATCACTTTATATATTTATTTTAAATTTTATTGGTCATTTTGTTTTTGGATAAATTTAAAATTTGAATATGATTTATTATGTTACTTTGCAAATTAATATTATTAACTAAAATTTAAAACTATTTTTTCTGGCATATCAGTTATAAGTATTGATTCTCTTTGAGTTTTGGCTTAAATAAATAATTCAGTGTTTGCTGATATATATTTTTTCTTGTGTGATTTCTTCCCCTGTTCACTGTATTTACTAAAATATCTTTATGTTATTATAGTTTATTGAAAAAATGTTTATATATACTATAATGTGTATATATAGGGTGTCCCAAAAAAATGTATTCCCAAAAAAAACTTTGAATAACTATAAAGCCATTGTTTCTTAAAATACATTTTATTTTCAAAATGTAATAAAATATACAGACATTTTATATACATTTTTGGGACACTGTATATAGTAAGAAAATAGGTTGAGGGATTGTTTTATCTGGGTAGTGTGTACCCTTAAATCTAAATTATATAAGGTACATTTTAGAGCCTTCTCTGGCAAAATCTGCATGACTCAACAGAGACCTCAGCAAACTCTCCAAGGGTATTGCTCATAAAAGTGAGTAAAAGGTATACTGTTATGTACTGTTAATTTTTTTAGACAGTGAGTGAGCCCAATGTATTAATAGAAATATTTATATGTATTTGCACACAATACATCCATACATGGGATCTAACAGGTAAAACTGCTTTCCGTTGCTGTCAATTTTCAGTGTGGAGGTGATCAGACCAACAATACCACTGGAGGATTTTAGCCACTTCCCTCACTCTCTCAGAGGATAGCACTAGAGAGAAACACACACACTCACAAGCAAACATGTTTTATTTTTTCTTAGTTTCTTTACAGATTTGCCTGCTGGAATAAATCAGTTTTCAATCTTATATATTGCAAGGGCATTTTGAATTATCACTCTCTTTATGGTATTGCTGACTGATTAAGGTTTTTCCTTCTGGTTAGATCTTTTTCTGGTCTTGATTAAGATTTTTTTCTCTCTCTTAAGGTATCAAAGATACTCTATATTACCTAGGAGATAGTTTGAGGAAAAGGAAGAGAAGTTGGTTAAAAAAACAAACAAAAGCATAACGTTTTAAAAACTTAAGTGTGAAGAAAAATTTTGAATGTTTATATACCCCAATAAACTTTATATAAATATATTTGTATTAAAACTTAAAAAAAAAAATAGTTTGACCTGTGTGGCTCAATGGTTGAGTGTTGACCTATGCACCAAGAGGTTGCCAGTTTGATTCTTGGTCAGGACACATGCCCAGGTTGTGGGCCCGATCCCCAGTGGGGAGCATGTAGGAGGCAGCCAATCAATATTCTCTCTCATCAATGTTTCTATTTCTCTCCCCCTCTTCCTCCCTCTCACTCTGAAATCAATAAAGAAAAAAAAATAGATGCCAAATTCTGTTAATAATTTTTTCCTAATATCTCCACATTATTTCAAGAAATATAAGTAATTAGAACTAGTTTATAATATTTTAAAAACACATTGAGGATAATATTAAAAATGACTGTCTCTGACCCTGGCCAGTGTGGCTCAGTTGGTTGGAGAATCATCCCTTACACCAAAGGTCACATGTTCAATTTTCTGTCAGGGCACATACTTAGTTTGTGGGTTCAATCCCCAGTGGGTGTGCATTTGGGAGGCAACCAATTGATGTTTCTCTCTTACATCAATGTTTTTTTCTCTCTCTCTCTTCCTCCCCCTTCCTATCTCTCTAAAATCAATGGAAACATATCCTTGGGTGAGGAATAAATATATACATAAATACATTTCAGAGTGAGAGGGAGGAATATGGGGAGAGAAATAGAAACATTGATGAGAGAGAATATTGATTGGCTGCCTCCTACATGCTCTCCACTGGGGATCAGGCCCACAACCTGGGCATGTGTCCTGACCAAGAATCAAACTGGCAACCTCTTGGTGCATAGGTCAACACTCAACCACTGAGCTACACTGATTTTAACGTGGCTTACTCATGCATTTGTATTCAGTTGGAGGGTTGGCTGCAGTCTGGCAGCACAGACTTGCTGGTTTAGGGAGTTTGGCTGGACTGACTCAGCCTTCCCTTGTGTGGTCTCTTAACCACTAGAAGAGTAGCCTGGGCTTGTTTCCATACTGAGGCAGATTGACAAAAGAGAAAGAGCTGCAGCACACAAAGCTTCTAATCTTTTCTGGTTCTGAAACAGCACTGTTTCAACTGTGATGCATTCAGTTACCCAATGCAAATTACTCCAAATTAAGAAGTCGGGAAATAGACCTATGATGTGATTGGGGGAACGCAAAGTCACATAGCAAAAGATAAATGAGAGACAGAGGAAGACAGACACACAGAGAGAAAAATTTTAAATTCTATCACCTTTTTCTCCAGTTACTTAGAACATCAACTATCCAGTAAAATACACATAGGCCCATATATTTAATATAATGTGGTATTATAATAAATTAAAACCATCTTTTCTTGGGAAATGTGTTTATTTAAGAAATGGTCACTTGCTTCAATAATCAGTGTAATATTTAAAAAATCTGCAAGATGTAAAAGTACTCAAAGCTATCTAACTAACTAGACAATAGAAAATTCACTTTAAAATGTAATTGTACTGCAGCCTAAAAGCCTGCATTTATGTCATTAGAGTCAATAAAGAAATTTAGAAATTAATAAGCATTTTTTCTGTCTGAATGTGGGTTCACGCATTTTAAACATGATGAAAAATTGCTATATTACATCTTTTGTCAAGCAATGATTGCCTGCTGTTAGCAGTGACAAAACTCTGTGTTGTTTTTTTAATAAATAATGCACATTCAATTTCTTAGCAGTTAATAACTGTGTGCTTAGTGAAATGTTGAAAAATCTTAATATCTTCAAGTGCAATTTAAAAAACAAAACATATATCAATTATATGTTATCAAATTGAACATGTTCAATTTTATTGAATGATTATGCAGGTACATCTTTTGTCCAGCAAAATAAAACATCAATAGTATTCACAGAAGATCTTCACAGTAATTTGTCATTTGTCTGGCAAATGATAGGATTAAACTTTCCCTCCTTTGAAATTCAGCACAGCCATGTGATGTTCTTGGGACCATGTCTTATGTGTGGAAATAATTTTTATTCAATCTAGGAAGATATATAAGAGTTTATACATATTTTTTTTAATATTCTCTTTCCTTTGCCTTTGTGTTGGTGGGACAAAATGTGATAGTTATCATTGTAAATTAAAATCTCTTAGTCATTAAAATAAATAGAACTCTCTTGCTAATCCATAGAAGGCATAAAGTGTGAAAAAATATAACTTTTTTTTCTATTAAGTAATTGTGAATTTTAGATTTTTGTTTGGCTTTACTACATGCTGATTCATACAATTTGATGTGGCTCAAATATATTAATTTTAGGTTTGTTATAAATTAAATTTTCATTTAGGGTTATAAGTAAAGATGGCTGATTTTAATGTGTGTAGCTAAAAGTATGGGTGTTTTTAGTCTTCTATGACAGGTGTCTTGAAAATATAAGTAAATATTAGAATTTTTAGTAATATTTTACTGTTCTAATATTTGTAGACATGATATTTAATCAATATATCTGTACAGTATTATAAAATAATAGTAACTATTAATACTTTAAAAAACCATCTAAGGTAATTGCTTTCAATAGATATTTAGATAGATAGATAGATACTCTACCAATAGAAAGGAAATCATTAATCCCTACTCCATAAGAGTGGGCTAGAAAAGATTAACTTTTGAGTGAAGAAACTTGATTAATACTATCTCAGCCAGGAAATCAATGTTAATATCAATAGTAAAAAGTCATGTTTATAGTATGGACCAGTTATAAAAGCAATAACAATAACAATAAAAACAATGTTTGCTGCTCACCATTTGAAAGCCAATATTCAGAGACAAGTGTTGGGTGGAAACAAAAGGTTGCTTTATTTAGGAAGCTGGCAGCATGGAATGATAGTGAACTAATGTCCAAAAATCATCTCTGAAGTTTCTGACCAAGCAGAGGAGATTTAAAGGGTAGGAATGGGGACTGCGGAGTTCCAGTAAACTCAATTAAGAGAAGTCTCTGTTTGTTTCTTTAGTCACAGGTAACACTTTTCTCATCAGAATCCTGGGCATTAGCAGTTGGTCCCAGCTACCTTGAAGACATTTTTTCTTCTGCAAAACAAACTCATACATTCTCTTCGGGACCCTGAAGTTATCTCCTCCTGCTTGACAAAGAGACAGAGCATCAGCAACTTATGACTACATTTGTGAGACCAAAAAGAGTTGAGCAAAAAAGCAACTGACCTTGAACAAAAGCCTAATTAAGAATTACAATATTTATCTCTCCCCCCACAACATTCCCTCTTCTGGGAAAAAGGAGAAACATCTGTAACAAAAACAAATTAATACAAATAATTTTAAAAAATCATCATTATTAAAGGAAAAAAAATTAAATTATTTCATTCTAGCTGCCAAAAATACTCTGGGCATTAAAATTGCAAGGGCCTTGATATGGTGTAATAAGAATCACAATTTACCTTTTGATTTTCCTTTGAAAAATCCATATACTTAGTCTTACCATGAAAGATATCAGACAAATTTTAGTAGAGAAGCATCCTACAAAACACGTGATCAGTAAAGTCATTATGGACTTCTAAAACAGGGAAATTCTAGAAATTGTCACAGCCAAGAGGACCCTTAGGACATAGGATACATAAATGTAATGTGATATCCACCAGAGAAGTCTGAAACAGAAAAAGACAGGTAAAAAGTTTGACAAAATCTAAGTAAACTGTGTACGTTAGCTAATAATACATAAATTTTGGTTTGTTAATTTAACAACTGAAAAGTGATCTGATCTGTTGAAGTCAAAATAAATTTTCCCAACTAAACAAAATTTAAACTGAATACTGAAAGTTGAGTAGAAGTTGCTTATACACAGGGGAGGGCAGAGGAAGAAGTCACTGTGAAGAATTTTTTAAAGGAACAAGATGATATTCTTGAAAAACTAAGACAATTAGTCTGGAGCACAAAGATGAAGGGAGATATCGGCGTGAGATACAGTAGGATGGTGAGAAAAGGCAGTGACATTGTAGAGTATATTAAGGATTTTATTTGTTGTAAGAGCAACACAAAGTCATAGAAGAGTTACAAAAGGTTATGTCCCGTGTTCAGCTTGATTCAAGAGTTTATAGCCAAAGATAAAAGTTCAAGGTTTGCTAAGAAAATTAGGAAAAGTGAAGACAGGAGAATCTAGTTTACAATCTCAGAATGACCTCAACATAACTTTTATGACAAATTAATCCTTAGGGCAAATAAATTGTTACCAATTGGTCTTATTTGGCATTATATATATATATATTTCCTAATAAAATGCTCTAAAAACAAACACCTTATGTCTTTTTTATTACATTGGGTTTGATTTTTTCAGAATGACAGTATTAGTAAGATATCTAAGAGTTTAATTAAATTTCCCCAATGTGCCATCTTAATTCATGCTATCTAAATTATTCTCTTCTTATATATTCTTGAAGACTAATGCAGTATATTTCAGGAATGGAGATCATGGAACTGAAGCATAAGTTATTGGTTGTTAATATTTGAGAGGGCAGATTTTGTTGAGTAATGGATATGAAAGAAAGATGAGTGGTAATTAAGAGGTTAAAGGTCTGCAAAACTAAGAATCAGACCTATCAATACAACTAGCAATGAAAGAAGTGAAGATGCTAAGCAAGTTGCTTGGTAAAGAAGGTCAATAAACTGGAGCTTGTTTACATATGGAGGGCAGTCACACATAAAATGATTTATTTGCCTAAGGGAATTTCATTTAATTTTTTAAATCAAAAGATTAATGCATGTGCCTTGAAAATTCTTAAAGTGTTCAAATACTGAAAAGCAAATGTTCTCATTGTTACCCAATTATATTCTATGGAGTAACATACTGTTGAGAACTTTTGGTTGGTCCTTCCAGAAAATGTCTATGCATTTGTAAATATAAGTTTTCTAAGTTTGTGTATAGTGTGAACCCTGGGGGGTGGGGTGGGAAGACACTTACTAAGAAGGGCTCCTGGTGGCTAACTGCACTCAAATGAAAAAAGCAGATCCTGGCAGCCATTTCTGCACAGAGACCTGTCACACAAATTGAACTTCAGGGAGAAGCTTCTGCACTAAACTGCCTACCTTACCCTGAACTGCCTGTCTGCCCTGTTTCTGCCCTCTGAAGCAGCCTTATAAAGAAGTTCTCAGAGTCCTATTCCAACCAGTAAAACTGAGCCTTTCTCACCTAATCATAGCTGCACAGCTTTGACAATGAGAGGGCTCTATTCTGACCAATCAGGATAATGCCTTTTAGACCAATCAAACTGAGAAGACTTGGAGTTCTCATTTGCATGAGGATGGATCAATTGACTAATCAGGAACTGGGAGTGGGTACTTCTGTCCATATAAGCCAGCTCCCCTCTGGCTGGGAGAGTACAATTTTCCTTTCCACCAAAGAATGATGACTGTGTCTCCCTGGCTGAGCTGAAACAAAGAACATGTGACCCTAGAGCAGAGTGAAGCAGACCCAGGAGGAGTGGAGCAGACCAAAGCTGACCAGTGCAGCAGAAACCAACTGTTACGCTGAAGAGCAGAGCAGAGCAGACTGTCCAGGAACAGAGCAGAGCTGTCTACCCTGAGAAGAGCTAGCCCCTGGGGTTGCTCACAGTTGTGCTGTTTTTACAGCTGTGAATCACAGTTGAGTTGCTTTGCACTGAATAAAATTTCCTTCTTCACCACACTCCAAATTGGCATTGAATTGGCACCAAAAACCATAGGTTGACCATGGATATGTGTATTTGAGAGTCAGAATAACAAAGTGAGTAAGTGGCTTAGAATCTGAAGCAGACTGCCTGCAGTGATATCTCTTTTCTACTTATTTTTAGATATTTGACCTTACTTTAATTATGTAAGCTTTTTATATCTTTATAATCTCACCTACAAAGTGGGCTAATAATTCTATGTACTTATAGGACTATTGTGAAGATTAAATGCAAAGCATATAGACCACAGCATGATTACTACATAAATACTTATTATTTTTGATGAAAAACTTTCCATTCTTGTTGACTTTGTTTGTTTCTTCTTTTGATTTGGAGCCTCTAAATATGCCTGATGGTTTGCTATCTGGTTTGTGCTCTTGCCATTTGACCTGATTAACCTTGGCATTAATTAATGTTCTTTGCAAAGTCAGATTATTACAATTTCTTCTTCTTTTTTTTAAATCCTCACCTAAGGACAGTTTTCCATTTTTTGTTCAGATAGAATGGGAGGGAGGAGGAGGAGAGGGGGGGGGGAGAGAAACATCGCTGTGAAAGGACACATCGAGTGGCTGCCACCCTCACGACCAACCAGGGCTGGAGACAAACTGCAACCAAGGTACATGCCCTCTGCAGGAACCGAACCTGGATCTCTCTGTACTGCAGGCTGATGCTCTAACTGCTGAGCCAAACTGGCCAGGGTGATTATTACAATTTCTAATGCTATAGGCCTAAGTTTCCAGAGTAGCAGGTGTTTCCAGTTCCTCATGTATCAAAGCAGAATCTTGTATCAAAGCAGAATCTTGCTTCCTGGCCCAGGATGTTCCTCATGACAGAAAGACATCTTGGGCTCTGCTATGTGCCCATCCATTTACAAGTTAGAAACACAGCAGAATCGCATGACATGGTGAACTTTTATCAATGGAAGATGAGGAGTATTACATTAGAAATATAGCTTCACACAAGGAAGGTTCCAGGGATGTAGTAATTCATCGCCTCTTCCATAGACCAGCTTGATAATGCATCTTTCAGTTGGCTCTTATTCCTTCACTGCTTTCCCTTCTTGGTTTCTTGATTCCTTGTGAAGACTATATTCATATATTTGTGAATCAATTGCATTTTCTCTTGTATTAAGTATATATTTTAATTTCTCATTACTCTAGTGTAAGGTCTTATAGAGTTAAACCTTGTTATTCTGCACATAGATAACTTGGAGCCCAGATGTCTTGCAAACAAGCTCTGGAATGTTCACATAACCTTGGAGAGTACATAGCTTGTAAACAAGTATGTTACAACATATGCCTGCAAACGGGACATGGTTAACTCCCAAGGAACTCATTGACCTTACAGATTAAGGAATAGTTTGATTATAACAAGAGTGAAGTCAGTGAATTCTTGGGACCTAGCCTAATGTAGATAGAGAATATAAAAATAAAATGACGCAGTACTCTGTGCTGCAGTCTTGTACCCTGTCTTTTGTGTTTGTCTGTTTCTTTGTTCATTCCCTTTCCCCCCGTCCCGACACACGGGAGGCAACACTCTAGCATCTGTTATTTTTCTTATTAATGTATAGGACTTTTTAAAACCTTCTGGACATAAGGTTTTCTGCATTTTTGCATAGCAAATATTTTATGCCAGGATACCACTTATATTTCACTTTTATATATGGGGTCTCTTCTCTTTCTATTTTTATTTTTATAGAGTAATATATTTTTTCCTGATAATTTTGGATTTCTTATAAATAGTTCTAAGTTATAGCACATTTGATTTTGTCTAACTTCAACAATTAAGACCATTATATAAATTTTACTCAATCACCTATTAAAATAGTGATTATAGTAATTATCTTTCCTAGTGAAACAAAACCAATTTTGTAAAGGTACATGATTCTTTCATTTTACAGTTATATGTCCTTTTCTTCTCTATAATGATTGTGTAGATGTTAATTAAAGGCATTAAATTAATTTTAGTTGAATGATGGATCCATAAACACTAAAAATTGTTATATTTGAGGATTATCAACTTACTGTAAATAATATCAGAATTGCCTGCTTATGAAATGAATGTAATAAATAATGACATTTTCTGCATTTTTTCAAAGGGCATTTAGCTCTCTAAAATGTATCCCTTTGTTTCATTCATGTTTAATGGCTTTTATAAAATAACACATATTTAAAAATACATAATGAGAAACAAGGACAAGATTTTAAAATATATTTCTGCTCTATTTTAGATAAAGTCTTTATATCTATTTAGCACTTAATATATACATAATTTAAATATGGTCAGTATGGTAAGTTGATTTGTTTTTTAAAGGAGAGCCTGATGCATTTAATTATTTAATTAAACTTAATTTTATTAAGGTTATATAGGTATACAAACAAATCACATACACACAAAAAATTACTGTATTAAATTGGAATCTTCCTTTATTTCCCATTTCTCAGAGGTAGCCTGTTTTAACTGTTCATGTTTATATTTTTTCTTATAATTACAAAGTAAGTGTGTATAATACACCACTTACTTGCTAACAATGATGAAGGTTTAGTTTCCTTAACATTTTCTGGCTTGTTTGCAACATTTCTGTTTACTATATGTTCAGCTTTTAAAGAAAATATTTGGTATCCCTTAATAGGACTTCTATTATAACCTTATATATCTGTGTCACATTTCATAAACTTTAGTCATAAACTCCACCATGCTTTTAGGATAATAAAGATGTTACATTCTAATTCTTTTCTCAATTTGCACTTTCTAGTCTCTGTTGATCATTGTTTTCACACATCCGCATTATTAACATTGATTTTCTGATTTAAAGTTATTTTTTATTGTTAATGTTTATTAGCTAAAATTTGAAAATAATTTATTTTATAAAATGATCATTTATATCTTTATAAGTGATAATGTATACTGTTTTGAATAATCCATTTTGTTGTAATGGCTATGCATATGTTAGTCTATGTTTTATTGCCACCTTTGTTTGGTTCATTTCACACAAAAATTAAATGGTATCTTATAGACATTTATTATTTCAAATGTTTGCATATTTCAGTTTGTTTCAGATCTGAGAAATTTATGGGAGTGGAGAGTTATATATATCTTTTGACTTTCCTGGTACTGTGGTCTGAATTGCGTTTCTCTAAAATTCACATGCAGAATCCCTAACTCCAATTTGATGGTATTTGCAAAATGCACCTTTGGAAGATAATTAGGTATCATGGAGATGGGGCCTTCATGATGGCGCGAGTGCTTTTATAAGAGACACCAGAGAGCTTGCTTTCCTTCTCTCTTCAACATGTTAGAACACAGCAATAAATTGGCTACCTGCGAGCCAGGAAGAAAGCTCTCACTGAATCACCAGAACCAGACCATCCAGGCACCCTGATCTTGGACTTTTAGCTTCCAGAAGTATGATAAATAATTTTTTGTTGTTTAAGCCACCCAGTCTATGGTATTTTGTATGACAAATTGAACAGACTAATTTACCTGGCTATTTTAAGTACCTAATTTTTCTTTAATAATTTTTTCATAAAATCTATCTCTATCAATTTTTTGTCTCTCTTAATTTTTCTGAATATTACTTTTTTGCCTAATATAATTTAAAAATTGGGCATGTGATACCCTGGAACTTCTTTGCACTACTGTTCTGGGTGGCACCAATATTCCCTAGACCCCATGTATTCCATTACATATAATTTCACCAAACTAGACTTAATTCTTAAATATCACTGTGAGAAATAGTGTGGGAAAGTTTTATTTTGAACACATACTATCTGAAATTACCATAATTCTTCCCACATGTATTTGATTGAACATGTACGGGGGGGGGGGGGGCGGGGGGGGGCACTTTATCAATAATATATATTTTCCAGAACACTAGAGCAATTTCTTCTTTCTTTCTGGTGTACTATGTTGCTGAAAAGAGGTAGCTTCCAACCTTATTTCTTTGTAAATAAACTACATTTTACACAATGGAAAATGAGCAGATTTCAATACTTATTTTCTTGCCTTAGTGTTCACAAATGTTATGAAGATGTGTCTACATAGATGTATTTTTTTCATTCTTTGTGAGCACTTGGTGTGTCCTTTCATTCTTCATGTGTGTCATGTGCCATTGAGTTGGCTCCAGCTCCAGGTGACCCTATGTGATGTCCGCAATGTTCTGTCCTCAACAGGCCTGCTCAGCTCCTGTAGATTCACACCTATGGCTTCTTTTATACAGTCAATCCATCTCATATTTCCTCTTGTCCTGCTGCCTTCTATTTTACCCAGAATTATTGTCTTCTCAAAGAGCCCTGCCTTTTCATGATGTGACCAAAATAAGACAACTTTGGTTTTGTAATTTTTGCCTCCAGTGATATGTTTCAGGCTTGATTTTCATATAGGTTTTCATATTAGCATCTAACAAGCAATATACCTCCCCAATGAACCCTGTATGCTTTATATACCTTTTCTCTTGTATTCATTTATTAAATTATTTTTGAGATACTATCTAGATTTTATTTTATTTATTTATTATTATTATAATTTTTTTATCCTCACCTTTTTCATTTATTTTTAGATAGAGCAGGAAGGAGAGAGAGAGAAAGAAAGAGAGAAACATTGACATGAGAGAGACACCTCAAATGGTTGCCACCCACACAACCCCAACTGGGCTGGCGACAAACTGCAACCAATGAGGTACGTGTCCTTAATGGGAACCAAACCTGGGACTCTCTGGTCTGCAGGCCAACGCTCTAACCACTAGCCAAGCCAGCCAGGGCTTGAATTTATTTTTTTATCTCATGTTTTACATGTGAAACACAACAAAAGCTGAAATTGTATTTCTAATCTAAAATCAATTTCTTCTTTATTTTTGAGGATTGACTCAAATAATAAATATATGTATTATGGCTTTATGCATTTAATGGCTTCTGAAAAGCACTGTAGAGTAACTCATTCAATTTGGGAGTTTAAATTTTTAATGTTCTTTTATTTTTTTCTGATTTTTTGTGTAATGGTATATGGGTATAAGTAGGTGTACATGCTTGTGAATGTGTGTTTGTGTGTGCATGAAAAAGATGGGGGAGGAAGAGACAGAGAGAGAAAGAGACTTGGTCATTATGTTTGATTAACATGAGTCTCCTTTACTAGGTGAACGCGCACAATCACTGGCTGAAATTTTAGCTTTCTAGTGCTCCAATGTCAGGGCACAGAGAGGAACTAGCCTCCTACAAAGTCTTCTTGTGACTTCTTATGTTTCCTTTGCCTTTTCATAATCACTAGACCACATCTACTTACTGTGTTTCTAAACTTGTTGCCACTTCATATTCATATATGGATCTTGTCTAATTATATATTTTTAATAAAGAGATATAGATCATTAGAGAAACAAGGGACATAGTAAAGCAGGGTTAACCAAGATAAATTTCATTGAAATGTACCTTAATATATACTTCAGATAGTACAATATAAACATTTTTAAAATCAAACATTATTTTTAGGTTTTAAATTTATATTTAAATATTTTAGCCTAAAATTATGTTGGTTTAGCTTCAGGGCACAATTTTTTTTCTATATTCAGAAGGATATTAGACATATGATTATGACTACCAAGTTTATTTATTAAATTTGAAATTCATAAGCAAATAGAACTAGTTACAACTTTATACAGGACATTTAATAATTACTTGGTAGGACAATCTTCCCTTTCTCAATCTCAGAAAACCACCTTTATGTGTAAACTCTACCTAAAAGATTACTTTTTTAGTTTAACTTTTGTATTTGTTTTCAAGTATTACCTAAAAAAATCTGAAGATTTGGTTAGAGTAGGCCAGTTGATGAAATTTTGCTGTAGGCTTTCCCAGTTCTCTTTGATATGCTGTCCGTAGTGTTTGCTCTGTGCCTAAATGTACAGAAGCACCTCAGTCCCCCTCACCTTAAAGGTCACAGTACACTCACAAGCATCCTTCTTCCTTCCATAGAATGTCTGTTACCCTTAGTGTTCTGACGTCAGCTTTATAATATTAAGAAAATCATTTTTCCGAAGCTAATATTTATCTTGAAAACTGCTAAATATGCCCTGGCTGGTTTGGATCAGAGGTTAGAGTGTCAGCCCTTGGACCGATGAGTTCTAGGTTCGATTCCAGTCAAGGGCACATACCTCAGGTTCATCCCCGGCCTTGGTCAGGGTCATGCGAGAGGCAACCAGTCGATGTGTCCCTCTCACATTAATGTTTCTCTCTCACTCCATTTCTCTCCCTCTCTCTCTACCTGAAGAAAAATAAAAAAATATCCTCAAGTGAGGATTTAAAAAAATAATAAATAAAACAACTGCTGAATATTCCCTGAAATTTGTTTCTCCATTTTAAAATTCATTTATACAAATATTTGTTCATTTAAATTATACTTAAGAAAGTCTAAGTTGCTATGTGCTGCTGTTTTCAAGGCATCTAGACTCAGCATTCCCTCTACTTTCTGGCCAGGACAACATTTTCAACCTTCTAACTACCCTGTGATTCCAGCTTCAGAATATTGAGTGACACTAGTAACAAATATCACACTGTCTGTATTTGTATTAAACTCTAAACGCAAACACTGTGTAAATCCTCCTAATTTTTTTTTTTTATCCTCACCTGAGGACATTTTTCTATTTTTTGTTCAGGTAGAGTGGGAGGGGGAGAGAGGAAGAGAGAGAGAAACATCGATGTGAAAGGGACACATCGAGTGGCTGCCACCCGCACGACCAACCAGGGCCAGGGACAAACTGCAACCGAGGTACATGCCCCTAGCGGGAACCGAACCCGGGTCTCTCGGGACCACAGGCCGACGCTCTAACCGCTGAGCCAAACCAAAGTTCATATGGAACCCAAAAAGACCCCGAATTGCCACAGCAATCTGGAAGAAAAAAGAATAAAGTTGGAGGGATAACATTACCAGATTTCAGGTTATACTACAAAGCTACTGTAATCAAAAGAACCTGGTACTGGCACAAGAACAGGCATATAGACCAGTGGAACAGAATAGAGAACCCAGAAATGGACCCAAGGCAATATGCTCAATTAATATTTGACAAAGGTAGCAAGAGCATACTGTGGAGTAAAGAAAGTGTCTTCAATAAATGGTGTTGGGAAAATTGGATAGTTACATACAAAAATATGAAACTAGACCATCAACTTACGCCCTACACAAGAATAAACTCAAAATGGATAAAGTATTTAAATGTGACTCATGAATCCATAAAAATTCTAGAAGAAAATGTAGGCAACAAAATTTCAGATATCATATGCAGCAGAATTTTCACTGATACATCACCTAAGGCAGCAGAAACAAAGAAGAAAATGAACACATGGGACTACATCAAACTACATGTAACGGGCCAGGGCAATCCTCCTAATTTTTTCACCACTTTGCCTTCAGTTAGAAATTATCAATAGTCTGGTCATAGGAAGGGCAAGTCTACAGATCACAGACCTACAACCAAGCCTCATTCTCCTGCTTGGCAGATACACAGCTATTTTATAGAAAATTGTGCAACTATTTCAAATGCTCTTTTGAATTAATTAAAAGGATTTAAGTTTATAAAAAATGTTACTGGGAAATTTACATACTGCTAAACATTTTATATATTTTGAAATATAGCATATATGCAAAAGATGTATATTATTATTGAAATGTATAAGACACTTAATAAAAGGCATGCGGGTCAAGAAATAAAATGTTGCGAGAAGTCACAATGGTTTTTTTTTTTGTAAATCACGACCTTCTCTCCTCCAGTTAGAGAAAATCAATGTCTTGATTTTTTGTTGTTGTTTATTTTTCTTTTTAACTTTATCATATTTATTTCTAAACAGAATAGCTTAATTATACTGTTTTGATAAATTTATATGAATTGAATTACACTGTATGCATTTCTTGTCTTCCTTTTTGAGTAAATTATTCATGGATTTTCCTTTTCTCCTATTATAACTTTGACAAGCAGTGTAGTCAATTTAATTATTTTTGTAACAAATAGGAGTTTGCCTCAATTTTTGAAGGAAATTACCTGCTGAATATAGAAAAACATACAAATGCATAAGATAAAGAATATGGAAGAAAATAAAATTACTCAGGATTATGTAGCTAGAGAGTAGACCTCAGTCTATGCTTTGTTCAATGTAACTGGGTGCATATGTGTTTTCTATATGTATATAAATTCTCCTATGGCTTGAAATGGTGAATTAATAATGATTAAATCTACTTAATTTTATTATATAAATGAGACTTGGAGCAGGTTGCAAGCTCACAAGGTGTTAGATGTATTGTAGTATTAGGTATATATTACTAACATAACCATGATTTGAACCCAATTTTGTTAGCGCTATATTAGTTTATATAGCCATGATAATCATTATGTAACCATAATTTTGTTGGGCTCCAAACAGTTAAAAAGTGTGCTACCAATGTAGCTATTTATGTGACATGCTATGTCTTTCAAACATTTTACTAGGGCCTTAAAATTATACCATGAAGGTAAATATTTTATGATCTATCTTCCCAGAATATTAGTATTCATCTATATTTTATTCACATTTTAACCCACCAAGTAGTCAATAAGCAACAAGTGAATAAGTGAATCAATAACTCTGCTTTATACAAAGGGTGAACACTGGACCAGAATAATAGGAGACACGATAACAGCTCACTGTTTCTTCAATGACATACTGAATTACTCTTGGGAGACCTGGCTATTGCACATTATCATTTGCAAAACTACAATATACTGTGATCACTTAAAGAAAATATCTCAAGATAACTCTTTTGTTAATACACAGTACTCCCAACTTCAGTGTCTGCTGTTTATGCTTTATTTTCATATTTTAAAATGTTTGGATATTCATAGTCTTTGATAGCATAGCACATTTAAAATAAGCATCCTGGGGAACAAACTACAAATTTGACAATTTATTTTTAGTAAAATAATATAACTTACATTATTTCAAACTCTGAATATCCAGAAATATTATGCGCTAGGTGGTATTGCCTACACCTAAACAATGATCAAATTAAAGGATTTTTTTTAAAGTTTGTGAAACAAACCAATTTAATTTTATTATTAAATTTATTTCCACATATAACATTGACAATAACATTCTTGTATAGAAAGACATAAGCATACTTAATAAACAGCAATAAAAACCTTAGCTTTGTGATAGCTTTATTATTTGATGAATACAGGCATTTAAAATTATTAAGCAAATATTCTGCTTCATTTTTCTACCAGATGTATGCATTGACAATGAGAATCAAAAACTACTTGTTCTTTGATGTTGGCACCAACAGGTAATTAATACTATAGCAAGTCTTTTCAATGTAGCTATTCTGTGTCCAGAGAAGTCTCAAACTGCATAACATAATATTATTAAATAGTGGCATTTGGACAAAAAATATAAGAAAAATAAATTGCATGTGTAGGTTTACAGGACTATCGGTAAATGTATATAACCCTTTACATCTCTATTTTAGTATAATTTAAAATATAAGTTAAAATTGTACGGTTGATTAAAAATTGTGTATTTATCTCTGTACTTTGAACATATATAGAAGAGAAACTATGCATAAGTACTCTTGAGAAAAAAATTTTTGGTAGATATTGTCTGTCACTTAAATTCTCTAACCTTCCATTCTTAATACATAAAAGAAAATAATAATGGTACTCCTATCTTAGTAAGTTAGAGTACACCTAAATAAAAATAATATCTGTGAAAAACTGGTAAATTTTTAGTGTTAATTACTAATGATAATAATAGGCTTAATAGATTTAAATAATTTTATCTAGACTTTTCACTCATTATAAAGTGTTAACTTTTTTTATTAGCAAAGAAGTTAGTGCATAAAAAAGTTAAACATCAGCCATAAAAATAAGCAGTCAATACATAATAACTATGTTGGTTGTACTTGTTTGTGATGTTTTCCCATGTACATTACTTTCTCTATAATTATTTGACAAAGCTTATCTAAATTTATTATTTTCTTAATGCAAAGTTTTCACCCAGATATTTTAGAAAATGTGGACAGCAAAAGATTTAAAAAAAAAAAAACATGAGCAATTTATATTATCTCTCATAAGAAACCTGGACTCCTAGAAGGAATATCCCCATAATTTTCTATCAATATTTGGTTTCTATTATATTAATACAACGTGGAGGGATAAAAATAAAACAAAGTTGAGAAAACAAAAAATGTAAATGCTTGTTAAACAAAAGAATCTTAACAAGTATTTACATTTATAATATTCATAATATTTATAATTAAATATTCACACTCCAACAATGCCCCGAAGCTTATGACACTTGAATGTATGTCGAGGAACATTAGATTATTAAAAACTCTCTGATGAAAGTAATTTTACTTTTATTTTTTCATAAAAATTACATATAAAATATCCATATTTGCTAAAAATTAATTATTAATTATATATTTTTAAATCTGTTTTTAATGGACAATTTAGTTATTAATTTGAATCACTAAAATAATATTAACACAATATAAGAAAAACATCACTGATTAAGAACTCATCAAATTAATGCAAAATAATGAATTATATATACAAACTTCCTAAATATTTATGGTGGTATTTTTTTCTTTTAATTTTAACATTACAGATGTTTCTCAGTTTTCTTTCCTAGACACCCTCCTTCTCATTCTGTTCCCCCACCCCCCAGCATTGTTGTCTATGTCCATTGGTTATACATACATGCATATAAATTCTTTGGTTCATCTCATCCATCCTTGCCCCCCTGAACCCTGCTTCTGAGGGCTGTCAGTCTGAACCATTCTTCTATGTCTCTGGGTCTATTATGTTCATCGGCTTATTTTGTTCATTATATTCCACAAATAAGTGAGATCATGTGGTATTTGTCTTTCTCTGATTGGCTTATTTTGCTTAACAGAATGCTCTACAGCTCCCTCCATCTCATCTAAAAGGATAAGAGATCTTTCTTTCTTAAAGCTGCATAGTATTCCATTGTATACATGTACCACAGCTTTTTAATCCATTCATCTACTGATGGACACTTGGGTTGTTTCCAGATCTTAGCTATTGTAAATAGTGCTTCTATGAACATGGGGGTACATATATTCTTTCTGATTGGTGTTTCAGGCTTCTTAGGATATATTTCTAGAAGGATCACTGGGTCAAATGACAGATCAATTTTTAATTTTTTGAGGAAACACCTTACTGCTTTCCATAGTGGCTGCATTTCCACCAGCAGTGTACTAAGAGTCCCCTTTTCTCCACACCCTCACCAACTCTTATTGTTTGATGAGTTGCTGATGGCAGCCATTCTGGCAGGTTTGAGGTAATATCTCATAATTATTTTAATTTGTATCTCTCTGATATGTCACTTGGCCATTTGTATGTCCTGATTGGAGAGGTGTATATATAGGTCCTCTGCCCATTTTTTAATTGGGTTCTTTGCCTTCCTTTAGTTGAGTTGTAGGAGTACTCTATATATTTTGGAAATTAACCCCTTATCTAATGTATTGTTGGCAGTTATGCTCTCCCATATAGTGGGTTCCCGTTCCAGTTTGATGATTGTTTCTTTTGCTGTGCAGAAGCTTCTGAATTTGATGTAGTCCCATGTGTTCATTTTTCTCTTTCTCTAGCCTTAGGAGTTGTATCAGTGAAAACTCAGCTGTGTATAATGTCTGAAATTTTGTTGCCTACATTTTCTTCTAGGATTTTTATGGATTCACAAGTCACATTCAAGTCTTTCATTTATTTGAGTTTATTCTTTTGTATGGTGTAAATTATTGGTCTGGTTTCATGTTTTTGCATGAAGCTGTCTAATTTTCCCAACACCATTTATTAAAGAGGCTGTCTTACTCCATTATATGCTCTTGCCTCTTTTGTCAAATATTAATTGAGCATAATGTCCTGGGTCAATTTCTGGGTTCTCTGTTCTGTTCCATTGATCTATATGCCTGTTCTTGTGCCAGTATCAGGCTGTTTTGATTACAGTGGCTTTGTAGTATAATCTGATATCTGGTATTGTGATCCCTCCTAATTTGTTCTTCTTTTTCAAGATTGTTGTGGATATTCTGGGTCTTTTTTGCTTTCATATAAACTTTTGAAGTATTTGTTCTAGTTCTGTGAAATATATCTTTGATATTGTGATGGGGATTTTACTAAATCTATAGATTTCTTTGGGTAGTATGGACATTTTGATGATGTTAATTCTTCCAATCCATGAACAAGGTATGTGCTTCCACTTTTTTATATCTTCCTCTGTTTCTTGTTTTAATGTCTTGTAGTTTTCTGCAAATAGGTCCTTTACATCTTTGGTTAAGTTTATTCTTAGGTATCTTAATTTTTTTTGCCACAATTGTAAATGGGGTTTTTTTCTTAGTTTCTCTTTCTGTGAGTTTACTATTTGTGTATAAGAATGCTGTGGATTTCTTGATGTTAATTTATATTTCTACTACCTTGTCAAATTTGTTTATTAAGTTTAGTAGATTTGTGATAGAGTCTTTGGGGTTTTCTATGTAGAATATCATGTCATCTGCAAATAATGAGTTTCACTTCCTCCTTTCCAATTTGGTACCCTTTTATGTTTTCTTCATGTCTGATTGCTGTGGCTAAGACTTCCAAGTACTATGTTAAATAAGAGTGGTAAAAGTGGGTATCCCTGTCTTGTTCCTGTTCTTAAGGGAAATGCTTTTAGTTTTTGTTAATTGATATAATGTTGGCTGTATTTTTTTCATATATTGCATTTATTATATCAAGGTATGATTCTTCTATTCTCACATTGCTGAGCATTTTTATCAAAAATGGGTTCTGAATTTTGTTGAATGCTTTTTCAGTGTCTATTGATATATTATGTTTTTTATTATTCATTCTGTTTATGTGGTACATAACATTTACTGATTTGAGACTACTGTACCAGCCTTGCCCTATCTTTCAAATTTGGTCTTAGATTTTAAAAGTATAACTATCTTAAACTCAAGGCATCAAAACTTCTTTGTGAAAAAGTCCTTTGTCCTCCATCCCTTAGAATTCTACTGTTAAACCCATGAGCACAGAAACCTTGTGTTGCATAAAGTTCATGTCTCCGGTTATAAATTTATGTATAAATATGGGGCTTCTTACTCTTTATTTCTGGTTTTCCACTTATTAAAAATAATTTTTATTGTCTTGAGTCTGGAGGTGGAATATTACTGATTAGCTGACTATATTCTTCTTTATTTTTTTTTTATCATAATTGAATAGACAGTTTCAAAGAAGAGATACATATGAATAATAAGCATGTCAAAAGATGGTCAGCATCACTAGTCATTAGAAAATGGCAAATCACAATAAGATGCCACTTCATGCCCAGTAGGACGGCTACAATCAGAAGACAGTTTTCTAGGTCTTAGCAATTGTAAATAGTGCTGCTATGAACATGGGGGTACACATATTCTTTCTGATTGGTGTTTCAGGCTTATTAGGGCATATTTTTAGATGTGGGATTACTGGGTCAAATGACAATTCAATTTTTAATTGTTTTGAGGTAACACCATATTGTTTTCGATAGTGGCTGCTGTAACAAAAATAAATTAATTAATTAAAAAAATGGGTAATGATAAGTTTTGGCAAAAATGTAGAGAAATTGGAACCCTCATCCATTATAAATGAAAATGCAAAATGGTGCAGCCACTTTGAAAAACAGTCTGGCAGTTCCTCAAAAGGTTAAAGATATGACCTAGCATTTCCACTTATATATTCCCAAGAGAATGAAAGCTTAAACATAAATGTTCATAGCAGTATTATCAACAATGTCAAAAAGTGGAAACAATGCAAATGTCCATCAAATGATGAATAGATTAAAAAATGTGGTCACTCCTCACATGAAATGTTACTCAGCAATAAACCAAAATGAGCCCTGGCTGGTTTGGCTCAGTGGTTAGAGCATCAGCCTGCGGTCCAGAGAGACCCAGGTTCATTTATCACTAATGGCACGTACCTCAGTTGCAGTTTGTCCCTGGCCCTGGTTGGTCATGCGGGTGGCAGCCACTCGATGTCTCCCTTTCACATTGATGTTTCTCTCTCTCTCTCTCTCTCTCTCTCTCTCTCTTTCTCTCTCTCCCTCTCTTTCTACTTGAACAAAATATAGAAAAAAATGTCCTCAGTTGAGGATTAAAAATAAATAAATAAACAAACAGACCGAAATGAGGTATTGGTGATACATGCTATAAAACAGATGTATCTTGAAAACATTATGCTAAATAATAAAGGCAGTCACAAAGGACCACAATTTGTGGGATTCCATTGGTATGAAATGTGCAGGACAGACAAATCTATACAGACCGAGAGTCTAGTAGTGGTTCCCTAGAAAGACTGAGGAAGTGGACACCAGCACAGGGTGGTTACTAACGGTCACAGGGTTACTCTTTAGGGCGATAAAATTGTTCTAAAATTAATCTGTGATGATCACTCTGTAACTCTTTATACAAAAAGCCACTGAATTGTATACTTTAAGTGAGTGAACTGCATGGTATTTATCTCAATAAAGCTGTTGCTAAAAATAAAAATTGTTTTTATTTGTTGTTGGTGCCTGGGGTCCAGCACTGGTATGCTTCTTGCCAGAATTTAAGACACAGAAGAGCTAATGGTGTGCCCTTTTTATAGAACAGTGATAAAGAAAAGCAACTGTCTTTTTCACTGATATCAAGCCTATAAAATTAATAGAAAAATCTATTATTTTACTGCTCAAAGTATTAAATGATATATATCTCCCCAAATTCAGTGATTTTGGTTTCCTAAAAGTGATTTAATATTACCTGAACATCCATTTTTGTTTGATTTGGTTTTAAATCTTTAGGGAAACTAAGCTCTTCATTTTTCTGTTCAGTTAACTTGTTTTGTTTTTTTTTTTCATTTCTAAGAGCTTCATCAATCTGCAGAAATGGACAGGATGAGTAAGTCAAATTCTTTTTTTTTATTGATTAATTTTTGTTACAGATGATTCTCCTTTTTTCCCCCACTGATTCCCCCCTCCCCCTTCCCTCCCTGCCCCTTCCCCAGATTGTTGTCCATGTCCACTGTTCATGCATACATGCCTATAAGTTCTGTGGTTCATCCCTCCCCCACCTTCCCACTCCTTAGGGGATTGTCAGTCTGTACCCCGCTTCCGCGTCTCTGGGACTACCCCATTCCTCAAACTGTTATGTTAATTATATTCCACCAATCAGTGAGATCAATCAAATTCTTTAAGAGTAAGTATTTAATAATGATTTAAATAGATAGTATATTATATCATATAAAATAAATCTATAAATTATTTATAGAATAATAGATTTGTTCCAATCTAATATTGTTTGAAAACATACTATCCGAATTATCATCTTATGTAAATAAGGCAAAAAAACCTCATGACATATTGTAACTATATGGCGGTCTTAGAAGTTAATATTAATATTCACATTAGTATGTTAATATAAAACATCAATTTGTTATTAAATATCAGTTGAAGAAGAAAAGCACAATTATATTTGAATGTCTTGAAAAACACTAAAATACCTTTTGGTTTCTACTGATCACAGTCTGTGAGAAGAGAAGTACCAACAAAAAAGATCAAAATAGAAAAAGAAGTAGAAAAAAAAACTTGTTGACGGCTGAGTTAAAGGGAAATTCAGACAAGGGCAGGGCTTTGGAAGAAGGGAAAGCAGAGAGAGAATGTGTAATGGTCTCTTGAAGACTTTTAAGAAGAAATCTTTGCTAGCACATTAACAACATAAAAGGAATACAAAACAATGTAGAGAAAATTAAATGAGAGGAAAATCACTGATGAGAATCAGAGAACAAACTTAAGTTCTCAGCAAATAAACAGAAAGGAAGCCTGTGGGTGCTTCTCAGACATCGGGAAGATGCCATTAATTTCTATGGGTGGTAAAAACATGATTATGCAGCTGCTTCTTTATAAGTCATACATTTTTGTAGGTGTGATATATTTCATAACTAAGAAAGGAGAAAGGAACAGAAGTAAATCAAGATAATTTTTGAAGTTGTTAAACAATGACATGGATAGGTTTTTACCTATTCCACTATTTGAATGCTGAAGCACACTACTGAATGAAGTAAAGAGCACCAGAGAGAGCAACGATATCTTGCAGAAATAAAAATACAGGGTAGACATGAAAAGGGCAGTTGACAGGAAGATGCAAAAGGCATCCTCATTATGGTTTTAGGAATCAACAAAGAGTAAGTATAATACATCGACACTCAACACAGTTTCAGATTGTGCTGTGAGTTTTTCAAGTACATTTTTATCTAAGATAATTTGTTTAATTATGAATATTACAGATAAAAAATAAATGCATTTTGGTTTTAAAAAAGTAAAATAAATGACAGTTAAAATGGTAGAAATAATCTGAAATATTAAAATCTTACCTGGTAACCTCTTTTTTCAATTCATTGATTTTTTTATTTTTTATTTCTTCACCGAAGCTATGTTCCAGAGATAATTTTGCTCCAATGCATTTCTTTAATATTTTATTTTCATTCTGATACTGAAAAAGTTTTAGAGAAAATTATTTTTTAATATGAGAGAAACTCACTCTTCTTAAAAATATGATTTCTCATGAGTTCATAAATGATATGTGTGGAGAGGTTTATAAAATGTCAATAAGAACAGATTTCAAAAATAATAACTTCTTACAGTAGCTTAAATTGACTTTACATTTTCACCAATTTTTTCTGGAATTTAAATTGTCAAAATTTAAAAAAAAATTTTATATAAAATACTAAGTGTTTTTTATATAAAATAAAAGGTTTTTTATATAAAATACTAAGTGTTAAAAATATTTTTTAATGTGAGTGGCTATATTGACACTTTAGTTTCTAAAGATGCCCTAGAAACATTTTCATCAATAGTTCAAGATAGTCCAGGTTCTATTAAATCACATCTCACTAAAATAATCTTTGAAAAACTCCCATGCCATTTCTGTGCCCTTGTGATGATAATCTGATGTTAGGATAGATAAGGAGGAGGAGGACATCTATAATACTGTCAACAATAAAAATAAATTTAAAATAGGACTCTCATTCTCTATAAGCTTTCTTCCATAGGTTTTAATTTCTCCTTTTCTATTAAATGAAGTTTGTCTTCTCTATATTATATAAAAACATAACTTTTACTTTATTCTTGTAACTTTCTCCATCATCCTGTTCTCTCCTTACATTAAACTCTAACATTATTTAATGCAAGGTTCCATATATATTCTCTTCTTTTACATAAGAATTTGACCTTCAATCCTATAACTGCACTAAAAAAATTTTTTTGAAGGGTCACCTTTTTTGTTCTTATCCAGTAGCAGCAACTGACAACAATGACCACACACACACCCTCCCTCTGCTTTTCCAATCACAATTCATGTCTAAACAGTAATCCTGAGGTACAGTCCTTGACTCTTTTTATTCTTTCTTTTATTTATTTTTATTTTTGTTTTGTTTTTAGGGTAAGGAAGTGGTAGCATGTTTAATTTTCTTTGCCTTGTTAAATGCCATGGGCTAGAACTACACTAAAGTTGAGGGGAGATACCACAAGTTTATGAAACTTAATATCTGGTTTGTAATTTGATGGTCTTTGTTTTAAATACTTAAGCTAAAGATATAGGTGGGAGATTGTATACTAGTATATAGAAATAAGTATATAATTGATACAACAAAAATTATGAGAAATTTTTAAAAGACAGAACTATAATAGGATCAAACTAAGAAATTCCCTAAAAGAAAGAAAGCTGATAAGATCAAAGCTGATAGGATCAACTCCCAAACCTGAGCAAAGGAGGGGTACTCTAAAGATGAAACTGGGGAGCTCCAGTCAAGCAGTGGGTAGAGACAACGGTCACCTAAGACAATCTTTTTTTTTTTACCTTTTATTATAGTTCATTTCTAACAGAAACAAGATAAATAATTGTACTGACCTCGCCCCTCATAGGTTCATCACCCAGGTTTACAATTTTGTTTTTTTATAATTTTCTACTAAACTTATTTACTCATATGTAGAATTTAACAAACAAACTGAACTTCAAAGCAAAAGGGAGACAGACTTATAGATAGAAAGCAGTCTATTTTTATTTATAAATTCTCTCAAAGTCCTGAAATCTCAGTACTTTGAACCATATTCTCTAATTAACATTTCTAGCTTTGAATTTTTATTGAGGTTATCTGTACTTTTCTTTCTCCCTTCTAGTTCCTCATAGACAATATCCTCAACAACACACTCATAAATCATAACTTTGTATGGATTACCTTGTAATTAAATTTTTTGTTTTCTTTATTGATTTTTAGAGAGAGAAAGGGAGAGAAAGAAAAAGACAGAAACATTGATGAGAGATAACATCAATTGGTCACCTCCTGCATGACCCCCACTGGAAATTGGGTCCACAATCTGGGCATGTGCCCTGACTGGGAATTGAACCAGTGACCTCTTTGTGCATGGATCGACACTCAATTACTGAGCCACACCAGCTAGACAATATAGATTACCTTTGAAGATAGTTAGTCTTGTACATTTTACGTTGATTCTTATTGTGTTACTTTGAGCGTACTAGTGTTATTTTCTAATCTTGGGTGCATCTTCTCCCTTAGGATGTTGACCAGCATACTCTGTCTTGTTTTTCTTTTATAATGCAAACATTTTTTTATAAATTTCAGATTATAAATTATCTGCCTTTTAAAAATAAAAAATAATTTTCTATCCCATAGAGATCTGATCGATAAAGGTCTTCTGAAGTTATTTTCACATGCTTACCCAACTATACTCTTTGAAGGCTTGAGAAAGCTAGACCTATCTTACTCTGGCCATTTCAGACTCTTCAACAATGTGTTAGTCAAATATCTAGGTTTGAATCCCAAGACCACCAGTGACATAAAGTATTTAATTTTGTCCTAACAATAGTTAACCTCAAATACTTTCAATTCATACAAAGATATGTATTATCATATCAAATAACACGCTCCTCAGACAACTTTATACTTAGAGAGACAAGAATATTTTTTGTGAAAAAATTAAAACAATGTAAAATTAAGGGCTAACTTGTCCTGCACAGATGAGATGACAAGTGCTAAAAACAAAACAAGGTCAGTGAGAGTTAGAACACTCAGAGAACACTTCATAAAGAAGGAGAGATTGGAAGCCAGGTCCAAATAATTGTAGGATCAGGCAAGAGGAGTGGAAACTGAGAAGACAGAATGGATAGCATGAAAAAAGGTCGGGAGATGCTGAAATTAGCCCAGTTATCTCAGAGGATAAAACCCAATGACAGGAAATTAAAACATATGTTCACACAATGACTTGTACATTAATGTTCACAGAATTATCAACAGCCCCAAAGTGAAAACAAAACAAAGTTCCATCAACTGATGAATGGATACATGGTTGAGCCACACTATAAGTATTGTTCAGCAATAGAAATAAATAAAATATTGATATATGCTATAATATGGATGAACCTTTAAAATGTGACATTAAGTAAAAGAAGCCAGTCACAAAAGACTGCATGTATGTAGTATGATTGTGTAAATATGTAATATCCAAAATATGCAAGTCCATGAGTCAGCAAGTAGACTTGTTGCACAGTGCAGGGCAAGATTAGAAGCTGGTAGGGACAGTTAAGAGATGTGGAGTTTGTTTTTGGAGTGATAAAAATATTTTATAATTAAGGTAAAATGCACAACTCTGAATATGTTTAAAAATACTGAATTGTATAATTTAAATGGGAAAATTATGATATGTGAATTATATAAACACATTTAAAAAAATACAATGGTGGCTCGAGATTTTCTTTTCTTTTTTTTAATTAATTTTTGTTACAGATGTTTCTCCTTTTTCCCCCCATTGATTCCCCCTTCCCCTCCCTCCCTGCCCTGTTCCCAGCTTTATTGTCCATGTCCACTATTCATGCAGACATGCATATAAGGTCTATGTTTCTCTTTCCCCCACCACCCCCTCTTCTGGGGATTGTCATTCTGTACCCCACTTTCACATCTCTGGGACTACCCCATTCCTCAGACTGTTATATTCATTATATTCCACAAATAAGTGAGATTATATGATACTTGTCTTTCTCTGTTTGGCTTGTTTCACTTAGGATGATAGTTTTCAGGTCCCTCCATGTAGTCTCAAAGGATAAGAGATCTTTTTTTTTCTTTTTTTACAACTGCATATTTTCTTAATTGTGCATTGTGGATGTACATACTATAATGGTCTCAATATTTCTATGCTTTTATAATATTTTTATATGAGAGGAAGTAAAACATATGTCTACTTCAACCAGGTTGTGTAATGACCTCTTTGTTCAAATTATTATGAAATACACTAAATAAATATATATGCTATATCCATTCACCAAAGTAAAAATAAAATATTGAAATAAAAATAATAAAAAAAAATTGTAAGCAAGGATAAAATAAGCAAACATATTTCAGTAAGACAGAACCTTAAAGGGAACATTAACCAAATTTACTTTAGAAACCATTAAAAACTGGACCACTCTGCTCCCCCTCATCCCCTTACAGTTCCTTCCAGGCCCTGCAGTCTGCCCAGAAAGCTGTCCATAAACTCATCTGCAGTGCCCTGCCTGTGCCCACCTCTAACCCTGTGCACCCTTTTCAGCCCAGGGACTCGTTATGGTTCACTGAGGACTCTGGTGAATGGTGCCCTCTATGCAGAATACCAAAAAATGAGTGATGATGCTCCTGACCACCACAGCAGTGATGATCCTACAATTTCAAAAAAAAACAAAAAGGGAGAGATGTGGGGTTGGGGAGTTGAAAAATGGACATTTTGTAACCTTGTGTTAATATACTGTTAACCTTGTGTTAATGCATTTTTGGAAACCTGGCCTGCCCAGGTGCTTTGAGGGCTTTATTTGCATGTGAATAAGGATTTGTTATCTTTTGGCTTCAAAGGCTCTTCCCTTAAAAAGCAAGAGACAAAGCTAGGGTGTATGGTTTGCAGAAACACCATCTCAAGGACATAATTTACATAAATTGGCTTGTAACCTGCAGGTACCAATCTGCAAGTAAATTAGACTGTGTCCAAAGATTGAGAGCATTTGCTCTCTTGCAGAGCTCCCTCTCACTCCAAGCAGTGTATGCTTGGAGTTTATTGTGTTGCAATGATCCTGGCAGGCCGAGAGATGGCACTCATTGAAATGCCATGTCATGATATTCTCTGAAATAGAAGAATAATCTGTATGTTTATATATCTAAAAAGGGTTGCAAAACAGAGTTGGATCCAAACTTCTCACTTCATACAAGCATAAATTTCAAAGTTCAAACATTTAATACAAGATGATTATTTTTTTAAGTAAGAAAGAAATCACAAGACAATTTTTAAGGGCTTCAAATTTGAACGTGCTTTTTCTGAATCGAATCACCACAAACCCAGAATATATTAAATGAAAAATTAATGCCTCTAACTACACTTAAATATTGAGTTAAAGGAAGGTGAGAAAAGAGAAAGAGACATTGATGTCAGAGAGAAACATCAATTTGTTGGCTCCCACACAACCTCTACCTGGGCTAGGAATTGAGCCTGTAACACAGGTATGCACCCTTGACTGAAAATCAAACCTGTGACCCTTGCATCTGAGGGCCAACACTCTAATCTCTGAGCTAATTTGGGCAAGGCTATCAAGAAACATTTTAGAGAACCGAAAAATGGCAGCGGAGTGAACAGAGCTACACAGACCATCTCCCAGAACCAAACTGGAATTACAACTATAACACAGACAAATCGACGGGAAAAACCAACAGAAAAGCAGCTTGGAGGACCATACAACGAGGGACACTGACTCCATCCCGGTAGGCTTGCGAAGGTGCAAGACAGGGCTGGGAGCCCACGGTCGGCAGCTCGGCAGCGGCCTCAGCTGGGAGCGGCGCCCTCGGGTTACACTCCCAGGTGGCCCCACAGCGCAGCCGGGACAGAGGCTGAAACAGCCACAGCCACTCACCTTGGGCTCCGGCGGAGGGAGGGCAGACTGGACTGGAACTGCGTCGGGACACTCGGGGTTTGGAGGGCGCTCAGAGCTTTGGCTGAATGCAGCCACTCAGGACGGTGGCCACATTGCTCCTTCCCAGCTAAGAGGAGAGGCAGCAGCCCCTCCCTCGGAGATCCGACCCCACCCTGTGGGCCACTGAAGTGCTAATTGAGGCTCACTAACAACCAGCATCTGCCCCACCCTCGTGAAAGCCCCTTGGCTGAGCACCAGAGGGAGTTTTTCAATCAACTGACAACCCAAAACTCATCAATTAACCTAGACTGCTACCCTCCAGGCAAAAAGCTAGAGGATAACAGTACGTTTCCCGGGCTGGCAACTTTAACCAGGAAAGTAAGATTTGACAGAGGTGTTCGACGTGGGTCCTCCCTGGCTCATCTAAACACAGGAGAGGGAGTCACAAACAGCACAACACCAACACCCACAGGGAGAACTTGACAGGCTCCAAAGCCCACAGTGATAGCCAAAATGGTGAAACACAGAAACAGAAGCCAAATGAAAGAGCAAGACACCTCCACCGAAGATGAGATCAATGTGGAGCAATTAGGCATGTTAACAGAGCTAGAATTCAGAGCCATGATCTTGAGGAAGCTGAACAGCATGAGTAAGGACATAGAGACACTGAAAATAAGACAAATGGAAATTAAAAACCAACAAGAAGAGATAAAAAAGGACATATCTGAAATGAAAAACACATTAGAAGGTTTAAAAAGCAGAGTAGGGGAAGCTGAGGACCGGATCAGTGAATTAGAAGACAGGGTAGAAAAAATCAACCAATCAGAAAAACAAAAGGAAAAAAATATTAAAAAACAGGAAGACAGCTTAAGAGAACTATGGGACAACTGGAAACGTAATAATATTCGCATCATAGGAGTCCCCGAAGAAGAAGAAAAGGAGCAAGGGATAGAGAATATATTCAAAAAAATAGTGAGAGAAAACTTCCCAAATTTGGTGAAGGAAGAAGGCATTCAAGTTCAAGAAGCACAGAGAGTCCCAAGTAAGAAGAACCCAAACAGGCCCACACCAAGACACATAGTAATTAAAATGCCACAAATTAAAGACAAAGAGAGAATCCTAAAAGCAGCAAGAGATAAGCAACAGGTTACCTACAAAGGGAACCCCATAAGGCTCTCAGCTGACTTCTCACAAGAAACACTACAGGCCAGAAGAGAATGGCATGAAGTAATCAAAGTCATGAAAAACAAGAATCTGAATCCAAGACTACTCTACCCAGCAAGGCTATCATTCAAAATAGAAGATCAAATAAAGAGCTTCCCAGACAAAAAAAAGCTAAGGGAATACATTAGCACCAAACCAGCACTGCAAGAAATGTTAAAAGAACTGCTGTAATTAGCAGTAGAAATGGGAAGAAAAATAGAACCACACTAAACAAAAATGGTAATAAATAAGTACATATCAATAATCACCTTAAACGTAAATGGATTGAATGCTCCCATAAAGAGACACAGAGTAGCTAATTGGATAAGAAAGCATGACTCACCTATATGTTGTTTACAAGAGACCCACCTCTCAACAAAAGACTCACATAGGTTGAAAGTGAAGGGATGGAAAAAAATTTTCCAAGCAAATGGAAAGCAAAAAAAAGCTGGGGTAGCAATTCTCATATCTGATGAAATAGACTTCAAAATGAAGACCATAACTAGAGACAAAGACGGCCACTACATAATATTGAAAGGATCTATCCAACAGGAAGATATAACCTTGATAAACATATATGCACCCAATATAGGAGCACCAAAATATATTAAAAATCTTCTGGAGGACTTCCAAGGAGAAATCAACAACAATACAATCATAGCAGGGGACTTCAACACCCCGTTGACAGCACTGGTTAGATCCTCTAGGCAAAAAATTAGCAAGGAAAGAGAGACTCTAAATGAAGCCCTAGACCAAATGAATTTAATAGATATCTACAGAGAATTACACCCCAAAACGACAGAATACACATTCTTCTCAAGTGCACATGGGACATTCTCAAAGATAGACCACATGATAGGACACAAACTAAATCTCTACAAGTTCAAGAAGATTGAAATCATATCAAGCATCTTTTCAGATCACAATGGCATGAAACTAGAAATCAATTGCAACAAGAACATGCAAAGACATTTCAACACATGGAGGCTAAATAGTATGTTATTAAATAATGAATGGGTCACCGAGGAGATCAAGGAAGAAATTAAAAACTTCCTGGAAACCAATGAAAATGAACACACAACAACACAAAATCTATGGGATGCAGCGAAAGCAGTTCTGAGAGGGAAGTTCATAGCACTACAGGCCTACCTCAAAAAACAAGAAAAATTTCTAATTGACTGTCTAACCTCACAACTTAAAGAATTAGAAAGCAAACAAAAAGAAAACCCCAGAGCAAGTAGAAGGAAGGAAATAGTAAAGATCAGAGCAGAAATAAATGACATAGAGACCAAAAAAACAATTCAAAGGATCAATGAAACAAAGAGCTGGTTTTTCGAAAAGATAAACAAGATTGATGGACCCTTAGCTAGACTCACCAAGAAACAAAGAGAGAGAACCCAAATACACAAAATCAGAAATGAAAGAGGAGAAGTAACAACCAACACCATGGAAATACAAAAGATCATTAACAACTACTATGAACAACT
Organism: Molossus alvarezi; assembly: GCA_037176705.1. NCBI lineage: Eukaryota > Metazoa > Chordata > Mammalia > Chiroptera > Molossidae > Molossus > Molossus alvarezi. Next base: position 123,421,986 of record CM073885.1, read on the forward strand.
ATATGGCAACAAATTTGACAATCTAAGCGAAATGGACAAATTTCTAGAAACACACAGTCTCCCAAGACTATTCCCGGAAGAGATAGAAAACTTGAACAGACCAATAACAGCTAAGGAAATTGAAGAGGTAATCAAGACTCTCCCAGCAAAGAAAAGCCCAGGCCCAGATGGTTTCACGGGGGAGTTTTACCGAACATTCAAAAAAGAACTAACACCCATTCTCCTCAAACTATTTCAAAAAATTCAAGAAGAAGGAAGACTTCCAAACACATTCTATGAGGCCAGCATAATTCTAATTCCAAAACCAGAAAAAGACACTACGAAGAAAGAAAACTACAGGCCAATATCCCTGATGAACATAGACGCCAAAATCCTGAACAAAATATTAGCAAATCGTATCCAGAAATACATCAAAAAAATTATTCACCATGACCAAGTGGGATTCATTCCAGGGATGCAAGGCTGGTACAATATTCGCAAATCAATAAACGTGATACACCACATAAACAAAATGAAGAATAAAAACCACATGATCATATCAATAGATGCTGAAAAAGCATTCGACAAAATCCAGCATCCATTTCTGATAAAAACGCTCAGCAATGTGGGAATAGAGGGATCATATCTCGACATAATAAAGGCCATATATGAAAGACCTACAGCCAACATCATACTCAATGGACAGAAACTAAAAACATTTCCATTAAGAACAGGAACAAGACAGGGATGTCCACTTTCGCCACTCTTATTTAACATTGTACTGGAAGTCTTAGCCACAGCAATCAGACATGAAGAAAAAATAAAAGGGATCCAAGTTGGAAAGGAGGAAGTGAAACTGTCATTATTTGCAGATAACATGATACTATACATAGAAAACCCTAGAGACTCCATCAAAAATCTACTAGACTTAATAAATGAATTTGGCAAAGTAGCAGGATACAAAATTAACGTCAAGAAATCAATGGCATTCTTGTACATCAATGATGAACTCACAGAAAGAGAAACTGAAAAAACAATCCCATTTACCATCGCTCCAAAAAAATTACGATACCTAGGAATAAACTTAACCAAAGAAGTTAAGGACCTATTTGCAGAAAACTACAGGTCATTGAAAAAAGAAATAGAGGAAGATATAAAAAAGTGGAAGCACATACCCTGTTCATGGATTGGAAGAATTAACGTAATTAAAATGTCCATACTACCCAAAGAAATCTATAGATTCAATGCAATCCCCATCAAAATACCAACGACATATTTCATAGAACTAGAACAAATACTTCAAAAGTTCATATGGAACCAAAAAAGACCCCGAATAGCCACAGCAATCTTGAAAAAGAAGAACAAAGTAGGTGGGATCACAATACCAGATATCAGGTTATACTACAAAGCGACTGTAACCAAAACAGCATGGTACTGGCATAAGAACAGGCATATAGACCAGTGGAACAGAACTGACAACCCAGAAATGGACCCAAGCCAATACGCTCAATTAATATTTGACAAAGGTGGCAAGAGCATACAGTGCAGTAAAGACAGCCTCTTTAATAAATGGTGTTGGGAAAATTGGACAGCTACATGCAAAAAAATGAAACTAGACCATCAACTTACACCATACACCAAAATAAACTCAAAATGGATAAAAGACTTAAATGTGACCCGTGAATCCATAAAAATTCTAGAAGAAAATGTAGGCAACAAAATTTCGGACATCACACGGAGCAGAATTTTCACTGATACATCACCTAAGGCAACAGAAATAAAGGAGAAAATGAACACATGGGACTACATCAAACTAAAAAGCTTCTGCACAGCAAAAGAAACAATCATCAAAATGGAAAGGCAACCCACTGTATGGGAGAACATCATTGCCAATGATGTATCAGATAAGGGGTTAATTTCCAATATATAGAGAGTGCTCATACAACTCCACAAAAGGAAGACAAAGAACACAATTAAAAAATGGGCAGAGGAGCTGAATAGACACCTCTCCAAACAGGACATACAAATGGCCAAGAGACATATGAAGAAATGCTCAACATCACTAATCATCAGAGAGATGCAAATTAAAACAACAATGAGGTATCACCTCACACCTGTCAGAATGGCCGCCATCAACAAATCATCAAACAACAAGTGTTGGCGAGGGTGTGGAGAAAAGGGGACTCTAATACACTGCTGGTGGGAATGCAGACTGGTGCAGCCGCTATGGAAAACAATATGGAGCTACCTCAAAAAATTAAAAATTGAACTTCCATTTGACCCAGTGATCCCACTGCTGGGAATATACCCTAAGAAGCCTGAAACACCAATCAGGAAGAATATATGTACCCCCATGTTCATAGCAGCACTATTTACAATAGCTAAGATCTGGAAACAGCCCAAGTGTCCACCAGTAGACGAATGGATATAAAGCTGTGGTACATATACACAATGGAGTACTATGCAGCGGTAAGAAAGAAAGATCTCTTATCCTTTGAGACGACATGGAGGGACCTGGAAAGTATTATCCTAAGTGAAAGAAGCCAAGCAGAAAAAGACAAATACCACATGATCTCACTTATATACGGAATATAATGAACATAACAGTATGAGGAATACAGTAGACCCAGACACATGGAAGTAGGGCACAGACTGACATCCCTTAGAAGAGGGGATGGGGGGTGGGGGGGTGGGAAGAGATAAACCACAGAACTTATATGCATGTATGCATGACCAATGGACATGGACAACTAAGCCGGGGAAAGGGTGGAGGGGGGGTGGGGTGGGGGTGCCAATGGGGTAAAAAGGTAAAATATCTGTAACAAAAAAAAGAAAGAAAGAAAGAAAGAAAGAAAGAAAGAAAGAAAGAAGAAAAATAAAAAAATAAAAAAAAGAAACATTTTAAATATAAATAAATGCCTTGATCAAAAGACATAGAGTAAATTAATTGATAAGAAAACAAAACATCTAAATATGCTGTCTACAGTAGACCCATATCAGTAAAAGATATATGCAAACTGAAAGTAAAAAGATGAAAAAAATATTTTCTGAAAATGCAAACAAAAAAGGCCCTGGCTAGGTAGCTCAGTTGGTTAGAGTATCCTCCCAGTACACCAAATCCTCAGGTCAAATATCTCATCAGGGCACATACAAAAAGCAACTAATGAATACATGAATATGTGAAACAACACACTGATGTTTCTCTGTCTTTCTCTCTTCCTTCTCCCTTCGTCTCTCTGTAGAATCATTTGAATAAAAATCCTCAGTTGGCTAGTTTGGCTCAGCAATTAGAGTGTCGCCTGTGGTACATAGAGACCCGGGTTCGGTTGCCGCTAAGGGAACGTAACTTGGTTGCTGTTTGTCCCTGGACCTGGTTGGGTCATGCGGGTGGGAACCACTTGATGCATCCCTTTTACATCAATGTTTCTGTCTCTCTCTCTCTCTCTCTCCCTCCCTCCCACTCTATCTGAACAAAATATCAAAAAATGTTTTCAGGTGAGAATAAAAAATTCTTCAGTTGAGATGAAAAGAAAAGGACAAATTTTCTATTACAAATATAAAACAATGATAAGTGGGCCACTATAAAATTTTAAAAGTGCTACACAAAATTAAATTTAGAACAAAAAAATTAATTCTACATGAGAGCACTTTACCTTGCAATCTTTATAATCTGATGTATCCCACAAATTATCAAGGCCAAGTTTGCTAAAAGTTATTAGAGTAAAACATACAACAAAAATGAGTAAGGTACATTCTTTTAAAAAAAGCAACAATTATTTTCAGTGAAAGATCAGCTATGTGTATATGAAATGAAGGTTCTTGATATAATTCAAATTGAGCATCTGTTTAAAAAACACTTTCAGTTATCTATTTCTGCTGCCACCTCTCCCAACCTATGAACTATTTAATGAAGACACCCTCTGCCTGAGATTAATTTGTTTTCACCAATTAAAGGCTGACATAACTTTTGTTACCTGAACTTGAACAAATTTGATAACCTCAATCAAGGTAGAAAGATACACTGTTTCTTCTCTATCATCTATCCCTGGTTCAAAGACTAATCTATGTTAAAAATGGCAGTCTTGGTTTTTAGCATGAAAATCACTTATTAAGGAAAACCCATTTCTTTTTTTAACCCTAAAACCATACAGGAAGTTCCCCTAAAATGGTTCAAAGTTAAGTGTCCAAATGTCAAAAAACAAATTTATATTGTTAGCCCTCCCACCCCTAAATCACCCTTCTGCAGGCTCCATGACAGGGTCTAACCCTGAAATCTCCAGCCTATGAAGGCATAAACTCCTGAAACTAGGATGGGCTCAAATGACCAAGAATAGGAGCTCTCTCTTTTCCTGCTCCTGCAAAGCAAACTAAATAATGTCTCAGTGATCCACTCATAACATAGGCATGCTGCCAACTACCCAACTCCATCACTAATTTGACAGCCTGTCGTGCCCCTGCACACCCTCCATGCACATGGGAAGGACATCAGACAATGGGTAAATGAGGTAGAGGTGAGAAGACACCTGCCTTGGGCCCCAGATCTATGTAGTTCAGCAATCTGCAGCCCCTAGGACTCAAGGGGACCTAAGCCCCACTTTGTAAGTCAGAGTTCAGGTAAATGATACAACAGTCCTATTTGAGATAAAAAAAAATCTTTTCAGTGGCTCAAATTATTTTAATATCTTTCTACAAAAACCTTAAATCTTGCCAATTCTTCCAATTAAACAAACAAACAAACAAAAAAGAGCAACCTCTTCAGGACTCCCTTGAGCTTTTTATTTGAATCTGCCTTTCTAGACAACTCCCAATATCTTGTGGCCTTTCTTCTTATAACTTATCTTTAACTTGTCATAAACCACAATATTATCATCTCTTTTATAAAACCCTTATTTCTTTTCCAAACCCAGTGTTGTACCTTTTGGAACTTGGGCTTCCCCTGCTAATTCCATTCTTACCTTCTTTTCACTGTGTTCACTACACACACTCCTCGTTTTTTTTATTATTAAAGGACTCAGCTACAGGATGGTAATGAAGGGGAAAGCATCACACTTAGAAACCTGAATTTACATCTTCTCTCCACCACTTATATCCCAATGAGTCACTTTCATCTCTCTGAGTTTCAAATTCTCCATGGGAACAACACTTGGCCAGCACATTAAACACAGGTTGTGTTTTGATTAATTGCTAGAATTTATTAAACTTCTAAAATTCTATGTGCCTTTGATACTGTCTATAGAAAAATGAAGAACATGTAGCGGGTAGAAGTGGAATAAAATAACAAAATGAAAAAAACACCAAAAAAAAAAAAAAAAAAAAAGCAGAGAAGAAAATAAGGAAGACTAAAAGAGAACTTTAGGGGGAAAAAAGCCTGATACAACTAGGCAAAGGTACTAGCCTAAAGGGATAACCAGACTGTAAACTCAGTTAATAAAGAAAATAAATAAAATATCCTGAATTTAATTAAAATAACAGGGTCTATACATAGATATTTTTTACTTACAGGTACATAATTCATTTCCAAGAAGAATTAATGTCATTATATTTAAAAACCCTTGCCTGATTAGGCCTTCCTTGGGTACAAACTTGGGTTCTGTGGCCATAGCTAAAAACAAGGTACTATTTACCACTTCAGTTGTCAAGTATAAAAGACAAATGTTTACACTAACTGGGCTTCAGAGACAAACTCTAAATCAGAGTTAACACACACCTAGATTTGACTTTCTGAGTTGATCTGCTTTGCATCTGTATCTCGATGCCAGTGCTACACAGGAACTTTACCTGTGTATGTTGAGGGCAATAAAATAGATTTGGGAGCCAAGCAGGTAGACAGTCAAATCAGGGGTCAGCCACTTGCTAACTATGAAATCATAGGTCAGTCAACCTCCCTGATCCACAGTTGCCTAATTAATAAAAACTAGGGTATAATAACACAGCTACTTTGCAAAACAATTGTGATAACTACATAACACATGGTAATTACATGATACAGGGTTTAGCGCACAGAAGAACACAAGAAATGTTAGGTTTTTTCCTCTGCATTCCCTTAGTTAACATATACTTTTTAAAAATCCTACCTCCTGATATATTCTTTTTCAGAGCTCTTATGCACTATTAAAGAAAAAAGTAAAATACATTTCAATCAGCAATAGGAAAATACAGAACTTTAAAAGTACCAGACTAATGCTTTATTAGAAAGTATTCCTTTGAGACCACACCTAAAGACTATACTACAGTGAATATTAATAATATTATTGGTAGGCCATTAATATATTAAAAACATTTACTTTCTTTCTCTTTTTTTTATTCTTACCTGAGGACATTTTTGCATTTATTTTCAGATAGAGCGGGAGGGAGACAGGGAGGAAGAGAGAGAGAGAGAGAGAGAGAGAGAGAGACATCAATGTGAGAGAGACACATCAACAGGCTTGCCACCCACATGACCCCAACCAGGGCCAGGGACAAACTGCAACTGATTACATGTTCTTAGTGGTAACTGAACCAGGAACTCTCCGGTCCACAGGCCGACACTCTAACTGCTGAGCCAAACCGGCCAGGACTACTTTCTTTTTTAAAATATATTAAATGCAAGAAAAAAAATGGGATTCATCAAAATTTAATACCTAAAAGTCAACTGCTGTTTACAATGATCATATTCCTAACCAAACACCATCAGACAGACAAAAAATAGTATCATTAGTCAAAGCAGTATTGTAAACTAACAATGTCGAACCTAAATAGCTTGATTTTTCTGGACTCCTTCTATTAACAGCAGTTAGAACAGTATGCTTATTTTGCTGTAACACAACACAACTTCTCCAGCTCTTCAGTGAAGAACAGCCAGGTTAGGAGATGCTTTATCACAAGGAAGGTTGGTCGATAGGCACAGCAAATCTTAATAAGAGACTCTTTCTGGCCCTATTTCCAACTGCAAGATAAGTATAAAAGACTTTGTGACTCCAGTTGTATCAAGTGTAACCCTTGAGACTGTCTCCTTCCATTGCTGGAGCCTTTCTGGACCCACCGCATGGAGCAGGATGGTCCAAGCAGTTAGTGCTCTGCATAGTGCGTGAGGTCCTTTTCCTCAACCCTACCTGTCATGCCCATGGAAATCACCCTTTGTAACCTTGTAGAGAATATGACATCAGATCTATGCTGATGACAGACAACAACAAACCACAAAGCAGAAAGAACTTATTGGATAACTACATTCAATTACCTTGGAATTTTAATTTTTTTTCAACATTCAAAAACATACCCACTGTATGATTGCAACTATACAACATTCAGAAAAAGGTGCAACTATGGACACAGTAAACAGATCAATGGTGTCCAGGGGTTAGGGAGAGGAAGGGATGAATGAGCAGAGCACAGAGGATTTTTAAGACAGTGAAATGATTCTATATGGTACTGTAATGGTGGATATGTGTCATCATACATTTGTCAACAATGGAAGGTACAAGAGCAGAAGTGAACCTTAATGTAAACTCTGGACACAGGATGATAATAATGAGACAATGCAGGTCCATCCATTGTAATAAATGTACCTCTCTGGTGCAGGATGACACAAATGAGGGAGGCTGTGTGTATGGGGATGTGGGGTTGAAGGGAACTCTCTGTACTATTGCTCAACTTTGCTGGGAAACTAAAACTGCTATAAAAAAAACAAGGCTTATTAATTTTTTAAAAAGGTATTCATTGAATCTGCTATTACCACATACCTACATAGTAATGTCATTTTCTAGACATAGTCACCTTGAAAATTAAGATAAAGATACAAGTATCAGAATATGGATATTATCCCTGCAATTGAATGAAGCTTGTGAAAGGACATAATAAAGCAAATAATTTTTATCACTTACCAGGGCAAGAAAATAACTGATAGATATAATTGAACATCTTGTTTTAGAATTATAAACAGGGATTAGTGCAATGTAAATCAAAACTGAATAATTCATACAATTAAAAGGACATTTTTATTCAAATTTTGAAACAGAAATTATTATGCTGATTTTTATCTAAAAATTATCTTGAAACATTCATTGGATAAAAAGAAAAGATCATAATTACCTAATGTTGCCCTGGCAATTTATGTACAAATACCTGTTAATTGTTTTTACCCTCACCCAAGGACATTTTTGCATTTCTCTTCAGATAGAGCAGGAGGGAGAGAGGGAGAAAGAGAGAGAGAAACATCAATTTCAGAGGGATACATCTACTGGTTGCTACCCACATGACCCCCACCTGGGGCTGGGGACAAACTGCAATCAAGGTATGTGCCCCCCCCCCCTTAGCGAGATCCAAACCCAGGTCTCTGGTTTGTGGGTCAATGCTCTAACTGCTGAGCCAAACTGACCAGGGCCAAAAACCTGTAAAATACTCACTAATTAAGTCACAAAGGTAACCAGCATTGCAATTAATTATAAATAATTCAACTAAAATCAGTACCATATTCTATATCATATTACTTGCTTTTAAAATAAATTTTTATGCCAATGCCAAAAATTTACTCAGGGCATTAATTGCCATGTAGAAAAATTTCATACAGCAGGCCTAAGACTGCTATCCTTAGAAAAGCCTGCTTTGAAAGGCCAGCCCTTGGTTGGTGTGTAGAAACCTGAATCAGGAGAGGGTGTCCACCATGCCCTGACTGATAAGAGTGGCTCACTGTGCCTGAGCAGTTTGTACAACCAACGGGGTTCATGCTGAACACTTCTCTCCTTCTGGGAGTCTAGAATTTTGGTACATGCTATGGGGAAGGTGTGTATGGGACCAACATTCCATAAAATCCTTGGCACTGAGTCTAAGGAGACTCTCATACTGGTAGATGACATTTCAGGTGTGTTGTCAGAATTTCACACTAATAATTAATGTCCTAGTAACTCCATAGGGAGAGGACACTTGGAAGCTTGAGCCTGGTTTCCTCCACACTGTGTCACACACACCTGAACAATAAATGAAAGGATAGTGTCAGAAAATAATGTGAAACAAGCAACAATGCCAATTACTCAGAGTAGAAAATGATTGACAACATGTACTAGAGCATGGCAATTTCTATATAGAAAATGAAGACATCCCTCTGACAATTTTCTCTAACTAAGCAGGGTTTATTGCCTTTTTACAATATTCAAGAATCAATCAAGTGACTGTGATAACTACAAAAAATGGTGATTACCATATAAAGTAAGTGTCCTAGTGACTACAGAGTTCTTTTAATTTGTTTCTAATCTTTTTCTTAATTTCTTATTAAGCTAAAACCATGACTCACCTATTAAATTCAGTTGTTGACAGGACAAGTTAAAGAGTAAAAAAAATTGTATCTAAAATGTACATTAATTATGCATGGATATTTCATCAAACTCAACATGTATGGAAGAAAACTGGTCTTCCTGTCAACTGTGGATCTTTCCTGTTCATCTGATGAAGTCTTATTCTTCATGTCGCATTTAAATGCCAGTGCACCACCTGGCAAACCATGTGCCATCTTAGATTCCTCTCCCTGCTAACTTTTCACATTCAATCGTCACACTAAAACCATATCACCTAGACTTCTGCTCTGTCTCTGCTTTATTTTGCTACTGTCAACTGCCCTCATTAAACATGACTCTTAACAGATGTCTTTCACAAGGGGAAAAATACCACCAACTATTACTTTTCTCTCTTAATTTAATATTTTTTTTATCCTCACCCGAGGATATTTTTTTTATTTTTTGTTCAGATAGAGTGGGAGGGAGAGAGAAAGAGAGAGAAACATCAATGTGAAAAAGACACATCGAGTGATTGCCACCACACTACCCAACCAGCGCTGGGGACAAACTGCAACTGAGGTACTCAACAGTTGCCCTTAGTGGGAACTGAACCCAGGTCTCTCTGGACCACAGACTGATGCTCTAACCACTGAGCATCCAGCCAGGGCTAAATTATTAGATTTTTAAAGCAAAACTAATTAGAGACATAGGCCTAGAAAAACATCAACATTTAAATTGAATAAATTTAGCTTTTGGGTGAAAATGTTATAATGGACTGATGCTTGTCCAAGGAGGAAAAGCTTCCTTTGTCTCCCAGTCTTTTTATGTGGTTTCCTTCTATCTGTCCTCTACATAAGGGGGCAGCAAACTAGGGCCCACAACAGGCCAAGCCAACCTGCCATCTGGTTGTGTAAATCAAGTCTCATTGGCACTCAGTCGAGCCTGTTTACTTCCATATTGTCTGTGATTGCTTTTACACCACAAGGCAGGCTTGAGTAGACATGACAGACCACATGGCCTAAAATCAGGCCCTTTGCAGAAAATGGTTCCTGATCCCTGCCTTTATACCACAACAAGTGAGCCCTCATCAAATCTAATCTTGTTACTCTTCTCAAAATTCTCCAACAAATCCCTGCAGTTAATATTGCTGGTTCCCCACCTTAGGCTTTATTCCTACTGGAGAACCACAACTGTATTTAAACAATTCCTGTCTCATACACAAAGAAGGTGGTATCTCCCCAGCTTCAAAAAGAGAAAATGATTATACTATGCTAATCACAGTGTTAGTTTACCCCTAACTAATTTACGATTGAGCATGTGATATAGCTGAAGCCCGTGAAAGGTCAGGGGAAGTCTAGTATAAGCTCAGAGTTTTCTTTCTATTTAAAAGAAACACAAAGTTCAACATCACACTAGTCAGGAAAATGCAAATGGAAACCGTAATGAAGTACCACCTCACACCACTCAGACTGGCTATTATCGTAATATAAATAAATAACAACTGTTGGTGAGGATGTGGAGAAAAGAGAAAGTCCTATGCACTGTTCATATGATGGCAAAGGGGTACAGTCACTAGATAAAACAGAAAAGAGAGTCCTCAAAAAATTAGAAATACAACTGCCATTCTACTTCTAGATATTTACCTAATAAAAACATAAACAAGAATTCAAAAACATATCCCTACCTCTATGTTCATTGTGGCATTATTTACAATAGCCAAGATATGGAAGTAATGTAGTTGTCCTTCAGTAGATAAATGAATAAATGAGATATGGCATGTTTTTATAGGGGTTCCAAAAATATGTATAAACACTAAATAATTATAAATCCCAATGGGTTAAATCTGAACATAAAGAAGTGTCAGTTAAGCTATTAGCTGTAAAGTGTGTACACAATTTTTTGGGACACTCTGTATATACAGGATGAAATATTACTCAAACAAAAATGAAATCTTGCTATTTATAGCAACATGGATGTACCAAGAGTTTGTTTTGCTATGGGAAATGAGACAGAGACAAATACTATATGATCTCACTTATACATGGAATCTAAAATAACAGAACAACAACAATAAAACAGAAACAGATCCCATATCTACAGAGAACAAACTGTTGTTTGCCAGAGGGTAATGAGTTGAGATGGATGAGATAAGATGTGAATAAAAAGTGCCAACTTTCAGGTATAAAACAAATAAAACACAAGGATATAGTGTACAACACAAGGAGTGTGTCAATATTGTAGTAATTTTGCACAGTGACAAATGGTTACTAAACTTATCATGGTGATCACATCATGAGGTATATAAATGTCAAATCACTACGTTGTACACATGAAAGTAATATATTGTGTGCCAACTATACTTAAAAATAATTTGAAAAAAAAAAAAACACAAGAAAAAATAGTTCTTCCTTCTTTTATATATTGTCAGGTGAGAACATGATGCTTTGGAGCCATCAATAATCAGCTGACCTGGAAAGGAAACCTAAACATGACAACCTCATACTGAAAAAGGAATACATGGGATCCTGATGCCATCACTAAAACACCAAAACAATCCTGGTTCTTATTGTTTTGATCACTGTTAATTAGGTCACTTATTATCTGCAGCTGAAAGCATTCTGTCTGATCTATTTCTTATGTAGTTCTAAAGACTTTCATAAGCTTGCCTTAGCTGGGAAGTCACCTGATTCCCACAGCACACATTTTGCACCATCAAAACTGAACTTTCCTGACCAGGATCAAACCCACTACCTGGGCAATACTGGAACAAGGCTTTAATAACTGAGCTACCTGGTCAACCAACTGAGCTGCCCAGCCAAGGTCTCATCCACAATTTTAAAACTCTAATTCTCATTATGGACCTAAAGTTTCTACAACATACTACACATCAATAAAAAGAATAAATAATCATAAATATAAAGTCTATTGTGCTCTGGCACCTAGCAAGCACTGCATAAAGTAAATAATAAAAATGAAAATGATAATAACAAGGTCTTGGAGGGCAGGGATGGTGTTTTAAAAATGTTTGAAATCTGCAACATCGGAATAACACTTAGAACCTAAAAGACACTTGAGAGTTCAATAGAAAACCATTAAGCAGACAAATAAATAACTGAATTTTGAAATTTTCTTTGAAAATTTTGTTTCAAAAACTACAGACATAAACCAAGAACAGCTTGATATTATAAGCACCTTCAAGGTTGAACCTCTATTTCATATATTTTTTTTGTAATTACCTAATGTTACTCTAGTAATATATGTTCAAATACCTGTTAAATAGTCACTAATAGTCACAAAGGTAACCAGCACTGCAATTAATTATGGATGATGAAACTGAAATCAGTTCCATATTCTATTATCATATTACTTGGCAGTTTGGCAGTTGGCAGGCTGGCAGTTTGGCAGTTGGTAGGTTGGCAGTTGGTGGTTGGCAGTTGACAGGTTGGCAGTTGGCAGGTTGGCAGTTGGCAGTTGGCAGTTGACAGGTTGGCAGTTGGCAGTTGGCAGATGGCAGTTAATAATCTCCCCGCCCGGAGTCACAGTAATGGAGCAAAGCTGCTGCCATCACTGAGCACTTACATGGAGGCCCAGTGGCCCAAGGGCACCTAGGCTGCATGTGCCAGGCCCAAGCCTTCAAATCCCAGCAATGGCCCCAGATTTTAAATAAACTGCAATTAACTATTTAAATAATACTGACTACTATTCTATCAAGAAAGAAATTAAGAAAACTATACACACAACTTACACATCATTTGTTTTCACTGCTCTTTTATTACCAACACTTTCTTCCTCTGACTTTATCTACAGTAGAGCCACCAAGAGTAATTCACTATCAGAATTCTTACCAAGATTTCTCCTTTCAGAAGATGTTTTAGGTCTTCTTTATTATTCATTTTCAGAAGTTTGTTGTTGATTGCTGTATATAAAAAATGTTGATACATAATATTACTATATCAATATTAATATACAAATATTTCCAAATATATTATTAGAATATTTCAGATATTATTAGAACTCATATTAAAACTATAATTATACAATATACTTCAAATTTGTAAGTTCTACAGACTTTTCATTAAGCATGTAATTTAAAATCCAGTAACATGCCCTGGATGATTTTGCTCAGTGGTTAGAGCATTGGCCCATGAACCAATAAGTCTTGGGTTTGATTTCAGTCAAGGGCATGTACCTTGGTTGCAATTTATCCTCGGCTCTGGTTGGGTTGTGCAGGAGGCAACCAGTCCATGTAGCTTTATTACATTGATGTTTTTGTCTCTCTCTCTCTCTTCCTCCCTCCCACTCCATCTAATGATAAATTTAAAAATATCCTCTGGGGAGGAATTAAAAAAATAAATAAATAAACTCAAGTAATAAGAAACAGCCATGAATTGGGGGCAGTATAGTTAAGTGAAATAATTGGAGTTAGGTTGGCATAATGGCAAGGGTCTTAAACTCAGACATCCTAGTTCTATAACCAACAGCTATTTCTTCTCTAACAAGTCACTTGTCTTTGGTTCAAAGTCCGCCTCTACAAAATAAGACCTTGTGCTGGTCGGTTTGGCTCAGAATTAGAGTGTTGGCTACAGACAAAAGGGTCAGGGGTAGATTACTGGCCAAGAAAATGTACCAGGGTTAGGTATTCAATCCCAGGCCCAGATCAGGGTCATGCCCTAGGCAACCAATCAATATGTTTCTCTCAGGTCCTTTTCTCTCTTTTTCTCTCTCTCACGTAATCTGAAAAACAAATTGAAAAATACTCTTGGGTGAAGAGTAACAACAAACAAATACAAAATAAGAATCATTGCCTTATTTGAAAAGGATCTTAGTACAATTAAATGAGATGATACAGCAAAAAGAGATGCTCAGAGAAACAGTAAGGCAAAGAAAAAATTCATTCATAAACTTTATTTGTTGAAACTATTTTGGAACCCCAAATAAACCCCAGTGTGGATTTCTCACAGATTCTAATGTTTAAATGTTGCAGTTTTCAGAAAATGTTACTGATTTTGGTTATTAATTGTTCTTTCCTTGTGATTTGTAACTCAATGTATCTCAGCTATTATATAACTTGCAACTCAATTTATTTATAAATATATTACCTCATGAAGTTAGATAACAAAATGCTCCCAGATTTTTGAAGCTAATCATACCAATGGCAGAAATCTAACATGTCAGGACCTGGCCTGGACCACTGCTACCCCTTCTCTACCTACTCAGACTGTGAACATGCAGATATTTATGAGGATGATGCTTCATGTCCCTGTCCACTCCCAACAGGCTTGAAGATACACTTATCTTATGTGGATACCGATGAGTCATGGGTGGGTCTCAGCAAGTCTAATGCCTAGTAACCTACTTTTGATTTGAAACTTTCTATTGATTGACCTCCTTGTGAGCCATAATTTAAAATATTTTGAAACCTGGAGTAAATTCAAGTAATTTGGGAAAGTTTCATTACTATGGCAAAGAGATCACTTGGGCCAACTTTAATTATGGAAACTCTGGTAAGTTGGTGCCCCCTCCTTTGGGAAAGGCAATATATGGGACCTTCCTGTACCTAAACCAAGATACTCTACAAAATATAAAGTAACCTTGGGGTGCAGATCTGGTAACAAAGGAGAAAGAAATGTCTGATCTTTTCCTACAGTATTGTTTGAACCCCTCCATCAGCTTAGAATGGTTCCAACTGACACCTGCTAGCAGAGTGAAATGAACAGATGCTCTAATGGTAACTCATCCTCGAAGGTCTGGGCTCAGATGCCAGTGAGGGGAGAAGGCTGTGGGTGGCTAAAGCTAGGAGGCCCCACTGCCAGAACAGGGTGCTGGTCATTGGAATAGTGGCTGAGCTTCCAAGCATAGGTATGTAAACTTTAAAAAGCTTTAACTTTCAAGTCCAAATGTGAATCAACATAAAGAACCTGGATCAGCACAGGCAACCTGGGAGCAAAGATCAATCATGACCAGTTTCAGTAGCAACTCTGGAGCAACAAAATCAATGAAAACAACAGAAAGATTAGAATGTCCTTTGTGTCCTTTCCATCTGACTTACAAAAGAAGGTTGTCTCCCTTGGCCTTAGAAAATTCTTCAGGTTCTTAAAAAATTCAGGACTGAGAGTACAGGAGAATATAGGAGAATACTCCTGGAAAATACTTGGTTTTTTTTTTGTTTTTTTTTTTTTTTCTAAACTGAAAAACCCCAAAAAACTAGTTAGAAAAATCAGAGATGTGACTTTATTTGTAACCTCATGCATAGGGTTTCGATTTGGAATAAAATACATAACCTTATGACCACTAATAATAAAAATTTTAAAAGTTTGAAAATAAAGAATCTGGTGCATTGTTACTTCTAACTAATTTAGCCTTTTCTTGGTTTCTAACTGATGACGTAAACTAACTCACTGTCATCCCCAAATTTATAAAATATTACCTGTTACATGAAAAGTAACAGTGAATTATTTTAAGCCTGTTTAGTGATAACCAACATTTTCTTAAAACTGCTAACTACCTTGGCTGGTTTTGCCCAGTGGTTAGTGTCAGCCCACAGACCAAAGAATCTCAGTTTGATTCTGGTCAAGGACATGTACCATGGTTGCCATTCGATTCCCGACCCTGTTCTATTTCCTGTGGAAGGCAATTAACGGATGTTTCTCTCTCACATTGGTGTTTTTCTTTCTCTCTCTCATTCCATTTCTCTCTCTCTCTCTCCTCCCTCATGCTATCTGAAGATAAATAAAAAAGTATCATCAGATAAAGATAAAACAACAACAACAACACTAACAAAAGCATATTCTTCTGCAGTCCACCCATAGTTATCTTGAGAAAAGACATCAGTACCTTGCTGAAGAAGCAGCTTGATGTATTTGTGGACTCATCATTTATAGCAAGCATGAGGACTGCATATATAACACAGACAGAACTTTACCCTCAGGAACTTTAGTTACATTACTTATATAAAGCTAATTTGATCTCCTAACCAAGTTAATACCCTGTTTGTGTAGAACTAACAACGTAGAGGCTGAAGTGTTCATCTTTGTAAATTAACTCCAAGGTTTATATAAAGAGACTAAAAGGAAGCCTCTTGTTCCTCTTGGGTATTGCATAATAGTAGTTGCTAATTTAAAGTCATCTAACAGATAAGAAACTATGCTAAAGTCACCAATCTAAAGGAGGTAAAAATTAAATGAAAAATGTTCTGTTTCATTTTTAGTCTATTATATTTCAAAGTCAGAAGTCAAGTAAGTAAAAGATATATGGCCAGCTTAAAACAATAATATTAATAATTGTAATAAAAAGAGTCATAGTGTTTTGATGCAGATAAGCATGTGCTGGGCACTAAATTAAATACTAGATAATTTTACACACAAAGGCTCTTGAAGGATATACTATTATTTTTTTTTCATATCAAGAAACGTATTTGGAAATGATAAGTAATATTCCCAAGGTCACATACTGGGCAAGCTGGAAAGCTAGGCATTAAACCTAGTCTCCTGTGAATTAAAAGGCCCTCTCTTTTTTTTTTTTTTTTTTTTATCTCTTACCTGTGACTTGTCTTAATTAAAATAAATGTTTATTCAATTTAAGTTACCTTTTTTCTTCTACCCATACCAATTTAAAAAAACACACACACACACACACAAAACATCAAAATATACTAGAAATAAAAAACAATAAGAACTGACGAGCCCACTCTATCTGGTAGCAGTTATTCACAGTCACTGATGGATAAACTAACAACATCAGTAATCATCAAAGAAAGCCATTTGAAGCAAAGAAGCATCCAAAAGACAAAATCAACTTCTATTTGTGTTTAACATACATATTTAAAAAAATATTTATACAAAGTAAAGGCTTAAAAACTAAGAAAGTCCACTATTGCATCATTAAATAAACTAACAAAGTCTACGCACTATATAACTACTATGAAACCCTTCTAGATAATATAAAATTATATGATGGAAAAGATCATATTGCAATTGACATCAGTCAATATTATAAACAAAAATGAATCCTGCAGTCTACTGTTCCAGTTACCCAGTCAGAATAATTGCTTTCCTACTTAACTTAATATGATTAATGTTTTTCACTATATAATTATGTTAATCCTCTTTTTAATAATTTTATGCTTCTGACTTGAGTGGTTGTTACCACTCTAAAACAGTACTAAGGTTTACAAAAAATAAACTGTACTTCTCCATCTTATTGACTGTAGGTAGAGCTGCTCCACTATTTAGTAATAATGATACCATATGCTCTGTTTTCACATTTAGAAAGTGAAAGTCGTGTGAGCCCATCCTGTAAAGCAACAAAAACAATTTTTGTTTTATAAAATTACACATATCCAAAATGAATTTTAAAACTTATAAAAGATCCTCTTACGTTAAACACATAAAATAGAAAGTAAATAAAAAGCAGCCCCTTCTTCTCAGCCCTATTCAGTCACTGGGTGTTCCTTCACTTTAAAATGCCCTCCTCCCTCAAGCTCAGCCTGTGTGGCTCACTGGTTAAGCATCAACCCATGCCCCAGAGGTTGTCAGTTCAATTCCCTGTCAGGGCATGCCCAGGTTGTGGGTCCAATCCCCAGTGGGGGGCGTGCAGGAGGCAGCCAATCAATGATGTCTCTCATCAATGTTTTTATCTCTCCCTCTTACTTTCTATATCTTTCTCTAAAATAAACATAAAAAATGGATTAATAAAAAATAAAATAAAATAAAATAAATTTCCTTTTCTCCCTCTTCAACAGAATAACTGCAACCATCATTCTACAAACAATCAAACATTTTACAGTTCTGGTTCCAAGAATCTTTGTTTCTATCACAGCATCTACCCTGGTGTACCATCATTATTTTATTACCTGTGCTACTTCTTCTTTCCACTTGCCCTCATCCAGCTCCTTCTGCTGGGGGCTAGGTCTTCCCTCCCCCCACCCCCAGCAGCACCCAGTTTCTAAACCCCTGTCTGCACAGCAGTCAGCGCTCACCAGCAGGTTACTCCCACAGGCTTTTTGTCCTTTGGGGGCTCTGAGCCTATCACCCACTTCCAGGCACCAAGAGGAAGTGCTTCCTTCTGGGGTGGAAGGGTAGCTGTGGGACTGGGTTTTGCCCTTTCTGCAGACACCACATTTCTCCAGTCCTCCCTGACCTGGCATTGGAGTGACTTTCATGGTGACAGTGAGTCATATATTGGTTCAGGACATGTATGTGAGAAAGAAAATACTTATAACTAAAGCAAAAACATGTATTCCAAATATTTTGTAAAAAGTGACTTGATCTATACCTTGTTTTTGATTTCATATTTGGTCTGTAAAAAGCAGCTTTTCCTCCCTGGCCGGTTTGACTCAGCAGTTAGAGCATCAACCTGTGGTCCAGAGAGACCAGGGTTCAGTTCCCACTAAGGGCACATACCTTGGATGCAGTTTGTTCTTGGCCCTGGTTGGGTCATGTGGGTGGCAACCACTCGATGTGTCCCTTTCACATAGATGTTTCACTCTCTCTCTCCCTCCCACTCTATCTGAAAAAAATATCAAAATATGTCCTCGGGTGAGGATAAAAAAAATAAAAATTAAAAACACCTTTTTTATTATAGCCATGTTCTCACCACGGACAGCATAGTGCAGAGCAGTGTTGCCGCTGATGTCCACCATATCAGGATGGGCGCCGTGGTCCAGGAGAATCGCTGCACATTCCTCTTGCTGGGATTGCACCGCCTGTCAGTATTATGCCAAGAAATGGACTGTAAATTCTAGGAATTCAAAGTAAACATTCCACTAGTTTCACCAATAACTTATAGTTAGATGAGATAAATTTATTTTAATTCTAAGTAATTAAATCAAATCTATCTCATGTTGCCAAAGTTGGCAACTGCATACCTGAAACAGAGGTGTCCTGTTGTCAATGTCACTGAGGTCCAACAGACATTTTCTGTCCACTAGGAGACGTACCACTCTCAGATGGCCATGGGCACAGGCCAAATGTACAGCATTCCTGAGAAAGTGAGAGGACTCTTTAGGAACTTGGAGTGCACTGTCTCAACATGTACAATTGTTCATGTGATTGTAAACATTAAATGTTATCTCCAGTTTTTTTTCTGTAGACAGTACAATATTTATTAGTTCTTGTTACCACATTAATGAAGGAGCAGCCTATCTAAGTTGAAGTTACCTAGGAATTCAGCTCAACTTGGGTCCAATTCTATCTTAACTGTCACTTATTAGCTATCACTTAGCCTTTCTGAACCTCAAATTTTCTCATCAAGAAATGAGAAAACAGTAGTGATCTCACAGAAGACCTTTGTTCACTTAAATGAAAAGCTAAGGAGTGTTTACTGCAGTTTCTAGCATACACAAAAAATTATAATTGTTAGATTATAATTATTACCATTACTACTTTACAAAGACATTTCAACTAAGTAAAATTATATCATTATACCTACTTTGCAAATGTGTTTTAAGAATTAGAAAGTAAACTGTATTTCAATATTTTTTTTTTTGTATGTGCCCCTAGTGGGAACCAAACCTCAGGACTCTCTGGTCCGCAGACCGAGGCTCCAACTGCTGAGCCAAACCGGCCAGGACTATTTCAATGATTTTTAACATGCTTATTTTCTCATGTTCTAACATCTCTTGGTAGTGGAATGCAATTTATAATAAAGAATGTCTTACAACTATAATTGGCAGCATGTTCTTATAAAGATTCTTATTGGTATATAATATACTGGGTATCATACCATCCATAGTGATTAAGTAAAATAATGGTAAATACAACAAACCTTTTGCACTTCTAGTCTAATTTAAATCACTATTAGTTCTTAAAAGAATTATGGGAAAAGAGAAATAAAATAACAAGAAAAAAATTTTAAGTAACTTTGACTTTATTGGGGAGGGGGGCTTAATCCTCACCCAAAGGTATTTTTGCACTGATTGTTTTTTTTAAATAGCATAGAAGAGAAGGGGAGGGAGAGAGAGAGGAAGATCAGTGTGAGAATGACACATCAATGGTTGCTTCTTGCACGACCCTGACAATTTCCTCCCTTCAGAAATACTTATGTTTGAAAGGACTAAGAAAAACCTTCATTTGAGCCCGGACCAGTTTGGCTCAGCAGTTAGAGCATCAGCCTGTGGTTCAAAAAGACCTGGGTTTGGTTCTCACTAAGGGCACATACCTTGGTTGCAGTTTGTCCCCAGCTCTGGTTGGGTTGTGCAGGAGGCAGCCACTCGATTATGTCCCTTTCACATTGACATTTCTCCCTTTCTTCCTCTCTCTCCCTCCCACTCTATCTGAATATAAAATGGAAAAATGTCCTCAGGTGGGTGAGGATTAAAAAAAGGCGAGGTGGGGGGGGGAGGGGGATTTGAAGAACCACCTCCCATGACATAGCAATTGCCAATAAGCACATGAAAACTGTTATTAATGGTACAACCACTTTGAAAAAAATTATATATATAAAAAAAGCTTCATTTGAGATTAGGTCCTAATATTTCTATTTTAAGTTTTTCATTTTGTTTATACTTGCCAACATGATGTTTTTAAAAATAAAAAAAGCCTGAGAGATAAATTGAAAGTGTCCTAAGTAGAATATATCTGCTACAAAGATATTCAGGTTATAGTTTATGTACAACTGTATTAAAAAAAATGAGTAAATATACTTGGAAAGTTCAGTGTTTTTAAAAAATATTTCTATAAAGTAAAGCAATACTTCTGCAATAGTAATAATCACTATACTTGCTATTTTTTATCATAAAAATGCAACTAAAATGATTAATTTATACTCATTTATATATTATATGTAATAAAGCTAAAGTAAAAAATGAGTACATTTACATATATACATGTATTCTACAGGCACAGATATAAAGATTTCTTTTACTCCTGAAGAGGTTAAAAGTTTGCAGATGTCAGTCCTTAAAAACATTTTTTTAATGTTATAATACAAATAATACAAATGTTAAGAAGTAAATTTTATCACATTTTGCACATATTTTGGGCTAATATAAGCATAGTCTGTGTGTTTGAATAATGAAACTGACTTTTGTCTCCCTTTCTGATCTACCAAAGTACATCTTTACATGTCAACATCCATCTACTATCTTTACCACCTTCAATGGTCACATATTATTCCATCCTATGGATGCATTTTAAACAAAATCCATGTATATGAGTTCCTTCTACACTACTATTTTGAGCAGTGCTGAGAAAAACAAATTGTATGAAATTTATCTAATTATTTTATAAAGATATTTTAGTATAAATAGAATTAACAGATAAAAAATAATATATATATTATTGCCCATTTGAAAAGTCAAAAGCAACTAAAACTTTAAGCAGCAGTGTAAGTACCATTGCTGGTCATCTTCACAAACTTTGTGAATAGAAAACAGTATTTCACTCCTTTTAATGTAAATTCCTTTTGTTATCCGTGACACTAAATATTTTTTCCTATGTCCACTAGTCATTGTAGATATGTTCAAAGTGCTTTGTCCAATGTCAAATTAGAGGGGTTTTTTTTGGTTGATTTTAAAGTTTTCTCTGTAAAATATATGCTTTTACTCTAATATGCATAAGTTGTAAATATTTTACAAGTACATTTTTCTTTATTTTAATATTTTCTGATAGAGGGTTTTAATTTTTTATATTGCTCAACTTCCAGAAATCTTGCTTTTGAAGTCTTCGTCAATTTAAATATATAAGTAGGCATCTGTGTTTTCTTCTGGTAATTTTCACATTTTGTATATTTGAAATTTTTAATCAATATTCCAACTGAAACTTATTTTGTGAGAGTAAAGTCTAGCCAGTTTTCTTCAAAAACTTAACAGTTATTTCTCAACCACTTATGAGTAATTCATCTTTTTCTATGAACATAAAATGTCACCCAATATCAAGTTCTAAATCTTACACCTATTTGGATGTTTGAGCTTTTCCATTCTGTTTTAATAATTTCTCTGTCTTTTCAGTTATTAACAAATAAATGATTTGTGGAAATTTATAGCACATGTTGATATCTAGAAGGGCAAATCTTTATATCCTACACAATAATTTTTTTAAATTTTATCACAATAAAGACAGCACTGTGATTCAAAATTTTTAAAACCATATTTTATTTAGTTTCTGTAAAATTGATAAATATAAGAAGAGCACAGATTTGAGAAATGAGTCTTCCTATTCCAGACCACAGCTATCTTCTCACTTCAAAGTTCCCTTCTGAGGTCCCTCAATAAAGAACAAAGGTGTACACTGATATAAAATGGTTACTGGATTTTATCAGAAGAATTTCTAGCCCAGAACTTGATCTATTTGGGGAATTATTTTCTTATTATGCACTTTGATACAAATAGCATTAGAACATGAAAATGTGAATAACAAATATGCTGTATACACTTAATTCATTTCTACTATTGATATTTAATTAAATTATTTTAAAATTGTCAGTAAAGTTCTCTGTGAGAGGAAATAGAAGTGGGTCCTAATATTTTTGTGTCTGCTGCTCATAAAGTTGGCCTGAGCTATAGACCCCACTAAGGTTTCCACCAAGGAGGAGCTGCCAGACTGCGAATATTATTACATTCCTAGTTGTCCCACAGGTCTCTTAAGCTGTCTTCCTGTTTTTTAACAGTTTTTTTCTTTTGGTTTTCTGATTGATTGATTTTTTTTCTACCCTGTCTCCTAATTCACTGATCTAGTTTTCAGCTTCCTCTACTCTGCTTTTTAGACTTTCCAATGTGTTTTTCATTTCTGATATGTCATTTTTTATTTCTTCTTGGTTGATTTTTAATTTCTAATTGGTTTGTTTTCAGCATCTCTATATCCGTACTTATGCTGTTGAGCTTCCTCAAAATCATGGCTCTGAATTCTAGCTCTGTTAACTTGCCTAACTGCTCCACATTGATCTCATCTTTGGTGGAGGTCTCCTGTTCTTTCATTTTGCTTCTGTTTTTGTGTTTCACCATTTTGGCTATCACAGTGGGCTTTGGAGCCTAAATTATCCCTGTGGGTGTTGGTGTTCTGCTGTTTGGGGCTCCCTCTCCTGGGTTTAGATGAGTGAGAGAGGACTCACATTAAACACCACTGTCAAGTCTTACTTTCCTAGTTAAAGTTGCCAGCCCAGGAAAGGTACTGTTATCCTTAGCTTTTTGCCTGGAGGCTAGCAGTGGAGGTTACTTGAAGAGTTTTGGGTTGTCAGTTGATTGAAAAACTCCCTCAGGTGCTCAGCACAAGGGGATTTTCCGAGGGTGGGGCAGATGCTGGTTGTTAATGAGCTTCAATTAGCACTTCAGTGGCCCACAGGGTGGGGTTGGGTCTCCGAGGGAGGGGCTGCTGCGTCTCCTCAGAGCCCTGGGAAGGAGCAAGATGGCCACTGTCCTGCGTGGCCGCAACTCAGCAAAAGCTCTCAGTGCCCTCCAAACCCCGACTGTCCCGACACAGTTCCAGTCCAGTCCGCCCTCCCTCTGCCGGAGCCCAAGGTGAGTGGCTGTGGATGTTTCAGCCTCTGTCCCGGCTGCGCTGTGGAGCCGCCTGGGAGTGTAACCCGAGGCCGCTGCTGTCTGTGGGTTCCCAGCCCCCGTCTCGTGCCTTCGCAATCCTACCAGGATCTTGTCAGTGTCCCTGGTTATATTGTCCTTGCAAGTTGCTTTTCTGTTGCTTTTTCCCATCGATTTGTCTGTGTTATAGTTGTAATTCCAGTTTGGTTCTTGGAGATGGTCTGTGTAGCTCCGTTCACTCCGCCGCATTTTGCAATCTGTCTCCCTGCTTCACTTTTTCTGTGTTGCCCACACAGGCAGCTTTGTGGCTCTTTCCCAGATCTGTGTCTTAGATGTGGTACCCAGGGTGAGCCAGGCAGGGAGCGCTTCTCCCAGGTCCACCGGCTCCTCAGGGTGGACCCCAGATTGTGGGTGTTAGAGTTCCCATTACCTTTTCATCTTGTCTCTATTATCCAAGCCATTTGTCCTGAGCAACCGAATCTGCTTCACTTTTGCTACGTTGCCCACGCAGGCAGCTTTGTGGATCTTTCCCAGATCTTTGTCTTGGATGTGGTACCCCAGCTGAGCTGGGCGGAGAGCACTTCTCCCAGGTCCACCCGCCTTCTCCTGATGGACCCCAGGCCACAAGCATTGCAGCTCCTATTACCTGTTCATCTCCTCTCTATCATCCAAGCCAGTTATCCTGAGCAACAGAATCTGCTTCACTTTTGCTACATTGCCCACACAGGCAGTTTTGTGCATCTTTCTCAGATCTTTGTCTTGGATCTGGTACCCCAGCTGTGGCTGTGAGGTGCTCCTGTTAGTCCTTTTAAGCCTGTCTCCTAAGCTGTTCCTCTCAGGGCTGCTGAATGACCTCAAGGGCAACAAGCTCTTTCTACTCCCAAAGCCAAAAATCTTTTTTAATGCAGATAGCCAAGGGATTTAGAGAAGCCTGACCTTCCCCTCAGCTTTTTTCCTCTGCCTTCTGAGTCCAACACTAAGGCTATAAAATCAATAGCCTGAGGTTACAACCGCCAAGCAGAGGAGCACAGTGGTTTGACATCTTTCAGCCTAGAATGATGGTAAGGAAGCAATGCCCCTTCTACACACAATTGTGCCTGTGTGCCTTAGAGCTAACATCAGTGCACATGTGCCCAAAGTCCCCATGGCCAAAGATACTCAGAACACATGTGCAAGGTCCAGACATCTTAAAATCTCAGTAAATGCTTGTGAATGGGTGGTGCTGGGGTTTTTTCAAAAATGATTGAAATTGTCTTAAGTGTTTTAAGACAGTCACAAAAGTTAGAAATACCCCAGTAGAGAAGCAGTCTTTGCCTACCACTGGGGCTAGAGTGACATGGAATTTCAGAATGCTAAAGGCCTCGTCCTCCAGAAAGCTCCTTTGAAAAAGAAAAAATCTATAAATACTTTTGTCTCTGCATTTATTCTTTTTCCACATCCCTCTGGACCCCAGCCAGTCTCCAGTAAATTTAGCAGATGCAACAACAGAAAGGTGTTTCACAGTTTTGGAAATTGTGGCAATGTATCTACAAGTGCAAATATATAAGAAACAAATGCACTTTCTCCAGATGAAATAGAAGCACATTTCTGTGTGCATCTTAGTCCCTTAAACCCAGCCTTACATTTACATTTTCTTTTTTTTTCTTTCCCCAATTTAAATCTTTAATCAGTCCAAGATTTACTTTGGAGCATGGAATAACATTTTAAAATGTTTTATTAAACTGATAAGGACAGATACTACACTTGATGTTAGCCAAAAGGCCGAAAAGCGATGATATTTAAGAACTTTTAAAAAAATGCCTATTCACTTGTTGCAAACCACCTTTCTCACCTAGTTTATAATACACTTTATTTTGCATTAAATTCTTGGTATGTTATTTTCTGTTTCTGGATTTTCTGTTCTGTTCTATTGAATGTTCTACTTCTTGCAAAAGTATTCCAGTACTAAAGAGACATCTAATTGATAGAGACACATTGACTGGTTGCTTCTGGCACTTGCCCTGGTCGAGGAATCTAACATGCAACCTGGGTGTGTGCCCTGAAATTGAATCAAACTTTCCACCCTGTGGTGTATGGAATGATGCACCAACCAACTGAGCCACATGGGCCAGGGAGTGAAGAACTTTTTTAAGTTATCATTTTATAACAGGAGAAGTTGACAGCTTCTGGTAGGTTCTTAGGGAAGGTAAACTGGATAGTAAAGATTTCACCACAGAGATGTAATATTAAAGAATGGTATGTTGCAGATGAAAAAAAAATCAAATAAAATGCAAGCAAGAGGGGTTGTTTTTATTAATGGGTAAGATAATTGCTAAAATATTTTAAAACATAACTATTTTTTATTGAAATCCCAATAGCCAATTTTTTCAGTAATTAGTTAAGAGAAACAGCTCACCTTTTTGTTTCCTTTTAATATTCTGTTTTTTTGCTTTATCTACCCAAATCTATTCTCTACTTTTATATTTAATCACCTTACTGACCTTGTGTGATCTTATCATCTTCATCATAATTAAGCCTCTGTGCTCCATACATGTTCCGTATCCTTTAAGATCTTACAAACTTAAAATTTAGATACTCCTTTTTCCTTGCTTCCATCTTTCTCTATTGGCAACTCCTGTTTTTTTAATCCATTTTTTAGGAAAGCAAAAATATGCTGGCTCTGTACTCCATAAAAACTGATATAAACAAGAGCATTTATAGATAAACTTATTTTAATGTAGTACTTGCTCCAGTAATTCCAATTGGACTATACCTTGTATTATGAGTAAAGCAGACAGGCACAGTAGCAGGAGCAGGAGCAGGTCCCACAGCAACAACTAATGCAAAACCAGCTAACCCGACACTTAACAGGTTCCTATGACATTTACTAATGATTTCAAGAGCTAACCACAATGAAAAGCAATAGAAACCACCATTACATAAGATGCACCAGGAAAATTTGAACTTTTGGCAGCCATATTTTACAGCAAGACAAATACAGCAAGACAAATTTAGGTAGTTATTCTTCAGAGGCCATTAAATGCCATTTTATTCTTTGACAGTTGAATAATTTTACAGTAAATTGTTTTAAATTAGCAACTCAGCTTTGGCCAGTTTGTTTCAGTGGTTGGAGCATCAGTGTGTAGTCCGGAGAGACCTGGGTTTGATTCCCACTAAGAGCACGTCCCTCGGTTGCAGTTTGTCCCTGGCCCTGGTTGGGTCATGTGGGTGGCAACCACTCGATGTGTCCCTTTCATGTTGATGTTTTGCTCTCTCTCTCCCCCCCTCCCATTCTATGAAAAGTATTCTTGAGTTAGAATTAAAAAAAAATTAGGAGGGATACCTCAGCTTTGAAGTTTCTCCCTGAAGAGTGAGGGGTTGCTGTCCCACACCAGGCCTCCTTAGCTCAGGGTTCCAGTGCCAGGAAGAGAAGTTCCCATAACTTCTGTCTATAAAACCTACTGGGAACTAAGGCTGAGGGTGGCTGAGGCTTCTTGAGCCCCAGGCAGTTTATCTTAAAGGGCCCGTGCACAGACTGACTGGGACTTGCTTCCTCTAGTCTCCAGCATGGGGCAGGCAGCTTGAAAGACACCAGAGATATAACGGGAAGAACTGAGTTTTTTGGCATTGAGGCAAGAGATGGAGGAGCAGCTTTCTCCTGACAGACATGCTGATGGAGGCCATTGTTCCTTTTGTGAGCCCTTCCTCCATAGGTCCCACAGACCAGTGCCATATCAGGGACTCCTAAAACCTGGCTCACACTGTTTGCTTCACCCTGGTAATTACCTAAGGCCCTTCCCCACCCTTCATAGAGTCTCACAAGACATTATACAGAGCAATAAACAGGATGGGCCAAGGACTGGGGTGTCCCAGTCTGGGTTGGAAAATGAAAACTGAAGAAAAAAACTGGGTGTTTGGGTAGTGAATAGGGAAAGAAACTGACCAGACATGATAAGGATAGAATAAGATGTGGGGACAACAGGAAGAGAAAGCTCTTGGAAAGCCACTTCCAGGCAAGATGGTCTCTGAGTTGGTGGCTCCCTCTAGGGGATCCTGGGGGCAGTGAAGGCCAAAGGTCCACCTGAGAGCAGAGAACACCTGCCACCTACTTTACTTACCTGTCAGCATTTTCAGGTCACTCATGTGCATCACAGGTTGTTGCTCCTCCAAGTCTAGGACAGCTATGGCTGGAGGTACTGCCACTGACTTCCTGACACCCATCTCACAGACATCAGACTCATTGATGCTTTGATTCACTGGCCAAGGGTGCCAGCCTGGACTGGGGGTGACATTGGGGCTAGCACTGGGGCTAGCACTGGACTTCTGTCAACATGACAGAATGTTGCCCATGAGGAAACTCCACTACTCACTGTTGTCACTGTCTTCACTCAGCAGTCCCCCCTCAACCCCCAACAATGGAAAAGCCATGTGAAGCCCAGGGGCCACTGGGCTGCCAGGCCCTGGGCAGCCCTGGGCAGCCCCGAGGGCCTGGCCATGCCCCTGTTGCTGCCCTGAGCTGCTGTCCAGCTGCTACTGCCTCCACTGAGTTGACAAGTCTGTGAGGATGGTGAGCAGCCTGACTTGTTGAAAAGGTGATCAGTTAACCACTGAGAAGTACAACTACTGTAAGAAGATAGCACAGCAGAAACTTCTCCTCCCTCCACAGCTGCCTCCCAACTGAAGGCAGTTCATCTGGTGGGCATCAGCCAATCAGAACACATTCTGTGGTCACCTGGTTATGAGGGACCAATCATGCCCAGAGTTCCATTCGAGAGCCCACCTGACAAAGAAGACAGGTGGTTCCAAAGACTTCCCTCCCCTACCCTGCAGCCACACCACTGCTCTCTCTTTTCCAAGTACACTCATGTGGCCTAGTCTTGGGCTCCATACACAATTTCCTAAACATTGTCACATGTTGTCAGGAGGGCAGAAAAGCTACAGATCCATTGGCTATGGCAACTGGGTGCAGAAGTGAACAGGACATGAGACAGTGAAGAAAGTGACTGATGGCTTCTCTTCCCAAATATTTGGCTGAGAGGAGAGATGTGGTAGCAGTGAAAAGAAAATACACTGAGGATTTTTTATTTTATCTTATTTTACTTTTGTAAATCCTCACCCAAGGATATTTTTCTATTTATCTTCAGATAGAGTGAGAAGGCAAGAGAGAAATACACACACATTGACTGGTTGCCTCCTATATGACCCCAACCAGGGCTGGGGACCAAACCATAGCAAAGGTACATGCCCTTGACAGGAGCCCAACCCGTGACTCTGGTCCACGGGTCTATGCGTTAACCACTGACCAAAAACAGCCAGGGCAAAATATTTTAAGACAAAAAAATAATGTGAGTATATTTATATGTCAAACAGTGAGAGCCAATGGTGGGGGGAAAGTACCGTTAGAGGAGAAGGGGAATGAATGGACAGAACCCACAGCAGGCAGACGTGGGTGCACTTCAGAGCAGGGGCAGGTTAGCTCTGGGACCACAGAAGAGCACGGAGGGAGAAGGACTCTGTGGCCATAGAGACATTTCTGGTAGAGGAGAGATTTAGAAAGAACTCATCTGATGAGCTCTATTGTTCTCTATTTTAATAGGCTCCTACTGGGAAAGCTACTCAGAGAAAGAGAGGATAATGTGTAGAGAAGTACACACTTCAGGAAAGCTCAGAATAACTAACAAAAAGCAAGTGATATCTTTCCTCAAAGGCAGATAAATTGAAAAAAAATTTGAGCAAAACCAAGGAGCTCTACAATAAACCAGTATGTCACAAAAGTGGAAAAGAACACTAATTATTTCTCCTAAGTAGTCCAAAGATATAGCAGCAACTTTTGGAGAAGAGTAAATAATTAAGAAGAAAATGACATGTAATTTCAAAAAGTGTAAATATTTACAAACCCTTTAGACACATAAGAAGCCAAAAATATAAAAAAAGAACCAGAGGGAGTGTTCTCCTTTATCCAAAAGATAGCAGGCCCTGGCCAGATTTTCTCAGTGGTTAGAGCATCTGCCTATGGATCCAAGTGTCACCGGTTCCATTCCAGTCAAGGGCACAAATCTTGGTTCAGGTTTAGTCCCTGGTCCTGGTTAGGGTTGTGTGGGATGCAACTAATTGATGTGTCTCTCTCTCATCATTTTTTTCTCTTTCTCTCCCGTCCTTCCTCCCTCTCACTCACTCTATCTGAAGATACATAGAAAAATATCCTCTGGTGAGGATTTAAAAAAAAATAGCAAGAGGGATAGGTTATTCAAAATCAGGTTGTCCTGGATGGTTTGGCTCAGTGGTTAGGGTATCGGCCCACAGACCAATGAGATGCGGGTTCTATTTCAGTCAAGGGCATGTATCTCCACTGTGGTTTGTCCCCGGCCCTGTGGGTCATGCAGGAAGTAGCTAGTTGATGTGTCTTTATCACATTGATGTTTCTCTCTGTCTCTCTTTCTCCCTCCCACTCTATCTGGTAATAAGTAGAAAAATGTCCTCAGGTGAGAAATAAAAACAAAACAAACAAACAAAAATCAGGGAAGCAGGGACATTTACTATTTTATTTAATAGTTTAAAAGATGTAAGTTTTGGTGAGAAGAATAAGCAATATATTGAAATGGGGGAGACCAGAGTGGAATGGGAATAAATTTGATGAAGTTCAGTTTCAGTAAACAGCATCTAGTTAAATACTTAGCAACTAAGACTGCATTCTATGGTAATAACATTGTCTGAAGTCATAGACATGCCATTAGATACCATTTTGGATGATTCTTGTATACTTGAGACAACACCTCGGAATATAGTGCCTGTATTTAACAAGATACACACACAAATAGAAATAAATAAACTTCATTTGTTGTTGTTAATCCTCAACCTAGAATATTTTCCCATTAATTTTTAGAAAGAGTGGAAGGGGTGGACCAAGGGGGGGACAGAATGCGAGGAAAATATCAATGTGAGAAAGACACGTCCATTGGTTGCCTTCTGCACGACACCAACTGGGGCCAGGGATAAAACCTGCAACTCAGGTATGTGCACTTGACTGGTAATCAAACCCAAGACCCTTTGATCCAGAGGTCCAATGCTCCAACCACTGAGCCAATTTGGCAAAAAGGCAGAAAATGGGAGACTTCTCTAATACTGTCAACAATAAAGTAAAATTTAAAAAAATGCTTAACCCTAAATATTAAAGAATTTTAAGCTTGCTAAGCAAAAAAAAAAAAAGATTGTTAGGAAAATACATTATAAAATGTTTTGTTTGAAGGGAACACCGGAGAGTAGTAATAAAAAATTTCTTCTAAAAGAGTAGCAAGTCTGGGAGCACAAAGGCAGCTAATAAGAAAAATGTGATTTAAACTAAGAAAGAGTTTGACTTTGTGATAGAAACAAAGATGTTGCATTTGCAACTGATGGCTGAGTATCCCCTAGGAGGACTTTAAGGTCAGAGTTTTACATGGTCTGGTGTAAACTCTTTCATTCATTCATTCATTCATTCATTCATTCAATACCCATTCAATACCAGAGCCCTTACCACATGCCACACACAATTTTAGGTGCTGGGGATGTTGTTTTGACCACAATAAACAAGGTGCCTATTCTCATAAAATTTATTTCTAGTATAAAAGTCAACACACAGTATTGCCCATCACACCTCAAACTCAGGCTCAGGATGGCTATTGGTTTCTGGCTGTCTAATCTTTTTTTCTAGACAGCAGTGTGACATAAGATAAAGAAGATTTTTTTAGAATATCTACATAGCCCAGTGCTTAACTATTTCTGGCTTAAAGGTTAGTCACATGGCCACACACAGCTGCAAGAGAGTCTCAAAAAATATAATCATATAGCTGAGTAACTAACACAGAAAGGAGAACTGGATATTAGAAAGTAAGTGGCATTCACCCAACAGGTGGGGCTCACTGGTTGAGCATTGTTCTATGCACCAAGAGGTAGCCAGTTTGAATCCTGCTCAAGAAACATGCCCAGGTTGTGGACAAAAATCCCAGTGGAAGGCATGCAGGTAGTGGCCAATCGATGTTCTTAGTCCCTCGTCGATGTTTCCATCTCTCCCTCCCTCTTCCTTCTCTCTCTAAAATCAATAAAAAAAAAGAAATTAAAAAAAAAAACAAAACTAAGTAGCACTCTATGCCACAATCTGTAAAAAAAAGGATAGAAAAGTTTCAACTTCAGGAGCAATCATGATAAAATTTTATAGTCCTTGGCAGGCATATATGAATAACTTATACAAGCAGTTGTATAATAATCTTTTATGAAGTGAATAGGACACAAACAGTGGGGAGAGGCTTAACCTCTAAAATGAAACTAGGTAAGTTCCCTAGGCTAGCAACTCTAACCAGGATAGTAAGACTTGACAGTGGTGTGTAATGTGGGTCATCCCTGGCTCATCTAAACCCACGAGAGGGAGCCAGAAACAGAAAATACTGACACCCACAGAAAAAATTTGGCAGGCTCCAAAGCCCACTGTGATAGCCAAAATGGTGAAATAAACAAAAGCAAAATGAAAGAACCGACCTCTACCAAAGAAGAGATAAATGAGGTGCAGTTAAGCAAGTTAACAGTACTAAAAATCAGAGCCATGATCTTGAGAAAGCTCAACAGCATGTGCAAGGACATGAGCACCATGAGTAAAGACATAGAAATGTTAAAAATCAACCAGTTACAAATTAAAAACAACCAAAAAGAAATGAAGAATGACAAGCAGAAATAAAGAACATATTGGAAGGTCTAAATAGCAGATTAGAGGAAGCTGTAAACTGGATCAGTGAATTAAAAGATAGGTTAAAAAAAAATCAACCAATCAGAAAAAGAAAAGGAAGAAACAAAATAAAAAGACAGGAAGACAGCTTAAGAGAACTGTGGGACAACTGGAAAAGTAATAACATTTGCTTCATAAAAGCCCCCCAAAAAGAAGAAAATGAGTAAGGGTGAGGGAATATATTCAAAAAAATAGTGACAGAACAATACCTAATTTGGTGAAGGAAGAAGGCATTCAAGTTCAAGAAGCACAGAGACCCCAAGTGAGGAGAACCCAAACAAGCCCACACCAAGACACATAGTAATAAAAATGCCAAAAATTAAAGACAAAGAGAGAATCCTAAAAGCAGCAAGAGAGAAGCAACAGGTTACCTACAAAGGAAACCCAATAGGTGATCAGCTGACTTCTCAATAAAAACACTATAGGCCAAAAGGGAATGACATGAGGTAATCAAGGTCATGAAAAACAAAGATCTGAATCCACGACTACTCTACCCAGCAAGGCTATCATTCAAAATAAAAGGTCAAATAAGAAGCTTTCCAAACAAAAAAAGGCTAAGAAAATATATTAGCACTAAACCAGCACTGCAAGAAATGTTAAAAGAACTGGTATAATTAACAAGAAAAATAGGAAGAAAAACAAAACAACACTAAAAAAAATGGCAATAAATAGGCACATATTAATAATCACCTTAAATGTAAATGGACTGAATGCTCTGATAAAAAGACACAGAGTAGCTGACTGGATAAGAAAGCATTACTTATATATATGTTGTTTCCAAGAGACCCACTTCACAACAAAAGATTCACATAGGTTAAAAGTGAAGGGATGGAAAAAAATCTTCCAAGCAAACAAAAAGGAAAAAAAAGCAGGGGTAGCAATACTCACATATGATCAAATAGATTTCAAAATGAAGGCCATAACTAGAGAAAAATAAGGCCACTACATAATATGGAAAGGGTCTACCCAACAGAAAGATGTAACCTTAATAAACATATATGCACAACAAAATATATTAAAAATCTTCTGGAAGACATCAAAGGAGAAATTGATGGCAATACAATCATAGCAGGGGACGTTAACATCCCGCTGACATCACTGGATAAATCTGCTAAACAAAAATAAGCAAAAAAACAGATACTCTAAATGAAGCACTAAGCCAAATGGATTTAATAGATATCTACAGAGAATTACACCCCAAAACGACAGAATTCACATTCTTCTCAAGTGCACATGTGACATTCTCAAAGATAGACCACACGTTAGGACACAAACTAACTCTCTACCAGTTCAAGAAGATTGAAATCATGTCAAGCATCTTCTCAGATCACAATGGCATGAAACTAGAAATCAATTGCAACAAGAACATGCAGAGACATTCGAACACATGGAGGCTAAACAGTATGTTATTAAACAATGAATGGGTTACTGAGGAAATCAATGAAGAAATTAAAAACTTTCTGGAAACCAATGAAAATGAACACACAACAACACAAAATCTATGGGATGTAGCAAAAGCAGTTCTGAGAGGGAAGTTCATAGCACTACAGGCCTACCTCAAGAAACAAGAAACATTTCTAATTGATTGTCTAACCTCACAACTTAAAGAATTAGAAAGCAAACAAATAGAAAACCCCAGAGCAAGTAGAAGAAAGAAAATAATAAAGATCAGAGCAGAAATAAATGACATAGAGACCAAAAAAACAATTCAAAGGATCCATGAAACCAAGAGCTGGTTTTTCAAAATGATAAACAAGATAGATGGACTCGTAGCTAGACTAACCAAGAAACAAAGAGCCCAAATACACAAAATCAGAAATGAAAGAGGAGAAGTAACAAGCAATACCACAGAAATACTAAAGATCATTAACAGCTACTATTAACAACTATATGGCAAATATTTGACAATCTAAGCAAAATGGACAAATTTCTAGAAACACACAGTCTCCCTAAACTGGACCAGGAAGAGATAGAAAATTGAACAGACCAATAACAACTAAGGAAATTGAAGATGTAATCAACTCTCCCAGCAAACAAAAACCCATGCCCAGATGGCTTCATGGGTGAGTTTTACCAAACATTCAAAAAAGAACTAAAACCCATTCTCCTCAAACTATTTTAAAAATTTTCAGATCAAGTAAGACTTTTAAACTCTTTCTATGAGGCCAGTATAATTTTCATTTCAAAACCAGAAAAAGACACTACAAAGAAAAAAAACCACAGGCCAATATTCCTGATGAACATAGACACCAAAAACCTGAACAAAATACTAGCAAATTGGATCCAGCAACACATCAAAAAAATTATTCACCATGACCAATTGGGATTTATTCCAGGGATGCAAGGCTGGTACAATATTCACAAATCAATAAATGTGATACACCACATAAACAAAATGAAGAATAAAAACCACATGATCATATCAATAGATGCCAAAAAAGCCTTTGACAAAATCCAGCATCCATTTCTGATAAAAACGCTCAGCAGTGTGGCAATAGAGGGATCATATGTAGATATAATATAGGCCATATATGAAAGACCTACAGCCAACATCATACTCAATGGGCAAAAACTAAAAGCATTTCCCTTAAGAATAGGAACAAGACAGAAATGCCCACTTTCATCACTTTTATTTAACATAGTACTGGAAGTCTTAGCCACAGCAATCAGACAGGAAGAAAAAAAAGGGATCCAAATTGGAAAGAAGAAAGTAAAACTGTCATTATTCACAGATGACATGATACTGTACATGAAAAACCCTAAAGACTCCATCAAAAATCTACTAGACTTAATATATGAATTTGGCAAAGTAGCAGGATAAAAAATTAATGTCAAGAAATCAATGGCATTCTTATACACCAATGATGAACTCACAGAGAAACTACGAAATCAATCCCATTTACCATTGTGACAAAAAGAAAATTAAGATACCTCAGAATAAACTTCACCAAAGAAATAAAAGACCTATTTTCAAAAAGCTACAAGTCATTAAAAAAAAGAAAGAAAGAAATAGAGGAAGATATAATGTGAAAGCACATACCTTGTTCATGGATTGGAAGAATTAACATCATTAAAATATCTATACTACTCAAAGCAATTTATAGATTCAATGCAATCCCCATCAAAATAACAATGACATACTTCACAGAACTAGGACAAATACTTCAAAAGTTCATATGGAACAAAAAAAAGACCTTGAATAGCCACAGCAATTTTGAAAAATAAGAACAGTAGAAAAGATCACATTACCAGATTTCAGGTTGTACTACAAAGCCACTGGAATCAAAACAGCCTGGTACTGGCACAAAAACAGCCATTTAGACCAGTGGAACAGAACAGAGAACCCAGAAATGAACCCGAGGCAATATGCTCAATTAATATTTGACAAAGTTGGCAAGAGCATACAGTGGAGTAAGGACAGCCTCTTTAATAAATGGTATTGGGAAAATTGGACAGCTACATGCAAAAAAATGAAACTAGACCATCCACCTACACAAGAATAAACTAAAAATGGATAAAAGACTTAAATGTGACTCATGACTCAATAAAAATCCTAGAAGACACTGTAATCAACAAAATTTCAGACATCATACGCAGCTGAATTTTCACTGACATATCCCCTAAGGCAACAGAAACAAAGGAGAAAAACACATTGGACTACATCAAACTCAAAACCTTCTGCACAGCAAAAGATACAATCATCAAAGCAGAAAGCATGGAGAGCATAATTGACAATGATATATCAGATAAGGGGTTAATTTCTAATATATATAGTGTGGTCATATGACTCCACAAAAGGAAGGCAAAGAACCCAATTAAAAAATGGGCAGAGGAGCTCAATAGACACCTCTCCAAACAGAACATGGAAATGGCCAAGAGACATGGAAGCTGTGTGGTTTGGGCTCCTCTTTAGCTCTCTCTGGAAAAGTGAGTAAGCTCCTTCACTCTTTGGTCTTAGAAAAGTGTATGCCATTATTTTAAAATTTGGACTAATTATATAAAATAAAACAAAGAAGCCAGATATATTAATACTGTATGTAAAAGCCCATCAATAAACAAATTGCAGCATAACTCTCACAACCTTCTTTATTTGTTTCCTGCAGTTGCAGAGAGCAAAGATCAAGTATTTCAGCAGTCCTCTGTGATATCTTCGGAGGGAGCTGTGGTGGAAATCTCCTGCAATCACTCTATATCCAATGCTTACAACTTCTTCTGGTACCTTTACACCCCAGGATGTGCACCAAGACTCCTTGCGAAGGGCTCAAAGCCTTTTCAGCAGGGACACTACAACATGACGTATGAGCTATTTTCTTCTTCACTGCTCATCCTCCAGGTGCAGGTGAAAGATTCTGCTGTTTACTACTGTGCTCTGGGGGACACAGAGGCAGAGAACCCATGAAAAGCTGAACAGAAACAACCTTTGCAGGAGGTAGACAAGAAAGCTACAATAACTGCTTCTCCCCCAATTCAGTGTTCCCTAAGCTTTCCCATTTGGCACTGCTATTGAAAAAAACATTTGATTTCAGACACGCTCTATATCATGAAGCTCTCAGTTCAATGGTGATGAGAGAAGAATCCACAGCAGAGTAAAATTCCCTTTATACTCAAATCCAGAGTTTGTATGTGTGTACAGATTCCCCTCTCTATTGTACGCTTTGAACAGTTCCCAATTGGCTTATATTCTCTAAAAATATAATTCCTAGAATGTAACAACACACCTCAGATAAGCTTGACCTATTATTAAACTACAAGGAAACAGTGAAAAAACTGGGTCTCAGTAAGGAAAGGTATCAAATCCTGAAAAACTAAACAATCTCTTCAGTTCACTGAGATATGAGTGTAATTGATTTATGGTCTCTTTTATTTGGAGTTAGCAGAGCACAAGGTCAAATCATGGAGCTCCCCATTTTTTTGAAACTTCCCTAATTTATGTGAATAAAGTCTGATTTTTCTTAGTTGGACTGTCTTCTTTGTTAAAATTCCATATAAAAAAACCCCACTGATTTCCCCCCTAGTTCCAACCTTATTTTGTGCTGAAATGTTTTTCTGATGCTTCTAAAATGAATATAATCTACATGTCAGAGTCTGATGTTTGCAAAGGACTTTTTTTATTATTTTACGTGAATCATTCCTTGTCTCCCAGGAAATCACTGACATTTGCAGAGTTCTGATGTTTACTAATAGTTTTGGGAAAGGCATCAGCAGTCTCAGAGAAGTACCTGGAGTCTCAGATTGAAGCTCCTTTAGTGCCCTTGTGTTGTGATGTTCATGTCTCAATGGATGCCAAATAAGGAGTGAAGAGCGGTACCTCTCGGAGGTCAGGAACCCTGTAGGACAGTAGAGATCTCCACCTGCACCATTTGGGGAATATTCCCCATTAGCTTACCTTTGACAGATCTCCAAATAGGCACCACTTTGCCTAGTTCACAGTAGTTTGGGGAAACAGTTCATGTTTACTTTCTGTGAACTTAAAGGTTATTTCAGTATAAATTCAAGAGTTGGGCAGAATAGTCAGAATGTAGTCCAGACGGGGTACATATGGTAAATTTGTCTCCACATAAATCTGTAATGGCATGGAAATGAGCAAGAGATGCTAGAGAAGGTGGATGATTATTGCGTGTTAGAGGTGGTTTAGAAGCAATTATCTAGGGGCTGTTCTAGTTGAGTGGCACATACATGTGGGTTAGCATTTGGTATGTACTCAAGTAACAACATGACCTTTAAAGTTCCAGTGAGCCCAGTCAAGTCTAAAATTGTATACTTTATTATGACAGTGGGGCTACTTTCCAATACTGTAAGGTTTATAAAAAGAAAAAGGTCAAAATTTATATTCTCAGTTTAATTTAGTGGAAAGAATGCCTTTGCTCTCAGATAAACATGGGTTAAACTGTTTGCTCTATTTCTTTACGGGTAATGAGCAAGTTACCTAATTGTCCTAAACCCCAGTGTCCTTATCTCTAAAACATGAAATTGTAGGAAGAATATATATGTTAAAAAGTGTAAAAGACTTAACATTTGCCCATAGTAGGCATTTGATGAATAATTTCCTTATTAATGTCATAAATCAAAGCACATAAGAAGAATAGCTATTGAGGCTATGTTGTTCAGTTCTGAAGGCTCAGTTGATGCCCTAGGAATCTATTGGGTGAGCAGGATACTATGTGAAGGTCCCTGAAGCCTTTCCTACCTCCTTAACAGTTAAGAGCCCCTCTTCGACTAAAATCTAACATGAAGTCTAAACATTTTTACCTTTCAAGAAGAGGAAGAATAAGGGTTCTACATCTGACCTGCCATTTCAAATAGATGCCCATAAATTCTAACCATAGCATAAATACAGAGGGAACTTTTCTCTTTGTAATACTGAGCACACTTAATAAATACGGTGCATTCTTTTATAAGCCTTTGTGGGGAACCACTATATAGTAATTTCTAGTGCAAAATTAAAAATATGTCTCCTAAAGATTTAGTTCATTTGTGTCTCTTGGGATTAATTATTAAATGGTTTAATGGAAACAATATCTGAGCCATTTGCACTTCTAGACACAATTTTGTGTGTGGTGTGTACTGTATCTGTAGAGAACAGGAGAAGCAGAGATTGGGCAATTACCTGGAAACTTTAATAAAATCTATATTGGACTATTTGTCTAAATTTGTCTTTATACACTGATCAAAAGGCATTAAATATATGGCCATACAAACGTTTAGAACATACACACATTTTTACTTGTGTGGTACGGCAGCAGTAACCCCAATGTCAGAGGGCTGAATGTTCTGTTTTCCTCCCCAGGTCTATTCTCCGTCATGCTCTATGCCCAGGAAGCTGACTTCTATGCACAGAATCAGTGATCTTTCTTGTCCTCTTGCTTCTAATTGGGTTTGGGAGGCATTGGCAGGAGTGAGCGGTTGGGATATTTAAATTCTAATATCCTTTCTTTCCTGTACTGAAGTCCACAGGTCCTACCAGGTGGTATTCTCCCTCAGTTACAGGTCTCCACAGGCTAGGGCAATTTCTTCCTCTTCTGTCCCTTCAGGCCTAGGACTGTGAAGCCTCTGGCTGTTGTTAGCCCCAGAGTGCTTCACCTTTTCCTGTAGGTTTCCCTTGATTCTGCACATACAGGTAAACATACTCCTTTCATGTGGAGGGCGGCTGAGCCAAGGTCTCTTGTTCCTGTGGTGTTTGCACGGTCTCACCCAAGAGCCTTTTGTCCGAAGGCCACTTGTTCCCATGTGCCGGCAAGGCCCACACAGGAGTGTCCTGAGCTGTGGGCAAGAATGTATCGACAGTCTGGACCTTGAGCTCAGAGGCCAATGGAAACATTTGGTGTTTGAGAACAGGGAAGCTTTTGAACTTGCCCCCACTTCAATTGGCTATATAATAAACTGGCTGGGCTAGCTCGGAGTCACTGTTTCTCCATCAGAGAGCAGTGTCCCACCTGGCCCCAGCTTTTCTCTCTAGAATGTCTCTGTGTCTTTCTTGGTCTCTGTGTTTTTCTCAGTCTCTCGTCGCCCCTCCTCAGGTCTGGTTCAACTAGCCGAGCAGGTTGCGGCACTTTCATTAGGTCCCCCCCCCCCCCCGCCCCCAAGCATCCTCTTGAAGTGATTGCCAGGACCCTCAAAGATACAATACAAACATTCATCTTGTGCTCTAGGTGGTGAAAGGAGAAATTTGTTATAGGTTCCTATTCACCACAGACTTCTTTAGGACTCAAAGATTAGTATTTAAAGATGATTTACATATTCCAAAGAAAGATATCATAGAGTCAAGGTTTCAACTATTAAAGTATGATATCCTTAACCAACCTTTCAGAAACAGGTATATTCCACTTCTTTTTCTGATTCCAAGCAAAGAAATTTTCTATCCTCTTTCCAAAATATATGGTTTACTTGCATATTATTTAAAGGAAAAATAAGGCAAATCACAGAAACAATGTCTTTATATTGATACTTGCTTGTTTTTTTCTTTTTTTAAAAAAAAAAAATATGTTTTAATTGATTTTTCAGAGAAAAGAAAGGAGAGAGAGACAGAAACATTGATGTGAGAGAGAAACATGGATCAGCTGTCTCCTGCAAGCCCCCTACTGGGGATGGAGCCGGAAACCCAGGCATGTGCCCTGACCGAGAATCGAACCAGGACCTCTCAGTCCATAGCACAGTGCTCAATCCATTGAGCCACACCAGCCAGGCTGGCTTGTTTTCTTTAAAGTGAATCTGTTGAATAATTACTCTGCCACTCTTGTGGCATTTTTTTACTACTAAATTTAACTTGTCTTCCCCTTAAAATGAGCCCTTCATCATCATCATAATACTTCAAACTTAATTAACCATAAATTTTTACCCCTTATACATTTTATTATTTATTCACTGTCACAAAAAATGACAAATTAAGCAGAAATTTTATTTTCAAGTTCTTCAAAGATTATTACAAACATGAGTAAAATATCCTTTTTTAATTGAGAGAGAAAAGAAGGGAGAGATAGAAAGATTGATGTGAGAGAGATACATCATCGGCTGTCTCCTGCACGACCCTACTGGGGATCAAGCCTGAAACCTGAAACCTGGGCATGTGCCCTGACTGGGAATCAAACTGGTGACCTCTTGGTGAATCGGTTGACACTGAACCACTGAACCACACTGGCTGGGCTAAAGTATCCTTTTTTTTTTTAAAATCCTCATTTGAGACATTTTTCCATTTTTTGTTCAGATAGAGTGGGAGGGAAAGAGGGAGAGGGAGAGAGAGAAAAACTGACATGAAAGAGACACATCGAGTGGCTGCCACCTGCACGACCCAACCAGGGCCGGGGACAAACTGCAACCGAGGTACATGCCCCCAGTGGGAACCAAACCTGGGTTCTCTCTGGACCGCAGGCCAGTGCTCTAACCACTGAGCAACTGGCCAGGGCTAAAGTTTCCTTTATTTATTTATTTATTTATTTATTTATTTATTTATTTATTTATTTACTTATTCTTTTTTTATAATTTATTCACCATGTTTATTTTATAAAAATGATCAAAGATAAAACTAAGGCATTCTAACACAAGTATGTTAAAACCAAGTGATATTATCTGAGTGCTCAAAAAAAGATTAAAATTTTATATACATACAATATACACAATATATTGATTTTATGCTACTAAAATCATCTTTGAGAAAAAGGAAAATTAGGGTTTTGGTTTTTTTTGTTTTGTTTTGTTTGTACAAAAGTTCTAAAAATCCAAATGACAATTAGAATCAAAATACTAGATGGCATATGAAATATTATTTTCTTAAATAATTACCTTAATATTTTCTAAAGTATTAATACTTCCATAAGAAAAATTTAATTACTTATAGGTGTCTTAATAATCTCTATTTTTTTGTAACTCTATTTCCAAAAATAACACAATTCAATTGCCTACTTCCAATAGTAAGCTTTTCATAAAATCACTTTTAATAATGATTTTTCTGTGACTTTTTAATTTCTGCATAACAAAGAAAGGTCTATTTGAAAACTTTTATTTTTACATACATATATAATTAAAACTTTAGAGTACATAACTTTTGGTAATAATTTTATATTTTGTCAAAATGTGTCAACTTCCCTTTAAATCATTATGCAAAATGGCTAAAATTGAAGCTATGATAATTTTTTTATGACTCAGTGAGATTAATAACATTGTAACTATTTTAATATACATCTGACCATACCAATATTGTGAAACTAAGATCTATTTACTTGAGTTAAGTTCATAATTATTATTTGTTAAGTATTTACATTCTTGTCCACAGATTAAAATTACACTCACTGTTGTCAGTTAATAAAATACAGTAGAGGGTACATGTAATAAAAAATTCATGTTAAAATCAGAATCATTTGTGAACAGAAAAGCTTAAGTATTAAATGTAATTTAATATAATCTTGCAGATTACAAATGTAACACTGAAGTATTAAAATGCATATAAGAAAATAACAAATAGAAACAACACCCTTTTTAGTTGCTGTTCTTTTAAGCCTTTCACTGTCCTTGCAGGGTCAGAAATGAAGTTTTTATAGTTTTCACACATATTGATCTGAGACTGGGCTACCTGCATTGTTTCCTTGAGAAAAAATTTCCAAACAGGATACATGCTCCAGTAATCATTCCAATCAACAGTTTTTATTTCAAGCCAATCTCTCTTCAGATATTGACTGGCCAACTTTTGGATACCCTGTGCATACTCTCTTTCAATAGCAGCCTTCTGACTGAATGCCCTCATATCTTCAAGCAAATCACATTCTGCTTGATGTTTGGCTTGAAGTTTTGTCATCTGCTCAACTTGAATATTTTTCAGTTATTGTGTAACTTTCACCTTCCAGGGCGGCAGCTGCATGATGCTGAAGGGACAGCAATCCTCCCCCGACGGCAGCGTTAGCTAGGACAAGAGAAAGGAGAAGAGCCAAGAAGAGGCACTGGCCCTGCAGTGTGTGTGTGTGTGAAAGGAGAGCTTGAGTATGAGGACTCCCGGAGGGAGCAAGGCAGGCTGGCTGCTCGAGGACCCAGGTCATGGGTAAGAGTCTAAAGTATCCTTTTTAAAAAATATATGTTTTTATTGATTTTTTAGAGAGAGGAGAGGAGATAGGGAAAGAGAGAGATAGAAACATTGATGAGAGAGAAACGGCAATTGGCTGCTTCCTGCATGCCCCTTACTGGGGATCCAGCCCAAAACACGGACATGTGCTCTGACCAGGAATCAACGCAGCAATCTCTTGGTGCATCACTGATGCATGGGTCGGCACTCAACTACTGAGTCACACTGGCTGGGGCTAAAGTATCCTTTTTTTTCCCTAG
Source organism: Molossus alvarezi (assembly GCA_037176705.1). Taxonomy (NCBI): domain Eukaryota; kingdom Metazoa; phylum Chordata; class Mammalia; order Chiroptera; family Molossidae; genus Molossus; species Molossus alvarezi. The sequence continues at coordinate 123,465,220 of CM073885.1, forward strand.
AGGGAGGGAGGGAGGGTGGGAGGGGGAGAGAGAGAGAGAGAGAGAGAGAGAGAGAGAGAGACATCAATGTAAAAGAGAAATTTTAATCAGTTGCTTTCTGTACTTGTTCTGATGGGATGGAACCAGAAAACTGGGTATGTGCCTTGACTGGACATTCAATCTGTAATCTTTCAGTGCATGGGACGATGCGCCGAGTCATACTGGCCAGGACCTAAAGTATCCTTTTGAAAGTGTCAAATTAAAGTCAAGACACATCATCAAAGTTAAACACTTATGACATTACTAATTCACTTAGGTCGTGAGATTGTCACATAAATTTGTTTTTAATCATTTGCAATGTTCTGTAAGTCACATTTTAAAGATTTTATTTATTTTATTAATTTATTTTTGTTACACATGTTTCTCTTTTACCCATCATTGACACCCAATTCCTGATTTGCACACCCCCCCAGCATTGTTGTCTATGTTCATTGGTTACGCATACATGTATATAAGTTCTTTGGTTTATCTCTTCCTTCTACCCCCTCACCCTCTTCTGAGGTTTGTCAGTCTGTAACCTACTACTGTATCTCTGGGTCTGTTTTGTTCTTCAGATTATTTTGTTCATTACATTCCATAAATAAGTGAGATCATGTGGTATTTGTCTTTCCCTGATTGGCTTATTTTATTTAGCAAAATAGACTACAGGTCCCTCCATGTCATCCCAAAGGATCGGTGATTTTTCTTACAGCTGCATAGAGTTCCATTGGGTATATGCACCACAGCTTATTTATCTACTCATCTACTGATGAACACTTGGGCTGTTTCCAGATCTTAGCGATTGTAAATAGTACTGCTATGAACATAGGGGTAACATATATTCTTTCTGATTGGTGTTTCAGGCTTCTTAGGATATATTTTTAGAAGTGGGATCACTATGTCAAATGGCGGTTCAATTGTTACTTTTTCTGAGGAAACACCATATTGTTTTCCATAGTGGCTGCACCAGTTTGCATTCTCACCAGCAGTGTACTAGAGTTCCCTTTTTTCCACACCCTAGCCAGCACTTGTTGTTTGATGATTTGTTGATGCAGTCATTCTGGCAGGTGTGAGGTGATACCTTGTAGTCATTTTAATTTGCATCTTTCTGGTGATTAGTGATGTTGAGCACTTTTTTATATATCTCTTGGCCATTTTATGTCCTGGTTGGAGAGGTGTCTATTTAGATCCTCTGCCCATTTTCTAATTGGATTGTTTGTCTTCCTTTTGTTGAGTTGTATGAGTACTCAATATAATTTGAAAATTAACCCCTTATCTGATGTATCATTGGCAATTATGCTCTCCCTTTCCATTTTGATGCTTGCATCTTTTGCTGTGCAGCAGTTGTTTAGTTTGATGTAGTCCCATCTTTAATTTTTTCTTTGTTTCTCTAGCCTTAGGCATTGTATCAGTAAAAATTCTGCTGCATGTGATGTTTGAAATTTTGTTGTCTACATTTTATTCTAGGATTTTTATGGATTCATGAGTCACATATAAGTCTTTTATCTATTTTTAGTTTATTCTTGTGTATGGTGTAAGTGGGTGGTCTAGCTTCATGTTTTTGCATGTAGCTGTCCAATTTTCCCAACACCATTTATTAAACAGGCTGTCTTTAGTCCATTGTATGCTCTTACCACCTTTGTCAAATATTAACTGAGCATAATGTCTTGGGTCAATATTTTGGGTTCTCTGTTCTGTTCCATTGACCTATCTGCCTATTCTTGTGCCAGTACTAGGCTGTTTTGATTATAGTGGCTTTGTAGTATAACCTGATATCTGGTATTGTGATCTCTCCTAACTTTGTCCTTCTTTTTCAAAATTACTGTGGCTATATGGGGTCTTTTTTGGTTCCATATAAACTTTTGGAGTATTTGTTCTAGTTCCATGAAATAATGTCATTGTTATTTTAATGGGTATTGCATTGAATATGTAGATTGTTTTGGGTAGTATGGACATTTTAATAATGTTAATTATTCCAAACCATGAGCAAGGAATATGCTTCCACTTTTTAATATATTCCTCTATTTCTTTTTTCAATGTCCTGTCATTTTTGGCAAATAGATCCTTTACTTCTTTGGTTAAGTTTATTCCTAGATATCTTAGTATTTTTGCTACAGTAGTAAATGAGATTTTATTTTAATTTCTCTTTCTGTGAGTTCATTGTTGGTGTATACGAATGCCATTGATTTTTTTATGTGAATTTTCTATCCCGCTACCCTGCCCAATTAATTTATTAGCTTTAGTCGACTTTTGATGGAGTCTTTAGGGTTTTCTATGTACAATATCATGTCATCTATAAGTAATGACATTCCTCCTTTCCAATTTAGATCCCTGTTATCTTTCCTTCTTGTCTAATTGCTGTGACTAAGACTTCCAGTACTGTGTTTAATAAGAGTGGTGAAAGTGGGCATCCCTGTCTTGTTCCTGTTCTTAAGGGAAATGTTTTTAAATTTTGCCCATTGAATATGATACTGCCTGTAGGTTATTCATATATGGCCTTCATTTTGTCGAGAGATGATCCCTTTATTCTCACATTGCTGATCGTTTTTTTTTTTTTTAAATGGGTGCTGGATTTTATCAAATGCTTTTTCAGTGTCTATTGATATAATCATATGGTTTATATCTTTCATTTTGTTTGTGAGGTATATCACATTTATTGATTTGTGAATATTGTATCAGCCTTGCATCCCTGGGATGAGTCCTACTTGGTCATGGTGAATAATTTTTTTGATGTATTGCTGGATCTGATATGCTAATATTCTGTTAAGAATTATGACATCTATGTTTATCAGGGATATTGGCCTGTAGTTTTTTTTAAATTTAGTTTTATAGTGTCTTTATCTGGTTTTGGAATTAGGATTATGCTGGCTTCATAAAATGAGTTTTGAAGTGTTCCTTCTTCTTGGACGTTTTGGAATAGTTTGAGGAGCATGGGTATTAGATCTTCTTTATATGTTCAGTAAAACTCCCCCATGTAGCCCTCCAGGTGTAGGCTTTTGTTTGCTGCTAGTGTCTTGATTACCTCTTCAATTTCCTTAGTTGTTATTGGTCTGTTCAAATTTTCTATCTTTTTCTGGTTCAATTTTGGGAGACCATGTGTGTCTAGAAATTTGTCCTTTTTTCCTAGATTGTCCAATTTGTTGGCACAGTATGTTTTAATGATCCTTTGTATCTGTGTTGTCAGTTATTACTTCTCTTTTGTTTCTAATTTTGTCCTCTCTCATTGTTTCTTGGTGAGTCTGGCTAAGAGTCCATCAATCTTTTTTATATTTCAAAGAATCAGCTCTCTGTTTCATTGGTTTTTGAATTGGTTTTTAGTTTCTATGTCATTTGTTTCTGCTCTGACATCATTACTTTTTTTCTACTTGTTCTGGGTTTTCCTGTTTCTTTACTTTCTAGTTCTTTAAGTTGTGAGGATAGATAGTCTATTAGAAATTTTTCTTGTTTCTTGAGGTAGGCCTGTAGTGCTATGAACTTTCCTCTCAGGACTGCTTTTGCTGCATCCCATAGATTTTGTGTTATTGTGTGTTCATTTTCATTGGCTTTCAGAAAGTTTCTAATTTCTTCTTGGATCTTCCTGGTATCCCATTCATTGTTTAATAACATGCTTTTTAGCCTCCATATGTTTGAATGCTTTTGTTGTAATTGATTTTTAGTTTCATGTTATTGTGATCTGAGAAGATGCTTGATATGGTTTCAATCTTCTTGATCTTGTAGAGACTTAGTTTGTTTCTTAACATATGGTCTATCTTTGAGAATACCCCATGCACTTGAGAAGAAAGTGAATTCTGCAGTTTTGTGGTATAATTCTCTGTAGATGTCTATTAAATTCATTTGGTTTAGTGCATCATTTAGAGTCCCCATATTGTTGTTAATGTTAATTTTTTGTCTACAAGATCTATCAGGAGATGTCAGCGGGATGTTGAAGTCTCCTGCTATGATTGTATTGCTGTTGATTTCTCCGTTGAAGTCCTCCAGAAGTTTTTTTTTTTTTTTTTTTTTTTTTGGTACATGCCCCTACCGGGAACTGAACCTGAGACTCCTTGGTCTGCAAGCTGATGCTCCAACCACTGAGCAAAACCAGCCCGGGCTTTCTAAAAGTTTTATAATATATTTTGGTGCTTCTATGTCTATGTTGGGTGCATATATGTTTACCAAGATTATATCCTCCTGTTGGATAGATGCTTTCAATATTATGTAGTGGCCTTCTTTGTCTCTAGTAAGGCTTTCATCTTGAAGTCTATTTTATTAGACATGAGTATTGTTACCCCATCATTTTTTCCTTTCCGTTTGTTTGGAAAAATTTTTTCCACCCTTCACTTTCAACCTGAGTCTTTTATTGTGAGGTGGGTCTCTTGTAACAACATATATATGAGTCATGCTTTATTATCCATTTATCTACTCTGTGTCTTTTGATTGGAGCATTTATATTTAAGGTTATTATTGCTATATACTTATTTATTGCCATTTTTGTTCATTATGATTATGTTTCTCTTCCTATTTCTTCTGCTTATTACAGCATTATTTTGAACATTTATTTATTGGAGTGTTATTTTGGTGCTACTATTTCCCCTTAGCATTTTTTTTTTTTTTTTCTGGGAAGCTTTTTATTTCACCTTCTATTTTGAATGATATCCTTACTGGATGGAGTAGTCTTGGATTCAAATCCTTGTTTTTCATTACCTTGATTACTTCATGCCATTTCTTTCTGGGCTGTAGTGTTTCTGTTGAGAAGTCAGTTGATAGCCTTATAGAAGTTCCTTTGTAGGTAAACTGTTGCATATCTCTTGCTGCCTTTAGGATGATCTCATCTTTAATTTTAGGCATTTTAATTATTATATGTCTTAGTGTGGACTTCTTTGGGTTCTTCTTACTTGGGCTGCTCCGTGAACTTGTTTGCCGTTTTCTTCACCAAGTTAGGGAAGTTTTCTGTCACTATTTCTTCAAATATATTTTCTAACCATTGCTAATTTTCTTCTTCTTGAACTTCTATGTTGCAGATGTTGGTATGGTTCATGTTGTCCCACAGTTCTCTTAGGTTGTCTTCATGTTTTTTAATTGTTTTTTCCTTTTGGGTGATATTTTCTACCCTGTCTTCTAATTCACTGATCCAGTTCTCATTTTCTTCTACTCTGCTGGTTATTTCTTTCAATGTTCTTTATTTGTGCTATGTTGTTCTTAATTTTCAGTTGTTTGGTTTTCAATGTTTTCATATCTTTACTAATGCTGTTGAACTTTCTCATGATTATTATTTTGAAATTTCCCTCTGATATTTGCTTAAATATATGTCATTTATTTCTTCTCCTGAAGAATTATCTTGTTCTTTCATTGAGATTTGTTTCTTTGTTTTACCATTTTGGCTGTCTTAGTGGGTTTAGGAGCCTGCCCAATTTTTCCTGTTGGTGTTGATGTTCCACTGGCTGTGGTCCGCCCTACTGGGTTTGGATGAATCTGGGAGGACTCATGATAAAAACCACTGTGAAGTCTTACTTTTCTGGGTAGATTTGCAAGCTAAAGAAAGGTTCAGTTATCCTCTAGCTTTTTGCCTGTAAGCTATATTAGTCTCAGTTACTTGATGAGCCTTGATTTGTACCCCTCATCTGAATAAAAAATTCCTCAGGTATGAGAGGATTTCTAGCTTGCTATTAGCCTCTGGATGTTAATGAGCCTCAATTTGCATTTTCTGGCCTGGCCTGCTGGTTTTGAATTACTGCAGGAAGGGCTGTTGCTTCTCCCTGGGGCTCTGGGAAGGAGCTCTTTGAGAAATATGGCTACTGTCCTGTGAGGAAGTGATTCAGCACAAAACTCGTGGTGTCCTCCCTTGCATCTTTCTCCTGAACCATGAGCCCTGGACTCTCCACACACAGTTCCAATTTAGTCTTCTCTCCCTCTGCCAGAGCCCACGGTGAGTGGCTATTGCTGATCTAGTGCTTTTTAAAATTCCCACTTTTTCAGTGGGAATTACGTATAGCTAATACCATTCTCTTCTGCTGTCCTAGGGTTTAACATTTTTGAAAGATATGAAATAATGTAGTATTCTTTTTTAAAGTACAACCACAACTCTAAAGTAGAAGAACTTAAGACAAAGATCACATCTGCTTCATACACAGAATGGGGTAATCTGATAAACTACACATTCACTTCCCAACAAGTTTTCTAAGGAACAGCTTCCATGCTTAGTATTAAAAATGAAACAGTATTCTCTCTTATTAAAATCAAGATATCATTTGATTAATAAAGCCTATTTTCCCCCAAATTTTACACTGGCTTACCTTCATTTAGAAATTATAAATTCATGAGAAAAGGACAAATTTTGTTATGGTATAAGATATTTGTAATTAGAAACAACAAATTACAAATATTCAATTTCTTATTAAAAAAAAAAACACTATCTTCCCCAAATGTAAATACCTGGTAAATAAGACATACATAATATTCCAGGTATAGAAACACTAATGACAAAAGAGGTATGTTGTGGTATATTCTGTGGTAAGGTTTTTGTTTGTCTTAAGCATAAAGCACTTCACCAAACAAATGAGACCATTATTATTTAAAGGTCTACTCCTTCATTCAATTTTCTTAAGTTGAAACCATCAATTTCTGTAGAATTTTGGCTATAGGACCAGGCCATGGAAAGGTCTGAAATACAGCCAAATCTTGGTTCTGGAACATCTTGCACCTGGAACAGTTTGGCTCTTGACCAAGTTGTTCATGGAAGAAATGTCTTGGTTGAACAAAATTGTGGTTCTCAACTTGACAACCCTTTCATGTTGATACATCAGCATGAGAAAAAGCATCTCTCAGGCCACAACAAAGGAGAGAATGTGAATCAGTTTACCACTAAACCTCGTATTGTTAGCATCTTAGGAAAGTGTGCTGTGAATATTTTTTTTTCTTTTGTTGCTGGTGAAATGGATGATTAGCATACTTTTAAAACATAAAGAAGCCATCAAGAATGCTGATGTTGTCTGGCTTGTGTGGCTCAGTGGTTGAGCATCAACCCACGAACCAAGAGGTAGCTGATTTGATTCCCAGTCAGGTTACATATCCAGGTTGTGGGCCAAATTCCAGTGGGGGTCATGCAGGAGGCGGCCAATCAATGTTCTTGCTCATCAATGTTTCTAATTCTCTCCCTCTCCCTTTCCCTCTCTCTGAAATCAATAAAAAAAAAATATATTTTTTTAAAAAAGAATACGCATGTTGCCTGGCTGGTGTGGCTCAGTGGTTGAGCATTGACCCATGCTTCAAGAGGTCACTGGTTTGATTCCTGGTCAGGGCACATGCCCAGGTTGTGGGTCCAATTTTCAGTTGGGGGCACACAGGAGGTGACCAATCAATGTTTCTATCTCTCTCTTTCACCCTCCCTTTCTCTCTAAAAAAAAAAAAAATCAATAAAGAGAAAATATTTTTTTAATTAAAAAAAGAATACTGATGTTGCTAAGGGTGTGACAAAAACAATGATCACAGGCAATTGAAGAAGTAGAAAAACTGTTGTTGATTTGGATAAATGAAAAGCAGTTAGCCGTTGGCAGCATTTTGAAGGCAGTGACATGAGAAAAAGCAAGGATGCTGACCTCCTGAAAGACACCCCTGGAATGAGTGCTGACATTGATTCATTTAATGCTGGTAGGGAGTGGTTTGTTAAATTTAAGAAAAGAAATATTTATAGATTAAATACTACATTAGGCATGTACTGTATATAAGAATGGTTCAAAGAGGGATGGTTCACATTTGTGGGTCTAGAGCGAATTAATTCAATTTGCACTATTTCTAATGGGTAAAATGATTCAGTTTTTGAACAAATCACTTCTTAAATAGTTTTTTGGAATGAATTAAGTTTGAGAACTGTTGTTCTACTGTATCTAACAGTCATTTGATTAGAGAAAAATGTTTTCTTGAGACTTGGAGGCAGTCATTCATCACTTTGCACCTGAAGGCATTTCTTAGCGAACATCTTTTTAGTCTTCAGAGTAAAGCATAGGATCTGGGGTTCTGAAAGCGGTTTCTTCCTGCTGCAACATTGACCAGCAGGGCATCCCTGAGGCATTTTGCATGTCTTGTCAGTGGAAATCATGTTCTTTCACAGAGTTTCCAGGGACTTACACATGGGAGACTGTGGTGTGGTAACATTTATTTGGGTGGGAATAGAAGACTGATCCTGGGTTCCTGATATCCCATCTTCATCTATCCTGTCCCATCATGGAAAAAGCCCAATCTTGTCTTCATCAGGCTGAGATATAGGGCCAGTGTCAAGGCATTTTGTGCAATTGGTCCAGTCCATGTCTCTGTCCCAGAAGCTAGCTTAGTCTGTTCCCAGCAGGCGCTGTGCCCAGGCCCTTGCCGTTTGTTGTGGACCCACATGCCTATGGAGACAGAACCCATGAGCAGACAGGGTGAGTACATGTTATGGAGCGAGAGAGAGAGAGCTTTGTTAAGGTTGGGTTATATTACCTTGGTGCCCTTTAAACTAATCAATTGACTATTCGAGCTTTCCTGGATTGGCACTGGATCCTCCCCCTAACCAATTACTTTCCTAGATCTTCTGGGGTTCTGTGTTCCTTATCCAATCTGATCCTTTCCCCAAGCTCAACAGACAGGCCTCTTTGGTCTCCACCTTGGCTTCTACTGGGCATAGTATCAGAAGAGAAATTTCCTTTTTACTGTTTATTCCTCCCTTGATAGCAATCCTTCCTGCCCTTTTTTGAGGACTAAGTCCCCTGGGCAGTATGTGAAGTTGTAGCTTCCCAGTGGAATAAGCAGGCTCAGTGTCTGATCCAGCTCCCTTGTTTATTATGCTTAATAATATATGATTCCCTTTGCCTCCTTCCTTTATTAATATCTAGCTACCTACACTAATACATGCAGTCCTGCTGAAACTCTGCAGCTGCCTGAGACCTTGCTTCTCTCCAGCCAGGCTTCCAGCTGGTCCTGCTTGTGCAGCCACTGCGGGCGTTCACACACAGCTGTGCTCTGCGGGCGGGTGAGCTGGGCTCCATGCTCACTTTACTGAACTCTGCTTTAAGTAGCTTCTCCATGTGGAAAAGCTCTATTTTTCAGTTCCTTCACAGAGATTTCATTTGCTTTATAATCTACTGTTTAATAGAACAAACGTTCATAACACCATTTCTTCTTTTTCTCTGTCTAAAAACATTTCAAAAGAAGGCTCAGGTTCTTTTTGTATAAATCTTTGGAGAGGGGCCCTAATAGAGCCAACCTAGAGAAAAACCTGAGCTATCTTTTGGCCAGACAGGCTTATACAGAAGCCAGCTCTAAATTATTACTAAAGAGAATAAAAAGGTTCTCATTCTTTCTTATCATTTTCCTTCTCTTATCTTACTTTTTTTCTATTTTAATCTTTCATTTTTATTTTTCTTTCCTTCTTCACCCAAAGCTACCTTTCCCCTTTTTCTTTCTATTTATTTCCCCATTACATTTTTTATTTTCACTTTTCTGTCTCTATATTATCTTAAGAGAGCATAAGTCATTGGAAGCTTTATCCACTCAGCATTTTTTCCACTTTGATTTGCAAACTCCTGATTCTTCTCCTAGAATATACCATTCTCCCTTCTGTCCCTCATGAAAGATGTAAATATCCAGAGGTCTGGTTCTGTGATAAACCTGAAAGCAATGGTTACTTGACAGTAGTTACCCACTCCATTCTGTGCATGCACTATAGGGGGTGCTGCAGTGTGAGGCTTGTTATGGGCACAAGAAGTGCAGCAGTCTTGCACCCCACTAAGCTTTGAGGAGCCAGAACCAAGAGATTGCTCAACAGAGAGAAGACACAGGTGCCAGGAAGCACCAAGTTCCCTGAAGAAGGGCTATTTCTAAAAACACTGTGCTGACGCAGGGGTGCTGGTTCCTCTCCAAGAGTCCAGACTTCAGCTGAGGTGGGCTGGAAACAGCCTCCAGCCAGCTCAGTGTAAGCCATGATCTCCGCATGCATATCTACACTTGTGATTCTCTTTACAATGAGTGAGTAATAATCTCTTCCCATTTTCCACTTGTTTATCCACTTTCATTCTTTTCAGCTGTTTTACTGATGCAATGTGGATTTATTTACAGGTGGACTGAGAGCACAGTCGATGACTTAGCTGGAAAATCAGGTCACCATCGCTGAGGGATCCACTGACTGTTCAATACATCTATTCACTTTCTGGGAGCCCTTATCTCTTTTGGTATGTCCAATATCCCAACCTAGGTCTCCAGTTCCTTCTGAAATACATCTTAGGGGAGAACCTGGTGAAAGGCAGCTTTGGTTTTGTAGCTGAATTGAATAGAGCCAAACATCTTTCAACCTAAAGAAATAGTCTGTTCTTGGGAGTGACTCTGCTGTGTACTTCTGTGCTGGGAGAGACACTGTGATGGGGCCGCAGGGAGAGCTGAACACAAAGCCCTGACTACAGTAAAAACCATTTTCCTGAAGCCTTCATGTCCCTCCACAAGAGGGTGGTGTGGTTCCAGGTTATGTTGCTTATAACCAAAACACCACCGTCCTTGGAAACATCTTAAGGTACATTCAGTCCTCCATTCTCTTTTTCTGATCGTATAGTGAGTTTAACAGATTTCTCTGTGAGGATCTTGAAGTAGCTCAAATTTATGGTACAAAGCTTAACTTTTTATCTTCTCTTTTCCCCTAAACACAATGAAACAAAGCAAGACAAAACTGCTCCTTGTCTTTGTTTTCTATATCAAACTGTGTTACCAGCATCTACCCAAGTGCCATCTTCTGTTGCTTCCAGGTCTGTCCAGATGCTGTTCCTTCTGCTTCTGATGACTTGGTCCAGTCTTTACCAGGCTCATTCTTCCTCTTCCTTTAGGTTTGAGTTTAAGTGTCACATTTGCTGGGAAGTCCTCTTGGAGACCCACAACCAAAGCTGTTTCATTTCCTGTATGTTCCTATAGCACTCTGTATTTGACCACAGCAATTATCATGAGGATGATCACTGCTTTTAAAATTGTTTCTTCTCACTGGACCTCTGGGTCTTATCATTGCCTATCTAGTGTGTAGCTCTGTTTTGATCCTGTTGTAGTCTTACTGGTGGAAATGAGTTCTTTTGCAGTGTCAAGAGAAAATAATTTCAAACAGCACACTGATGGAGAAGTTTAAATGTGTTGGCAAGATTTTTTAAAAGTGTTTTTTTTTTTTTTAAATTTCTTTAGAAAAAGGAAAGTAGCGGGACAGAGCGATAAAATCATCAATGAGAGAAGCATCAACAATTGACGTCCTCCCGCATGCCTCTTTCTGAGGATGGAGCCTACAATCCAGGCACCCCAACCGGGAATCAAAGCAGTGACCTCCTGGTGCATAAGTCAACACTCAACCATTGAGCTGCACCAGCCAGGCTGATGGCAACATTGTTTTTGGGATAAAGTGAGTTAATACACCTTCTGGGACATAGAGGGCAGGCATCCTTTAGAAGCAACTGACATGAAGCTCCTGTTAGTTCTCCATAGATTTTCTTGGTTCAGGGTAAAGAACAAGGTGTCCTTCAAATTATCCAACCCAACTTTTTGATTCTTGCCAGGCCTGAGTAGGGCCCTCTTCCCAATCAATCTCTTTCCTGAACCTGCTGGGGTTCCATGCCCTCTATTCAATTTGATTATCTTTTCAAAATTTCCCAGGCTAGCCTATGCACCTCTGTATCATCACCCTGGCTCTTACAGCACATCTCCAAAGGTTTGTTATGTCATCAGGTTTCTACTGCGCATGTGCCCAGCAGAGAAATTACCCCTTCTTCTTCTGTGAATTTGATAGTGGCTGGCAGCACCCCTTGGAGATTTTCCTGTCCACTTTGAGGATTAAGTGAGTGTCCTAGTTGGCAGTCCCCTGCCTTGTATGAATGAGTCTGTTTATGCTACATCTGCCCAGCAAACTCAATGGAATGCTGTCCTGATAATTTGCTTCAGCTTCCCAGTTTATTAAGCTTAATATGTGATTTCGCTTCCTAAATTATTAAGCCTATTATCTGATTTTCCTTTGCTCCCTTCTTTATATTAATAACTAGGTATCTACACTAACATATCTTCTTTTGATTTCATATTACTGAAAAACTAAAAGATACATCTGAATCTGCTAATAGAAATGTTCAGTTCTTTGCTGTCAGCAGCTTCCTTCTGGTGGGGGTGGGTCTTAGTTTCTAAAAAACAATTCCACACATGTATTAAGATATTATTCATAGCTGTTAAGGAAGAACTACCAGTCCTGTGACCCTGCTTCATGTCTCAGATTAGTGTTTAACCTATCATTAATTATTGCTTAATTGGTTCCTTTGCTGTGTTTCTGTGCACCCCTAATTTTTAATTAATACTTGCAAAACTTGTTGCCTCAAGTCATGCTCCTATTGTTGGGGAGTTGAGGTGGAGGGGCTTGTGGAGTGGTGCCTGCTGGGTTTTAACCCAAGTAGGGACTCCATAGATATCATTTAATTGAGTAAATTAATGCTTTCCAAGAGTCTTACACTAGTTTTACTCTTTAATCCAGGAAATCATCTCTGTAGAAGTTAAAGAAATAATTAGATAGTGTAATAATTCTATATGGGTACTAGAAATATTGGGGAGAACACTTCAAAAGGTATGTGATTATCTAGGCACTATGTTTTACAGCTGAAACTAATACAAAATAATGTGAAATGTAAACTGTTATTAAAAATAAAATAAAGAAATAGATAAAGAAAGAAATAATTGGAAGTTTAGATTAAGATTTATGTACAAAAATGTTTATCATAATATTGTTTCTAAAATTCAAATATTTAATGCTAGAAAATTTGATTAATGAATTATAGTGCATCTCTATCATGAAATAATTTGAGCCAATTATAATTGAAATTTTATGTATATTATTGACAGGCATTAACATTTGAGAAATAACAAATTGGAAACTCCAGGAGTACCCAAATATGTGCAATATGTATGTGTGTGTATGTGCTTGTGTTTGTGTGTGGCAGTTCAGAATGAGCCACCCCAAGATGTGCCTCACTGGTATGCAGATTACTTTGAGCTAAAGGTAACTCTGTTTACTAAAAGGCTGTTTTTCTTATCATCCTGCCATGACCCTTTGAAGGTCAAACGTGCATTACCTCATCCCTAGCTCAGGATGTCTTATTTACTATTTATTTATTTATTTGTTTGTTTATTTATTTATTTACTTATTTATTACAATAAAGGTAATAGAAATTTATTGTCAAATATTTTGAAAATACAGGGACATCCAGTCTTGGCATAAATGTCATGGTTTCTTGCCTGATGTGCTTAGTTTTAAAAAATGACAGGGACATTGATAGTGTGTCTGAGTGCCTCTGTTTTTTTGTATGTTTTACTATTTTAAAGTTTATTTGTGGAAACACTTATGTAAATTTTCTCTTTTAAATTAAATTTATTGTGGTGACATTGGTTCATAGCATCATATAGGTTTCAAGTGTACATTTCTATGATACATGATTTGTATATTGCATTGTGTGGCCAATACCCAAAGTCAAATCATCTTATGTCACCATATATTTGGCCCTCTTTACTGGCTACTACGCTTTCACTCCCTTTCTGGTAACCACCACAGTGCTGTGTCTATGGGTTTCAGTTTTATATCACACATATGAGTGAAACCGTGTGGTTCTTAGCTTTTTTGATCGACTTATTTCAGTTAGCACAATATTCTCAAGGTCCATCCAAATTTTTACACATGGTAGTATTTCATCCTCTCTTATGGCTGAATCGTATTCCACAGTCTATATGTATCACATCTTCTTTATCCAGTCCTCTATTGAAGGCACTTTGGTTGTCTCCACGTCTTGGCCACTGTGGATAATGCTGCAATGAACATAGGGGTGTATATATCTTTGTGAATAAATATTTTTGAGTTTTTATAGATAGATACCCAGAAGAGGGATTACTGGTCATATGGTAACTTTATTCTTAATTTTTTGAGGAACCTCCAAACTGTGTTCCATAGTGGCTGTCCCCACCAGCAGTGAATGAGGGTTCCTAGATCTCCACAATCTCTCCAATACTTATTGCTTGTCTTGTTGATAATAGTTATTCTAACAGGTGTGAGGTGGTATTGATACAGGTGTAATTAATCTAGTTATTAATAACAGGGAAGAAGCAAAGGGAAGGTCAAATATTATAGGCATGTCACTTGGGCAGCTTGGCCAGGAAGCTGTAGCTTTACACTCCTCAGGGAGCCACCAAGCCATTCCCCTCAAATCACTGTGGGGAGGGACTGGCAGGGGGGAGAAAAGACACATGCCCAGTAAAGTTGGGGTGATAGTGGGAAGGTACTTGCCTGTCAGTTACACCTGGGAACAGGTCATTGGCCAGAATGGGTGTAGCCACTGCAAGCATGGAAAGATTAGGAATACTTACTTCCCTGAACAAAGGAGTTTGCTCTCTTGAGCTCTTGGTTCTTCTTGGTTGATTTCTGTTTTGAGAGGCTCTCTGGATTTTGCTTCCTGGAATTCTCCCACATGTCCCAAAGCCATGTGGACCCCCATACACAATGGAATAATGGAATGTAACTAGCCTTATGCTGAACTGGACCTGGCTGCAACATGGAACAGAGACTCTGGAGACTGACTTTGCTTTTAGCTTTACTGAAGGAATTTAATAGCACAAAATTAAAGCTTTCTACCATGTCTTATCCTCCTGTAGGCGTCTCTGGAAATGCTTATTCTAGCAGTACCCCATGAACACCACTCCCACTCACAACAGAGAAACACCACCCACACAATTATCCAATAACATTATCTCCTTGTAGTTCTGATTTGCATTTTTCTAATACCTAGTGGAGTTGAACATCTTTTCATACATCTATTGGTTGTCTGTGTGTCCTCTTGGGAGAGGTGTTTGTTTAAAGCTCTCTGCCCATTTTTTAATTGAATTTTTTGTTTGGTGTTGAGTTTCAGGAGTTCTTTATATATTTTGGATATTGACCCATTGTGAGAGCTGTAGCTCCCATTTGGTTGCTTGCCTTTTTGTTTTGTTGTCAGTTTCTTTTGCTATAAATAAGATTTTTAGTTTGATATAGTCCCATTTATTTATTTTTTGCCTTACCTCCCTAGCATTTGGGGTCAAATTCATAATAATGTTCTTTATGACCAAGGTCATTAAGTTTAGTACATATGTTTTATTCTTTGTAATTTATTATTTCAGATTTAAAAAAATTTTTTTGTTTATTGATTTTAGAGAGAGAGGAAGGGATAAGGAGAGAGATAGAAACATCCATGAGAGAGAACATCGATTGGCTGCCTCCTGCATGCTCCACCCTGGGGATTTGACCCACAACTGGGGCATGTGCCCTGACTGGGAATTGAACCGAAGATCTCTTGATGTATGGGTCAATGTCAACTACTAAGCCACACCAGCCGGGCTATTATTTCAGATCTTATATTAAGTCTTTGAATCATTTTGAATTAATTTTTGTACATGGTACAAACCATAATCTAGTTTTATTTTTTTTATACATGGCTTTCTAATTTTCCCAGCACCATTTATTGAAGAGGCTTTCTCTTCTCCATTGTATATTTTTGGTTTCTTGGTTGGATATTATTTGCCCACATAGATATGGGTTTATTTCTGGGCTCTCAATTCTGTTCCAGTGGCCTATGTGTCTGTTTTTCTGCCAATATCATTCTGTTTTGATTATTGTGGCTTCGTAGTATAATTTGAAGACAGGGAGTGTAATACCTCTGGCTTTGTTTTTTTCTCTCAGGATTGCTTTGGCTATTGAGGGTCTTTTGTGGTACTATACAAATCTGATAATTTTTTGTTCTAGTTTTTTAAAAATGCCAGTGAAATTTTGTTGGGGATTGCATTAAATCTGCATTATCCTTTGGGTAATATGGCCTTTTAGACTATGTTGATTCTTCCAATCTATACCACAGAATATCTTTCTATTTCTTTGTATCTTCTCCAATTTATTTTAACCATACCTTGTTGTTTTCCATGTATAGGTCCTTCACATCCTTTGTTAAGTTTATTCCTAGGTATTTTATTCTTTTTGTTGCAATGGCAAAATAATTAGTTTTTTTTTTTCATTTTTATTTCTAAAATATCATTGTTAGTATATAGGAAAGTTGTAAACTTTTTTTTTTATTATGAATATATTTTTGTTACAGATGTTTCTCCTTTTTGTCCCCATTGACACCCTCCTCTTTATCCCCCACCCTGTGCCCAGTGCTGTTGTCCGTGTCCATCAATTATGTGTACATGCATATAAGTTCTGTGGTTTATCTCTTCCCTCCTCCCACCATCCCCTCTTCTGAGGGTTGTCAGTCTGTACCCTATTTCCATGTCTCTGGGTCTACCATATTTCTCAGACTGTTATGTTCTTTATATTCCACAAATAAGTGAGATCATGTGATGTTTGTTTTTCTCTGCTTGGCTTGTTTCACTTAGGATAATACTTTCCAGGTTGCTCCGTGTAATCTCAAAGGATAAGAGATCTTTCTTTCTTACAGCTGCATAGTCTCCACTGTGTACATGTACCACAGCTTTTCTATCCACCCATCTACTGATAGATACTTGGGCTGTTTCTAGATCTTAGCTATTGTAGATAGTGCTGCTATGAACATGGGGGTACATATATTCTTTCTGATTGGTGTTTCAGGCTACTTAGGGTATATTCCTAATAGCGGGATACTGAGTCAAATGGCAATTCAATTTTTAATTTTTTGAGGTAACACCAGTTTTTTCCATAGCAGCTTCACCAGTCTGCATCCCCACCAGCAGTGTACTATAGTCCCCTTTTTTCCACACCCTTGCCAACACTTGTTGTTTGATGATTTGTTGATGCTGGCCATTCTGACAGTGTGAAGTGATACCTCATTGTTGTTTTACTTTGCATCTCTCTGATGATTAGTGATATTGAGCATTTCTTCATAGGAGTGAACTTTTGTACATTAATTTTGTATCCTGAATCTTTACTGCATGTGTTTATTGATTCTGGTTTTTTTTGTGGAGTCTTTAAGGTTTTCTATATACAGAATTATGTCATGTGCAAAAAGTGATATTTTTACCTCTTCTTTCCCAGCTTGAATGTCTTTTATTTCTTTCTCTTGCCTGATTTCTCTACTAGGACATCTAGAACTAGTTAAATAAGAGTGGTGAGAATGGCCTTGGCTGGTTTGATCAACGGTTTGAGGGTTGGTCCGCTGACCAGAGATAGCCAGGTTCAGTTCCCACTAAGAGCACATACCTTGGTTGCAGTTTGTCCCCAGCCCCTGTTGGGGTCATGTGTGTGGCAGCCAGTTGATGTGTCTCACTTTAATTGTTTCTTTCTCTCTCTCTCACTCCTGCTCCATCTGAAGATAAATGCAAAAATATTTTTGGGTGAGGATAAAAAAAAAAGGAGTGGTGAGAATGGGCATACTTGTCTTTTTCCTGATTTTAGGAGAAAAGCTCTCATTTTTTACTACTGAGTATGATATTGACTGAAGGTTTGTCATATATGCCATTATTATGTTGAGGTACTTTCCTTCTTTACTCATTTTATTGAGTGTTTTAATCATAAATAGATGTTGTATCTTATGAAATGATTTTTTGGCATCTATTGATGAGATTATATAATTTTAATCTTTTTTTGTTTATGTTTACATTGATCAGTTTGCATATGTTGAACCATCCTTGTGCTCCTGGAATGATCCCCACTGATTGTGATGTATTATCTCTTTAATGTATTGTATTCAATTTGCTAGTATTTTATTTAGGATTTTTGCATCTATATTCATTAGAGATATTGGTCTGTAGTTTTCTTTTTCTGTATTATCCTTGCCAGGGTTTGGTATCAGCATTATGTTGGCTTCATAAAATATTTTGGAAAGTATTGCCTCTTCTTCAAATTTTTGGAAGACTTTGAGAAGGATAAGTATCAAATCTTTGAAGGTTTGGTAAAATTCACTAGGGAATCTGTACATTAGGAAAGTCTGGTCCTGGACTTTTACTTTTGGGGAGGTTTTTGAAAGTTTTTTTCAATTTTTTCACTGTTTATCAGTCTATTTATGAAGGTTATATAGTTCTAGAAAGTTATTCATTTCTTCTAGGTTATTGAATTTGTGACATATAGTCTTTCATAATATTCTAGTACGATCTTTTGTATATCTGTGATGCCTGTGGCAACTTCTTTCATTTCTGATTTTGTTTATATGAGTCTTTTCTCTTCTTTTTCTTAGTGAGTCTGACCAGGGGTTGCCAATTATATTAATCTTTCAAAGAAACAGCTCTTTGTTGTATTGATTTTTTTTGTACAGTCTTTTTGTTTTCTATTTCATTCAATTCTGCTCTAAGTTTTTTTTTATAAATCTAATTATTTATTTATTTATTTTTAATCCTCACCAAAGGATATATTTTCATTAAGTTTTATTGAGAGAGAGAGAGAGAGAGAGAGAGAGAGAGAGAGAGAGAGAGAGAGAGGTGGGGGAGAGAATGATGTGAAAGAAACATCAACTGGCTGCATGCCTCATGCATCCTGACTGGGGTTCAAACTCACAATCTGGGTATGTGCCCTGACCTGGAATTGAATCTACCACCTTTTGGCCTAAGGGATGACCTCCAACCATCTGTCTGCTCAAATTTGTATTATTTTTTTTCCTCTGCTGACTTTGGGTTGCTTCTGTTCTTTTTTTAGTTCTTTAAGATGTAATGGTAGGTTGGTTATGGGGGGATTTGTATTGTTTCTTGAAATAAGTTTATAATAATGTAAACTTTTCTCTTATTACGCTCTTGCTGCATCCCAGAAATTTTGATATGTCATATTGTTATTCTTGTTTATCTCTAATTCTCTTTTGATCCCATCTTTTATTTTTTCTTAAACCCAGTCATTTTTTAGTAGTATGTTGTTTAATCTTCACATATTTATAAATTTCTTTACTTGCTTTTTGTAGTTGATTTCTAATTTCAAAGCATGGAGGTTAAAGAATATGCTTGGTATAATTTCAATGTTTTTGAATTTGTTGAGACTAGTTTTGTTACCCAACATATAGTCTATCCTTGAGAATGTTCCATGTGCTCTGGAGAAGAATGTACACTCTGATGTTCTGGGAGGAAAGGCTCTATAAATATCAATTATGTCCACTGGGTCTAATGTATCATTTAAGGCCAACATTTCTTTATTGATTTTTTCTTTGGATGATCTATCTAGAGCTGTCAATGAAGTATCAAAGTCCCCAAATATGATTCTGTTTTTGTCTGTTTCTCCTTTTAGTTCTATTGGTAATTGCTTTATATATTTGGGTGCTCCCTGATTGGGTACATATATATTAAAAAGTATTATTTCTTCTTGATGCAGAGTCCCATTTGTCATAATAAAATGTCCTTCTTTACAGATTGGCTTTTACAGAATAGTCATGGGGATGTAAAGTACAGCATGGGGTCTATAGTCAATATTTTAATAACTAGGCATGCTGCTAGATGGATGTGGGATTTATTTGGGTGATCACTTATTAAGTTATGCAATATCTGGTCACTAGCGTATACACCTGAAATTAATATAATGATGTATGTCAACTGTTATTGAAAACAAAAATGATTTAAAAATAATACAATGTCCACCTTTGTTTTCTGTTAGCTTTGTTATCTTAAAATCTGTTTTGTCAAATATTAGTATGGCTACACCTGCAGTTCTGTGGATGTTATTTGCTTGGAGAATTATTTTCCACCCATTCACTTTGAGTCCAGCTTTGCAGCTTAGATGTGTCTCCTGAAGGCAGCATATGGTTGGGTGTTTTAAATTAATTTTTTTATTCAATATGCTACTCTGTGTCTCTTTATTGGTGTATTCAGTCCATTTACATTTAGGTTAATTATTGATGCATGAGGGTCTCCTACAGCCATTTTATCTTTTGCTTTCTCGTAGTTCTGCGCTTTCATTGGTTCTTTTCTTTGTGCTTCTGCCTTATTTTTGTTTTGGTGGTTTTCCATACCTCTTTCTTCTTCTTTTAAACTATATGCTTCAGTTTTTTTTGTTTTTGTTTTTGTTTTGAGTGTGGTTAACTTCAGGTTTATGAAAAAGAAAGTTGCACATACATAGTAGTGCCTTATTTTTTAATGCAGCTAATCTCCATGAAATTCATATCTTTGCCTTCTCGTCTTTTATGTTTTTGTTGTCATAGATTATCCCTGTTTATGTTCTAATTTGTTGATGATCTTACTTGTAGTTCGGTGACCTTGTGTTCTTTGTTTCAGTTACAATAACCTCCTTGAGTATTTCAAGCAATGGAACATTTTTGGTGGTAAATTCTTGCAGTTTTTGTATATCTGCAAAGGTATTTTTCCTTCATATTAAAGGATAACCTGTTAGATATATTATTGTGGGCTGGTAATTTCTCTCTTTCAGTAGTTTGAATATTTGGTCACATTCTCTTTTGGCATGTAGAGTTTCTGCTGAGAAGGCCAATTTTAACCTAGTGGGCTTTCATTTACAGGTGACTTTCTTCTTTTCCCTGGTTGCCTTGAGAATTCTTTCTTTGTCGTTAATTTTTGACAGTTTTAATACAATGTGCTTTGGAGAAGGCCTCTTTCACTTGAGGTAAGTAGGCATTCTCGTTGCTTCTTGGTTTTGAGGACCTAGCTTTTTCCATAGGTTTGGGAAATTCTCTCATCAACTATTTGTTTGAATAGGCTCTTCATTCCTTTCTCCCTCTCTTCTTCTCCTGGTATGCCTATTATTGCATTGCTCATTCTCTCATTTTTGTATGTTCAAGTTGTCTCTTCTTCTCTCGGCATCATTTTTAGATTTTGATCTTTGATATCATTAATCCTTTCCTCTATCTGTTCTGCTGTTTTCTACACTTGCTAGTTCATTCTTAATCTCTTTTGATTGACTTCGTCAACTGTAGAATTTTTGTTTGGTTCTTATTATTTAAGTTTCAGTATTTTTGGTAGAGTACTCATTTTGTTGGTTGATTTGTTTTCTCATCATATTAAATTACCTGTCTGTATTTTCTTGCATCTCAGTGAATATTTTCAGAACTGCAATCATGAATTTTCTGTCATTTATATCACATATTTCCATGTCTTTAAGGTTGTTATCTGTACATTTTATATTTTCTTTCTGGTCTGCCTTGCTATCTTGGTTATTCATTGTATGTGATAGATAGATTATTTCTCTGTCTAGGCATCTAGACAGAAATATTAAGTTCCATTTGTTGGCATGAAAAGAAAGAGTATGAGTGTCTCTTCTCTAACAGATTAATACAAAGAGGTCTTTCTCTTATTTTCCAGTAGGTGGCACTGAACCACAAGTTTTTTAGCTCTGCAAAGTCCCAGTACTATCCACCCCACAGTTAGACACTACTATCAGTGTAGCCACAATGTGTGAAGGTGGAGCTGGCTGGGGGAACCTGCCAGTTTCTTTGTTGTTTTGTCCTCCCAGAAATGGCTACCTCTGTGCTCCATGGGGTCCCACCTGCACCCAGATCTCAGGATTGGTCTCAGAGTGCACCTTTTGCTCAGGAAAAAAATGTGATTCTGTAGTTTCTTGGGTTTGCATATAATGTGCTCTGCATCTTGACACCAAGAGCAAGTAAGGGGAGCTTTGGGAGACCACAGAGTTTCAGGGCTCCATGGCTTTGTTACTCTGGTTATAATGCTGCCTGACAAGTGCAGTTGCACTCTTGTTCTGTGTCCTTTGCAGGTCTCTGGGCTCAGCTGCAGCTTGTACTGCTCACTGCTGCAGGAACGCCAGGGAATCTCTGCTCTTCCTGGCTGAAGGGAGCACCAGCTGCAACTGGATTCCTCCCTCTCTGGGGCTGAGCCTTGCCAGGAGCTCCAGGCTGCAGGACCTTGTCTGTGGCTCTTTTGAACCATTCTCCCTTCTTGCCTTCCCCATTTGTGCCATTTCCCACCTTTAGATGTTTCAATGCAGGGATCTCTCAGGCATGCTTTGCATTGAGCAGAGAATCCTTTGTTGACTTAGAGCTTGTTCAAGTTGTTGAAACTTGAAGGAGAGAGGCCAAGGGAAAACTCTCACACCATCCTTCTTTTGATGTCGTCAGAACATCTTATATACCTCAATTAGCCTTTCTTTATCTGAACCTCTCCTGCATATAGTCTCTGCCTGTGTCATGTATGAGGGTTCCCATACATATGTATGTATTAAATTTTGTTATTTTCCTTGCTTATCTGTCTCATGTCTACTTATTAGACGGCCAGAAGAGGCTTGAGGATAGAGGGAAGTTTGTTCATCCCTCATAGTGTGTATATGCACATGTAATCCAATTTTATTAAACATATTTACTCATAGAAAGAAGACTGAAAATAAATATATCCAAATAGTATCAATAATATTTCTAGGATATGGCATTACACATGATTTTTACTTTTTTTGTATTTTCCAAATTCTGTGTTTAGAATTCATTATTTTAATAACCACAAAAGAAAATACCTTTAAAAGTTTAAACTATTTCTCTGGTTGGTGGCTCTTGCTATAGAGCATAGTTTCCTTATTTATTTATTTATTTATTTATTTATTTATTTAAATTAATTTATTTATTTTTGTTACAGATGTTTCTTATTTCCGCTCCAATGATGCCCCCTTGCCCTCCCTCCCTACCCTGTCTCCAGCTTTGTTGTCCATGTCCATTGTTCATGCACACATGCATATTAGTTTTTTCTTTCTTTTTTTTTTTTAATTTTTTATTTATTTTTTTGTTACAGATATTTTACCTTTTTTACCCCATTGGCACCCCCCTCCCCACCACACCCCAGCCCCGTCCCTGGCTTAGTTGTCCATGTCCATTGGTCATGCATACATGCATATAAGTTCTGTGGTTTATCTCTTCCCATCCCCCCACCCCCTCTTCTGAGGGATGTCAGTCTGTGCCCTACTTCCATGTTTCTGGGTCTACTGTATTCCTCAGACTGTTATGTTCATTATATTCCATATATAAGTGAGATCATTTGGTATTTGTCTTTTTCTGCTTGGCTTATTTCACTTAGGATACTACTTTCCAGGTCCCTCCATGTTGTCTCAAAGGATAAGAGATCTTTCTTTCTTACCGCTGCATAGTACTCCATTGTGTATATGTACCAATGCTTTTTTATCCATTCGTCTACTGATGGACACTTGGGCTGTTTCCAGATCGTAGCTATTGTAAATAGTGCTGCTATGAACATGGGGGTACATATATTCTTTCTGATTGGTGTTTCAGGCTTCTTAGGGTATATTCCCAGCAGTGGGATCACTGGGTCAAATGGAAGTTCAATTTTTAATTTTTTGAGGTAACACCATATTGTTTTCCACAGTGGCTGCACCAGTCTGCATTCCCACCAGCAGTGTACTAGTGTCCCCTTTTCTCCACACCCTCACCAACACTTGTTGTTTGATGATTTGTTGATGGCGGCCATTCTGACAGGTGTGAGGTGATACCTCATTGTTGTTTTAATTTGCATCTCTCTGATGATTAGTGATGTTGAGCATTTCTTCATATGTCTCTTGGCCATTTGTATGTCCTCTTTGGAGAGGTGTCTATTCAGCTCCTCTGCCCATTTTTTAATTGGGTTCTTTGTCTTCCTTTTGTTGAGTTGTATGAGCACTCTCTATATATTGGAAATTAACCCCTTATCTGATACATCATCGGCAATGATGTTCCCCTATACAGTGGGTTGCCTTTCCATTTTGATGATTGTTTCTTTTGCTGTGCAGAAGCTTTTGAGTTTGATATAGTCCCATGTGTTCATTTTCTGCCTTAGGTGATGTACCAGTAAAAATTCTGCTGTGTATGATGTCTGAAATTCTGTTGCCTACAGTTTCTTCTGGGATTTTTATAGATTCATGAGTCACATTTAAGTCTTTTATCCATTTTGAGTTTATTCTTATATATGGTGTAAGTTGATGGTCTAGTTTCATTTTTTTGCATGTAGTTGTCCAATTTTCCCAACACCATTTATGAAAGAGGCTGTCTTCACTCCACTGTATGCTCTTGCCACCTCTGTCAAATATTAATTGAGCATATTTCCTTCGGTTCATTTCAGGGTTCTCTTTTCTGTTTCTCTGGTCTATATGCCTGTTCTTATGCCAGTACCAGGCTGTTTTGAATACTGTGGCTTTGTAGTATAACGTGAAATCTGTTAATGTGATCCCTCAACTTTGTTCTTTGTTTTCAAGATTGCTGTGGTTATTCAAGGTCTTTTTTGATTCCATATGAACTTTTGAAGTATTTGTTCTAGTTCTGTGAATTACGTCATTGGTATTTTGATGGGGACTGCATTGAATCTATAGATTGCTTTGGGTAATATGGACATTTTAATGATGGTAATTCTTCCAGTCTATGAACCTGGTTTGTGCTTCTACTTTTTTATATCTTCCTCTATTTCTTTTTTCAATAACCTGTAGTTTTCTGTGAATTGGTCCTTCGTTTCTTTGGTTAAGTTTATTCCTAGGTATCTTAATGTTTTTGCCGCGAGGGTTAATGGTATTTTTTTTAGTTTCTTGTTCTGTCAGTTCATCACTGGTGTATAAGAATGCCATCCATTTCTTGATGTTAATTTTGTATTCTGCTACTTTGCCAAATTCATTTCTTAATTCTACTAAATTTTTGATGCAGTCTTTGGGTTTTCTACACATAGTATCATATCATCTGTGAATAATGACAGTTTCACTTCCTTCTTTCCAGTTTGGATCTCTTTTATTCTTTCTTCCTGTCTGATTGTTGTGGCTAAGACTTCCAGTACTATGTTAAATAAGGGTGGTGAAAGTGGGCAACCTTGTCTTGTTCCTGTTCATAAGGAAAATGCTTTTAATTTCTTATTATTGAGTATGATGTTGGCTATAGGTCTTTCACATATGGCCTTTATTATGTCGAGATATGATTCCTCTATTCCCAGATTGCTGAGCATTTTTATCTGAAATAGGTGCTGGATTTTGTCGAATGCTTTTTCAGCGTCTATGGATATAATCATTTCATTTTTATCTATTATTTTGTTTATGTGGTATATCACATTTATTGATTTGCGAATATTGTACCAGCCTTGCATCCCTTGGGTGAATCCCACTTGGTCATGTTTAATAATTTTTTTGATGCATTACTGGATTTGATTTGCTAGTATTTTGTTCAGGATATTGGCATCTATGTTCATCAGGGATATTGTTCTGTAGTTTTTTGTTTTTTGTTTTTATAGTGTCTTTTTCTGGTTTTGGACTTAGAATTATGCTGGCCTCATAAAACGAGTTTGGAAGTCTTTCTTCTTGAATTTTTTGAAATAGTTTGAGGAGAATTGGTATTAGTTCTTCTTTGAGTTTTCATTAAATTCTCCTGTGAAGCCATCGAGGCCTGGACTTTTGTTTGCTGGGATAGTCTTGATTACATCTTCAATTTCTTTTGTTGTTATGGGTCTGTTCAAGTTTTCTATTTCTTCCCGATTCAGTTTTGGGAGACTATGTGTTTTTAGAAATTTGTCCATTTTGCTTAGATTTTTTAATTTGTTGTTGTATAATTATTCATAACATTTGTTCACAATCCTTTGTATTTCTGTGGTGTCAGTTATTATTTCTCCTTTTTCATTTCTGATTTTGTATATTTGGGTTCTCTCTCTTTGTTTCTTGGTGAGTCTAGCTAAGGGTCCATCAATCTTGTTTATCTTTTCAAAGAACCAGCTCTTTGTTTCATTGAGCCTTTAAATTGTTATTTTGGTCACCATGTCATTTATTGCTGCTCTGATCTTTACTTTTTTCTTCCTTCTACTTGCTCTGGGGTTTTTGTTATGTTTGCGTTCTAGTTCTTTAAGTTGTGAGGTTAGATAGTCTATTAACAATTTTCTTGCTTCTTGAGGTAGGCCTATAGTGCTATGAACTTCCCTCTCAGAACTGCTTTTTTTGCATCCCATAGATATTGTGTTGTTGTGTGTTCATTTTTATTGTTGTCCAGGAAATTTTTAATGTCTTCCTTGATCTTCTCAGTAACCCATTCATTGTTCAATAACATGATATTTAGCCTCCATGTATTCATAATATCTTTGCATGTTCTTGTTGCAATTGATTTCTAGTTTCATGCCATTGTGATCTGAGAAGATGCTTGATATGATTTCAATCTTCTTGAACTCATGGAGACTTAGTTTGTGCTTGAACATGTGGTCTATCTTTGAGAATGTCCCATGTGCACTTTAAAAGAATGTGAATTTTTCAGTTTTGCAGTGTAATTCTCTGTAGATATCTATTAAATCCATTTGATGTAGCACTTTATTTAGAGTCTGTGTTTTGTTGTTAATTTTTTTGTCTAGAACATCTACCCAGTGATGTCAGTGGGGTATTGACGTCTCCTGCTATGACTGTATTGCTGTTGATTTTTCATTTGAAGTCCTCCAAAAGATTTTTAATATATGTGGTGCTCCTAAATTGGGTGCATATATGTTTACTAAGGTTATATTTTCCTGTTGGATAGATCCTTTCAATATTATGTATTGGCCTTTTTTGTCTGTAGTTATGTCCTTTATTTGGAAATCTACTTTATCAGATATGAGAATTGCTACCCCAGCTTTTGTTTGCTTTCTGTTTGCTTGGAAGATTTTTTTCTATTCCTTCACTTTCAACCTATGTGAGTCTTTTGTTGTGAGGTGGGTTTCTTGTAAACAACATATATGTGAGTCATGCTTTCTCATCCAGTCAGCTACTCTGTGTCTTTTTATCGGAACATTCAAACCATTGACATTTAAGGTGATTATTGATATGTACTTATTTATTACCATTTTTGTTTAGTGTGGTTCTATTTTTCTTCCTATTTAATCTACTAATTACAGCAGTTCTTTTAACATATCTTGCAGTGCTGGTTGGTGTTAATATATTTTCTCAACCTTTTTGTCTGGAAAGCTTTTTATTTGACCTTCTATTTTGAATGATAGCCTTGCTGGATAGAGTAGTCTTGGATTCAGATTTTTGTTTTTCTTGACCTTGATTACTTCATGCCACTCTCTTCTGGCCTGTAGTGTTTATGTCGAAAAGTTAGGTGATGGCCTTATGGTGTTTCCTTTGTAGGTAACCTATTGCTTCCCTTTTGCTACCTTTAGGATTCTCTGTGTTTAATTTTTGTCATTTTAATTAGTATGTGCCTTGTGTGGGCCTGTTTTTGTTCTTCTTACTTGGGGCTCTCTGTGCTTCTTGAGCTTGAATGCCTTCTTCCTTCACCAAGTTAGGAAAGTTTTCTGTCACTGTTTCTTCAAATATATTCTCTAACCCTTGCCCATTTTCTTCCTCTTTGGTGACTCCTATGATACCAATGTTATTATGTTTTCAGTTGTTCTACAGTTCTCTTAAGCTATCTTCCTGCTTTTCTATTTTTTTTTTCTTTTGGTTTTCTGATTGGTTGATTTTTTTCTACCCTGTCTTCTAATTCACTGATCTGGTCCTCAGCTTCCTCTACTCTGCTGTTTAGTCCTTTCAATGTGTTCTTAATTCCTGCTATGTTATTCTTCATTTCCACTTGGTTGGGTTTCAATATCTCTATATCTGTACTCATGGTACTAATGTCCTTACTCATGCTGTTGAGCTTCCTCAAGATCATGACTCTGAACTGTACCTCTGATAATTTCCTATGCTGAATTTTATTTATCTCCTCTTTGATAAAGTTCTCTTGTTCTTTCATTTGAGATTTGTTTGGTTTTTTGTTCGTTTGTTTGTTTCACCATTTTGGCTATCTCAGTGGGTTTTAGAGCCTTCCAAAATGTCCCTGTGGGTGTTGGTGTTCTGCTGTTTGTGGCTCCCTCTACTGGGTTTGGATGAGCCTGGGTGGGCCCACGTTAAACACCACTGTCAAGTTTTACTTTCCTGGGTAGATTTACAAGCCCATGAAAGGTTCAGTTATCCTCCAGCTTTTTCCTGGTGGTTAGTTGTCTCAGTGACTCAATGCCTTGGAATGTGGCCCTGGTGTTCTGCATAAGAAGATTTCCAGAGGGTGTGATAGATTCTGGTTATTAATGATCTTCAATTTGCATTTCTTTTTCTCATCTGGGAAAGGCGGAATCTCTGAGGGGGAGGGACTGCTGCTTTTCCCCACAGCTCGGGAAAGGAGTAGACTGGCCACTGTCCTTTGTTGCCGCATCTCAGCAAACACTCTGAGTGCCCTTCACATCCAGGGTATCACCCTGGCCGTTTTGGCTCAGCCATTGGAACATCAGCCTGTGGTCCAGAGAGACCTGGGTTTGGCTTTTGCCAAGAGCATGTACCTCCTACGCAGTTTGTCCCTGGTCCTGGCTGGGCTGTGTGGGTGGCAGCCACTCTATGTGTCCCCATCATGTTGATGTTTCTCTCTTTCTTCCTTTCTCTCCCTCCCACTCTATCTAAACAAAAAAGTGGGAAAATGTTCTCAGTTGAGGATAAATAAACAAACAGGCAAACAAACAAAAGAACAAATCCCAGGGGTCCCCACATAGTTCCATCCCAGTCTCCCCTCCCTCTGCCGTAGCCCCCAGGTGAGTTGCTGTGGCTATTTTAGAGCTCTGTCTGGGCTCTCTGCACTGTGAAGTGGGTTGGTCTTTATTCCCCAAGGGCACTGCTGACAGCTAAGACTGCTGCTGTCTGTGGGCTCCCAGCCTGCCACCATCTCAGGCCTCCCCAGATCCTACCAGTGTCTCTGGTTATATGGTCCTGTCCTGCTGCTTTTCTGTTGCTTTTTTCTGAGGATTTGTCTTTATTTTAGTTGTAATTCCCATTTGGCTTCCGGAGATCATCTGCGTAGATTCTATTCACTCCACCTCCATTTTCACATCCTCTATGCCTATCTTGTGCGCAGCTGGGTCGCACAGGCTTTCCTTGTGCCCCTGCACCCTGCAGGTTCTGGGGGTAACTGGCTCACACAGGCCTCTCTGGTGCTTTAGCACCCCACAGGTCCCGCGGGTATCTAGATTACACAGTTTCTGCTGGGTTGCACAGGCCTCTCTGGTGTTTCAGCACCCCGCAGGTCCTGGGGATAATTAGATCGCACAATCCCTGCTGGGTTTCACAGATGTCTCTGGTACCTCAGCATCCTGCAGTTCCTGTGGGTGGGTAGCTGGATTTCACCAGTCTCTCTGAAGCTCTGGTTTCCCACTGCTCTTGTAAGCTACTGGACTGCACAGGCCTCTGTGGAGCCCCAGGGCCCACCTCTGGTGGCTGGGGAGTGCTGCTGGCCCATGGGGCTCAACTCCTACTCAGCTTTTGCTGTAGTTGTTGGGGATGGGTCTCAGATGCTGGTCTGTGCTTCTGTTGCCTGGGGATGGAAGTCTGCTCCCCAGCCTATGTTGCTGGGGATATATCTCGACTCTGATCGGGCTGCTACTATGGGGGATGGTGCTGGGCTCCAGGATGTCTGCGGCTCCTGTGACCAGCACCTTGGGAGCTCCACTACTGTGCACTGGTCTGTGTTGACACAGTATGTCCACTGGTTAAATGGTGCCAGGCGTGCTGATGGGCTCAGGTTACTGGGCCCTAGCCGCTCCCACTGCCTCCTCCCAAGGAAGTCCCAGGATCTTCCAAAATGGTGGGAGCTCCCCATGGTGCAGGTAGAAGTGCCCTGAAGAGCCGCTTAGAGCAGTACCTGGCTGCCCCTGTCCACAGCACAGGAACCTTCTGCTCCGCGGCTCTGCACTGCTAGGGTTTGGTCATCCACCTTTACATCCTCTCACACTCTCTCACACACTCACCGTCCCTCTGGTCTTGCCCGCCACCATCTTCTGGAAATAATTGTTTTAATAAAATATATTAAAATAAACTTTTACCCATCTCTTTAATTTTTAAAAATATGTCTACTAGAAAATATTCAATAACATATGTGGTTCACATTATATTGTGCAGTGTTGCCCTAGATCATTTGCTTTTTCTTTGTTCATGGAAGCAAAAGAAAAGAAATGAAGCAAATTACAAAATAACAGTGGGTTAAGCATATGGTAAATTTGTTTCTCTGTCACATAAATTCTGAGCAGAAGCACTCCAGGGAAGATATGGCAGGTACACTCCACAGTGTCAAGGTCCCAGGATTCTTTTTTTTTTTTTTTTAAATACTTATCTTTATAGTTGAATGTATTACAGATGTTCCCCCCTTTTTTTCCCTGGTGACCTCCTCTTCCCCAACCCCGCCCCCTTTCTGGCTTCCTCACACTATTGTTGGTGTACATTGGTTATGCATATCTGCATAGAAGTTCACTGGTTTATTTTAGTCCACCCTTCTTTTTGAGGTTCATTAGTCTAACAACCAATTTTTACTTCTTAATTCTTTCATCTTTTTCACTCATTCCCCCTGCTCCTGCCCATCTGGAAAGCAACAAAAAGTTCTCTGTATCTATGAGTCTGTTTCTATTCTGCTTGCTCGTTTTGTTTGTAGATTCAATTGTTGATAGATATGTATTAATCGCCATTTTATTGTTCATATTTTTGTTCTTTTTCTCCATCAAGAAGACCCTTCACCATTACATGTAATACTGGTTTGGTGGTGATGAACTCCTTTAGCTTTTTCTTGTCTGCGTAACTCTTAATATGTCCATGGATTCTAAATGATAGCTTTGCAGGATAGAGTAATCTTGGTTGTAGGTCGTTGCTTTTCATCACCTTAAATATCTCTTGCCACTCCTTTCTGGCCTGCAAAGTTTCTTTTGAGAAATCAGCTTATGGAAGCTCTTCTGTTGGTAATGAATTTCTTTTCTCTTGCTGATTTTAAGATTCTCTCTTTGTCTTTAACCTTTTGTATTTTGAGGATGATGAATATTGGTGTGGACCTCTTTGGGTTCATCTTGTTTGGGACTCTCTGTGCTCCCTGGATTTGCATGTCTGTTTCTTTCACCAAGTCAGGGAAGTTTTCTCTCATTATTGTTTCAAATAGGTTTTCAACTTCTTGCTCTCTCTCTTCTCCTTCTGGTACCCCTATGATGGGAATGTTGGCTTGCTTGAAGTCCCAGAGGCTCCTTATACTATCTTCATTTTTTTTTGGATCCTTTCTTATTTTTGCTGTTCTGATTGAATGTTTTTTGCTTCTTTATATTCCAAATCGATGGTTTGCTTCTTGGCTTTCCCTACTCTACCATCGATTCCCTGTAAATTATTTATTTCAGTTAGTGCATCCTTTATTTCTGATTGGTTCTTTTTTATGTTGTTGATGTTCTCATTAAGTTTTTTGGAGTTCTCCTTAAGTTCCTTGAATATCTCACTAAGTTTCTTGAGCATCCTTATAACCAGTGTTTTGAACTCTGCATCTGATTGATTGCTTATCTCCGTTTTGTTCATTTCTTTTCCTGGAGTTTTGTTCTGTTCTTTCATATGGGACCTGTTTCTTTTTTATGTATTACGTAGAGTTGCTATGTCTCCTAGGCTTCGTAGGTGGCCTATTTCTGTAGGTGTCTTGTAGGATCCAGTGGCAGTCTCTCTGATCACCCCAGTTCGGCCCTTGAGGTACACCCATAGTGTAGACTGTACACCCTTATGTTGTAATTGAGTCTTGATTGCTGTTGACACATCAGTGGGAGGGATTTACTCAGGCTGATCAGCTGACTGGCTGTGCCCACGGACCACTGGCCTCTGTAGTCACTGCCTATGTTCTATCTGGGGCCACCTGCCATAAGCTATAAAGTGATCTGCCAATGGTTGCTTCTTGTGCTGGGCTTGGAGGTGGCCAGGCAAAGCCAAGCTGTGAACCAAGGCTGGCTGCTTCTAGTGCCAGGTTTGAGGTCACTTAACGAGAGGTATGGGGCTCGCTGAGACCAGATGCTGCTTGTTTGAGAGATTTTAGCAAAATCTGAAGCAGGATTCAAGACAAGACAACCCCATGGTAAAGCCTTTGGGAAAGAGCTTCAATGGGCTGAAATGTTGGGTGGAACAGGGCCTGAAGGAATCACCAGGGCAGGGAAAACGGAGTGAGCCAGGTTTCTGGAGTCCCAGATATGGTGGCCACCATCT
Source organism: Molossus alvarezi (assembly GCA_037176705.1). Classification (NCBI taxonomy): domain Eukaryota; kingdom Metazoa; phylum Chordata; class Mammalia; order Chiroptera; family Molossidae; genus Molossus; species Molossus alvarezi. The sequence continues at coordinate 123,497,081 of CM073885.1, forward strand.
TCTGCCTGGGGGAAGGGCTCATCAAAAGAACAAAAGCCTCTGCCAGCACGTTGTCTCATTCCAAGGCCAAACAGTTCAGTTATTCCCTGTATGTCTCTGGTGCCCTTTAAGCTGCCTCTCCTCTGAGCTTAGAGGGAGCAAGTTTGAGTGAATCTGTGCATGGGCCCTTTAAGAGGAGCTGCCAGGGGTGCCAGCAGCCTCAGCCTCCCTCAGCCTCAGTTCCTGCTGGTTTTTATAGCCAGAAGTTATGGGGATTTCTCTTCCTGGCACTGGAAGCTTGATCTGAGTGCCTGGTGGTATGGGGACCCCTCACTCCTCAGGGAGGACTTTTACAGCTGAGGTGTCCCTCCTAATTTTTTTTTTTTAATTTATTCTCACTGGAGGACATTTTTGCATTTATCTTCAGATAGAGTGGGAGGGAGAGAGGGAGGAAGAGAAAAAGAGAAACATTGATGTGAGAGAGACACACATCAAGTGGCTGCCACTCACACGACCTCTAGCAGGGCCAGGGACAAATTGCAACTAAGGTACATGCCCTTAGCAGGAACTGAACCCTGGACTCTCCAGTCCACAAGCCAATGCTCTAACCACTATGCCAAACTGGCCAGGGCTCCCTCCTGATTTTTATCCACCACATATGGGTGTGGGACCAGCCCGTCAGCACCTCTGCCCCTCTGCCCCTCTGCCCCTCTGCCCCTCCTACCAGTCTCAATGTGTTTTTTTTTTAAATTTTGTAGTTGTAGAACTTCGTTGTAGAACTTCAATTCAGCTTAATTTCAGGTGGTTCTGAATGATGCTATGCTGTAGTTTAGTTGTGATTTTGATGCGATTGTGGGAGGAGGTGATATTGTGTTTACTTGTGCTGCCATCTTGACTGCAAGTCGACAATATTTTCTATCTGACAACATATGTTCACTTCTTGTCCTTCATATGAGTCAGTGAGACAAAAGGACTAGACCATGAAGTTTAGTGGGAGAGTAATATTATGGAAAAAGAAATAATTACAGAATCTTAGTACATATTTTGCTCCTCCTTAATTCCTTAGATTTATGGTCAAAGGCAATATTTTTCTGAACTTAGATGTGTCAGGGCCCAGGGCAGGCTGCCTCAAGATATCTCACAGTGACATATTATTTGGAATTAAAATCACTTGGGAAGCAGCAGGAACTGGAGGAGCTCTTTGATTTCTCTGCTCCCTTAAAAGCAAGAAATAAATCTCCATGATAGGTGTCCTCCCCACTCCTGAGGGCTGAGAGACAAACTTCTCCCAAGAGTATAAAATCCAGAGCCAAAAAGTATATAAACTAACCTTGTAACAAATACCTTTACTACCCAAACCCAAACTTATAAAACATGTTTTTGATTTATTTATTTTTAGAGAGAGAAGAAGGGAGAGAGATAGAAGCATTGATGTGGAAGAGAAACATCAATCGGCTGCCTCCTGCATGCCCCCTACTGGGGATTGAGGCTGAAATCCAGGCACATGCTCTGACTGAAAATTGAACCAGGACCTCTCAGTTGATAGAAGGACGCTCAGTCCACTGAGCCACACCAGCCAGGCCCAATCCCAAACTTTTAGATTCCTCACTGATGAATATCCAAATCTGCTTAGATTCTTTTCTTTCTTTTTTAAAAAGTCTCACCCAAGGATATTTTTCTATTTATCTTCAGAGAGGGAGGGAGGGAGAGAAAAGGAGAAGAGAGAGAGAGAGAAACATCAATGTGAGAGAGACACATTGACTGGTTGCCTCCCTCACAACCCTAATCAGGGCCGGGGACAAATTGCAACTATGGTTTGTCCCCTTGACCAGAATCGAACCCATGACTCTTTGGTCTACAGGCTAATGCTCTAACCACTGTGCAAGACCAGCCAGGGCTAGATTCCTTTCTAATGAGCACTAACTTTCTTTGTCCTGTCAATTTCTCAAAAATTAATATTTTGTCTAAAAATATAAATATGTGCCCAGTATGAATTCTTTTTTGAATGTATATTAAATTGTTTTTCTTCTGTTAATCTAATCTTGTGTGAATTTTATTATTTTATAACTAGTCCAGCCATAAAAACTAAAGAAGGGCAGAGCTGAGGAATTCTCTTTTGCTCCCCAACAGATGTTATCTTTTAAATAGATAGTTTTTAAAATGTGGCAGCTAAACAGTGAAGAAGCAAGGCATGGACTCAAATTAGAACAAATTTGAATAAAATAAACAACGAGCTCTAAATTCATGGGGAAGAAAAGAATTATTCCCGCCCTGGCCAGTTTGGCTTAGCAGTTGGAGCATTGTCCTGAGGACCAGAGAGTCCCGGGTTCAGTTCCTGCTAGGGGCACATACCAAAAAATAATAATAATAATTAGTCCCCAAACTGTGTGGTATCAATTGCTTGGGTCAGAGTTCTCAGACTGTCTCCTGAAGTATCTCCACAGAGTAGGGAGAATGAGCATGAAGTCTGCCTGACAAGGGCACGGTAGTCCACAGTAGTCTGCACTAAGTACAAAGTCTCATGTTTACTTAAAAAAAAATTGAGGGAATCATTTTAATTTTACTGCATAATATATTCATATTAATTTTGATATAACATAATCTTTTAAATAATTCACCAGTTGGCTCATTCTCTAATTTTTCAGTAATAATAGTGCTCCCAGATGATTCATCAGAATTATCTCATGCTTTGTCTTAAAGGCAAGAATACTCTAATTGAGTATTTTAATTTGAGAAGCACAAAGTTTAATATTTAAAAAAAAAAAAGTGTTGCAAAATAACCAGGCAATCAATACATATTGGCTGAATAAAAAAATGAAGTATTTTACATGATAAAATAAATTTCAGAGAGATTACAGTTGTTAAATCACCAAGTTATTAGTAAAAAATATAAATGTATGTCCATTGAATAACTGAATAGAAAATAACATTTTAAACTTAAAAACAATGAAAAAATAGACTTGATTACATAAATATAAGAAGCTAATTTAGCCCCGGCCGGTTTGGCTCAGCGGTTGGAGCATCAGCCTGTGTACCAGAGAGTCCTGGATTCAGTTCCTGCTAAGGGCACATACCAAAAAAAAAAAAAAAAACTAATTTATTCTATGAAAAAAATGACCAAAATTTTATTCAAATTGCAGTTTACTGTTAATTTGCTGCTAATTTGACAACAGATTAATAATTTCTATAAATTTATATATACATATGCATAAAAATAAATAATATCCAAATAGGTAACTATACAGAAGATATGAGGCAAGTTACACAGGAAAAAATATGGTTCACAAACACATGGAAAATGTTTAAACTGTGCTGGCCTACTTGTCCCACCTTGCCTTGATTAAATAATACAAAAAGCAGACTGTGGAACTTTCAGGGACAAATTGAGGAAGTGCCAGCTGGCCTGGCTGTCCTCTAAGCAAATTTCTTGTTTTTTAGAACTTAGAAAATAGAGTGAATAGCATAAAAACGCTGATGACAGATGTGTGCTGATGCCCCTCCCTCCCACCTCCACGCCTTTCTGCTTATCCTAACCCCCTCCCTTCTGCACTTGCTTACTGGCTCTCCCCCAAGGCCATCAGGAAATGCCAGATACAGAAGTTTGAAAAACAACCCCCCCATAAAATAGAAATGTAACTGAAAGTGTCTGAAAAGCTCTCCTCTAGAGAACTTGGGATCAGTTGCTGGCCAGCTAATAAATTGCTCTCTATTTGACTTTAATTCAGTTCTGGTGGTCTCTCAGTTCTCTCACCCCACAACATAAACCAGTATGTAAACAACTTAAAAAACTATATTAAGGAATTATAGAAATAATTTAATAGCAATTAAAAAAACTTGGACAGGAAACAGCAAAATAGAGATCCTCTACTTGAAGAGTAAATATGTAAGCTATTTTGGAAAGTAAAAAATATGACAGTAATCTAAAAACATTAATTTTATTTGCTGTAACTTTTTCTAAGGACTCTGTCTTCTGGAAAGCCCTCAATGCATAAAAAATAATTATTTACAAATATATTTGAAAAGTTATTTATATGACAATCAACATGTCTAAACTTTTTTTTTATCCTCACCTGAGGACATTTTTACACTTATCTTCAGCTAGAGTGGGAGGGTGAGAGGGGGGAGGAGAGAGAGGGAGAGAAAAATTGATGTGAGAGAGACCCATCAACTGGTTGTCATCCACACGACCCCAACTGACCACAACTGGGGTGGGGACAAACTGCAACCCAGGTACCTGCCCTTAGCAGAACTGAACCCAGGACTCTCTTTGGTCCGCGGGGCCATGCTGTAATTGCTGAGCCAAACTGGCCAGGGCAACATGTCTAATCTTAAAGAGAAAGATTTAATAACCCAAATGGAATATTATATAGCACATTAGTGGTATTTATAAAGAGAATCTATATTTATTTAAAAACGATAATTGAAAATCATCAAGATATTACCTGTATGATTGCTCCTTAGTGAAATTATGAATAGTGTAAGGAATAGAAAGTAATACACCAAGATATTGACAATGGGGGAGCAGAATATGTCACCCCAGAATATCCCATTTTGGTATATGAGTTATTTTGAGCTAAAGGCAACCAGGGCCCAGCAGGCTCTGAAAGAATTTTTTACCTCCCCTTAGCTGCTTAAAAGAATTTAGATAGGGGGCCTGTACCAGAAAGAGAGCTATTATCAGAGGCAATTTTTTATACCAGAAAAACTTATTTGCATGGCATGGCAAACATTTGTTTACCAAACATTGGTTCTTATCATCTCTCTGTGAATTATTTTCCCTCCTCCTGAAGCCCCAGATCCCTACCTGCTTCTCCTTAGCTCAGAATTGTATATAAGTTACAACTACCTGACTGCCAGAGAATCTTACATTTTTATGGGGCTTCCATCTGAACAGAATTTGTTTTTCTCCTATGAATCTGTCTGATGTCAATTTAATTATTGGACCAGCCAAAGAACCTAGAAAGGAAGAAGGGAAAAGTTTTTCAACCCTACATAAGGTATATCTTTGCTTGATAGAATAAGTGGTAATTTTTCCCTTTTTATATTTTCTTTATTTTCCAAAATATAAATCTTATTTGATTTAAAGTCTCTGTAATACATCATTTTTTCTAAATTCTCTAAAATTCCTCCTAGCTCTGAAGTTCAGTGACCCTGGTTTAGTCACCTTCACAGTGAGAAGGCAGCAATGACCTCCTAACTGGTGCAGTTTCCACTGTATTCTTTTCCTATATTAATAGTTGACATTTTTTAGTCTGAACTGTGTGTGATATACATACAAAGCATTTTATATACACTGGTCATGTATTCCTCTTAATAGCATCCTGATGGTATCTCTATTTTACAGACCAGGAAATTGGTACTTGAAGACATTAAACAGCTTGCTTAAGCTCAGTGAGAGAGATTAAATGGAAGAGCTGGGTTTCCATCAGTAGGAGGTGGGAATACAGCCTCTTAAAGATTACTCCAGCCCTGGCCAGTGTGGCTCAGTTGGTTGGAGTGTTGTCCCTATACACCAAAAAGTAATGGGTTTGATTCCTGGTCAGGGCACATACCCAAGTTGCGGGTTTGATTCCTGGTTTGTGCATATGGGAGGCAATAGATCAATGTCTCTCTTTCACATTGATGTTTCTCTCTCTCTCTAAAAACAACAACAACAGCCCTGGCCGGTTTTGCTCAGTGGTTAGAGCGTTGGCCTGCAATCCGGAGAGATCCGGGTTCGGTTCCCGCTACGGGCATGTACTTCGGTTGCAGTTTGTCCCCGGCCCTGGTTGGCCGTGCACGTGGCAGCCACTTGATGTGTCCCTTTCACGTCGATGTTTCTCTCTCTCTCTCTCTCTCTCTCTCTCTCTCTCTCTCTCTCTCTCTCTCTCTTTCTCTCCCGCCCTCCCTCCCACTCTATCTGTACAAAAATTGGAAAAATGTCCTCGGGTGAGGATTAAAAAAAATAAAAAATAAAAACAACATCAACAACAAGAAAACATCTTTGGGTGAGGATTAAAAAAAATTATTCTACAGTGCCTATCAACCTGCCTTCCCAAATTACTCTTATGAACAAGCAGCCAGATAAATATATAAAGTTCTATTTTCATAATATTACTCACTTGCTCAAAAGCCTCAGTAGTTTTTTTGTTAATAAATAACCTATGAATTCAGACATTCAAAATCTTCTGCTCTCTAGACCCAAACTTTCCTTTCATCTTTATTTCTCATTATACTTCAATCCATTCTCTTCTTTCTCTTCCTAACATTCATGTATGTCCATAGATGACTCTTCATCAATTATTTAGGTCAGAGAATGGCCTACATGTATTTGAGGAGATGATCCATACATCCATCTTGGTAGTAACAAAAGAAAGAAAAATAGAAATTCTGATATAAGCAATCTGAGATTTTAAAAACAATCTAACAGGGTATCCCAGTGAGCATTCTGTAAGTGGGAAACTTCACTGATTTGAGTCCTTGTTGGATTTATTTATTTTATTAAAAATTTTTTTTCCTTTATTGATTTTAGAGAGAGAGAAAGAGAGAGAAACAGCGATGAGAGAGAACATCAACTGGCTGCCTCCTGCATGCCCCCCATTGAAGATCGGGCCCACAACCTAGGCATATATCCTGGCTAGGAATCAAACCAGTGACCTCCTAGTGCATGGATCAACACTCAACCACTGAGCCACTCTGGCCGGACAGAGTCCATATTGTTTAAACAGAGTATTTACTTATGCTAGCCCAACAAAATGAAGAAGACCTTTTGAAATATAATTCTCCTACCTATGGGCAGGCTAATAGAATTTAAGGCAAAAGGTTCACTCCTTGGATCTGAGAAAATTTCTTAGAATGCAGCCAGGTGTTCTCCTGTGCTTTACATTATCTAGAGCTCATGACACCCTCAGGCAACTCCTGTGGAAACAACAAAATTGTTTGGACATTGGAATGGAGACCTTGTAGTACTTGATTGTTTGTCCTGTATCAAACTTTAATATGGCCAATTTCATCTTTATGTACACTGAGATTCAACAAGCATTCTTCTACAACTTCTACTTAAAATATGATTTGAGAACCAGCAGCAGCAACATCACTAGTAAGCTTGCTAGAAATATAGACTATCCAGCTCCACCAGACCTAATGAAAGAGAATCTGCATTTTAGCAAAATCCCTAGGTGATCCATCTGCACATTAAATCTGAGAAGCGCTGTTCTACAGCATATCCCATTACTATATTATAAAAACCTTCTGAACAGAAGATGGTGGTGTTTTCTATCTCTTCAGATACTTCAGATATGAAACAAAGTTCATTATGAAGTATGTAAAAGACTGAACAGGCTTGTCACTGATTGGATGGGTAAGGAGTAGAGAATTCCTCCAATAGAAGAATAAACCTAGTAACACCCATCAAACTAAAGAGAATGGCTTTTTGACTGAGTGACTGAGACTGCATTTCAGGTTCCAGTTGGGGAGAAGAATGGGGCTGTTCCTGTGAGTTGTTTTGGTGATTTTGTGGCTCTCAGTGGACTGTGAGTTGGAGGCTTCCTGGTGATGAGGACAAAGAGATCTGGGAACATAGCCCACTGGATGGAGGGGAAAGGGCCAGCATCCACTGCGCTGCACCTTTGGTTATTTCTGGGACTGTGGGAGGAAAAATATGATTCTTAGGTGTTAGTGTAGTAACTAAACCTTCTATTTCTGACATTGTGTTTTTACCTAGGGTTGAACAGCCAAAAACTGGGACAGAATCCTTAGCCCCTGAGCATCCAGGATGGTGAAGAGGCCATTCTGACCTGTCACTATTCAAATTATTCTCCAGTGTTTCTTCCAGTGGTACCGACAAGATCCAGGAAGAGGCCTCATCTTCTTGCTATAAATATGTGAAAATGAGCGAACAAAGCAGCCAGGAAGACTGAGGGCAACCTTTGATACCACCATCAAATAGAGCTCCCTTTATATCCCAGCCTCCCAGCCTACAGACTCAGCCACTTACGTCTGTGCTGCAGATGCACAGCAGGGCCCTGCCACCAACTTCCTGTACCCAAACCCTGCTAACAATTCACAGTCAACAGAGCTTCTAGCTGTGCTGTCCCTCAAAGGTGTATAACAGATCCTGGCGAACTAAAGTGGAGATTAATGCATTTAAAAGAGACAAAGATGCAAGACGGCACTGGACTGACCAGGAGTGGGATTCATCTAACAGTCATAGTAATCCTGACTATATAACTGAATAACCATGAGATTTGCAGGTCTCAGTTTCCTCACCTAAAATTGTTGGGCTTAAACATGTGATTCTCAAGTTTCTGTCAGTGCTAAAATTTAGAGTATAATTTTTCAAAAACAAAACAAAATAAAACAGCCCTGATGAGGTGACTCAGTTGGTTGGAGTTTCCTGCCATACACCAAAAGATTGTGAGTTTAATTTCTGGTTAGGACACAAACCTGGGTTGCAGGTTCTATCCCCAGTAAGGGTGCATATGACAGGCAACATGTAAGGACAGAAAATGACTTCTTTTTTTGTTATGATTTTTCCACAATTTATGAGAAGCATCTGGTAATTAAACGTGGAGATTACTGGTGTCTGCAATTTCAAATTGACAGCCACTTTTAGCATCTCAAAAAGCAATTCACGGACCCTGCCCACAGGCCATGCCATCTGCACAGATGCCATCTTGGTGCAAGAAGCTGCCATTTTTGTCTTTGAGACTTCTGTGAGACTCATCCTTTTCTTCCTTCCACAGCAGAGGTGCAGCTGGGCTGGGGTTGGAGTTGGAGCCAGGATTCCAAAATGGCGCCAGAGTGAATGGAAGCTACACAGACCATCTCCCAGGACCGTACTAAAATAACAACTATAATAAGACAAATCATTGGGAAAAGCAACAGAAAAGCAGCTTTTGAGGACCATATAACCAGAGACACTGAACCGATCCTGGTAGGATTGCAGACGTGCAAGAGTGGGGCTGAGAGCCCACTGACAGCAGTGGTCTGAGCTGTGAGCAGCGCCCACCATCAAGGCTACTCTCCCAAGCAGCTCCACAGCGCAGAGCTGGAGCAGAGCACTAAAATAGCCACAGCCACTCACCTTGGGCTCTGACAGAGGGAGGGCAAACTGGACTGGAACTGTGAGGGGACACTCAAGAATAGGAGGACACTCAGAATGTTTGTTGAGTTGTAGCCACATAGGATGGTGGTCATCTTACTCCTTCCCAGGGATCTGGAGAGAGGGGGTGGTCCCTCCCTTGGAGATTCAACCCCACCCAGGTGGGCCATTGAAATGCAAATTGAGGCTCATTAACAACCAGCATCTGCCCCACCCTCAGGAAATCCCCTTATGCTGAAAACCTGAGGGAGTTTTTTTATTCAACTGAGAAGCAAGGCTCTTCAAGTAACTGCAATTAATAGCCTCCAGGAAAAAAGCTGGAGGATAACTGAACCTTTCCTGGCCTTGAAACTCTACCCAGGAAAGTAATACTTGACAGTGGTGTTTAATGTGGGTCCACCCTTGCTCATCCAAACCCAGTAGAGGGAGCCACAATCAGCAGAACACCAGCACACACAGGGAAAATTTGGCAGGCTCCAAAACCCACTGAGATAGCCAAAATGGGGAAACAAAGAAACAAATCTCAAATAAAAGGACAAAAGACCTCTACCAAAGATGAGATAAATGAAATGCAGTTAAGCAAGTTAACAGAGCTAGAATTCAGAGCCATGATCTTGAGGAAGCTCAACAGCATGTGTAAGAACATCAGCACCATGGGTAAAGACATAGAAACATTGAAAATCAACCAATTGGAAATTAAAATCCAACAAGAAGAAATGAAGAATGATATAACAGAAATGAAAAACACATTGGAAGGACTAACCAGCAGAGTAGAGGAAGCTGAAGACCGCATCAGTAAAATAGGAGACAGGGTAGAAACAATCAACCATTCAGAAAACAAAAAGAAAAAACAATGAAAAAAACAGGAAGACAGCTTAAGAGAACTATAGGACAACTGGAAACTTAATAACATTTGCATCACTGGAGTCCCCAAAGAAAAGAAAATGAGCAATGGTTGAAGAATATATTTGAAGAAAACTTTTTTAACTTAGTGAAGGAAGAAGGCATTCAAGATCAAAAAAGACAGAGAGACCCAAATAAGAAGAACCCAAACACGCCCAAATCAAGACACATAATAATTAAAATGCCAAAAATTAAAGAAAAAGAAAGAATCCTAAACGTAGCAAGAGATAAGCAACTGGTTACCTGCAAAGGAACCCCATAAGACTATCAGCTGACTTCTCAACAGAAACACTATGGGCCAGAAGGGAAAGGCATGAGGTAATCAAGGCCATGAAAAACAAGGATCTGAATCCAAGACTATTCTACCCAGCATGGCTATGATTCAAAATAGAAGGTCAAATAAAGTGCTTTCCAGACAAAAAAAAAAGTCTAAGGGAATACATTAGCACCAAACCAGCATTGCAAGAAATGCTAAACATACTGCTGTAAATAGTAGAAGAAACAGGAAGAAAAAGATAACAACACTAAACAAAAAATGGCAATAAATAAGTACATATCAATAATAACCTTAAATGTAAATGGATTAAATACTCTGATAAAAAGACACAGAGTAGCTGACTGGATAAGAAAGCATGACTCATATATGTTGTTTACAAGAGACCCACCTCACAACAAAAGACTCACTTAGGTTGAAAGTGAAGGGATGAAAAAAATCTTCTAAGCAAACAGAAAGGAGGAAAAAGCTGGGGTAGCAATACTCATATCTGATAAAATAGATTTCAAAATGAAAGCCATAACTAGAGACAAAGAAGGCCACTACATAATATTGTAAGGATCTATCCAACAGGAAGGTATAACCCTGGTAGACGTATATGCATCAAACATAGAAGCACCAAAATATATTCAAAATCTTCTGGAGGACTTCAAAGGAGAAATCGACAGCAATACAATCATAGCAGGGGACTTCAACACCCCACAGACATCGCTGGATAGATCCTCTAGACAAAAAATTAGCAAGGAAACAGAGACTTTAAATGAAGTAATATACCAAATGGATTAATACATATCTACAGAGAATTACACCCAAAACTACAGAATTCACATTCTTGTCAAGTGTACATGGGACATTCTCAAAGATAGACCACATGTTAGGACACAAACTAAGTCTCTACAAGTTCAAGAAGACTGAAATCATATCAAGCATCTTCTTAGATCACAATGGCATGAAAGTAGAAATCAATTGCAACAAGAATATGCAAAGATATTATGAATACATGGAGGCTAAATAGCATGTTATTGAACAATGAATGGGTTACTGAGAAGATCGAGGAAGACATTAAAAATTTCCTGGACAACAATAAAAATGAACACACAACAACACAAAATCTATGAGATGCAGCAAAAGCAGTTCTGAGAGGGAAATTCATAGGACTACAGGTCTACATCAGGAAACAATAAAAATTTCTAAGAGAGTATGTAACCTCACAACTTAAAGAACTAGAAAGCAAAACAAAAAGAAAACCCCAGAGCAAGTAGAAGGAAGGAACTAGTAAAGATCAGAACAGAAATAAATGACATGGAGACCAAAAAAACAATTTGAAGGATCAATGAAACAAAGAGCTGGTTCTTTGAAAAGATAAACAAGATTGATGGACACTTAGCTAGACTCACCAAGAAACAAAGAGAGAGAACCCAAATACACAAAATCAGAAATGAAAGAGGAGAAGAAACAACTGAGACTACAGAAATATGAAGGATCGTTAACAAATACTATGAATAATTACATGGCAACAAATTCGACAATCTAAGTAAAATGGACAAATTTCTAGAACACATAGTCTTCCAAAACTTGACTGGGAAGAGATAGAAAATTTGAAGAGACCAATAACAACTAAGAAAATTTAAGAGGTAATCAAGACTCTCCCAGCAAACAAAAGCCCAGGCCCTGATGGCTTCACGGTGGAGGTTTACCAAATAATCAAAGAAGAACTAACACCCATTCTCCTCAAACTATTCCAAAAAATTCAAGAATAAGAAAGACTTCCAAACTCGTTTTATGAGGCCAGCATAATTCTAATTCCAAAACCAGAAAAAGACACTACAAAGATGGAAAACTACAGGCCAATATCCCTGATGAACATAGATGCCAAAATCTTGAACAAAATACTAGCAAATTGAATCCAGCAATACATCAAAAAAAATTATTCACCATGACTAAATGGGATTCATCCCAGAGATGCAAGGCTGGTACAATGTTTGCGAATCAATAAATGTGATATGCCACATAAACAAAATAAACAATAAAAATTGCATGATCATATTAATAGATGCTGAAAAAGTATTCGACAATATCCTTCAGCATCCGTTTCTGATAAAAATGCTCAGCAATGTGGGAATAGAGAGATCATATCTCAACATAATAAAGGACATATATGAAAGACCTACAGCCAACATTGTACTCAATTGGCTGAAACTAAAAGCATTTCCCTTAAGAACAGGGACAAGACAGGGATGCCCACTTTCGCCACCTTTATTTAACACAGTACTGGAAGTCTTAGCCACAGCAATTAGACAGGAAGACAAAATAAAAGGGATCTAAATGGGAAAGGAGGAAGCCAAACTGTCATTATTTGCAGGTGACATGATACTATACGTAGAAATCCTAAAGACTCCATCAAATACTTACTAGATGTAATAAATGAATTTGACATAGTAGCAGGATACAAAATTAACCCCAAGAAATCAATGGCATTCTTATACACCAATGATGAAGTCACAGAAATAGAAACTGAAAAAACAATCCCGTTTACCATTGCAGCTAAAAAATTAAGATACCTAGAAATGAACTTAACCAAAGAAGTAAAGGAACTATTTGCAGAAAACTACAGGAAATTGAAAAAAGAAATAGAGGAAGATATAAAAAAGTGGAAGCACATACCCTGTTCATGAATTGGAAGAATTAACATCATTAAAATGTCCATACTACCCAAAGCAACTTATAGATTCAATGCAATCCCCATCAAAATACCAACAACATACTTCACAGAACTAGAACAAATACCTCAAAAGTTCATGTGGAACCAAAAAAGACCTCGAATAGCCACAGCAATCTTGAAAAAGAAGAACAAAGTAGGTGGGATCACAATACCAGATACTCAGGTTATACTACAAAGCTACTGTAATCAAAAGAGCCTGGTACTGGCACAAGAACAGGCATATAGACCAGTGGAACAGAACAGAGAATCCAGAAGTAGACCCAAAGCAATGTGCTCAATTAATATTTGACAAAGGGGCAAGAGCATGCATTCACATAAAGACAGCCTATTTAATAAATGGTGCTGGGAAAATTGAACAACTACATGCAAAAAAATGAAACTAGACCATCAACTTACACCATACACAAAAATAAACTCAAAATGGATAAAAGACTTAAATGTGATCCATGAATCCATAAAAGTCCTAGAAGAAAATGCAGGCAACAAAATTTCAGACATCATACGCAGCAGAATTTCCACTGATACATCACCTAAGGCAACAGAAACAAAGGAGGAAATGAACACATGGGACTACATCAAACTCAAAAGCTTCTGCACGGCAAAAGATACAATCATCAAAACGGAAAGGCTACCCACTGTATGGGAGAGCATAATTGCCAATGATATATCAGATAAGGGGTTAATTTTCAATATATAGAGAGTGCTCATACAACTCAACAAAAGGAAGACAAAGAATCCAATTAAAAAATGGGCAGAGAAACTAGACACCTCTCCAAACAGGACATACAAATGGCTAAAAGACATATGAAGAAATGTTCAACATCACAAATCATCAGAGATATGCAAATTAAAACAACAATGAGGTATCACCTCACACCTGTCAGAATGGCCGCCATCAACAAATCATCAAACAACAAGTGTTGGCGAGGGTGTGGAGAAAAGGGGACGCTAGTACACTGCTGGTGGGAATGCAGACTGGTGCAGCCACTGTGGAAAACAATATGGTGTTACCTCAAGAAATTAAAAATTTAATTGCCATTTGATGCATTGATTCCACTTCTAGGAATATACCCCAAGAAGCCTGAAACATCAATCAGAAAGAATATATGTACCCTCATGTTCATAGCAGCACCATTTACAATAGCTAAGATCTGGAAACAACCCAAATGCCCATCAGTAGACGAATGGCTAAAAAAGCTGTGGTACATATACACAATAGAGTACTATGCAGCTGTAAGAAAGAAAGGTCTCTTATCCTTTGAGATGACATGGAGGGACCTGGAAAGTATTATCCTCAGCAATACAAGCCAAGCAGAGACAGACAAATATCACATGATTTCACTTGTTTGTGTAATATAATGAACATAGCAGTCTCAGGAATTGGGTAGATCCAGAGACGTGGATGTAGGTTTCAGACTGACAACCCTTAGAAGAGGGGGTGTTGCGGGGAGGGAAGAGATAAACCATAGAACTTATATGCATGTACACATAACTGATGGACATGGACAACAAAGCCTGTTATGGGGTGAGGAGATGGTGAGGAGGGTGTCAATGGGGAAAAAAAGGAAAAACATCTGTAACAAATATAAATTAATAAAAAAAATTTTTAAAAAGCAATTTACACCAAAGGGCCTCTAAGGAATATAAACTTTTCTTCTCCCTTCCCCCTTCAAACAAATCTCCTTCTTCCAAGTTCTTTACGACCCCTTTCAGGTAAAAATTTCATTTTTTACTCTCAGTAACTCTTTACTTTGAGCATATTTGACAGGCTACAGAAGATATGACAAGAACACTCCCCTGGTGCATCAACAGGACTGTCTTCTTAAGATCAAACAAACTGCAACTCTTCAAGGCAACCACCCCTGGCATCTATTTAACTTCATTAAGACTCTCTCTCTAAAGCTCCCAATAAAAGAGCAACTCACTCTTTCTGCCCTGCCCTTGTATTTCCAGTCAGTACATGGGTCCTTTCCCTGCCCATGGGAAAAGAAATATATTTTCTACCTCTTCACAAGCCAGCATCGCCAGCCCAAACCAAGCCCTAATACAACCAAATGATCAGTGTCTCTCACATCAATGTCTTTCTCTCTCTCTAAAAATATCAATAAACATATCCTCAAGTGAGAATTAGAAAAACAAAAAATAAAACAAAATGCCTTGAAGAATGCTTAAGAGCAAAGAAAGAGGATTTGCTTTATTATTATTATTATTTTCTAAGACAGCTCATTCTGTCCAGTCTTTGTGACTAGGTCAGAATGGCAAGAGAAATATACAGAGTTAAACATATTCCTCCTAAACCTGACTGGTTTGGTTGGTTTAGTGGTTAGAGCATTGGCCTGAGGACCAAGGAGTCTCGGGTTTGATTCTGGTCAAGGGCACGTACCTTGGTTATGGTTTGGTCCCTGACGCTGGTCAGACTCGTGCGGGAGGCAACCAGTTGATGTGAGATTGATGTTTCTCTCTCTCTCTCTCTTCCACTCTCTCTGAAGATAAATGGAAAAATATTCTTGGGTGAGGATTTTAAAAAACAAACAAATAAACAAAAAAACACATTACCCATAAACATTAACAAATATATTCCTCTAGATAAAAGAAATAATTCAAAAATTTAAACTTCTTCTAATAATGATGGTGATAAGAAGATAAAAAACTGACCTGTATTTTTTATTATTACTCATTTTGTGAACAGATAAGCATGCTATATTGGCCAACATGACATAAATTATAAGCATCACAGATAGATTTAGAGCTTTTGTTTACTCCGTGTGTGGTAACATTTAAGTGTGCCTATATAACTTTTTAAAAGAGGGACTTGAGCCTGACCAGTGTGGCTCAGCAATTGAGCATTGACCCATGAATCAAGAGGTTGCTGGTTCAATTTTGGGTCAGGGCACATGCCCAGGTTGTCGGCCCAATCCCCAGTGTGGGGCATGCAGGAGGCGGCCAGTCGATGTTCTTTCTCATCGATGTTTCTATCTCCCTCTTCCTTCCTCTCTCTCTAAAATAAATTTTTAAAAAATTATTATTTTTTTTAAAGACTTTTCATCTTCTCAATGCTAGGCATGGCTTCTGAGTTGAGAACTTTTTTTTTTTTTTTTTTTTTTACCCCACACTGCCATTTCAGTTGGACTGGAGCAGAATATGGCACCCCAAAATGCCTCTTTGGCATAAGGATTATTTTGAGCTGATTACTTTTAAGAAACAGCAGACACAGAAGTTCTAAAAACTGAGTAGAAGTTAGCTTTTTGTATGAGACATTCATATTTATAGGGATAATAATCTTCATTTGTAAATTTACTGGGAAGAGGAGGATGACTAAGTCTCTAGATACACTTATGAATGAAGAAGGGAAAAAGGTGTTGATTTAAATCTGCATTACAAACATACCCTTGTTTATTGTGCTTTGCCTCAAAATCTTTTTTTTTTTTTTTTTATCCTCACCCGAGGATATTTTCCATTTTTTGTACAGATAGAGTGGGAGGGAGAGAGAGGAAGGAGAGAGAGAGAGAAACATCGACGTGAAGGGACACATCGAGTGGCTGCCACCCGCACGACCAACCAGGGCCGGGGACAAACTGCAACCGAAGTATGTGCCCTTAGCGGGAACCGAACCCGGGTCTCTCTGGACCGCAGGCCGACGCTCTAACCGCTGAGCCAAACTGGCCAGGGCTCAAAATCTTCTATAAGTGGCTCCCCTCCCACAACATCTTTTATTTTATTATTTTTGTCTTGAGATGAAGGTGGTGCTTAAGGTGATAACTTGGGCAATTTCTGGTAGTTATTTGGTTTTCCTGGGTCTCTCCCATGTATATAGGAGGTATACATGTTATTAAACTTCTGTTTGTTTTTCTCATGTTAATCTGTCTTTTATTACAGGGGTATCAGCCAAGAACCTGGAAAGGTAGGGGGAAAATTATTTTTTCTCCACCACATTCATTTTCCCTGAAATTGATGTCCTGGTATGATGGTTACTCTTTCAGTTGAAGTGGGTGGGAGGAAAGCTTCTTCTTTCAGAATTATATCTTGCTATTTGGCCATAATCCACTACTACTCTCATTTTACAAGACTTGACTTTTACCCCTATAAAACTGTTGGGTGTTTATCTATGTCAGATTTCATTATCAAACTGCTCCCATATCTTATTCCTCTCAGAAGTTTATCTTAGTTCTGGTCTGCTGGTGGCACTCCTAGGATTCCAGGTTAATGTAGATATATTTTGACTCTGTCCCTAATTCTTTAAAAAATTACTTATGTTTATATTGTGCAATGACTTCATCACTGGAGTCTATTGTTTTGTCTATAGATATTTAAGTCTATCACTATCGTCTTGATAATGTGGTACCCAGAACTGGGTATAATATTCCAGTTGTTCTAAGCAGATACTAATGGGATTTTACTGTTTTATCTAAATATTATATTGTTTTAGATTAAGAGCCACTGCATCTTAGTAATACTTCTTGAATTAGAAAAAGATACTTTTACTTCATTTTTATAGGTAAGGATGTGTGTTCTAATCTGTTGTATTGTACATCTGATTTTATTTATTTATTTATTTATTCATTTATTTATTGTTTAAATACCTCAAAATATTTTTTCATTGATTTTTTTAGAGAGAGTGGAAGGAAGGGAGGGAGAGAGAGAGAGAGAGAAACAGCGATGTGAGAGAGACACATAGATTAGTTGCCTCCTGCATGACCCCAATTGAGACCGAAGATCAAACTTGCAACCCCAGGTATGTGCCCTTGACCAGAATAGAACTCTCAACCCTTTGGTCCTCGGGCCGATGCTCTAACCATGCTCCAACTGCTGAGCCAAACCAGCCAGAGCTAACTTTATTATTTATTTTTTTATCTATGTTTTTATCCTCACCTGAGGACAGTTTTGCATTTACCTTCAGATAAAGTGGGAAGGAGAGAGGGAGGAAGACAGAAAGAGAACATTGATGTGAGAGAGACACTTGACTGATTGCCACAACTGGGGCTGGGGACGAACTGCAATTGAGGTACATGCCCTTAGTGGGGACCAAACCTGGGACCCTCTGTTCTGCAGGCTGGTGCTCTAACCACTGGGAAAACTGGCCAGGGCATAATTTTATTTTTAATTTCACCAGCCAAGGCAATTATCTTCACATCCTACCACATCCTGTGCTGACATGCTTATAACCTCATAATTGATGATTGGTAAATTATTGTGCAGACTTGTTTATAGCTCCATAACTGATAATTGGGAAAGTCACGGTGTGCTGTCTAGCTGAACCTGTTTTGTAAAAAATTTAATCAACAGGATAGGGATCAAAATAGCCTCAGTAAATTGGAATACTCCTTGAACCAAGAAATTGTTGGGAGCGGCTACATATCTGACAGAGTCCTCAGAGCCGGGAGGTCTTGAGTCAGAGACTCAACCTCCCCCACAATCTCAAGGAATTAAGCTTGCATTGTGTTTGTGCAGCTTGCAGCTAAGTGTGACCCAGTGCATCTCGAAATACCTGAAATAACAGACTGGGTGTTCCTAGGGGGGCCTGGGTGTTCCTGTTATCCATAAGGCAAACTAATTCTATACAGCATTGTTGTAGCCCTGGGCATTATATCAAGAAGATCCTATTTTCTTATATCATTAAACTTTTGCTGTAAGGTATAAAAGGCATGTAATAAAGCATATCAGGGCTGATTCTGAAGACTCGGTCACAGGGGATCAGATGCTGACCAGCTAATAAATAGCTCTTATTTGGACTTTGATTCTCTAGTGGTCTTTCTTTGACTCTGTTGCTCCACAACAATCCATCCCTCAATCCGATACTTACTGCTAAGCAAGGCCATTCAAAGTTCAGGCTAGATCTGATTTGCTTAAAGAACAGCTCCATTGCTTTTACATAAAAGCTCTAATGTGCTCCAAAGTCTGATAGACTTACTGTACAATCAGTTTCTTTGTAAATTACTTCTCTATTTTCTAGGCCCCATTTTTCATTGAGGCAAAGATTAATAAAATCTACAGAAAGTATATATATATATCTCATATATTTGGTAAGAAAGAAACAGTCAGTGGAACTTTTGATACTAAATAGAAAGAAAATATTAGTTCCTGTGGAGAGCCTGGATCTTTGGTCCTGTGTCCAGCCTCCAGAGGGCAGTGTTGCATAAGTTAGAGATCCCTGTTTCCCAGAAGATCAGCACCATCCCCTCAGCTCCTCCTTTCTGCAGCTAGCCTATTGAAGTACCCTCCCTGAGTTCTTTGAAGACAGAGACAAGTGAGAAAAGTCAGAGATCAGAAAGCACCCAAGATTATCTAGCAGTTTTTGTATTTTCACCTACACAAAGGACTTATCTAGCCTAACCTTACTTATACCTACTGTTACCGAGAGCTGGGTTCCACAGCTGTTTTCCTGCTTGCTGAAGGGAGATCTTCCACAGAGAAGTCAGCAGCATTTCCATTGCTCAGAAATGCTCCTGTTGTGTATTCCAGTACTGGGGATACTTTTGACCCACAGTGAGTAATAATCTATTATGGTACCTAGTTCCACATAACTGTTTTCCTCTTTAAATTTTAGAAGAAGTACATTTCATAGTGAAATCTGCTCCGCTTTCACTGATATAACATTAATTTTAATTTTGCAGAAGATTCCAAAGCCCAGTCAGTGACCCAGCCTGACAGTCATCTCAGTGTCTCTGCAGGAGCCTCACTGGAGCTGAGGTGCAACTATGTCTATGGAGCAACTCCTATTCTCTACTGGTTCATCCAAGACCACAGCCAAGGCCTCCAGCTTTTACTCAAGTACTTCTTAGGGAAAACCTTGGTTAAAGGCATCAAATATTTCGAAGCTGAATTGAGGAGAAACAAGTCATCCTTTAACCTGAGGAAACACTATGCTCACTGGAGTGACTCAGCTGAGTACTTCTGTGCTGTGAGTGCCACAGTGCTGAGGACAGCGTGAGGAGCTGAACACAAACTCTGTGAGACACTAGGGAAGATAACTGCATTTGATAGATTTTGGATTTGGACATAGTAGAAGCCATGGTGTTCTCATTACCCATTGTAGAGGTGCTCAGGGACTTGCTGAGCCAGTGTGGGGTGGATACACTTTAGTGATTGGATATAAGAGTTGGGACTTGGCATAGGAGAGTTTTATTTTTTATTCATTGTTTTATCTTTTTGTTGTTATTGTTGTTAATACTCATTCAATTTTCCCATTGATTTTTAGATAGAGTGGAAGGGAGGTAGGAAAAGAGAGAGAGAGACACTGATCGGTTGATTCCCACATGACACCTGACCACAACCAAGACTGGAAATTGAACCTGCACCCTAGGCATGTGTCCTTGACAGGGAATCAAACCTTCAATTCTTCAATCCATGGGCTGATGCTCTGACTGCTGAGCCAAGCTGGCCAGGCTCATCATTTTGTCCTTCAATAATTTAAAACAAAAGTGAACCCCTTTGGAGTAAGTTCTTTCTTACAAACTTACTACCTTCCCAACTTGGTAATTTTAAGATAGTTTTTCTGGAATCTTTCTTCCTGGCTCCATTCTATGCTGGTTATTTTCCTTCATTTTTAGGTGCCACATCTAGGAAGGAAGAAATGATTTGGATGCTGAATAGCTTAGAATATAGCCTGCTTATGCAGATTTTAGTAATTTAGAAATGTTGCAGAAAGAAGAGTTAATAACTAAAAAGTTTTAGTATTTCTTCAAGGACTATTAAGAAGGGAAGAGATGCAGCATCTAGATGTTAAATTCTATTTGTTTTAAAGTAGAGCTTGTTTAATTTTTTCCAATTAGAACAATAGATTTCTATGTTTTGGTATCTAAAATTTTGCAAACTCATACCACGAATCTTCAAAATTGGTGGGATAGTAATTTTTGCCAATTTCTCACAAATGCCATCATTGTTTTCTTTTGTACTTTTATTATATTTTTATATAATTTTACTGTTGGAATATCAGAAGTCATTTATCATTTGTTTGGCATTGCAATTATAAGGTATAAAGTCTAGCAAAGTCTGGCCCTTAAAATATACTAATTTATATTTCAGTGGGAATTAAAAGGTCAAGGGCATGTGATCAATGCATGACTCCCTTGGCTAGAATGAAAAAAAATCTGTGACAAGAATTTGTATTGTTAAATACCTAAAGTATTAGAAGTTAATAATTTCAAAGAAGAGTAAAAGGAAGTGGAGGAAGGTTGGGCTTTTTAGTTGTGTACTTCCGATGCTGCAACGGATATGAGATTAAGATTATAAAAATTCACAAATATAAAGCATAATAATAGTTGATTGTGTTCAGTGATTTGCCTCAGCCAATGGGGACATCAGTGGGAATCAGCACTACTTTTCAAGTCATACTGTGAAGGGTAATTGTGTCATATGTATTTGAAAGCTTTTTGAAAATGAGGTACGAGATAAAATTACTCATAAGAAATGTATGCTTGTTTAATCTGTTTTGTTTTGAGAGGCTAAATATCTTTATGAAACTTATGATCATCAACTGAATTCCATAACCCAAAATGACCACAAGTGAGTACTTTTTCAGTATGTATCAGAAGAAGAAACACCAATTTCTTTCTTTTCCTTATTATTTTTTCATTTTTGAATAATTTTTATTTTTCAATTAGAGTTGACATACAATATTATATTAATTTCAGGTATACACCCCAGAGATTAGACATTATTTAACTTACTAATTGATCATGCTGATAAATCTCACACCAATCTGATAGCATACGTAGTTATTAGAATATTATTGACTATATTCCTTATGCTATACTTTACATTCCCATGACTAATCTGTAACAACCAATTTGTACTTCTTCATCCCCTCATCTTTTTCAACCATCCCTCTAACCACCCTCCTCTTTGACAGCCATCAAAATGTTCTCTGTATCTGTGAGTCTGTTTCTGTTCTACTTGTTTATTTATTTTGTTTTTTTAGATTCAGTTGTTGATAGATATGTATTTATTGACATTTTATTATTTGTGTTTTTTATATTTTTCTTTCTAACTAAGACTCTTTAACATTTCATGTAATACTGGTTTGGTAATGATGAACTTTGTTAGCTTTTTCTTGTCTAGAAACCTCTTTATATGTCCTTCAGTTCTAAATTATAGCTTTTCTGGATAATCTTGGTTGTAGGTCATTGCTTTTCATCACTTTGAATATCTCTTGCCACCCCCTTCTGACCTGCAAAGTTTCTGTTAAGAAATCAACTGACAGTTTTAGGGGAGCTTCCTTGTAGGAATCTAGCTGTTTTTCTCTTGCTGCTTTTAAGATTTTCTCTTTGTCCTCAACCTTTTGCATTTTAATTATGATATGTCTTGTTGTGTGCCTGTTTGGGTTCATATTGTTTGTAACTCTCTGTGCTTGTATGTCTATGGACCTGTATGTCTATTTCCTTCAGGAATTTATTTTTTGAAATAAATTTTCAGTTTTTTGCTCTCTCTCTTTTTCTCCCAGCACCCCCATGATGCAAATGTTTGTATGCTTAAAGTTGTCCAGAGGCTTTTTACATTATCCTCATTGTTTTGAGATGATATTTTTCTTTTTGCTCTTCTGATTGGGTGTTTTTTTGCTCCCTTATATTCAGAATTGCTGATTTGATTCTTGACTTAATCTACTCTACTGTTGATTCCCTGTAAATTATTCTTCACCTGAGTTAGTGTATTATTCATTTCTGACTGGTCCTTTTTTATGCTGTTGATGTTCTCACTAAGTTAATTGAGCATCTTCATAAGCGTTTTGAACTCTGTATCTAGTAGATTGCATATCTTCATTTCATTTAGTTCTTTTTCTGGAGTTTTGTTTTGTTCTGTTCTTTTATTTGGGACAAGTTCATTTGCCTTCTCATTTGGCAATCTCCCTGTATTTGTTTCTATGTATTAGGTAGAACTGCCACATCTCCCAGGCTTGCTGGAATGGGGTAATGCAGTAGGTGTTCTGTAGGGTCCAGTGACACAGCCTCCTTAATCACCCAAGTTGAGCACTTGAGGTGTGCCCCCTGTCTGGGCTGTGTACACCCTCCTCTTGTTGTTAAGCCTTGATTGCTGTTGGCATGTCAATGGGAGGGATTTATACCCAGGCTGATCAGCTAGCTGCAAGTATTAGCTGTGATCACCAACCACTGACCTATGATCACCCCACATAACAAGATTTACTTCACCAGGATTCTCATGCCCAAAGAGTCCACTCCTTGAGTATATCACTTTGTGGAGGTGGTTGGGTGGTGATGCTTTGATGTGGTGTGAAGCTGTCCACTGAGCATACTGGCTCTGGGGCCTCCCAGGAGATGCTGACCAAGGTCAGCTGCTGCCTGTGTTTTGCCTAGGGCCAGCCAGCAAGAGCTACAAAGCCATATGCAAATGGTTGATACTTGTGCTGGACTTGGAGGTGCCCATGCAAGGCCATACTACAAACCAATGCCAGTTGCTGCTAGTGCAGGGCCTGGGACAGCTTAGTGAGATGGACAGGAAAAATGAGGCATAATGCTGCATTTTTGCTCTTTTTTTTTTTTTTTTTTTAGAAAAACATGAAGCATAAACTGTCATTGGTTATGGGAAAGCCACCAAGAACAGCTTGAGTGGGCCTGAAAGTCTGGTGCAGTGGGGCCTCAGGAAGTTACCAGTGTGAGCCAGGTTGATGGAGACATAGATATGGCTCTGTGGGGGGAGGGCTCATCAAAGAAACAGTGGCCTTGCCAGCACTCTGTCTGGGAAAACGCTATTCCCCCAGGCTCTCTCCCTCATGCCCGGACAATTTGGTTTCTCCCTGTATGCCTCTGGAATCTTTTAAGCTGCTGTCCCCATGCTAGAGCTCAGAGGGAGTGAGTCTGAGTAAGTCAGTGCATAGGTCCTATAAGAGGAGCAGCATGAGACTTTAAAAGCCCTTCATCTCGCTCTGCCTCAATCCGGCTGTTTTTTACAGCCAGAAGTTACGGAGACTTCTCTTCCTGGCACTGGACCCCTGGGCTGGTGGGTTTGGTGCATGGTTGGGACCCCTCATTCCTCCTGCAGTGAGATATCCCTTGCAATGTTTATCTGCCACAGGTGAGTATGGGATTGTTCCTTCCGGTCTCCGCCCCTCTTACCAGTCCTGATGTAGCACATTCTTTAATTCTCCAGTTGTAGCACTTCCATTCAGGCATATTTCAGGCAGTTCTGAGTGATGGTTATTCTGTAGTTTGGTTGTAGTTTTGATGTGGTTGTAGGAAAAGATGAGTACTAGGTTTACTTATACTGACATTTTGACCAAAAGTTTGCCAATTTCTTTCAGTTCCAAACTGTAACTGACTACAGAAGACATGCAACTTTTAGCACCAAGGACCTCAAGTACCTGGGAAAATATTTTCCATGCTTGATACCAGCAACCCTGCATGAGATTATCAAAGTTTGTATTATTTACATGATTATTTTATCATTGTGAAAAACTTCACACAATACATAAATATATTAAGGAAAAAAATAAAACCCCAATTATTTTAGCATAATTATTTTTGCTATATGAAGAATTGTAACATATTTAAAAATATTATATTATCTATATCTTTATGTATTAATGTAGTTATACTCACAGATAAATTATTATTTTTTTAGTTTTAAGTAACAGCTTTATTAAAATATAATTGACATACTATAGAATTTGCCTATTGAAATTATGCAATCCAATGAATATACTGTATTCTTAGAATTGTGCAATCACCACTACTACAATCAATTTTAGAATATATATATTTTTTTTATCCTCACTCGAGGATATGTTTATTGATTTTTTAAATTTATTTTTACAACAACTATGAGGTATCACCTCACACTTGTCAGAATGGCCGCCATCAACAAATCATTAAACAACAAGTGTTGGCGAGGGTGTGGAGAAAAGGGGACTCCAGCACACTGCTGGTGGGAATGCAGACTGGTGCAGCCACTGTGGAAAACACTATGGTGTTACCTCAAAAAATTAAAAATTGAACTGCCATTTGATCTAGTGATCCCAATTCTAGGAATGTACCCTAAGAAGCCTGAAACACCAATCAGAAAGAATATATGTACCCCTATGTTCATAGCAGCACTATTTATAATAGCTAAGATCTGGATACAACTCAAGTGTCCATCAGTAAATGAGTAGATTAAAAAGCTATGGTACATGTACACAATGGAATACTATGCAGCTATAAGAAAGAAAGATCTCTTATCCTTTGAGATGGCATGGAAGGACCTGGAGAGTATTATGCTAAGCGAAACAAGCCAAGCAGAGAATGACAAATATCACATGATCTCACTTATTTGTAAAATATAATGAACTAAACAAACCGCTGAACAAAATTAACCAAGAGACATGGAGGTGGGGTACAGACTGACAAGCCTCAGAGGAGGAGGGTTATGGGGGAAGAGATAAACCACAGCACTTACATGCATGTATGCATGACCAATGAACATAGACAACAAAGCTGGGGATGGGGCAAGGGGGAAGGGAACGAGGGTGTCAGTGGGGGAAAAATAAGAAACATCTATAACAAAAACAAATTAATAAAAATAAATTTTTTTTAACTTAACTTTATTGTTGAATGTATTATAGATGTCCCTTTTTTCCTCCCCCTTGACCTCCTCCTCCCCAATCCCGACTCCTCCTTCTTTCCCCAAACTATTGTCTGGGTCTATTGGTTATGTATATATGAATATAAGTTTTTTGATTTCTGTCTTTCCACCCTACCTCCCCCTTTCCCTTTGAAGTTCATCAATCTAACAAGCAATTGGTACTTTTTTTTTTTTTTTTTTAATCCTCACCTGAGGACATTTTTCCATTTCTTGTTCAGATAGAGTGAGGAGGGAGAGAGAGAGAGAGAAACATCAATGTGAAAGGGACACATTGAGTGGTTGCCACCTGCATGACCCAACCAGGGCCAGGGACAAACTGCAACCGAGGTACATGCCCTTACTGGGAACCGAACCCAGGTCTCTCTGGACTGCAGGCTGACGCTCTACCGCTGAGCCAAACCGGCCAGGGCAATTGGTACTTCTTAATCCCTTCATCTTTTTTACCCATTCCCCTCCCATCTGGCTACCAACAAAAAGTTCTCTGTATCTAGGAGTCTGTTTCTGTTCTGCTTGCTCATATTTTTTGTAGATTCAATTGTTAATAAATATGTATTCATGGCCATTTTAGTGTTCATAGTTTTTTATTTTCTTCTTCAAGAAAACCCGTCAACATTTCATATAATACTGGTTTGGTGGCGATGAACTCCTTCAGCTTTTTCTTGTCAGGGAAACTCTTTATATGGCAGTCAATTCTAAATGATAGCTTTGCAGAACAGAGTAATCTTGAATGTAGGTCTTTGCTTTTCATCAGTTTAAATAATTTCTCTGCACTCCCTACTAACCTGCAAAGTTCTTTTGAGAAATAGGCTGACGGCTTTATGGGAGCTCTGTTGTAGGTAACTAACTGCTTTTCTCTTATTGCTTGTAAGATTCTCTTTGTCTTTAACCTTTGCATTTTGATGATGATGTGTCTGGGTGTGGACCTCCTTGGGTTTTCTTGTTTGGAACGCTCTGTGCTTCCTGGACTTGTAAGTCTGTTTCCTTCACCAAGTTAGGAAAGTTTTTGTCATTATTGTTTCAAATAGGTTTTTAATTTTTTGCTATCTCTCTCTTCTCCTTCTGGCACTCTCATGCTGCAAAAATTGGCATGTTTGAAGTTGTCCCACAGGCTCCTTATACTATCTGGAGTTTTGTTCTGTTCTTTGATTTGGGGCATGTTTCTTTGTCTCCTCATTTTGGCTTCTTCCCTGTATTTGTTTCTATGTATTAGGCAGAGTTTCTATGTTGCCTAGGTCTCTTATAGGGTCCGGTGGCACAGCCTCCCTGATCACCCAGCTGGGACCTCAAGGTGCACCTCTCATGTGGACTTTACACCCTTTTGCTGTAATTGAGTCTTGATTGCTGTTGGCATGTCAGTGGGAAGGTTTACTTAGGCTGGTCAATTACAAGGACTGGCTGTGACCACTATCCACTAATTTCTGACTACCTTGGATGATCAGCTGTGCAGGGGCCTACCACACATAGCAAGACTTACTTCAGCAGGGCTCTGGTACCCACTGAGTTCACTCCTTGAATGTGTCACTT
Organism: Molossus alvarezi; assembly: GCA_037176705.1. Taxonomy (NCBI): domain Eukaryota; kingdom Metazoa; phylum Chordata; class Mammalia; order Chiroptera; family Molossidae; genus Molossus; species Molossus alvarezi. The sequence goes on from CM073885.1 coordinate 123,524,135, forward strand.
GTGGAGGTGGTTGGGTAGTGCTGCTTTGCCATGGCCTGAAGCTGTCCACTGGGTGTCCTGGCTCTGGGACAAGGTCAGCCACTGCCTGGGTTCTGTTCAGGGCCACCAGGTTTAAGCTACAAAGTGATCTGCTAATGGCTGCTTCTAGTGCTGGGCCTGGGGCCACTTAGCAATAGGTATGCAGCTTGCTGTGAACAGATGCTGCTTGTTTGAATTTAGGAATTCTGAAGCAGGAGCTAAAACAGGACAATCCTATGGTAAACTACTGGAAACAGCTTGGGTAGGCCAGAAAGTTGGGTGGGGCAGAGCCTTAGGGAATCGCCAGGGCCTGGCAAACAGTATGAGCCAGGTTGCTGCAATCCTAGATATGGTGGCCATCTGCCTGCCCTGTAGGGGAAGGGCTCACCAAAGGAACAACAGCCTCTGCCAGCACTGTCCCCGAGAAAGCTGCCTCTCCAGTCCTTATCCAGATGCCAAACAACTCAGTTCTTCCCTGTTTGCCCCTGTGCCTTTCAAGTTGCTTCGTTCTGGACCCAAGAAGGAAAAGTTTGAGTAAGTCTGTGTTCAGGTCCTTTAAGAGGAACTGCCTGGGGCTCCAGGAGGTTCGGCCTCCCTCAGCCTCTGTTCCTGGTGGTTTTCACAGCCAGAAGTTATGAGGATGTCCCTTCCTGGCACTGGAACCCTGAGCTGGGTGCCAAGTTGGGGATGGGTACCCCTCACTCCTCAGGGAGGACCTTCCTAGCCAAGGTATCCTCCTGATTTTTATCTGCCATACATGGGTGTGGGACCAGCCTGTCCTCACCTCCGCCCCTCCTACCAGTCTCAGTGTGGCTTTAATTTCGTAGTTGTAGAACTTCCACTCAGCTGGATTTCAAGTGGTTCTGAAGGATGGTTGTTCTGTAGTTTAGTTGTAAATTTGATGTAGTTCTGGGAGGAGGTGATACCGCATTCACCTATGCCACCATCTTGACCAGAAGTCCTAAATTTTTAAGTATTTAGAAATAAATAAAACATTTCAATTTTTCTTTTTGGTCTCTCTCTTTCTCAAGACAAACTTACAAAAACTTGGTTTCTTAAATTCATGTTTTTATATTGCTGATGTGTTTATCACCAAGCAATGTGATATATTTTTAAAACTGAAATGAATACTATCCCACTGTATGTGTAATTATAAAACGTGCTCTTTTTATTTAAATATTTTTGAGAAATAGAATCATTTATGCATATGAATATATTTCATTACTTTAACTGCTATGTAGTATTGCATCTTGAAATATATAGGTCTCTTTTTGATGGACATTTGTATGATACAACATCATCAGTAATGGTCTTAAGCTCAACTGAACGTTATTTACAGAAAGTAATAGGATACATGTTTTGGCATCCCTCAGGTCAAGAGTGTTTTGTTGTTGTTGTTGTTGTTGTTGTTGTTAATCCTCACCTGAGGATATTTTCCATTTTTAGATTGAGAGGAAGGGAGGGAGGGAGAGAGAGAAAAAAAGATGTGAGAGAGATACATCTATTGGTTGCCTCCCGTATGACTCTGACCAGGGCCAGGGATTGAACCTGCAGCCCAGGTATGTGCTCTTGATCTAGAATCTAACCTATAACCCTTTGGTCCATGGGCTGAGGCTCTAACTGCTGAGCATACCAGCCAGGGCCAGGGCAGGAGTGTTTTTAAGGGGAATCCCCTTAGTTATCTACATAGGAAGTCAAGGACCATTCTTTTTGTAGTTCCCCTCCCCTTCTCCCACATCCAGTGCTCAGGTGTGAGGATGACAAAACAAGCCAGGTGCAGACAATCCCCTTAGGCAGTGCAGAGACCCCATCCCTCCCTTTTGTAATTCCCTTATATCCACCAAATGCCTAAACTACAGGAGAATTAGAAAGCCCCCAAATACCTGGAGGCTTTTCATGTATAAAAGGCAATTAGAACTTGGGTGCTAGGTTCAGTCTTTGGAGGTGATTCCACTGGGCCATCACTGGTGTGCATTAAACAGTCATTTTTCTAATCCTCCAAGTGTGTGCAGTCTCTCTTTTCACAAACTGAATTTCTGCCACAACAAGGAAAGAAGACCAAACAGGCCATTCAAACTTAAAAGCCCTTTGTCCCAAAAGCTAATGATATCTCCTGCAACAATTACAAAATCAATGTCTCAGAACTATGTCTTTCTCCCAAGTAGTCACAATACATTTACAGTCAAGATACAATTTACCAATAAAAGATCATTTGACCATAGTAATTTTATCTGTAATATATCTGATATTCCACATTTATCAGATTTCCAGAGGAGCAAAGGTAGAAAGTCAACCTGATTTTTTTCATGTAGGAGAAAGCATCTTTTAAATCCTGTACTCAGGGATGTTTTGAGATTTTTATTATTATAAAAATTCTACAAGGTATATTATTATAAATGTTTCCTTCAATATAGGTGCAGACTATTCTATGTTGTGCACACAGTAGTAGCATTGCTGGGTTATATGATTTACATTAAAAAAACATACGTGCTATTGCTCAACTGCTTTTCAGAACATTCTTACTAGTTTTTACATCCTCCGCAACATAAAAGAACTCCAATTTCCTCACATCTACGTATTTGATATTCCATGTATCACATCCCCTCTTCCCTACCTGTGTTCCTTGCATTTCCCAAATAAACTACTAGCACAAAAATCCCATTTTCAAGGTAGGCTCCGCTGAAACTCAATCTAAGAGTTTTGGTTTAGAAGTGGTCCTAACAAGCAAATAGAATGAGATTCTGGAATTAAACTATTCGTGGTCAGATTGCAACAACAATTTGAGTATTAGAGGTAAATAGGATGGTGATAAGTACTGACAGATTGCATCAACACAATGGCTTGTGGTAAATCAAGATGTGATTCAGATATAAGGTGTTATAGCAGATTATGTGATAACTGGTTAAGAGTTATTGTATTAATGGTAATTTTATGTCCTGTGGAGTTTTTTAGGTGTTGTGAGTGTCCCCCAAGGAACAGCAAGAACAAGATGTAACCCACCTACAGCACTGTGCTTATCTTTCACCATCTTTAAACCACAATGATCTTAAGAAGATAATGGCTGGTGGGAATGCAGACTGGTGTAGCCACGATGAAAAACAATATGGTGTTAGCTCAAAAAATTAAAAATAGAACTTCCATTTGACCCAGTGATCCCACTTCTAGGAATATACCCTAAGAAGACTGAAACACCAATGAAAAAGAATATATGTACCCCCATGTTCATAGCAGCACTATTTCCAATAACTGAGATCTGGAAACAGCCCAAGTGTCCACCAGCAGAAAAATGGATAAAAAAGCAGTGGTACATATATAAAATGGAGTACTATGCAGCTCTAAGAAAGATTGCTTATCCTTTGAGAGGACATGGAGGGACCTGAAAAGTATTATCATCGGTAAAACAAGCCAAGCAGAAAAAGACAAATACCACATGATCTCACTTATTTGTGGAATATAATGAACATAACAGTCAGAGGAATAGGGTATACCCAGAAACATGGAAGTAGGGTACAGACTGACAACCCTCAGAAGAGGGGGTGGTGAAAGGAGGGAAGAGATAAACGACAGAACTTATATGCATGTATGCATAACCAATGGACATGGACAACAAAGCTGGAGATGGGGAGGAGGGTGTCAATGAGGTAAAAAAAAAAAAAAAAGAAACATCTGTAACAAAAATAAAATTAAAAATAAAGTAAAATTTAAAAAAAAAGAAAAAGAGAACATAATGGCTGTTGCTTTCTGTCTGCGTTCAAAATCTTGTGAAAATTCACTTTTGTCTTCAGAACCACAAAGAGAAAGGGATTTATAGTTTCCTGTGCAGCCAAATTAACAATAGAATAATCCAGTATAGAGGAATGAGAGCCACTATGAACAAAAAGAGAATCTTGACCTCCTGCATATCATACTCTTTTAATACATATATTCCTAAAATTTTCTTTTTATTACATTCAGTGGGCATTACTGAAAAGTCCTTACAAATATTTAAGCAGATGGAATGATTACAGCATCACCTTTAGGCCATGGAGGACTGTTATTACAAAAGGAGACTTTAGATGAGAAAAGTGGGATAGGATCAGAAAGCATTGAATTTATCATTTTAAAAAATATATTAACTGTGTAGTCTTGACCAGTGTGGCTTTGTTGGTTGGAGTGCCATCCCATGCACTGAAAGATCATGGGTTCATCCCAGTCAGGGCACATACCTGGGTTGTGGGTTTGATCCCTGGGGCACATGAGGGAGGCAACTGATTGAAGTTTGCTCTCAAATAGCCACGGATCAATGTTTGCTCTGACATCGATGTTCCTCTCTCTGTATTTCCTTCTTTCTCTTTAAAATAAAATTTTAAAAAGTATTAGTTGTGCCCTGCCAGTGTGGCTCCATGGTTGAGTGTTGACCCATGCACCAAGACGTCACCAGATTGATTCCCGGTCAGGGCACATGCCTAGGTTGTGGGCCTGATCCCCAGTGGGGAGTATGTAAGAGGCAGCCAATCGATGTTCATTCTCATCTATGTTTCTGTCTCTCTCTCTCCCCCTCCCTTTCTCTCTCTCTAAAAATCAGTAAAAAGAGAAAAACACAATTAAAACATTGTGAAATAGTAGTTACAAACACATTATTATGGCCTCACTCTTCATCTCAGTGGCAAAGAAAATTTATTGTGTCATTTATTTCACAAACATTCAAAAGCATTTGTTGAGCAATTTACTTACAGCTCATAGTGCAGTATTAATTTAATATAGGCATATAACTTTCAAATATTAACCCCTTGTTGTTTGCAAATCTCCCATCCAGCTGGTTATCTTTTTGTTTTGCTGTCGGTTTCCTTAGCTGTTCAGAAACTTTTTAGTTTGATATAGTCCCATTCATTTACTTTTGCCTTTATTTACTTTGCCTTTGGGATTAAATTCATAAAATATTATCTACAACCAAAGCCCATAAGTTTAGTAGCTATGTTTTCTTCTATGTGATTTATTATTTAAGGTGTTAATTTTTATTTAGGTCTTTCATTCATTTTGAATTAATTTTTGTACATGGGGACAAACTGTAACCTAGTTTCATTCTTTCGAATGTGGGCTTCCAGTTTTTCCAGCATCATTTATTGAAGAGGTTTTATTTTCTCCATTGTGTGCTTTTGGTGCCTTTGTCAAAAATTATTGGCCCCAGGGATTCCAACATGGCAGCGGAGTAAATGGAAGCTACAAAGACCATCTCCTAAAACCAAACTGGAATTACAACTAAAATAATGACAAATCATTGGGGAAAAGCAACAGAGAAGCCGCTTGCGAGGACCATATAACCAGGGACACTGAATCGATCCTGGTAGGATTGCCCAAGTGTGAGAAGGGGGCTGTGATCCCAGAGACAGCAGCAGGCTTAGCTGTGAGTAGCATCCTTGGGGTTAAACTCCAAAGCTAGCTCCACAGCACAAAGAACCAGGACAGACATTAAAATAGCCACAGCCACTTACCTTGTGCTCCTGCAGAGGGAAGATGAACAGGACTGGAACTGTGTGGGGACACTCAGGATTTGGAGGGCGCTCAGAGCTTTTGCTGAGTTACAGCCTGCAGGACGGTGGCCATCGTACTTTTTTTCAGGGATATGGGGAGAGGTGGCAGCCCCTCCCTTGAAGATTCAGCCCCACCCAGGTGGGACATTAAAATGCAAATAGAGAGTCATTAACAACCAGAATCTGCCTGACCCTCAGGAAATCCTCTTATGCTGAATGCCTGAGGGAGTTTTTCATTCAATTGAGAACTCAAGGCTCTTCAAGTAACTGCAACTAATAGCTTCCAGGATAAAAGCTAGAGGATAACTAAACCTTTCCTGTGCTTGCAACTCAGCCCAGGAAAGTAAGACTAAACAGTGGTATTTAACATGTTTCTTCCCATGCTCATCTACACCCAGTAGAGGGATCCACAAACAGCAGAACACCAACACTCATAAGAAAAATTTGGCAGGCTCCAAAACCCAACGAGATAGCCAAAATAATGAAACAGTGAAACAAATCTAAAATAAAGAACAACAGACCTCTACCGAACATAAGTAAAATGCAGTTAAGCAAGTTAACAGAGCTAGAATTCAAAGCCATGATCTCGGGGGAGATCAACAACATGTGTAAGGACATCAGCACCATGAGTAAAGACATTGAAATGTTGAATATCACCAGTTGGAAATTAAAAACCACCAAGAAGAAATGAAGAATGACATAGCGAAATAAAGAACACATTGGAAACTCTAAACAGCAGAGTAGTGGAAACTGAGGACTGGATCAGTGAATTAGAAGACAGGGTAGAAATAATCAACCAATCAGAAAACCAAAAGAAAAAAACAATTAAAAATCAGGAAGACAGCTTAAGAGAACTGTGGAACAACTGGAAATGTAATAATATTAACATCAGAGGAGTCCCTGAAGAAGAAGAAAATGAGCAAGGGTAAGGAAATATATTTGAAGAAATAGTGACAGAAAACTTCCCTAATTTGGTGAAGGAAGAAGGCATTCAAGTTCAAGAAGCACAGAGACCCTAAGTAAGAACAAGCCAAATAAGTCCACACCAAGACACATAGTAATTAAAATGCAAAAATTACCGACAAAGAGAGAATCCTAAAGGCAGCAAGAGATATGCAACAGGTTACCTACAAAGGAACCCCCATAAGGCTCTCAGCTGACTTCTCAACAGAAACACTACAGACCAGAAGGGAAGGGCATGAAGTAATCAAGGTCATGAAAAACATAGATCTGAATCCAAGACTACTCTATCCATCAAGGATATCATTCAAAATAGAAGGTCAAATAATGAGCTTTCCAGACAAAAAGAGGCTAAGGAAATACATTGTTACCAAACCAACACTGCAAGAAATGTTAAAAGAACTGCTGTAATTAGTAGAAGAAATAGGAAAAAAATATAACCAAACTAAACAAAAATGGTAATAAATAAGTACATATCAATCATCACCTTAAGTGTAAATGGACTGAATGATTTGATGAAAAGAAACAAGTAGCTGATTGGATAAGAAACCTTGACTCATATATATGTTGTTTGCAAGGGACTCACCTCACAACAAAAGACTCACATAGGTTGAAAGTGAAGGGATGGATAAAAATCTTTCAAGCAAAAAAAAAAAAGAAAGAAAAAGTTGGGGTAGCAATACTCATATCTGATAAAATAGATTTTAAAATGAAGGCCATAACTAGAGACAAAGAAGGCCAGTATATAATATTGAAAGTATCTATCCAACAGGAAGATATAACCTTGGTAAACATATATGCACCTATTATAGGAGCACCCAAATATATTAAAAATCATTTGGATGGTTTCAAAGAAGAAATGACAGCAATACAATTATAAAAGGGGACTTCAACTCCACGCTAACATCACTGGATAGATCCTCTAGGCAAAAAATTTGCAAGAAAACAGAGACTCTAAATGAAGCACTAGACCAAATGGATATCATAAATATCTACAGAGAATTATACCCCAAAACTACAGAATTCATATTCTTCTCAAGTGCACATGGTACATTCTCAAAGATAGACCACATGTTAGGACACAAACTAAGCCTCTACAAGTTCAAGAAGATTGAAATCATTTCAAGCATTTTCTCAGATGACAATGACATGAAAGTAGAAATCAATTGCAACAAGAATATGCAAAGATATTTGAACACATGGAGGCTAAATAGCATGTTATTAACAATAAATGGGTCACTGAGGAGATCAAAGAAGAAATTAAACACTTTCTGAAAACCAATGAAAATGAACACACAACAACACAAAATCTATGGGATGCAGCAAAACAGTTCTGAGAGGGAAATTCATAGCACTACAGGCCTACCTCAAGAAACAAGAAAAATCTCTAATAGACTATCTAACCTCACAACTTAAAGAACTAGAAAGCAAACTAAAAGGAAACCCCAGAACAAGTAGGAGAAAGGAAATCGTAAAGATCAAAGCAGAAATAAATGACACAGAGTCCAAAAAACAATTCAAAGCACCAATGAAACAAAGACCTGGTTTTTTGAAAATATAAACAAGAGTGATGGATTCTTAGCTAGACTCACCAAGAAACAAAGAGAGAGAACCCAAATAAACAAAATTAGAAATGAAAGAGGAGAACTAACAACTGACACCACATAAATACAAAAGATCATTAACAACTACTATGAACAATTATATGGAAACAAATTCAACAATCTAAGCAAAATGGACAAATTTCTAGAAACACATAGTTTTCCAAAACTGGACCGGGAAGAGATAGAAAACTTGAACAGAACAATAACAACTAAGAAATTGAAGATGTAATCAAGACCCTCCCAGCAAAGAAAACCCCAGGCCCTGATGGCTTCACAGGGAAGTTTTACCAAACATTCAAAGAAGATCTAAGACCCATTCTTTTCAAACTATTTCAAAAAACTCAAGAAGGAAGACTTCCAAACTCTTTTGATGAGGCTATCATAATTCTAAGTCCTATACCAAAAAGACACTGCAAAGAAAGAAAACTACAGGCCAATATCCCTGATGAACATAGATGCCAAAATCCTGAACAAAATACTATCAAATAGGATTGAGCAATACATCAAGAAAATTATTCACCATGACCAAGTGGGATTCATCCCAGAGATGCAAGGCTGGTACAATATTTGCAAATCAATAAATGTGATACACCACATAAACAAAATAAAGAATAAAAACCACATGATCATATCAATAGATGCTGAAAAAGCATTAGACAAAATCCATCACCCATTTCTGATAAAAATGCTTAGCAATATGGGAATAGAGGCATCATATCTTGACATAATAAAGGCCATATATAAAAGACCTACAGCCAACATCTTAATCAATGGGCAAAAACTAAAAGCATTTTCCTCAAGAACAGGAAGAAGACAAAGATGCCCACTTTTACCACTCTTATTTAACATACTACTGAAAATCTTAGCCACAGCAATCAGACAAATTGGTTATTACAGAATAGTTATCAGATGTAAAGTACAGTGGAGGGAATGCAGTCTAATAACTATGTATGGTGTTAGATGGGCGTGCCATCTATCGAGATGATCACTTAGAAAGTCATATAATGTTTAATCACTGGGGTGTAAAACTGGAACAAATATAATATTGTACATCAACTATAATAAAAATATGAATGATTTTAAAAAACACCTACTGCTGTAATTCCACAATGAAATTTACATAGTTATGAGCTTATGGTGTGGGTAACTTCCCTCAGATAAATGGAGTGCTGCTATAACACAAGGGGCAAGGTTGGCTTGCAAAAGTAAGTAAAGGATATCATAGATAATGAGACGGTCCACTATGTTTCTTTCTTCATTGACTTCAGGTAGAGAAGGTTAGAAGACTGGGCCAAAACGCAAACAAACAAACAAACAAACAAACAAAACAGGAAAGAAGGAGGAAGACTGCCTGCTCACAGGGATTTGCTGTGCGGTAGAAGGAATAAAGAAGAGACAGGTGATTATGAACCTAAACAATATCTAGTCCCAAATTTTCTACCCAAGTCTGAAGATTATTATTACTTACACCCTGTGGCAGGACCATGTCATTATTTTTTCTGAATTCGTGAGGATTGAATTTTCTAAGAGGCTCCCTGAAAAAGGCTTTCTTGTTCAAAAATACATATTAGTAAAGCTTGACTAATAAAAGGCATCTTTTCCCCTAAGATTGTCTTATGAACATTTACCCCTTTTGATTTATAAGTTGCAAAACAGCGAGAGTAATCATTAATTGTTTTAGCTACTGTGACATCAGTACTACTGCCAGAAGAGGATGACTTCAACATTCTGTGGAACCAAAGGCATTTTCCCTGCTGACTCCTGAGGTGCTTCACTGAGACCTCGACTGTCCTCTTCGTTCAAGGTCTTCAAGGTTACTGTGCACATTTGTATAACAGTGGCAATATCACACCTGAGATCTTTAACTTCTTAGATCTTAAATCTGGAGCTTACAATTTTATTAAGTGGAGAGATCTCTAAATGTTTACATTTAAGTTGATCACCAACAAACTCATATATATAAAGGAAGTTTCACCATGGGTATAAAATGGTTCGACACATCAGCAGACATGTGTCTACCAACCCTAGAAACTGAGATGGAGGCATATCCATATTATCTGATTTTTTGAACTGTACTGGTCAATTTGGTGGACATATGTAAAGAGCATACTTGAGGCAACATTTTCATTAAAAGTTTAGTATTAAAACAATTTTCCTGATACACCTAGGCCAATCAGATTATCTGAGAATCATTAAAGACTTAAAGGAGAAGAAAGTGATGCCAGATAATTTTATAGGGATTCAGCAACTTGAATTCAATGATTCTTCAATGCTAAGAGTGACCCATTTTTCACTTTTAAGTCAATATACATGTCCTGGAGAATACCCTTTTTTTCCTTGGATAGTTTTTATTAAATTTGTGTTTTTTTCAATTATGTCTTAACCATGTAATATTTTAAATAGCAGAAATGTCTCAACTAAAGACCATTTATATATTCATTCATTTATAAACTTAAGAAATATTTTTTGAGCACTTGCTGCTAAGTGTCCAATAATGATTATTTGTGGGAATAATCGTAAAAAATTTTTTCTCTGCCTTTCCAAATTATCTACTAATGATTAAACACTTGTTATTGATATAACTCTGATTTTATTTTTTAAATTGCTTATGTAATACTTCTGTGAACTACAAGTTGGCTAAAAATGGCTAAATAAGAATAAGCAAAATTGAATTCTTCTCAGAAATGTTATGATATGAAGGTTCCAAGTCAGGCAGTGTGCTGGGAAAAAAGATAGGTAATGAAAAGTACTAAGTATTCTTTCCATTTTAAAGGACCACCTGACAGTTAATAGGTGTCATTTAAAAAAATTCCAGAGGTGAAAGTATAAGACTGACTTTGGAGTGGAGAGGTTAATATGCCTACCAGGTTGGGAACTTGTCCACAAGGGGGTGTATTTTCCTAACGCATGTGCATTTCCTGCTTAAATTCTGAGCTTAAATCCTCTGACTCCGTCCTTAATCTTTCCTCACAGTCAGAAGTCAAAACCCCAGGACGCCAGAATGAACACTTTCCCAGGGTCAGTGATTGGGCTTTTGTTAGTGTTTGGTAAGTAATATGCCACACAGATGTTAGTCTTTTGTTCCATTATGTTGAATATGTTTAACTGCAATTTTCTTAAATAGTAAAGCCCCAGATCATAGCCAAAGTAACACTGTTGTTGTTATTATCATTATTATTATTATTATTATTATTTTTAGGAAGAAGCAGTGGAACCTCGGTGACCCAGATGGAAGGCCCAGTGACCCTCGCAGGAAGGGATTCCCTGACTCTGAACTGCTCCTATGAAACCACATGGTCTGCTGTTCTTTTCTGGTATGTTCAGTATCCTGGACAAGGTCCACAGTTTTTCCTGAAAGCCCTGAAGGTCAATGACAAGAAAAGCAACAAAGGTTTTGAAGCCACATTCCATGAACAGCCAAAATCTTTCCACCTGGAGAAAGCCTCAGTCCAGAAGTCAGATTCAGCTGTGTACTACTGTGCTCTGGGTGACAGAAACTGCAGGGGGAGCTGAGCACAAACTCTGAGCAGCAATGAGGAGCTTAGAACTGAGAGTCTGACCTTAGGATCCTCTCTGGTTTAGGAACCAGGATTTAGTCTCCTATTCTTGTCACCCACCACTCACCCAGGCACTGTTTTTGGTTTCTGGAAAATCATCCAGATCAACTCTAAGAACATAGGAGAAGTAAACATGCTTCATATGAGGTACCTTAATGGTGAGACTGAAAGTCACTTGCCATAGTTTCTTAATGGCAGTTGAAATTTATGATTTTTCACAGTACAAGGCTTGAATAAATAAAATGTTCTATGTGTCTATCTTTACATAAAATTGTAGCTCCTGACCTTGTTGCAGTCATCCAGGAAAATATTGTATTCAGAGACTTACCTAAAGCAAATGAGGTAGCAAATGCGTCCCTGACAAGCTGAGGCTAGAAGGGGTGATTTCTGTGTAAACTTCAGCCCAAGAAACAATCGTTGCTTAGAAGAAAGAAATACAAGGAAGGTGGGGGTGGAGAGAGTGTTATATTGTCCACTCATATGGAAAGAGAAGATGGGCCATTTCTTACAGTTTCTTTTTCTTTTTATATGTTTTTTATTGAGTATTTTAGAGAAGAAAAGGAAGGGAGAGGGAGATAGAAACATTGATGTGAGAAACATCAATTGGCTGCCTCTTGCATGCCTTCTACAGGAGCACTGACCAGGCATTGAATTGGAACCTCTCAGTCCACGGAACAATGTTCAATCCACTGAGCCACACCAGTCAGGGTCTTACAGTTTCTTTTTGGGAAAATTATATAGCAGACATAGGGTGATGTTTTCAGTGCACATGAAAACTGTTATATTCTGTGTATCTAGAATTGTGCCTGCATCACAGTCAAATCTTCACATAAATTAATAAATGAGTAGGAAAGCCCATTACTGCTACCACAAAAAGCTGCCATTTTTTTATTAAACAAATTTATTCAACAAAATATTATTTGTGCTAGAACATAAACTAAGGGACAGTACACAGAACAATCAAAATTTGCTGCCCTAAGAGCTCAATTCTTAATACAGGTGTTACTCCATGTTACCACTATTCTAGTCCTTAATGTTCATTACATCATTTAATTCTCTCAAAAATTATACATTACTAGTCACATTGTGAATCCGAGGATGGCAAGGCACTAAGAGTTCAAGTCCCTTGTTCATGATCAGATAGGTAGTTAGCAACAGAGTCAGGACTCAAATGCAGGTTGTCCACACATGTGTCTTAAGCATTAACCTAGAGCACTTATATAAATGTATATACAGATTCCATTGCCAGCAGTAAAGAGAATTCTGAACCAGAAGTTCATCATAAGTTTGAGTAACTGTAGATTTGACTCTAAGTTGGTCTTGTTGACTTTTCTCTTCACACAAACAGCTTGAGTCATTGAGTAGATATATATGTATACAGTAGAGAGGAAAGTCTAGTGTTTGATGAGCCCGGGAGTAAATGAGTCTGCCTTTCATGTGGCATCAGAGAATATAAGATAGAGAAGCTTTACTTGGAAGCATCAACCGGCTGCCCCCCGCATGACTCCAACCAGGGCCAGGGACTGAATTGCAACTGCCCTTGACTGGAATCAAACCCATATCACTTTGGCCCACTGGCTGATGCTCTTATAGCTGATCCAAACAGGCTAGGGATAATTATATGATTTTTATTAGAAAAATTTTACAATAAAGAATTTTATAAAGAATAAAGTAGAAATCCTGAGTTATTTTATCAGTTATTATAATACTTTTGACTTTTCATATGATTAACTAGTCTTACTACCTACCATACCATTCAGAAGCATCTGGCCTAACTGAAAGGTACAATAGCTTACTAAGGACTGAGGTATAGTGAAAGTTGGGAGGCACACCGTGCTAAAACAGGGCTTCATTGAACCAAATTCAGCAAGTGTTTTGAATCAGAGACCTTTATATGTTACTGTGTCCTACAAAGACACCATACCTGGGTCTGGGAATCACAAGGTGAACATGGGATTGGCTCCTCTTACTGTTATGCTTAATAATCCACTAACAGACTTTTCTTCTCACCCTGGAAACTTCATGTTGCTTGATTTTTAGGTTTTAGTCTCTAAGGAAAGAATTCTTCTACCAAGGTAAAAAATAGATCCACTCAATGGATGATGAGACTACCTCCTGGATGTTTTGGGCTCCTTAGCCACTGAACCAACATGGAAGAAAAACATCTATTGGCTGAAGTGATTGATCCTAATTAACAAGAAGAAATTGGGTTCCTTCTACACAATGGAAGCAAAGAATGCTATGTTTGGAGCCTCTTAGTAGTTTCATGGCCAGTGGCAAAGCTAATGGAAAACTGCAGCAACCAAAACAACAGGACAAGTGAGGATGTAGATCTTTCTGTTATAAAGGTTTGGTTCACTCAGAGAGGCCAGAAACCCAAAGCAGCCAAGGTTTTGGCCAAGGGCAGTGGAAATACCAAGTAGGAATGGATGAAGGAGGTCATAGACATCATTTACAGCCTCGTGACCCATTACTAAAACAAAACCTGTAGTACTTCAGCATAGTTTCTATTTACTGGTTATATATGCATGTGTTTATTTGTATATGCTAAATATTGTCTCACCTTCCCAATTTTAGTTCATGTACAATTGTTTGAAAATTAAATTTACAATGTAGTCTATAGGTTAATACAATTTTTAGAGGGACTTTGACTTGATTTAAGAGTTAATATGAATGATGGCACAATTGCAACTGTGCATGTCTTCATTTAGGAAAAATGGTGAAAAGTTCTTCAGTCCTAAGAGGGGTAGCTGTATCTTAAAGGATGTTCTGTATCTGAAAATACAGAACAGTTTTATTGCTATATATGTTTCAAATGTGTGCAGAAGGTTGCATATAGAAGTTGAGTATTCAAAGGTGTGGATTGATTTCTTGTCCTTTAGCTCCAAATTATCTTTACTTGTTCTGTGACAATAGACAAGGGCTCTATAAATATTTTCCTGTGCCAGTTGACACAATGTTATACTTTGTCAGTAGAGAGTACTGGGATAAAGAGTTTTCCTTCCAGGTTTATATTTATTCTCTTGGCAGGATCCTGCAGCATAGGAGGCTCCTCCAGTGAGCAGTGCACATGCACAAGGTTCCTGCAGTGCAGTGGCCAGTAACACCCAGAGTGCAGCAGCTTCCCTGTGTCTCTCCATTTTTAGGTGGATTTGTAGAAGAGTGCCTCCAAGTGAGATTCTTACTTTTTTAAAAATATTTATGTTATTTCATTGATGAGAGAGAGAAAGAGAGAGAGAAGAGAGAGGGAGAGAGAAATGAACTTGTTGTTCCTCTTATTTATGCATTAATTGGTTAATATTTGTATGTGTCCCAACCAGGGACTGAACCACATCAGGACAATGCTCTAACCAGCTGAGCTACCCGGGGGAGATACTTACCTGTTAACATCTATTTCCAGCACCGTAGAGGATGATTATTTTGCTAGTTCTAGATGGTGGATTTCCAACAATTTCACTGGTACATCACCATAGTGACATCTCTGCCATGCAGAAGACACAGTTGTCTCAGTCCTGGAGTGTGGATGGGGACTTTTATTGTGCATTCCATCCCTGCTGTGAAAGTAGTGGCTACACCTTACACTTGCTATCTTATAGACGTCTCTTTTCTTCTTATTAGCCATTCCCCTGTAGTTCAGTACACTGTTATAGTTAATAATAATTCTTAATATTAACCTTCACCTATTCAAGTTACTGTGTTATTTCTCTCTCCAGATTGGACCAAATCTATTCCTTCACCGAGGAACACAGTCAGCAACAAAGCATTCCCCTACCTCCCCACTTCCAACTCTGCATGAGAAATTAATACAGATGTATTTATTAACATGTTTACTATGTAATTATAAACCTTTTTATGATGAAGAGTTTTACTAAGAGAAATTTGGAAATATTATATCAAGAAACATAAATTTGATATTTCATATTTAGTGCTTATTTGACAGACAAGTATATATTAACAGATATTATATCACAGAGGAAGTTGTAATCATTTAAAATTTTAAAAAATTTAAGTTTATTGAGCTGACATGATTAATAAAATAATATGTTTCAAGTGTACCTTTCTATAATATATCATCTGTATAATCCACATGTGAGCGAAATCATATAATTTATGTTTATTTTATGTCTGACTTATTTCATGTAAAGTGATACCCTCAAGGCCCAACAATGTTGTTGCAAATGGCAATATTTCATCTTTTTCATGGCTTAGTAATATTCCATTATATCTTACCTATGCTATCTATTTACTGGTCCTTGGACACTTAGGTTGTTACCATATCTTGGCTACTGTAAATAATGCTGCAATAAATGTAGTAATGCATACATATTTTCAAATTAGTGTTTTTGTATTTCTTGGATAAATACATAGATAAGGAATAGGTGGATAATATGGTTGTTCTATTCTTAATTTTTTCAGAAAATCTCCCTACTGTTGTTTTTCAATCTTCACCTGAGGATGTTTTTCTATTTATCTTCAGATAGCGTATGGTGAGGGACATGGATGTGAGAGAGACACATTTACTGGTTGCCTCTCGAATGACCCTGACCAGGGCTGGGGACAAAGTACATGCCCTTTTTCCAGAATCGAACCCATGACTCTTTGGTCCATGAGCCCACACTCTAACTGCTGAGCCAAAGCTGTCAGTGTACCTTACCGTTTTTGATAGTGGCAGCACCAACTTACAATTTTTGCACTTTAAATATGCTGTTTTACTATCTCCATGTTTTTAATGTCTTTGTGTTTTCACCAACACATGGTGATTGAACTAATGGCTCCTCCATGTAATATATATATATATTTTTACTGGTCTCTCTTTCTCTCTGTGTATGTGTGTGTGTGTGTGTGTGTATATATATATATATATATATATATATATATATATATATAATCTCAACATAATAAATGTTTAATCCTGTGAAGAATTTTGTGAGATTTTTGAGCCAAACTGTTGACAAATGTCAGGAAGCAAAACCTCAATGGATTGAGATAATGCTCTGAGGACTGGCAGTTTTGCACCTTAATTTACACACTACAATCAAAAGGAAAAATGTAACTGGGTTACATGAAATCTATGGGTGATAAATTAGGGAGGTAGGAGAAAGCAAAGGAGGGGGTTCTCTGGGATTGGATGAAAAGTAAAATGATAAACACATTCTTCTTTTATGTAGGTGAGTACAGGATAGTTAAAACAATGAGGGGATTTGTGGTTTCTGCCCTGGTGCATAGGTTGTGCCCTGAGGGTTCTGAAGAAAAAAGTTAGTTATCCCACATTCTAAAGGTATGTTATCTTAGATGCAAAAAGACTAGAGGCTCCATTAAGGTGAAAGTGGACCTTTGTCAGATGCTGGTCTAGGACATGCCTACCTGTCATAAACTGCTTTTAGTCAAAAAGTTTAAATTTCAGACCATCCTTTGTGGTTACTTTAGGTCTTTGAGTTTGCAAAGCTGTCAGGCAGGCCTTCCCTGAGCTTGTCAGGTTAGCTTGTGGTCCCTTTTCATATACATATACATATGCATAAGCATAAGCATAAGCATAAACAGAAATAATTGTTTTCCTCTAGCTAATAAATTTATATATATTATTTTACATATATTATATGTTAATATATAATCTTTGGCTGTGAGTTTTTTATTTATAATGTGGGTATAATTTTAAAAATTTTATCCTGTTTGGGGTTTGCTGAGATTTTTGAATTTGTAAATTTTTGTCTTTTATCATATTTGTCAAGGTTTTGGCCATTCTTATTTTAAGTACATTCTATGGTTTACTCTCTTTCTCCATTTTCTTTCTGGCATTTTAAGTATATATATTGTAGACTTTTTTATATATCCCCATAGGTCTCAATGGTTCTATCCATTTTTTGTTTGTATGGTTTTTGTTTTTGTTGTTGTTCTTAAGTTTTAATCAGAATTTCTTGACTTTGGCACTATGAACATTTTGGATCAAGTGATTTTTTATTGGAGGATGGCTGTTCTAAATTTGTAGGATTTTTAGAAGTGCTCAGGCCTCTATTCATTAAGTGTCAGTAGTACTCTACCCTCAATTCTTGGCAACCAAACTGTGTCCAGGTTTGTCAAAGGTCTCCTTTGGGGAGGCAAAGTCTCTCTTGGGTGGTAATCACTGACAGAGACAATTTATACTGATCTATTTTCAAGTTCACTTACTCTTTTCTTTGTCATCTTTATTTTGCTATTGAGCCCTTACTGTTAGACTTTATTTCATGTATTATGTTATTCATTCCTAAAATTTCCATTTGCTTTTCTTATTGACCTGAGCCCTGAGGCTAAGGCGACTAGATTCCATTCTTAGGTAGGTCTCTTGGCTAAGGCGACTAAATAACTCCATTTTTATCATCAATGGACCTTCCTCGATATTTTTCCAATAATAGGTTAATTACCCCTAGCAGTAAAGCTATGTTGCCTAAGAGTATAGTTGCCCCCCTTGTTAGGAGGCACTTGCAGTTAGAGTACCGGTATTTGCAGGCATTTGCAGGTACTCCTGAGCCTGGCGAACAGTGCTAATTTTGACTTCTGTAATTGCTGTCGCACCCACTATAGTACTGGTCTTCTGGGGAGGGGGCAAAGGAGGATGGGGCTTCTGCCTTTAAAATCAGACAAGAAAGAAGAATCAGGACTGCTGATCTCAGGGGAGACTATGTGCCCCCCGCAGCCCTCCAGGGAGAATAAGGCACTCCTTTACAATTTGGCTATGCATCTCTGGTTATCTTGCTGACACATTATAACATAATAGGTACTATTTATTTGATTTTCAATAAAATAATGTTAAGCCACTTTCATATAACATCTAATTTCTAATGGACTGTGAAACTAAAACACCATCATATATTTGGGAAGGAAAAAAACATATTGTGTGGAAGCCTTGATATAGCTCCAAAAAATGGAAAGAAAACACCACTTCTCAGGATATTTCGTTCTGCACCTGACCTCCAGAGGGCAATGCTGCACATATTAGACATCTTGTGGATCAGCCTCTGCTCAGCTCCTCCTCCTTGCAGCTGACTGAGCTCTTTGTGGACAGGACAGGTGACAAGAACCAGACATCAGAAAGCTCCAGGCTCACTGCAGCAGATTTTGTATTTTTATCTAGCAAGGAACTTTCTCAGCCTACCTTGTTCTACACCTCCTGCTTCCAAAGGCTTGTTTTCTGCAGCCAGTTTCCTGCTTCCTTGGGGGAGATTTTCCAGAAATTAGCCCATAGTATTCCTCCTGCTCAATCATGTTCTCATTACTTACCCCAATACTGGGGATATTTGTCCTGAGTAACATTTCATAATGGTTTATAGTTTTTCAGATTCTGACTAGAAGTATTTCTCATAGCAAAATCTGTACTGCTTTTATTTATATAATATTGATTTGCAGGAGATGCCAAACCCCAGTCAGTGACCCAGCCTGACAGGCACCTCAGTGTCTCTGAAGGAGCCTCACTAGAGCTGAGGTGCAACTATGTCTATGGTGCAACTCCTATTCTCTACTGGTACGTCCAATACCGCAGCCAAGGCCTCCAGCTTCTACTCAAGTACTTGTCGGGGAAAACCTTGGTTAAAGGCATCAAAGATTTTGAAACTGAATTGAGGAACAACGAGTCGTCCTTCAACCTGAGGAAACACTATGCTCACTGGAGTGACTCAGCTGAGTACTTCTGTGCTGTGAGTGCCACAGTGCTGAGGACAGCATGAAGAGCTGAACACAAACTGTGAGGCACTAGGGAAGATCAGTGCACTTGAAAGTTGTTGGATTCTGACATAGTAGAAGCTGTGGTGTTTTTATCACTCACTGTAGAGGTGCTCAGGGACTTGCTGAACCAGTGTGGGGCGAATACACTTTAGTGATTGGACATGAGAGTTGGGACTTCGGCACAAGAGAGTTTTACTTTCCCTTCATCATTTCATCTTTCAATAATGCAAAACAAAAGTGAACTTTTTCGGATGACTTACTTTCTTCTTACAAACTTACTACCTCCCCAACTTGGTCATTTTAAGATAGTTTTCTTGGAATCTTTCTTCCTAGTTCCATTCTGTGCTGGTTATTTTCCTTCATTTTTAGGTGACTCATCTAGGAAGGAAGAAATGATTAGCATGGAAAGTACTTTTTAATATCTGTATGCTTATGCAGATTTTAATAACTTAGAAATATTACAGAAAGAAATGTGAATAACAAAATTTTTAGTATTTCTTCAAGGACTATTAAAGACAGAAAATGCTCCATCTTGATGTCAAAGTCCATTTATTTTAAAGTAAAATTTGCTTAATTTCCCCAAAATATAACAATACATTTCTATTTTTAATATCTGACTAAGTGAGATCTAGGGTTACTGGTGTTCCAGGCAGTTCCCCTTTAAGGGTCTGCACGGACTTACTGAGACTCACTTTTTTTGAGCTACAGCACTAGAGCAGCAGCTTGAAAGACACCAGAGACATATGAGGAGGAGCCGAATTTTCAGGCATCAGGGTGAGAGATGGGGAGCAGCTTTCTTCCTGAGAGTAGTGCTGGCAGAGGCCATTGTTTCTTTAATGAGTCCTCCCACAACAGAGTTGGCATATCTGAGACTTGATCAACCTGGCTCATACTGTTCACCCCACCTTAGTGATTCTCTGAGACCCTGCCCTACCCAACTTTCAGGCCCACCCAAGCCTTTCTCAGTAGCTTCCAATATAAATGGCCTGTCACAGCCCATTCTTCAGATTTTCCTAAAAATATCTCAAAAAAGGTGCATCTGGCCTCACTGTCCCTAGTACCTCTCTTTAAGTTGCCCCATGCCTGGCACTTGCAGCGGCCAGCTTTGGTTTTCAGGTTGACCTCACCTGGGCACCTCCAAGCTCAGCACAAGTAGCAGCTATGTGCAGATCACTTTGTAGGTCATGCAAGGTGGTCCTGGGGAGAACACAAGTGGAGGCTGACCTTGGCCTGCACCTCCCAGGAGGCCCCAGAGCCTGCACATGCAGTGGACAGCTTCAGCTCATGTCAAAGCATCACCACCAAATCACCTCCAAAAGTGACACACTCAAGGGGTAGACTCAGTGGGCACCAGAGCCCTGCTAAAGTAAGTCCTCCTATGTGGCGTGGGCTCCTGAATAGCTGATCCTCAATAGTGGATGGAGGGCGGTGTTTGGTGGTCATGGCCAGTCCGTGCAAGTGACTGGCTTGGTGGTAAATCCCTTCCATTGACATGTCAACAACAATCAAGGTTCAACTACAAAAGGAGAGTGTTCATAGCCCACATGGGGAGGCACATCTTGAGTGCCCAACTTAGGAGACTGGGGAGGCTATGCCACTGGACCCTATAGAACCTTTGCTGCATTAGACCACTCTAGCAAGCCTGGGAGGTATCGCAGCTCCACCTAATAAATAAAAACAAATACAGGGAAACTCCCCAATGAGGAGAAAAAGAAACATGTCCCAAAGGCAAGAACAGAACAAAACTTCAAAAAAAGAACTAAAAAAAAAAATGAAGACAAGTAATCTATTAGGTGTAGAGTTCAAAATACTAATTATAAGGATAGTCAATGAACTTACTGAGAACATGAACAGCAAAAAAAAAAAAAAAAAAAAAGGACCATTCAGAAATGAAGGATATACTAAATGAAATGAAGAAAAGTTTACAGCAAATACACAGAAGAGTAGATAAAGCTGAGAATCAAATCAGTGATTGGGAATATAAGAAAGCAAAAAAATCCAATCAGAACGGCAAAAAGAAAAAATAATTTAAAAAAAAATGAGCACAGTGTAAGGAGCCTCTGGGACAACATCAAGCATACCACCATTTACATCATGGGGGTGCCAGAATGAGAAGAGAGAGAGCAGAAAATTGAAAACTTTTTGAAAAAATAATGACAGAAAACTTCCCTAACCTGGGGGAAATAAACAAATCCAGGAAGAGCAGAAAGTCCTAAACAGATGAACCAAAAGATGCCCACACCAAGACATATTACAATTAAAATGCAAAAGGTTGAAGACCAAGAGAGAATCTTAAAAACAAAGGAGAAAAACAGTTTCCTACAAGGGAGCTCCAATAAGACGGTAAGCTGATTTCTCAATAGAAATTTTGCAGACTAGAAGAAATTGGCAAGGAATGTTTAAAGTGAAAAAATGCTAGGACCTACAACCAAGATTACTCAGCAAAACTACCATTTAGAATTGAAGGTCAGATAAAGAGCTTCCCAAAAATTGAAAAGCTGAAGAAGTTCAACACCAGAAGTCAGTATTATATGAAATGTTAAAAGGTCTTCTTTAAGAAGAAACAAAATTTTTGAAAAATAAAATGGCAACAATTGAATCTAAAAAATAAAATAAACAAACAAGCAGAACAGAAACAGACTCATAGATACAGAGAACATTTTGATGGTTGCTAGATGTAAGGGGGGTTGGGGAGATGGATGTAACAGGTGAAGGGATTGCCTATAACCACATTAAAATTACAACTAAACTACAGAACAACCATCATTCAGAACTGCCTGACATCGAGCTGAGTGGAAGTTCTACAACTATGAAATTAAAGAAGCCACACCAACACTGGTAGGAGGGGTGAAGTTGGTCAGACGGGTCCCATACCCACATATGGTGCACAAAAATTAGGAGGAGACCTCAGCTGTGAATCTCCTGAGGAGTGAGGGGTTTTCATCCCACACCAGGCTTCCAGCTCAAGGTTCCAGTGCCAGGAAGAGAAGTCCCCATAACTTCTGGCTATAAAACCAGCAGGAACTGAGGCTGAGGGAGGCTATGGCTGCTGGAGCCCCAGGCAGTTCCTCTTAAAGTGCCCATGGACAGATTTGCTCAGATTCGCTCCTTCTGGGCTCTGTCACTGGGGAGGCAGCTTGAAAGGCACCAGAGACATACAGGGAAGAACTGAATTGTGTGGCATTGGGGTGAGAACTGGAGGGGCAGCTTTCTCTCAGACAGATGTACTGGCAGAAGCCATTGTTCCTTCCCTGGGGCAGCAGATGGCAGCCATATCTGGGACTCCAGCAACCTGGCTCACACTATTTGCTCCACCCTGGCGATTTCCTGAGGGCCTCCCACCCAAACTTTGGGCCTATCTAAGCTGTTTCCAGTGGCTTTACCATAGAATTGGCCTGTCTTGGATCCTTCTTAAGCTTTTCTTAAAATCTCTCAAACAAGCAGCATCTGGTCTCAGTGAGCCCCATACTTCTCATTAAGTGGCTCCAGGTCTGGCATTGGAAGCAGCCAACCTTGGTTCACAACTTAAATTTTCCTGGGTACCTCCAAGCACAGTACAAGAAACAGCCATCTGCAGATCACTTTGTAGCTTATGCTGGGTGGTATCAGATAGAACACAGGCAGTGGCTGACCTTGCGCCAGAGCCAGCACACCCAGTGGACAACTTCAGACTGCATTGAAGCACCACCTCCCAACCACCTCTACAAGTGACACACTCAATGAGTGGACTCAATGGGTACCAGAGTCCTGCTGAAATAAGTCTCACTCTGTATGTTGGGCCCAATACTGCTAATCTTCCGAGGGAGTCAGAGGCCAGTGGTCAGTGGGCACAGCCAGTCCTTGTAGCTGATCATCCTGAGTAAATTCCTCCCATTGACATGCCAACAGCAATTAAGACTCAAGTACAACAGAATGGTGTACAGTCCACAGTAGGGGTGCACCTCAAGGGCCCAACTGGGGTGATCAAGGAGGCTGTGCCACTGGACCCTACAGGACACCTACAACAATAGGACACCCTACAAAGCCTGGGAGACATAACAACTCTACCTAATACATAGAAACAATCACAGGGAAGCAGCCAAAATGAGGAAACAAAGAATCATGTCCCAAGTGAAAAAACAGAACAAAATTCCAGGAAAAGAACTAAAGAAAATAGAGATAAGCAATAAATTAGATGCAAAACACTGGTTATAAGGATGCTCAAGGAACTTAGTGAGACCTTCAAGGAACTTAAGGAGAACTCCAAGAAACTTAGTGAGAACAACAACATAAAAAAAGACCCGTCCAATTATGAAGGATACACTAACTGAAATAAAGAATAATTTACAGGGAATCAATAGTAGAGTAGGTAAAGCCAAGAAGCAAACCATCAATTTGGAATAGAAAGAAGCAAAAAACACCTAATCAGAACAGCAAAAAGAAAACTGAATCCAAAAAAATGAGGACAGTGTAAGAGCTTCTGAGACAACTGCAAGCTTACCAACATTCACATCATGGGGGTGCCAGAAAGAGAAGAGAGAGGGCAAAAAATTGAAAACCTATTTGAAAAACAATGACAGAAAATTTCCCTAACTTGGTGAAGGAAACAGACATACAAGTCCAGGAAGCACCAAGAGTCCTAAATAAGATGAACCCAAAAATGTCCACACCAAGACACATCATTATCATAATGCCAAATACAAAAAGGTTAAATACAAAGAGAGAATCTTAAAAGTTGCAGGAGAAAAATAGTTAGTTACTTACAAGGGAGCTCCCATAAGACTATCAGTTCATTTCTCAAAAGAAAAATTGCAGGCCAGAAAGGAGTGGCAAGAGATATTCAAAGTGATCAAAAGCAACTGACCTACAATCATGATGACTCTATCCTGCAAAGCTATGGACATATCAAGAGTTTCCCAGACAAGAAAAAGCTGAAGGAGTTCAGCACCACCAAATGAGTATTATATGAAATGTTGAAGGATCTTCTTGAAGGAGAAGAACAAAAACATGAACAATAAAATGGCAATAAATACATATATATCAACAATTGAATCTGCAAACAAAATGAGCAAGCAGAACAGAAACAGACTCATAGATACAGAGAACTTTTTGTTGCTTAGCAGATGGGAGAGGCTTGGGGGGATGGGTGAAGGAGACAGAGGTATAAAGAAGTACAAATTGGTGCCCTGGCCGGTTTGGCTCAGCGGTTGGAGCGGCGGCCTGCGGTACAGAGAGACCCTGCTAAGGGCACGTACCTCGGTTGCAGTTTGTCCCTGGCCCTGGTTGGTCGTGCGGGTGGCAGCCACTCGATGTGTCCCTTTCACATCGATGTTTCTCTCTCTCTCTCTTCCTCTCTCTCCCTCCCACTCTATATGAACAAAAAATGGAAAAATGTCCTCGGGTGAGGATAAAAAAAAAAAAAAAAAAGTACAAATTGGTTGTTAGACTGATGAACCTCAAAGGGAAGGGCAGGAAGAGATAAACCAAAGAACTTCTATGCATATATGCATAACCAATGGACACAAACAATAGTGTGAGGAAAGCAGGAAGGGGGTGGGTTAGGGAGGAGGGGGTCAATTGGGAAAATGGGGAACATCTGTTATACATACAACAGTAAAGATAAGTTTTAAAAAGAAAGGTGAAGGGATCAAGAAGACAGATTGGTTGTTATAGGATTCTCATGGGAATGTCAAGTACTACATTGGAAATATACTGTAACTAAGTATGGTGTCAGGTGGGTGCAGGGTTTATCAGGATGATCACTTGGTAAGTTATGTAATGTTTAATCACTGCACCTAAAACTAATATAATAATGAATGTAAACTGTAATTAAAAAATAAAAATAATTTAAAATACAAAGTATTATTTTGATTTTCAAAGAACTAACTGTCAGTTAACAAGTGTCATTATAAAAAATATCCAAAGGTGAAGATATAAGACTGACTTTTGAGAGAACAAGTTAATGTTCCTGAGTTTAGTATCTTGCTCAGCCCACAAGGGGGTGATTTTCCTAACAGATGCACATTTCCTGCTTAAATTCTGAGCTCACATTCATCCTTTTACTCTGATCTTAAATTAACCTTTCCTTACACTCAGAGGTCAAAACCCGAGGACACCAGAGACTCTAAGAATGAACTCTTTTCCAGGATCAGTGATTATGCTGTTCTTAATGTTCGGTAAGTAAAATGGCACAGAAAGCTTAAAGTCTATATATTTCCATTATGTTGGGAATCTTTAGCCATGATTTTCTCTATGAGGTAAAAGCCCAGATCACATCCAAGGTAACCAGAACCATTATTGTTATTATTTTTTCAGGAAAAAGCAATGGTGACTCGGTGACCCAGACAAAAGGCCCAGTGACCCTCTCAGAAAGGGATTCCCTGACTGTGAACGGCTCCTATGAAACCACAGGGTACCCCACTCTTTTCTGGTATGTTCAGTATCCTGGACAAGGTCCACAGGTCCTCCTGAAAGCTGGGAAGGACAATGCCATGGGAAGCAACAAATGTTTTGAAGCCACATACCACAAACAACCAAATTGTTTCCACCTGAAGAAAGCCTCAGTCCACGGGTCAGATTCGGCTGTGTACTACTGCGCTCTGGGTGACACAGTAACAGAAACTGCAGGGGGAGCTGAACGCAAACTCTGAACAGCAAGGAGAAACAGGGATGCTTGGTGTCTGACTTTGCGGTCCACTCTGGTTTGGGGACCAGGATCTTGTTCACTATTGTTGTTATCCACCACTCACTCCAGGCACCCTTGTTGGTATGAAAATTATCCAGAACAATCTAAAAACACAGCACAAAGACAAGAAGTAACCATGCCTCATATGAGACACTTTACGGTGAGAGTGAAAACAGAGTTTGTCACCATAGTTTCTTAGTCACAGCTGAAATTTGTGATTTTGAATATATAAATCTTGAATGAATGAAATAATCATGTGTTCATCCTTGCATAAAACTCTAGCCCCCTGACTTACTCCAAGTCATTCAAGGAAATACTATTGTACTTAGAAACACACCTGCAGCTGATGAAGTTGCAAATGTCTCCTTGAAAGGCTGTGGCAAGAAAGGGTGATTTCTAGGGAAATATCAGCCTTTTCTTAAAGGAACAAAGAAATACAAGAGTAAAAGGAAGAGGTGGAGAGAGTGTTACATACAACCCTCATGTGGAAAGAGAAGATGGATCATTTCTTCCAGTTTCTTTTTGAGGAAATTACATGTCAGGCATGAGATGGTGTTTTCCATATACATTAAAGCAGAAATTTCACCCTGGCAGGGTAGCTCAGTTGGTTAGAGCATTGTCTCAATATGCCAAGGTTGCAGGTTTGATTCCTGGTCAGGGCACATACAAGAAATCAACCAATGAATGTATAAATAAGTGAAAAAAATCAACCAATGATTCTCTCTCTAAAAAAAAAAATCAATAAAACACTTTTTTAAAAGTAAAATTTTTATCTCTCTGTAATAAGAATAGTGTCTGTGCCCTGGCCTATTTGGCTCACCAGTTAGAGCGTTCACCCACGACCCGCAGAGTCCCGGGTTCGGTTCCCGCTAAGGGCACATACCTCGGTTGCAGTTTGTCCGTGGCCCCAGTTGGGGTCATGTGGGTGGCAACCACTTGATGTCTCTCTCACATTGATGTTTCTCTCTCTCTCTTCCTCCCTCTCTCCCTCCCTTTTGCATTTGAAGATAAATGCAAAAATGTCTTCTGGTGAATATAAAAAAAAATAGTTTCTGCATCACAGTAAAATCTCTTTAAATATTTGTTAAATTTATAAATGAGTAGGAAAATTATTACTGCTACCATAAAAAAGCTGCCAATTTTTGCATTAAACAAATTTATTCAACAAAATATTATTTGTGTCTACTCTGTGCCAGATCATAATCTGTGACAGTACCCAGAACAAACAAAATGTGCTGCCCTAATAGAGCTCATATCTTAATATCGGCCTTACTTCAGGTTTCCACTCTTCTAGTCTTAAATGTACATTGGATCATTTAATTCTCTCAAAAATTGTTTTTATATTACCAGGCACATTGTGAATACAAAGACAGTAAGGCACTAAGAGTTCAAGTCACTCATTCATGATCACATAGATAGTAACAGAGCCAGAACTCAAATGCAGGTTCTTCACACACGTGTCTTAAGCATTAACCTAGAGCACTTATATAAATGTATATACAGATCCCATTGCCAGCAGTGAGGAGGATTCTGAACCAGAAGTTCATCAGAAGTTTGAGTTACTGTAGATCTGACTCTAAGATGGTCTTTTTGGCTTTCTGCTTGCACATACAGAATGACTCTTTGAGTAGATATAAATGTACCCAGTAGAGGCAAGTCTGACAAGCCAGGCAGTAAACTTGAGTCTGCCTTTCATGTGGCATAAGAGAATATAGGATAGAGAAGCTGCACTTGGATGCAGCCCTCTCATAGAGGAAGTATGGAGACCTGTTATTTTTGCTATGTGTTAGTGAGAGTTTTAGTGAGGTCAATACAACCATTAAAGATACATTTTCCTAGGGATTTGGGACATTGGAATGGAAAGTATGAAGAACATAAAGGTATATTTTAGTTCAGGTAGGATAATTGTTGGGCTACAAATTAGTGAGCATATAAGTTTGATGACCAATTTCTTAGGAGTGGCATTTGCCTTTTATTAATTTATAATTGCAGTGCAATAAACTGCACATATTTAAAGTGTACAATTTGATTAATTTTAACATATGTGTGTGCCACAGTTAAGGTAATGAACATTTCCACCACCCCCAAAAGGTTTCTTTTGCTCTTTATAACTCCTCCCTTTCTTGTCTTTGGACCTGAGAAAATCACTTTCTATCTGTTGCAATAGATTACTTTGCAAGAATTTAGGTATACTACTTTATTACTGTGTTTGTTTTTTTTTTGCTTGTTTGACCCATCAGACATTTTTGTTTTCTCATCTCTTTTTTTTTTTACTAACTCTTTTGGATTACTGGGATACTTTTTTTTTTTTCTCTTTCTTTCTTTTTTTTCTTTTTTCTTTTTTTTTTTTGTGCTATGTATCCCTTGCGAGAACTGAACCTGAGACTCTCTGATCCACCAGTCGATGCTCAACCCTGAGCCAAACTGGTCAGGGCTACGGGGATACTTTTAATATTCCATTTTATATATTGGCTTTTTGGCTGTATCTCTTTGCACTGTTTTGAGCTGTTATTCTAGAGTTTACAACATACATGAGTACTATTCAGAGTTTTCGGAGATTTAATATTGTATTGTATCATGTCAAATGCTGAAATCTTGCACTATATGTTGTAGTTATTCATATGCATTTGTTGTAGTTATTCATATGTATTATATCTACATACATTGAAAACACTGCCATAATTAATAGTATGCAATTTAAAATTTAAAGAAAGAATAAGAAGTCTTTTCTATTGATCGGCTATTTGTTATTTCTTGTATTCTTCCTTCATTCCTGAAGATTCAAATTTTCCTCTGATACCAAATATGTATTTAAAATGTTGCATTTTCCTCTAACCTTGAAAAACTTTCTTTAGCATTTTTTTTTTAGAACAGGTCTATATTCTTTATTTGCCTTCAATTGTCAATGTCTTTATTTCATCTTTATTTTGGAAAAAATTTCCACTAGATCTGCAATTTTGTGTTGACAGTATTTTTGTTGCACCTTATTTTATTTTAGTTAATTGATTACATTTTTATTGAGGTAACATTGGTTAACACCATTATATCTTTCAAGCATACATTATAATTTAATACCTATATATACCATATTGTGTTCACTATCAAAGTCTAGTTTCTATCTGTCTTCATGTAGTTGACCCCCTTCACCCATTTTGCCCTCCTGTCACACCTCCGTATCTCTGGTAACTATCAATATAGTGTCTCTTTGAGTTTGTTTTGTTTTGTTGTTTGCACATATATTTATTCATTTATATATTATGTATATCTACCACATGTGAGTGAAATCATATTTTTTTGTCCTTTTGTCTGACTTATTTTACTTTATATAATACTATCAAGGCCCATCCATGTTGTCACAAATAACAATATTTGTGCTACTCTGTCCTCAAGGCAAGGCAACCAAAATGTGTCCAGAGCTGGAAAATATCTTCTTGGGGGGAGGCAGAGTCATCCTTGGTTAGATCATTTGTACTGACCTATTTTGAAGTTCACATACTCTTTCTTCTATCATCTTTATTCTGTTATTGAGCCCTTAATGTGAGATTTTATGTCATCCTTTGTATTTTTAGTACTAAAATTTCCATTTGCTTCTTTTTGTAGGTTCTATTTCTTTCTTGACAATTCCTATTTTATCATTAATTTTGTTAACCTAAAATAAAAGACCTTTCGAAGAGAGAGGTAATAAGCATTTATTTAAAATCAATAAAAATACCTACTAGGAATACACTAACTCAGGCAGAAGCCCAAACAGTGTTCCAATTAGAAGCCAAAGTTAATGGGTATTTATGAGAATGGGAAGGGTAAACAATTACATTATGAAAGGAAGCCATTTCCATTGGTGCAGATAACATAACATAGTAATGTTAATTCCAAACAATTAAAAACTTTTTTTCAGGCCTGTAGTCATCAGTCTAGTGGTCACTGGTCACGATAACTATTTTCATGTTATCTTTGCAAATAACTAATTGGGAAACAGGGTTAGTTTATATCCATTTCAAAAGTTATTTTACCTGTTTTATCATTCTGAAGACTTGAGGCATAAGATATGCAAACAGTTCCTCTGGTATTGCATATCTGGCTCCATTTTACAGTGACTCCATTTCTATTATTTTGACAATTTCAACTGTGCTTCCTTTTACTTCATGGATTGTATAGTTAAAAGCATTGATTTAACTTCTTTTTCTATTAATTTTAGTGTCTTAATCATCCTGCCATTTGAGCTGTTGATTATACATATTAGGTACATAATAGTAAATTTTTCTGGTTCTTTGTGTTAAAAGAAAGAAACAATAGGCCCAGCATGAAGTTGCTTAATCTCAGGACTACAAACCGACTTCAGTGTAATTTCATCCTCTTCCAGGAATGCGATCTTAAACTAATCAGTCTGGTATCTCCTGATCAAAACTAGTGAGGCCCTCTACCTGATAAGACCCTGGCTACCCTTCACCCCCCACCCCCCAAGGAAGGTGACTCTGCCTAGAACATTTCTTTCTTTCTATTTTTTTGGTACATGCCCCTAGTGGGAACCAAACCGGGGACTCTCTGGTCTGCAGGCTGACACTCCAACCACTGAGCCAAACCGGCCAGGGCTCTTTTCTTTTCTTTTGCCAACAACATTCTTGTCCTTTCCTGTTTATTCTTATAAAAACCTTCCATTTTATATAACTTCTCAGCACATCACTCTATTTGCCTAGTGGGATGCTCCCCAGTTCATGAATCATTCAATAAAGCAGTGGTTTTTAACCTTCCTAATGCCCTGACCCTTTAAAACAGTTCTTCATGTTGTGGTGACCCCCCAACCATAAAATTATTTTCATTGCTACTTCATAACTAATTTTGCTACTGTTATGTCTTAGGCGACCCCTGTGAAAGGGTCATTCAACCCCCAAAGGGGTAGCGACCCACTGGTTGAGAACCACTGCAATAATGCCAATTAATTCTTCACCCTTACTCAACTGAATTTTGTTTTTTAACATCTGCATATTGAATAATTTTGGAATTCATCTTAAACCTTTTAAATGTAATGTAGTGTAAATTCTTTTATTTTTGAACTGATCCTCTGGAAAATGTTGGTATTTTGTTTTAGCAGGACATCAACCTAGTTTAGATCAGACTATAAACTGTGTTTCTCCTTTTGTGAGTGGTTGCTTCAATTTCAGTTCAATTCTCTAACCATTTGTTATGCTGGTTTGGGTCTTTTTCCATCATGTGTAGTTTGGGGATTAATAAGGAACTTGTTTGGGTGGGTCTAATCTCAGGTCAGTTTCTGAAATAGCTATTACATTGGTTTGAGTGTGTCCTGCTCATGTCCACTCAGAAGTTAGCCTGAGACTTGGAGTGGCAGCTTTGTTCTGGTGTGGGCCTGCCCCATGCATGTCCACCTTTGGGATTAGCCTGGCACTTAATCTGATCTTCCTTTTTCATGACAGTGTTTCTTCCACTTTAGCTGTGTGTTTTAAAAGCCACTGGGCCATCAGGAGTCTGACATCAGAGAAAAGACCAAAAAAAAAAAAAAGTGAAGTTTATTCTTGTGTAGGTAAGTTGCTTCTCCAATTTTTGACTCCCCTCCACAATCTGCCTGCTTTTGTATAATTTTTAGAGTCCTCTTGGGAATGAGAACACTCACTTGTTTTTGCCCATGAGTTAAGTACTAAAATTTTTGCTAAAATTTTTAAACAATGCATCCATTTCTAAGAGCACAATAGAGATGACACAACTAGTCAAAGACTACTTTTCAGTACCTACAACAGTTGTTTTGGTTTCAATTTTTTCTTCCTTTTTTCCTCTATTTAAAAATATGTATTAAGGAGGTCTCCGCTATACAAACAGGGCTGCCTCGGGGCGCCCGTAGGGCACTTGGGTCCCTGGGGTGTGCGGTTTTGTCATTTCTGGCAGGGAAGTTGGGGTCGGAGTCAGGTTGCAGGTGAGAGAAAGCAGCGACGCCCTTGGGGAGCAGCACAGCAAGCCCCCCAGCGGCGGCCCAGGCCCAGGCGGCGCCCGCGGTAGCACCGCGGAGGGAGCCGCAGAGCAGATTTTGCTGCCCACGGGGCCACGCGGACCGGAGGGCGGTCCCGGACTCGCGTGTCCCCTTCCCAGCAGGCGCCTATGGACTTCCGTGTCGCGGCTCCTGTGCCCCTTCTTCCAGACGCTGTGGAGCCGGAACTTCCCTGGGGTGACAAGCGCCCCCTCGCCTGTGCCCCATGGGCAGCCCGCCGCTGAGGCTGATCCTCCAGGGCTGTGCCGCGGGCCTCCAGGAGCCGGCAGGACTCTCTCCTGGTGTGGGCGCCCCCACTTTGACCAGGGCCCCTGCCGGCGCTCTGCCATCTGGGTGGAGCCCCCTCCGTGACCCTGGGCGCCGTGACTAAGGCTCCTGTCAATGTCTGCGTGGAGTCCACGGTGTCCCAGCCCCTGCGGCTCCCGGTGGGGACCCCTGTGACCAAATGGCTCCTGGCAGTGCTCTTCCTAAACCCAGCAGCGGCATTGCTGCCTGCTCCTCAGAGAGTCTTCATGAAAGCCCCCGACACCGCAACCATCCAGGTGCCTGCTAACTGTCAGCTTCCTCCAGGAACAGTTTTGATCAAAAGTAACAGCCCAAGTGTCCGTCAGTAGATGAGTGCGTAACAAAGCCGTGGGACATATACACAATGGAGTACTATGCAGCTGTAAGAAAAAGAGATCTCTTATCCTTTGAGACGACATGGAGGGACCTGGAGAGTATTTTGCTCAGTGAAATAAGCCAGTCAGAGAAAGGCAAATATCACATGATCTCACTTATTTGTGGAATATAATGAACAAAAACTGATGAACAAAATAAACCCAGAGACAGAGAAGTAGGGTTCAGACTGACAAACCTCAGAAGAGGAGGTGTGTTTAGGGGGAGATAAACCACAGAATTTATATGCATGTATGCGTAAGCAATGGACATAGACCACAAAGCTGGGAACGCGGGGTGAGGGGGGGGGTAGAGTGGATTGGGAGGAGGGTGTCAATGGAAGAAAAAGGAGAAATATTTGTAACAAATATAAATTAATAAAAACAATTTTTTTAAAAAGTAACAGTGGTCAGGTTGAGGTTGCTGTCTCCTCAGCAAGCTGTAACAAGAGCCGAAATCACAAGGGATATAATTTCAAGTCCAGCTGTACCAACCAATAGTCAGTCAAAATCTGTGCAGTGCAGAATGATAATTCACAGTTAATCAAGGAAGTGGCAGTGGCACCTGTTAAACAGTTGGCACAGATGGGAACTACTGTGGTAACCACTGTTCCAATCTGTGGCTGTGCCAACCAGTGTTGCCACAGTTACTCCTGTAAGGCCCTTGATTACTGTAACCACCCAAGGCCTTCAAGTTTGGGAGCATCACACACCCCCTCAAATGAGCCTAATCTCAAAGCAGAGAACTCAGCAACTGGTCAGACTAATCTTTCTCTGCTAGAAAATGTGAAGAAATATGAGAACATCCTTGAAATGTTAATAAAACTAGCATGTAGTGGATCACAGTCCCCAGAAATGGGGCAGAATGTGAAGAAGCTGTTGGGACAACTTTTGGATGCAAAAATCCAAGCAGAAGAATTTACTAGACAACTCTAGGTTGAACTCAATTCCTCACCTCAGCCTCACCTAGTTCCTTTTCTTAAGAAAAGTGTGCGTGCCTTAGGACAACTCATGCCTAACTCCCAGAGCTTTATTCAACAGTGTGTTCAGCAGACTTCTGGCGAGGTAGTCATTGCAGCCAGTAACACACCAGTAACAACTGTGGTGACAACAACAGTTTCCTCAGTCCAGCCTGAAAAGCCCATCATTGTTTCTGGAGCAACAACACCCAGAATTGTGTCAGTACAAAGTCTGAATTTGCTTGCTGGTCCAGAGGGAGCAAAAGCCGGAGTTGTGACACTTCATTATGTGGGTCCAGCTGCTGTAGCAGGAGGAACAACAGCTGGAACCGTTTTGCTTCAGATCCAAAACCACTTGTGACATCTCTATAAACTGCAGTTACAAACAGTCTCACTTTAACCTGAAGAACCAGTTGTCTCTGGGGCAGGAGTAATTCTGGCCCTTCCAACAGTAACTTTTGGAGAAGCTTCAGCATCAGCTATTTGTCTTCCATCTGTGAAACTTGTCGTTACTTCTGCTGGGGCCACATCTGACAAGCCTGTCATTTTCACTCCAAATCAAACTTGACAGTCAGGACCCATTCTTTCGCAGCCAGCTGGTATTCCACAGGTGGTTAAATTCATTTTTTATTTTTTTATTTTTTATCCTCACCCGAGGACATTTTTCCATTTTTTGTACAGATAGAGTGGGAGGGAGAGAGAGGAAGGGAGAGAGAGAGAGAAACATCGACGTGAAGGGACACATCGAGTGGCTGCCACCCACACGACCAACCAGGGCCGGGGACAAACTGCAACCAAAGTACGTGCCCTTAGCGGGAACCGAACCCGGGTCTCTCCGGACCGCAGGCCGACACTCTAACCGCTGAGCCAAACTGGCCAGGGCAACAGGTGGTTAAATTCAAACAGCTAGTAGTCCAGCAGCCTTCGGGAGGCATTGCAGAACAAGTGCACACACGTTCCCATTCCTCAGCATTGACCATTCAGAAATCTGAACAGAAGATGCCTGCAAACACTGCAGTAACTACAGGTCAGTCACCTCCAGCTGGGAAATAAAATTCTGCCACTTCACAGATCTTGTATTCAGAATAATAAAAGAGACTGGAACAACATCCTTGAGAGATGAAGGTGACATCAATGATGTGACTTTCATGGCAGGGGTGAACCTCAATGAAGAAAATTCCTGCATCTTAGCAACACACTCTGAATTGGTCGGCACACTTGTTCAGTCACGTAAAGATGAACCATTTTTTTTTCATTGGAGCTCTACAGAAGAGAATTTTAGACATTGGTAAAAAGCATGATGTTATGGAACTTAACTCTGATGCTGTAAATTTGATCTCTCCTGCAACACGGGAGCAATTACGAGGACTTCTAGAAAAACTGACAACAATTGCTCAGCATGGAATGACAAGACAAGTGAATACCAGGTCACAGCTCAAATTTCTTGAAAAGTTGGATCTATTGGAGAAGCAGAGAAAGCATTTAGAGGAAAGAGAAATGTTACTTAAAGCAGCCAAGAGGTGTTCCAATAAAGATTCATCAAGAACAGCTAAGGAGAAAAAAAATGGCGGCGGAGTGAGCGGAGCTACACAGACCGTCTCCCAGAACCAAACTGGAATTACAACTATAACACAGACAAATCGACGGGAAAAAGCAACAGAAAAGCAGCTTGCGAGGACCATATAACGAGGGACACGGACTCCAACCCGGTAGGCTTGCGAAGGCGCGAGACGGGGGCTGGGAGCCCACGGTCGGCAGCTCGGCAGCGGCCTCAGCTGGGAGCGGCGCCCTCGGGTCCCAGGCGGCCCCACAGCGCAGCCGGGACAGAGGCTGAAACAGCCACAGCCACTCACCTTGGGCTCCGGCAGAGGGAGGGCGGACTGGACTGGAACTGTGTCGGGACACTCGGGGTTTGGAGGGCGCTCAGAGCTTTGGCTGAGTACAGCCACCCAGGACTGTGGCCACGTTGCTCCTTCCCAGGGCTCTGAGGAGAGGCAGCAGCCCCTCCCTCGGAGATCCAACCCCACCCTGTGGGCCATTGAAGTGCTAATTGAGGCTCACTAACAACCAGCATCTGCCCCACCCTCGTGAAAGCCCCTTGGCTGAGCACCAGAGGGAGTTTTTCAATCAACTGACAACCCAAAACTCATCAATTAACCTAGACTGCTAGCCTCCAGGCAAAAAGCTAGAGGATAACAGTACCTTTCCTGGACTGGCAACTTTAACCAGGAAAGTAAGACTTGACAGAGGTGTTCAACGTGGGTCTTCCCTCACTCATCTAAACACAGGAGAGTGAGCCACAAATAGCAGAACACCAACACCCACAGGGAGAACTTGACAGGCTCCAAAGCCCACAGTGATAGCCAAAATGGTGAAACACAGAAACAGAAGCCAAATGAAAGAGCAAGACACCTCCACCGAAGATGAGATCAATGTGGAGCAATTAGGCATGTTAACAGAGCTAGAATTCAGAGCCATGATCTTGAGGAAGCTGAACAGCATGAGTAAGGACATAGAGACACTGAAAATAAGCCAAATGGAAATTAAAAACCAACAAGAAGAGATAAAAAATGACATATCCGAAATGAAAAACACATTGGAAGGTTTAAAAAGCAGAGTAGGGGAAGCTGAGGACCGGATCAGTG
The DNA here is from genome assembly GCA_037176705.1 of Molossus alvarezi. Classification (NCBI taxonomy): domain Eukaryota; kingdom Metazoa; phylum Chordata; class Mammalia; order Chiroptera; family Molossidae; genus Molossus; species Molossus alvarezi. The sequence continues at coordinate 123,560,398 of CM073885.1, forward strand.
AATTAGAAGACAGGGTAGAAAAAATCAACCAATCAGAAAAACAAAAGGAAAAAACTATTAAAAAACAGGAAGACAGCTTAAGAGAACTATGGGACAACTGGAAACGTAATAATATTCGCGTCATAGGAGTCCCCGAAGAAGAAGAAAAGGAGCAAGGGATAGAGAATATATTCAAAAAAATAGTGAGAGAAAACTTCCCTAATTTGGTGAAGGAAGAAGGCATTCAAGTTCAAGAAGCACAGAGAGTCCCAAGTAAGAAGAACCCAAACAGGCCCACACCAAGACACATAGTAATTAAAATGCCACAAATTAAAGACAAAGAGAGAATCCTAAAAGCAGCAAGAGATAAGCAACAGGTTACCTACAAAGGGAACCCCATAAGGCTCTCAGCTGACTTCACACAAGAAACACTACAGGCCAGAAGAGAATGGCATGAAGTAATCAAAGTCATGAAAAACAAGAATCTGAATCCAAGACTACTCTACCCAGCAAGGCTATCATTCAAAATAGAAGATCAAATAAAGAGCTTCCCAGACAAAAAAAAGCTAAGGGAATACATTAGCACCAAACCAGCACTGCAAGAAATGTTAAAAGGACTGCTGTAATTAGCAGGAGAAGTGGGAAGAAAAATAGAACCACACTAAACAAAAATGGCAATAAATAAGTACATATCAATAATCACCTTAAACGTAAATGGATTGAATGCTCCCATAAAGAGACACAGAGTAGCTGATTGGATAAGAAAGCATGACTCATCTATATGTTGTTTACAAGAGACCCACCTCTCAACAAAAGACTCACATAGGTTGAAAGTGAAGGGATGGAAAAAAATTTTCCAAGCAAATGGAAAGCAAAAAAAAGCTGGGGTAGCAATTCTCATATCTGATAAAATAGATTTCAAAATGAAGACCATAACTAGAGACAAAGACGGCCACTACATAATATTGAAAGGATCTATCCAACAGGAAGATATAACCTTGATAAACATATATGCACCCAATATAGGAGCACCAAAATATATTAAAAATCTTCTGGAGGACTTCCAAGGAGAAATCGACAACAATACAATCATAGCAGGGGACTTCAACACCCCGTTGACAGCACTAGATAGATCCTCTAGGCAAAAAATTAGCAAGGAAACAGAGACTCTAAATGAAGCACTAGACCAAATGGATTTAATAGATATCTACAGAGAATTACACCCCAAAACTACAGAATACACATTCTTCTCAAGTGCACATGGGACATTCTCAAAGATAGACCACATGATAGGACACAAACTAAATCTCTGCAAGTTCAAGAAGATTGAAATCATATCAAGCATCTTCTCAGATCATAGTGGCATGAAACTAGAAATCAATTGCAACAAGAACATGCAAAGACATTTCAACACATGGAGGCTAAATAGCATGTTATTAAACAATGAATGGGTCACCGAGGAGATCAAGGAAGAAATTAAAAACTTCCTGGAAACCAATGAAAATGAACACACAACAACACAAAATCTATGGGATGCAGCGAAAGCAGTTCTGAGAGGGAAGTTCATAGCACTACAGGCCTACCTCAAAAAACAAGAAAAATTTCTAATTGACTGTCTAACCTCACAACTTAAAGAATTAGAAAGCAAACAAAAAGAAAACCCCAGAGCAAGTAGAAGGAAGGAAATAGTAAAGATCAGAGCAGAAATAAATGACATAGAGACCAAAAAAACAATTCAAAGGATCAATGAAACAAAGAGCTGGTTTTTCGAAAAGATAAACAAGATTGATGGACCCTTAGCTAGACTCACCAAGAAACAAAGAGAGAGAACCCAAATACACAAAATTAGAAATGAAAGAGGAGAAGTAACAACCAACACCACGGAAATACAAAAGATCGTTAACAACTACTACGAACAACTATATGGCAACAAATTCGACAATCTAAGTGAAATGGACAAATTTCTAGAAACACACAGTCTCCCAAAACTATTCCCGGAAGAGATAGAAAACTTGAACAGACCAATAACAACTAAGGAAATTGAAGAGGTAATCAAGACTCTTCCAGCAAAGAAAAGCCCAGGCCCAGATGGTTTCACGGGGGAGTTTTACCGAACATTCCAAAAAGAACTAACACCCATTCTCCTCAAACTATTTCAAAAAATTCAAGAAGAAGGAAGACTTCCAAACACGTTCTATGAGGCCAGCATAATTCTAATTCCAAAACCAGAAAAAGACACTACGAAGAAAGAAAACTACAGGCCAATATCCCTGATGAACATAGACGCCAAAATCCTGAACAAAATATTAGCAAATCGGATCCAGAAATACATCAAAAAAATTATTCACCATGACCAAGTGGGATTCATTCCAGGGATGCAAGGCTGGTACAATATTCGCAAATCAATAAATGTGATACACCACATAAACAAAATGAAGAATAAAAACCACATGATCATATCAATAGATGCTGAAAAAGCATTCGACAAAATCCAGCATCCATTTCTGATAAAAACGCTCAGCAATGTGGGAATAGAGGGATCATATCTCGACATAATAAAGGCCATATATGAAAGACCTACAGCCAACATCATACTCAATGGACAGAAACTAAAAACATTTCCATTAAGAACAGGAACAAGACAGGGATGTCCACTTTCGCCACTCTTATTTAACATTGTACTGGAAGTCTTAGCCACAGCAATCAGACACGAAAAAAAAATAAAAGGGATCCAAATTGGAAAGGAGGAAGTGAAACTGTCATTATTTGCAGATGACATGATATTGTACATAGAAAACCCTAAAGACTCCATCAAAAATATATTAGACTTAATAAATGAATTTGGCAAAGTAGCAGGATACAAAATTAACGTCAAGAAATCGACGGCATTCTTGTACATCAATGATGAACTCACAGAAAGAGAAACTGAAAAAACAATCCCATTTACCATCGCTCCAAAAAAATTACGATACCTAGGAATAAACTTAACCAAAGAAGTAAAGGACCTATTTGCAGAAAACTACAGGTCATTGAAAAAAGAAATAGAGGAAGATATAAAAAAGTGGAAGCACATACCCTGTTCATGGATTGGAAGAATTAACATAATTAAAATGTCCATACTACCCAAAGCAATCTATAGATTCAATGCAATCCCCATCAAAGTACCAACGACATATTTCATAGAACTAGAACAAATACTTCAAAAGTTCATATGGAACCAAAAAAGACCCCGAATAGCCACAGCAATCTTGAAAAAGAAGAACAAAGTAGGTGGGATCACAATACCAGATTTCAGGTTATACTACAAAGCGACTGTAACCAAAACAGCCTGGTACTGGCACAAGAACAGGCATATAGACCAGTGGAATAGAACTGAAAACCCAGAAATGGACCCAAGGCAATACGCTCAATTAATATTTGACAAAGGTGGCAAGAGCATACAGTGGAGTAAAGACAGCCTCTTTAATAAATGGTGTTGGGAAAATTGGACAGCTACAAAAAAATGAAACTAGACCATCAACTTACACCATACACAAAAATAAACTCAAAATGGATAAAAGACTTAAATGTGACCCGTGAATCCATAAAAATTCTAGAAGAAAATGTAGGCAACAAAATTTCGGACATCATACGGAGCAGAATTTTCACTGATACATCACCTAAGGCAATAGAAATAAAGGAGAAAATGAACACATGGGACTACATCAAACTAAAAAGCTTCTGCACAGCAAAAGAAACAATCATCAAAATGGAAAGGCAACCCACTGTATGGGAGAACATCATTGCCAATGATGTATCAGATAAGGGGTTAATTTCCAGTATATATAGAGTGCTCATACAACTCCACAAAAGGAAGACAAAGAACCCAATTAAAAAATGGGCAGAGGAGCTGAATAGACACCTCTCCAAACAGGACATACAAATGGCCAAAAGACATATGAAGAAATGCTCAACATCACTAATCATCAGAGAGATGCAAATTAAAACAACAATGAGGTATCACCTCACACCTGTCAGAATGGCCGCCATCAACAAATCATCAAACAACAAGTGTTGGCGAGGGTGTGGAGAAAAGGGGACTCTAATACACTGCTGGAGGGAATGCAGACTGGTGCAGCCGCTATGGAAAACAATATGGTGCTACCTCAAGAAATTAAAAATTGAACTTCCATTTGACCCAGTGATCCCACTGCTGGGAATATACCCTAAGAAGCCTGAAACACCAATCAGGAAGAATATATGTACCCCCATGTTCATAGCAGCACTATTTACAATAGCTAAGATCTGGAAACAGCCCAAGTGTCCACCAGTAGACGAATGGATAAAAAAGCTGTGGTACATATACACAATGGAGTACTATGCAGCGGTAAGAAAGAAAGATCTCTTATCCTTTGAGACGACATGGAGGGACCTGGAAAGTATTATCCTAAGTGAAAGAAGCCAAGCAGAAAAAGACAAATACCACATGATCTCACTTATATACGGAATATAATGAACATAACAGCCTGAGGAATACAGTAGACCCAGACACATGGAAGTAGGGCACAGACTGACATCCCTCAGAAGAGGGGATGTATGCATGTATGCATGACCAATGGACATGGACAACTAAGCCGGGGAAAGGGTGGAGGGGGGGTAGGGTGGGGGTGCCAATGGGGTAAAAAGGTAAAATATCTGTAACAAAAATAAAAAATAAAAAAAAATAATAAAATAAAATAAAAAAAGAAAAAAAAAAAAAAAAAAAAAGAACAGCTAAGATTAAAGCAGAAAGCCAAAGAGTCACAACATTTAGATCTCACGCAGTACAGCAAATAGATGCTAACCTCACAACCCTTGCTGCTATTGGACCAACAAAGAAGTGACCACTGGAATCTGGGTCTGGAAGTGAGGGCTTAAAAGACAACCTTCTTGCTTCTGGGACATCCAGCCTGACAGCCACCAGGCAATTGCTTTGTTCAAGAATCACGAGAATCTGCCTCAGGGACTTGATATTCTGTATGGAACAGGAAAGGGAGATTAAGTATTCTCCAGCGCTACACCTTGCTCTTCTGAAGTGACCACTTCACTCTCCATCCAGATCCTTGCTGTTTGCTGCCAAAGAAGACTTAAAGAGCATTGTTACACTGTCTCAAAATTTTCAGTTTCTGGAAAATAATCACCAGTAGGGAAGACCATTGTTTATAGTTATAAACTTTTATTAAATCTTAATTATGCATCCTCTGGGGTTCTTAATGACCAGAATTCAGCTTTGTCTTCTGAATTAGGCATCTGCCTATCTGTGCAATTAATCACAGCAAGTTAAGGCCCTGTTTGTTACTACTTGCTTTATTTGCCACACTGTTAACAGGTGAGGTATCTTTCTCTCATACAGCCTGGATTGAGACGCAGGGGAAAGAAAAGATGACTGCTTACCAAAGAAATTGCATTCCATCTTGTCTCAAAATGTTAGGTTTTCTGGGCTGCAATCAGAAGCTGCTTAGCCAATTTAGACAGTTACCTTCTGTAGCAGAAGGTGACAAGCCACAGAGTTAGGGCCTGTGGTGACTTTGGTCAGCTGAGTTCCAGTGTTGTCAAAACTGAGACTAATGGGGATAGTTTGTTCCTGAGGTTGCTATTCTCTGGTTCATGTCACCATAGGCTGCAGCTGATACCAAGTGAAGGAACGTCCTTATTAGGGAAATCTTAAAATTGGAGCTGCTGATGTACCTCATTGAAAAATGGAAAAGGTGGAAAGTATCAGAAGGAATGATGGGCATTTCATTCAAATTGATGAGGGGAAATGAAAATGGAATCATGCCCTGGCCAGTTCGGCTCAGCCATTAGAGCGTCGGCCTGCGGTCCTGAGAGGCCCGGGTTCGGTTCCCGCTAAGGGCGCGTACCTCGGTTGCAGTTTGTCCCCTGCCCTGGTCGGTCATGCGGGTGGCAGCCACTCGATGTGTTCCTTTCACATCGATATTTCTCTCTCTCTCTCTCTCTCTCTCTCTCTCTCTCTCTCTCTCTCTCTCTCTGTTCCTCTCTCTCCCTCCCACTCTACCTGAACAAAAAATGGAAAAATGTCCTCGGGTGAAAATAAAAAAAAAAAAAAAGAAAGAAAATGGAATCATAAATGCGCTGCGTATGCCTAAGGAGGGCAGTGGTGGGATTGGAACACCAGAGCAACCACACATGTGTTGTTGACTGAAAACAATCACAGCCCAACATGTAAGGAAATGTTACCAAACATTTCCTAATTACAGTGTTTCAAAACAAAGTTCTGTTTTTGTTTTGTGTATTGTTTTAAATCTCAAGGACAGTTTTGTAAAGACATTTAGTTACATGTTTTAAGCATCTTGTTGTGTTTAAAAAAATCCTGATTGATGATTTAAAATATTTTAACAATAGGGTCTCTATTTTAAATTCTATACTCAAAAGGTAGTGTTTGCATCTCTTGGCTCTACATATCTTATGAGAAGCATGTTGTATACATTCATCTGAGGAGGAAGCTGATGTTTTGTAAAGCAACCCCTGTTTTTGTGTGTGTGTTTTTTAATTTCACCTGTCTGATATGTAGCTGGTGACAAACGATAGCTGTAGTTACAGCCACATAAAGAAAGTTTTTAAAAATGGGAAAGCCGTGCTTCTTATAAAAAGAATTCCAGGGGAAAAACACCTCAAGTATGTTATTCTTCATCCTGTTCTTCCCATTGGGACTGTTATGGACATATTCTATACTCTAGTAAGTTTTAAACTGGCCACTTTTTTTTTGTTTCAGTAAGTTATTATGTGAAATGTTATAAATTAAGTATATGTTAAGAGTACTTTACAAAGAGATCTATACCTAAAGTTGTTTTTGTATATTTAAATGCTTAGCCTGATTTTTTTTTTGTAAAATAGAGCATATTCTCATATTTGTGTATAATCTTATTGATCAGATGTTTAAAATTATTTCAAATACTTTATTAAAATAATTATTTTACTATAAGAAAAAAATGTATTAATATTTTTTTGTTTTTAATGGATCATGGTTTATATGGTGTTCTAGGCTGTCTGTGGAGGCTCTTTAATGTTTTTGGCAAAAATATGTGTATTTCTTAGAATCCTTAGAATTATTATTTTTTAATCTTCACCTTAGAGAGAGAGAGAGAGAGAGAGAGATCAAAAATCAGTTGCTTCCTGTATGCACCATGACTGGGGACAGAACCCAAAAAATGGGCATGTGCCCTGACCGGAAATTGAACCGGTGACTTTTTGGTGTATAGGAGGATGCTCCAACCAACTGAGCTACATTCGAATTTCTAATTCCTGGATATATATATATATATATATATATATATACACACACACACACACACCCCATCTCCTCACTAAAGGAATAGTGGCAAGAGATTTACTGCTTTAAGGGATTGGCTCTGTAGTCAAATTTTAGCTCTCTAGCAGCCCAGAAAACAAAAAGATGAACTCTTTATGTTATTTTCTTGTAAGTTTGCCTCTACTTCTACATGTTCATTTCCAGAAAATTTTCTTGGAATGTTTTCCCCTGGGTCTCACTGTGCTAGTCACAATGTGTCAAAATATTTTCTTTGAGTTTTAGTACCTCTAGTCAGGGATTCTGAAAAATTATTGGTCAATAGTATGAGATTGATGATATTTGTGAAGGGCTTTGAAAACTATCACGGTCATATTAATTCTGGATACTATTTGAGAACTGTTTAGGAAGAGAATAAAGATGTAAAATCCATCAGTGTTTGTCCAAAGACTTTGTCTTAGTTATGTACATAGCTTTCTATTCTTTCAATATTTTAATTTCTATAAATGTACACCAGAAATTTGTGAATACAATTCCCTTTGCTGTTTTCTTCCAGCTATAGATGTTTTTTTCTCTTGCCTTCATTCTAATTTTGTATGATTTTACTGTTGGACTATTAGAGAAGGATTCTGATATGGTGACATTGTCATGACTAATCATGTAGTAAGTTTAGCATTGCCAAACTCTGCTAGCAACATTGATTAAAATTTCAGTGGATACTAGGTGTTCACTGGACCCATTTTAAACTTATTATTCAATATAAACACTTTTTTTCTAGGGTGGCAGGAACTGTGTAAGAAGTTGTTATAGTCCTTGTGTTCTAAGAGCCTTGGAGAGTAACAATTTGGAGAAAGAAGGGAAGGTGGAGGACGGAGCTTTCTAGCTTCTGTTTAGCTTACACTGTAATGTATAAAAAGAGATGTGCATAGGAGCCCTCTAAATATTAAGATAAGTAGCTTGTGACCAACAGATCATCTTTGCCAAATAGCAAACCAGGAGATCAACAGTAATTTTTAGAGCATAGTGATATGGTAATATGTCATACACTTGCTTGTGTCATTGCTATACAATTAGAAAGATGTAAATGAGGTGTTAGAGACATACAAATATGCATACGAATGTATGTTCAATTAATGTCCCTTTCCCTCCTTTCTTTCTTTCTATTTTTGGATAAGACTTTCTTCTACATCTATTTTCAGGTTACTCACTGTCATTGGCTTAGCCAATTGCCCAAAGGGACAGTGGTGGGCACTTTATGAAGACTGCTATGGGAAGGAGAACTGTCAGTCTCTTCTTATTTTAAACTCAAGCTGAGTGTGAAAACAATAAGTTCTACACCAAGCTGTGTGATCATATCCCTACCCCCAAATCTAACTCTGCCTGAGAAATCCACATGGTCTTCTTCCCTCTCTCTATTTTCTTCCTTTTATTAATAATTTGTTACTTATGTAATTGCATAACTTTTATAAAAAAATTCTATAATAAAAATTTTATAAAAATAAAGTGAAGATCCTGAGTTACTTTATTAATTAAATGGATAATTCTGACTCTTCATGTGATAAACATGTTTTACTACATAACCCGCCACTCTGAAGCAGCTGGCCTCATTGAAAGGTGGAGTAACTTACCGGCAAGTGCATTGCAGTGCCAGTTGGGAGACAACACCCTGCCAGGAAGGGGCTTTGTTTAACAGAATTTAGCATGTGCTTTGAATCACAGACCCTTATAAGTACCACAAAGCCACCACACATGGGTCTGGAAATTAAAAAGTGGATGTGGGATTGGCTCCTCTTAATATTATGCCTGATAATCCACTAACAGATTTTTAGATTCCCATCCTAGCATCTTTTTGCTGTGTTGATTTTGACATCTTAGTCCCAAAGGGAAGTCTTCTTTTTCCAGGTGACAAAAAATGGGTTCACTCAATGGATGATGAGATGACCTCCTGGACATTTTGGGCCCAAGTCATCCAACCAATATGGAAAAAGAACCTTATTGACTGGAGTGGTTGATCCAAATGAATAAGTAAAAAATGTTTCGCTTATACACAATGAAAGCAAAGAATACTATGTGACCAATGGTAAAGCTAATAGAGAACTATAGCAACCAAAACTAAAATAGGACAATTGAGGATACAGATCTTTCTGAAAATAAAGGTTTGGATCACTCAACTAGGCAAGGAGCCCAGACCAACAAAGGTTTTAGTTGAGGGTAATGGAATTTGAAGTAGGAATGGATGAAGGAAGCCATAGATATCACTTACAACCTTGTGACCTATAACAAAAACAAAGATTGTAGTACTTTTGTATATTTTTTATTTGCTTATTATATATGTATGTGCTCATTTGTATGTGCTAAACATTTCCTTCTCTCATTCACATTTTTATTTCATGTACATTACTAGAAATTAACTTTACAATGTAGTGTAAAGGCAACAGAATTTTTAGAGGGACTTTGAATTTGAAGAGTTACATATCAGTGATGGCACAATTACAACTGTGCATTTCATCATTTTTGAGGAAGGGCGAGAAGTTCTTCAATTGTAAGAAGGGTAGTTGTATCTATATGTGTTTCAAATGTGTGTAGAAGGTTATATATAGAAGCTGAGGAGTCAAACATGTGAGTTGCTTTGTTAACTCTTAGCTCCAAATTCAGCATTTGCTTGTTCTATGACTATAGACATGGACTCTTCAAGTATTTTCGTTTGCTAATGGCACAATATTAAACCTTGTCAGCAGAGAGTACAGGATTAAAGTGTTTTTCTTCCTGGTTTCTGTTTACACTCTCAGTAGGATGTTGCAACATGGGAGGCATCTCCAGCGAACAGCTCACACAGTGCACCTGCACCAGATTCCTGCAGTGTAGTGACCAGCAGCTTACCCTAGAGTCCCCATGTGGTTTGTTGAAGAGTGCCCCAGTGAGACACTTACCTGTGGACATCTTGCTCCAGCCCCATAGAAGATGGTTTGGTGGTGTAGGGGAGGAACAAACTAATCTCTACTCTTCAGGTTCTTCTAGCTGTTCTAATAATCAGATAGACGTAAGACACATTAACAAGTGTAAATATCTGAATTTAATATATATATATATGGGAAGCTTGCATATATGAGAGTCAGAGACCCCACATGCAGCAGAGGTTCAGCCATAGAAAGGGAACATGGGCATATAAGACATCAGAGCTAGCGGTGAGGTAAGGTGACTTGGAGGCTTCAAAGTGTTGTTGTAGGATGATAAATAGAGCAAACTTCTATTTAGAAAATAGCAGTTTGTCCTACCCTATAAATAGGTCAAAAGAGATAATCTTTACTAATCTCTTATTTTTTTTCAAGCATCTTTTCATGTATTTATTCGTCACTTGATATCTTTTTATTTATTGATTGATTTTAGAGAGAGGAAGGGAGAGAGAGAGAAAGAAACATTAATATGAGAGAAAAAGAGTGATTGGTTGCCTCTCGCATGCACCCCAATCATGGGTCAAACTCATAACCTGGGTATGTGCCCAACCAGGAATTGAACCAGCCACTTTTTGCTGTGCGTGATGACGTTCTAACCTACTGAACCACACCAGCCAGGTTTTGTTCTTCCACTTATTTATGCACTTATTGGTTGATTGTTTTAGGTGCCCTGACCAGAGATCAAATTCTTCTGCTAATCTTTTATTATGGGCAAGGCCCTTAATTCAAGTTCTAAGTAGTTAAAGGGAGGGTCAAAAATTCTAATGAATTTAAAGCTAACATTGCCTTAAGCTCAGAGTAATCTGCATACCGCTGAGAAATACTTTGGTGTGGCTTATTCTGAAGTCCCACACTGGCAAGTTTCACTGGTACAACACCACAGTGACATCTCTGCCATGTAGTGAGCCACAACTATGTCTTCTTCATCAAGATCTGGGTCTCAATGCTGGAGTGGGAATGGGGGCCTCTTTCCTGAGCATTCTATCCCAGTGTAAGAAATAGTGGCTATACCTTACACCTGCTATTCCTATAGAGGTCTCTTTTCTTATTACTCTTTTATCTTATAGTCCAGTAATCTATTATAGTTAATAACTTTTTTTTTTAATCCTCACCCAAGGACATTTTTCCATTTTTTGTTCAGATAGAGTGACAGGGAGAGAGAAGGAAAGAGAGAGAGAGAGAGAGAGAGAGAGAGAGAGAGAGAGAGAGAGAGAGAGAGAAAGAGAGAGAGAGCGAAACATCCATGCAAAAGGGACACATTGAGTGGCTTCCTCCCGCATGACCCAACCAGGGCTGGGAACAAACTGCAATGGAGGTATGTGTTCTTATGGAAACCAAACCCAGGCCTCTCTGGTCCAGGGGCCGATTCTCTAACCATTGAGCCAAACCGGCCAAGGCAGTTAATAATTCTTTATATTAAGTCTCTCCTCTGCATTTTACTGTGTAATTTTTCTCCAGATTGTATCAGATTTACTCATTTATCAAGGAACTCAATCAGCTAGATAACAGTCTCTATCTCCCCACCTCCAACTCTGTCTGAGAAAGTAAAGCAGATTTATTTATTTATTGGTTTTCATTAATATAATTATTATATAATTATAAATACTTCTTATAACAAAGACTTTTGTTAAGAGAAACTTGGAAGTATTATATCAATGGACATAATTTTGATTTTTCACATTTTGGGCTTATTTGACAGAAAATTTTATTATACCACTATGACAAATTATAATCAATTTTAAACAATTATTTTATTTTAACTTAAAACACAAATTAACATTCATTCATTAATGAGAATGTGTCTGAAGACTGTAGTTATAAGTCATTTTTTTTTGTATGTGGCTCTCTTAATATGTCCTTATTTCTGACTTTTTAGGTTTTTAAAATGGGATGGAAGACAAAGGTAATTTTAACATAGTCTGAAGGCAGAATATTTCAGCCACTTGAACAAAATGTCATGTTTCCCTTTTTAGTCAACCCACCTCCTGAACACAATGGCTCTTATTATTGCTATCACCATAGATTTGTTTTAACTATTTTAGAACTTCAAATCAATGGAATCATATGATAGGTACTCTTTTGTGCCTGGTGTTTTTTACTGAACATGATTCACCCATGTTCTCCTGGGTATCAGGCATTACTTTTTATTAGTGAGTATCCTATTTAAAAAAAATTTTTTTTCTTTATTGATTTTTAGAGAAAGAGAAAAGGAGAGGGAGAGAGAGAGATGAAAACATCGATGAGCGAGAACATCAATTGGCCGCCTTCTGCATGCTCCCCCTGGGGATTGAGCCCATAACCTAGGCATGTGCCCTGACTGGGAATCGAACTGGCAGGCTCTTGGTGCATGGGTAGATGCTCAACCACTGAGCCACATCGTCCAGACTAGTGAGTATCCTATTATATGAAAATATTGTCATTTGTTAGTCCATTCAACTGTATCCACCACAGCCTGGACACAGGATATTTAAGGATGACTCTTTGGTATAATGTATAAAGGTGAAAGGTATGGGCTGCCCTAGATTTTTATATCCTGTCCTTGCAGGAATAAGGTATGTCTCCTATTTTAGCCAAAATACATATCTTAAATACCTTTATTTAAAGATGCATATCCAGCTCTTGCTGCCCTGGCCGGTTTGGCTCAGCACAGACCAGAGAGTCCCGGGTTCAGTTTTCACTGGGCCCCAGTGGCTAGGGCCACGAACCAAAAATAAAATAAAATAAAGATGCATATCTAGCTCTGGCTGGTTTGGCTCAGAGGTTAAAGTGTTGTCCCTCAGGACAAAGAGTTACTGGTTTGATTCTCGTCAAGGGCAGTTTGATCCCCAACCCTATAACATTCATTATACAAGTTAACATGCCACTAATTTTTACCAGTGAAAACCCAACATCTGATATTCGCTATTGCAGTGGAGGAATAAACTTTCCTCTACCTTCATGTTTTTTTCCGCTGGTCTAATAATCAAATAGACATGCGATTAGTAAGAGAAAATAACTAAATTCAATATATCCATATGTATGGAAACCCCACATACATGAGGGACTCAGAGACCCCACATGCAGAAGAGATTCAAACAGAAAGGAAAAGTGAGTATGTAAGACGTTCTGAGCTGGGGATGAGGTAATGTACCTTATCCTATAGAGAAATAAAAATAAGTTATCTCTGATAATCTCTTATTATGGGCAAAGCCCCTAATTTAAGTTCTTTTAGGTAGTTAAGGGAGAAGCAAAATTTCTCTTAATACTGTGGCTAAAGTTGCCTTTGGCTCAAAACAATCTGTATATCACAAAGGCACATCTTGGAGTGACTAATTCTGAATCTCCACACTACTACTTATTAAAATTTCAGGTATTGATCAAGATGTAAATAGCTGATTTGTAATTTCCTATGTAGCTGGCCTTCTATTACAATGCAAGCTGACCACCCCTGGCCTGGACTTTTCTTTCTTGACTAGGACAACTGATTCTCCTTAGAGTTGAAGTTCAATTTAAATTTAAATGGAACCCATACACAATTTCCTGTTGTCTGTGTTGAAAAAGTCGTAACACATCCTAACACTAATATATTCTGCTCTTATTTTGTGATATATAGATACTATAAAAAAATTGTAGAGAATTTTTTGGGGAAGTTCTGAGATTCCATAATCTATGTAACTATAATCCTTTTTAATTATTTATTTCAGAGTTGTTTTTCTTTAGTTTAAGATTTAGAGATACTTTGCCATAAGAAATATTAACATACTGTAAAACTTATTTGGTAACTTATGAAAAAACTCCACTATTTTATTATATATTTACTATCAAATACACAACACATTCAGTACACATGTTCAATTTTTTTAGCACATTAACAAAGTCATTAGGATAATTAGACCTCCATATACAATTGCTATGGGGATGTCAAAGACAAGGAGACTTTTATTTAGTTAACAAATGTGCTAAAACATGGGTATAAATGGTAGATTGTTAAAATGCTTAAAATATATTATGTATATAGTTATAACTTTGAATTGCTTTTTGTGACATTTCATATAAGAGGATATTAAAATTAACCCTTGTATTAATTTTTTTGGGCTGCAATAACAAATTACCATAGACTAGGCTTAAGCAACAGAAAAAATTTTTTCACAGTCTGGATTCTAAATCCAAGATTAAGGTGTTGGTAGAATCAGTTTCTTTGAGGCCTCGTTCCTTGACTCGTAGATAGCCATCCACTCACTGTGACTCACATGGTCTTTTCTCTATGCCATGAATGTCTGTGTCCACACTTGCTTTTCTTATAAGAAGGATACCAGTCATATTGAATTAGGGCCTATCCATATGACCTCGTTTTACTTTATATGTCTTTAAAGGACCTGTCTCCAAATGTAGTCACATTCTGAGATACTGGGAGTTAGGGTTCAACATTTAAATATGGGAGAGACACAATTCAATCAATCAAAACCCTCTTTGGAAATAAGGCTTCCCTTGATTAAACTTTTCCCTATTTTTTGATGCATAAAATGATTGTATATAATTTTGATGAGGAGGTTTTCCATCTTCTCTCTTTTTGTTTAAATCCTCACCTGAAGATATTCTTTCATTTATCTTCAGATAGAGTGTGAGGAAGAGAGAGAGAGAGACAGAGACAGAGAGAGAGAGAGAGAGAGAGAGAGAGAGAGAGAGAGAGAGATGTGAGAGAGACACATTGGTTGGTTGCCTCCTGCATGAACCCAACCAAGGCTGGGGCCCGAACTGCAACTGAGATATGTGCCATTGCACAGAATTGAACTTGAGACTCTTTGGTCCATGGGCTGACACTCTAACTGCTGGGCCAAACCAGCCAGGGTTTCTCTCTCTCTTTTAAAAATATTTATTGGTTTTAGAGAGGAAGAGAGAGAGAGAAGCATTGACTTGTTGCTCCACTTATTTATACATTCATTGGTTGATTCTTTTTTTTTTTTTTTATCTTCACCCAAGGACATTTTTGCATTTTTTATTTTCAGATAGAGCAGGAAGGAGAGAGAGAGAAAGAGAGAGAGAGCGAGAGAGAGAGAGAGAGATATTGATGTGAGAGAGACACACTGACTGGCTGCCACCTGCACAACTTCAACCGGGTCTGGGGACAAACTGCAACTGAGGTATGTGCCCTTAGTGGGAATCAAACCCAGGACTCTCTGGTCCGTGAGCCGACACTCTAACCGCTGAACCAAATGGGTCAGGGCTTGATTCTTATATGTATCCTGACTGGAGATCAAACCCACAAATTTGGAGTATTGGGCTCTAACCAACTGAGATACACAGCCAGGGCTCCCCTGTCCTCTGAATGTCTGTTTAAAAGACCTTCAAACATGTATTTTTTAGTAATTCATGAAAGCTATTATTTACACATGGCTTCTTTGGAAAAAAAATGTTTTCATTAATTGTTTTAGAAAGAGAGGAAGGGAGAGGGAGAGAGAGATAGAAACGTCAATGAGAAAGAACATTGACTGGCTGCCTCCTGCATGCCTCCAACTGAGGATTGGGCCCACAACCTGGGCATGTACCTGGACCAGGAATTGAACCAGTGACCTCTTGGTGCATGAATCAACACTCAACCACTGAGCCACTCTGACCAGGCTTAGATCTTAATTTCTTGGAATTTCATCTATTCAGTTTCCCCTTTCTCTCATTCTCTTTTCTGACTGAATATTAATTTTAAAACATTTTCTGCCTTTTTCTTCTTTAAAAAAATTAGATCTCACCTTTGAAGAAGTTATTTTAGTTCACTAACTTGTTGTTCTCGTGCATTCCTCCTTTACTGTCTCTTTAGCAACATTGCCCTTCCTTTGGAATATCTTTTTGGCAGGTTTTGGTGGGTTGAGTGGGTGATGGGTCAGTCTTTTTACAAAGGGGAAGAATTCCATTCTATCCACTCAGCTTTCTTTTTAAATTTTTTTTTATTGTCTTTTAAAAATTTATTTATTTATTGAACATGATTTTTTTATTTATTTGTCACAGATATTTCTTTTTTTATTCCCATTAACACCCTCCTCCCATCTCCCACCCCTCCAGCATTATTGTCTATGTCCTTGTTTATACATACACGCGTATAAGTTCTGTGGTTTATCTCTTCCTGCCCCCCACATCCACCTCTTCTGAAGTTTGTCAGTCTGCACCCTACTTCCATGTCTCTAGGTGTATTTTGTTCCTCAGCTTGTTTTTTTCATTATATTCCACAAATAAGTGAGATCATGTAATACTTGTCTTTCTCTGACTAGCTTATTTCGCTTAGCATAATACTCTTCAGGTCCCTCCATGTCATCTCAAAGGATAAAAGATGTTTCTTTCTTACAGCTGCATAGTATTCCATTGTGTATATGTACCGACGCATTTTTATCCATTCATCTACTGATGGACACTTGGACTGTTTCCAGATCTTAGCTATTGTAAATAGTGCTGCTGTGAACATAGGGGTACATATATTCTTTCTGATTGGTGTTTCAGGCTTCTTAGAGTATTGTATTCTTTTAGGCTTGTCTTTTAAGCAATATATAGCAAGATTTTATATTTAAATTCAATCAAATAATCTTTAATATATGTTTTGATTATTCATATATTTGGACTCATTTATTTTTCTCTATTATTCTTGATTTGAATTCAATCTTTCATTCTTATAGAAACACAAATTAGCATATGTTATAAATATTTGTTTTTATTCTATATCAATTATTTCTCTCTGATCATTTATAGTTCTACATTGTCATTATTTAAACTCATTTCTAATATTTTGGTTTTGCTAAGCATGCTCTTGCTTTTTTATTTTCTATTGTGTTTTCTGTTATACTGATAAAGTTACCTTTTTTTCTCTCTGCTGATTTATTAAATGTAAAATGTGTTTTCTCTCTTATGACAAATATACTTACATTTATATACAGTAAATCCTTGCTTAACATCCTCAATAAGTTCTGGAACTTTAAGCAAAACTGCACATAATGAAACCAATTTTATCATAGGATTATAGATATAAATAAGAAGTAAGTTCCTACAGCATCTCATCTACATTATAACAAAGCAGCATTGTATGAATCAACATTATTTGAGAACCTGCTGAAAACCACATATTTTTCTATGCCCAGTGCTGTTCTACAACATTTTCCCCTTATAAATACCACTTCTTCTCTAGGATGTCTTTTTTCACTTGCTGATTTACTACCTTTACAATGACCTCAGTTGCAGGTTGAAGCAAACTACACACCAGCTATATATCAGGACAGTACTTTAAGAGAGAGAGTTTATCAATGAACTGATAAACTACAGTTCCAATGCACATCAAGAAAAATAATTTAAAAAGCCCATGCAACACAATAATCAAAACAATATTCACTCCATTCTCTCTCAAAGGTGTTGTCCCTGACTGCCCCTTTGCCGGAATGATTTTTACCTACTCTCCTCAGGGCTTGTTCCTTCATTTCTTCCTAGTTTCTGCACACATACGAATAAAGAGAAATGCTCAAAAAGATCTTTGTAGTGTTATATTTCATAGACAAAAAAATCAGCATCTTAAATGTTTGTCAATCATATCTGATATGATGTAGTAGAAAGACCTATGTATGTTAATAAGACCTACAAGATTTATTATTGAGTTTATAAAGCAAGTTACAGAAAGGTATGCACAATATGTATATTTGTATTAAATAGAAAATTATAAATGAAACACTACATATCTTCTGTTGATTTATGGATTTGGTATATTTATGTAAATCTATAGTAAACCATCGGAGGCATCAACTCCAATCTGATGAATGATGAGAAGGTCAAAATTGAGAGTGGTAGTCAAGGAAGACTTTAGTCTATATGTAACGTTCTATTACTTTAAGAATTCAAACATTCATGACTTTCTTTTAATGTTAAAATTAATAAAAAGTCATAAAAGCCATCATAAAGATTTATCCATATTTTCCTCTGTTATTCTTATCAAAAAAGGGGAAAAGGAGAAAATGATACCTCTTCATAAGATTTTTGTTCATCCACCCCAAGTGTAAGTAGTTTTTCTTTCTCCTGGATCATGTAACTTTTAGTTTTCACTCCTCTTAGGGTCCTATTCTTTGATGTATTTTAGTCATGTATACTTTTGTCTTCCCCAGTGGCCCGCAAACTACTGTCTCAACCTTTGTATATATTCTTAAGACCTAGTAAATTGTCTTATTTATGATAAAACTTCAACAAATGTTTATGAATTTATTTTGAATTAAGTAAAAATATTCAATAACACAAGACGAGAAATGCCAAATTATTTTAATATATTCATTTCATGAAATGACATTTTAAAAGAAGAAAGTCACTCATTTTAATCGCATTTAATCAAATAATATATTTAGTTTTCTGACTATCCGTGTTTCCTTCATCAGGAAACCTGGAGTGAATGGGGCTGAGGTGGTGTGACAGCTGTCAGCTGGGCTGAAGTCCTCTTTTTTATGGTTTTAGTCCACGAGGGGGCACTGTAAGCTTTACAAGAAATGACTTTTTCTGATAGTCCAAAGAGGTCCCAGAGGGTTGAACAGTTAAGAGAGGAGACCAGAGAGCATGTCAGCCAAATTATAGACCGGAAAGGTGAGGAGAGGGGGAACAGTGTTTGTGTAAAGTTCATCTCAGGTTTTTAGCTCTGCCACCCTATGTAAACTTCAGAAAGCTGGAATCCATACTCTATAAATCCATGTGAGAATGATTCTCTGAGCTGAGTTATGGAAGCAGGAATGTTACTGGTCATTGTGAGCATGGAAGCTCAACAGAAAACATCCGTGTAACCTGTTTTCAATTTTTATGACTAAAGTTTTGGAAATCTATAGACCTATAGAAATTATTCCAATATCCCAGATTTCCTCCCTTTACCTTCTTTTTTCTTTTAATTTTTGTTTTCATTGATATTTAGAGAGAGAGAGAAAGAAACATTGATTCATTGTTCTACTTATTTATCCATTCATTGGTTGATTCTTGTTTGTGCCCTGACCAGGGATTGAACCCACAACCTTGGCATATTGGGACAACACGTGAGCAACCCAACCAGGGCTCCTTCCCCCTGAGACTGGAAGGAACAAGAATAACAAGGAGAGTGAAAGGAAGAACAAGAAATACAAATAGAAGAAGGAACAGGGAAGGACAGTATTTAATTGATCAGCGATGTGTGGGGCAGCAGGGTTCCCAAGAGTTGAATAGGAGAAGCAAAGAGGTGAAAATTAAGTCAGAGTGGACATTATAACATACTTATTTTTTACCAACTGAACTTTTGTTGTAATTGTTATGTTGGTGGTGAATGTATATCCTGAATTTCTAAAACTCTTCTGATTCAGGAAAATATATTTACTTCTTCAATACACAATGTGTGCTATCATATCATTTCTCTTTATCAGAATTTTTATTTAACTGAATTCTTAAATTCTATGTCAAACTATGCAATTTGGAAATGAGGTCATTCTTCCCAGGTTTTACTTCAAAGCTTCACGATTCTTCAAGGCTCTCCTTAACCCTGCTCAACGGTATCATCCACCCTTTCTCACAGACTAACACAAACTTCTCTTACATAAGCATTTTTTTGTTTCAAAAAGCACCTTATAACTTCATACATTGAAAATATGGACTGCTGCCTTCCTACACTGTTTGTAGCTACAATTGTGCTATCTCACTGGGCCACTGTGGGTGGAGTTTGCTGTTAAAAGGAATGACAGAGCTGGGATGTGATTGGTGCTCAGTGAGTCTGGTGGAAAATGCTGAGTGTCAGACAAAATTAACCTGATTCCAAGACTCTACACCCTCAGAGCAGGGGCAAAGGGAACATAGCAATTGGGCAAGAAGTCATGGAGAGCACTGGGGAGCTCTGCTGGGGCTTCTGTGGGCCCAGGTTTGCTGTGAGTTGGGGCGTCCCAGACGGAGAAGTGGGGAATGTTCCATAGCTGATGTGAGGGGGGAAGGGAGAGCTGACACAGAGCTCCTACTTAGGTGTTTCTTGGGATATTTTACAGGTTTGGAAACCGCATCAATCACCCCCAGGGACATGAT
Source organism: Molossus alvarezi (assembly GCA_037176705.1). Classification (NCBI taxonomy): domain Eukaryota; kingdom Metazoa; phylum Chordata; class Mammalia; order Chiroptera; family Molossidae; genus Molossus; species Molossus alvarezi. Next base: position 123,580,630 of record CM073885.1, read on the forward strand.
TTGTGTTTGTTTTTCTCTTTCCAAGCAGGGGTGAGAGGGATGACGGTGGAGCAGAGTCCTTCAGCCCTGACCCTCCAGGAGGGAACCAGCTGTACCCTGAGATGCAATTTTTCCACCACAGTGACCCCTATGCAGTGGTTCCGACAGAATCCTGGGGGCGGCCTCGTCAATCTATTTTATATGGCTTCAGAGACAAAGTACATTGGAAGGTTAAGCTCCGCAGTGAATTCTAGGGACAAGTTCAGTACCCTGAACATCACTGGCTCTCAACTGGAGGACTCAGCCACCTACCTCTGTGTAGCGCAGGCTCCCAGGTGATGTGCAGCCTGTACCCAAACTGCAGCTGGGCCTGCAGCCCCGCCCCTTCCACAGGGCAGGCTTGTTGCCTCACAGTAGCCTTCGCACAGTAAGTTTGGGGCAATCTTGGGGCTCTGTAGGGTTCCAGTTAACATTGTTGGTAAATTATTACAAAATAAAAATGTATATGTGGACATTGGAAACATTGGAAACATCGCTGCAACATCGGAAAGCAAATATTCACAGGCAGAGAAATAGAAATTAAATGTAAAAATAATACCTTCATGGAAAAGTACCATTTTCATGTGAAGTTTGAAATAATTCAACAAACGATTAACACAGAAGATAATTAAAAATTAAATTTTCTTATAATTAAAGAGACAGTCATAAGATGCATAAACAAACGTTCTGATTGATTATATACAAATTATTAAGCCACTTTCACTTTCTTATAAGTCCTCCAGAATTACAGAAAATGGCAGAGAAAACATTATAATGCCACTATATAAATTTACATTTAAAATTAAAGTCTGACTTATATGGAATTGATTGGTCCGAAGAATTAAATATTTTATAGAAAAGCTGTTCCACTACAGACATCTGCTCTAGATTTACTAGAATTTATATTTCAAACTCACTTATCAAGTATTTATCCTAATGTTGCAACAACATAGAAAATATTCCTAAGAGCTCTAGTATCATTTGCATCAACAGAAATCTCCTTCTCAAAATTAAATACCATTAAAAATTTTATTTGCAATCTTGCATTTACCAACAGCAACTGACATTGCATTCAATTATATCGATTGAAATGTGTTCCAAAAGTATAAATTTTAATAACCTACTACATTAGTTTATGGAATAGCAAGCCAGAAAAATGTTATTATTGTCAAGATATCATATTGATAAAGTGTTCTTAGTTATTGTATAACATAAAATTATAACCCCCAAATATCTTTTTGCAATTTGTAAGTTTATGTTGTTACTTATGTATCATTATAAATCCAATTGTATTTTATAAGACAATATTTTTAAAAGAGAACTTTATATTTTATTATATAATATCACCTTTTCTTTTCTTTTTTGTTTTTGTACAAGGGCCCGCCCTCAAATCTTCATTCTGTGCTGGGTCCCATGAATTATAAAGCTAGCCTGGCTGGAAATTTTGAACATCTTAGTAAAACTTGGGAGGAGTTAACACCTTAGTTAAACCTAAACAGAAAACAACCAGGCTGTTTGAGAAAGCATTTTTTCCTTTAAATATAAGTAAGCTCATGTACCTCTTCCAGGTTCTACAACTTGCTGAGTTTTTTTTTCTTATAAGAAAGATATGATATGTTATAGATATACATATAACAAATAAGTGTCCAGAAAGAAAATTTTGTTTACCCGTAACTCAGCCATGAAGTCTATCCCCATTGTACTGCTTGTGATGATCTTCACACTCAGTGGTAAAATCTCATTTTATTTATTTATTTTTTTTGGTATGTGCCCCTAGTGGGAACTGAACCTGGGACTCTCTGATCCACAAGCCAATGCTCCAACTGCTGGGCCAAACTGGCCAGGGCTTATTTTATTTCATTTTAGAGTAGATTTAGGTTCTCCTTGATCCACCACTGATCTTATTGGACAAATGAAAACCAGAACAAGAACCTATCCTGAGGACCCTACCACTGAAGAGGCTCCTGGGTTGGTCAGGGGCAACCTCAGACCCACTAGATTGCATGTGGACGTGAACATGGTCTTGGGATTCTAGGTTGCAGGACAATGTCTTCCCACTCTCATACTACTCTGCATTGTGCACAACCAGTCCTCAATAAATATTTCTTTGTTAAATAGTGCAAAAATAATTTGAGATCTAGAAGACCCCTTAGAAATCCTTTAGTACAACTTCATTTGTCCAAGACAGAAACCAATTCAAAATGCAACTATGAACCAATTAGATAGTAAAGGGGCTGGGATCTCCTCACTTCTTAGCATTGACCCTGCTTCTTTCCCATGGGACCATATGCTGAGCAAAGGGGAACTGTCTAATGAAGCCCAGTCATTTAGCTCTTTGCAGTTGGGTCTGTGAAAGCTTTGGTTCAATCCTTTTAAACAGTGGAATGGAGAATTCTAATTGCACAAATGTTTGACACTTTGGGCAGGAAAGGACATAGGCTGAGCCAATGTTGTTACCATCAAACCAGTGTGTCACACACTGGCTTCTGTAGAAGCAACCAAAGGTGATGATGTCATCACTAACACCCAGATATATTTCTAAGGAATTTTCTGGAAATAGCAAGTATATTCATTATCCTAGGTGCATTTCTGGAAGGTAGGATATGAGTAGAGAACATCACTAATACACTGTTATAAAAAATGATCATTGTAATCTGGAGACTAATGAGAAGATTGTCCTCATGCAACTGAAAGTACTAAAAAGAGCCTTTCAAGGTCAGCACTTCTTGTTGATGAATCAGGAAATTCTCAATGAAGTAGTTACAGGGCTGCAAATTTTGCCAAGGGAGAACTATACCTGTGCTACAGTTAATATAAGGAACACTGTGCTGGACAGAGCATAGTCAAACTATAATATTCAGTTGTGGATACATAACTCAAAAGCGCAAATACTAACCTAAAGTGTCAGTTCTCTAAGAAGAGGGAAATTTGTTCAAGATCTGGGAGTTCTAGCCTGTGGAAGATAGATGAGAGAATCGAAAAGATCCTTAGAATGAAGTTTTTAATTTCTTTTTCTTTCTTTTCAATTTTTAAAATCTTTATTGTTGAATGTATTACAGATGTTCCTCATTTTTTCCCCATTGACCCCCTCCTCCTCACTCCCGCCCCCCTTCTACTTTTCCCCACATTGTTGTCTGTGTCCATTGGTTATGCATATAGGTTCTTTGGTTTATTTCTTCCCACTCCCCAATCCCCCTTCCCTTTGAGGTTTGTCAGTCTAGCAACAAATTTGGACTTCTCAATCCCTTCACCTTTTTCACTCATCCCCCCCCCCCATCTGGCAACGAACAAAATGTTCTCTGTACATACGAGAATGTTTCTGTTCTGTTTGTTCACTTTGTTTGTAGATTCAATTGCCGATAGATATGTATTTATTGTCATTTTGTTTGTTCACATTTTTTATCTTTTCTTCAAGAAGACCCTTCAACATTTCATATAATACTGGTTTAGTGGTGATGAACTCCTTTAGCTTCTCCTTGTCTGGGAAACTCTTTTTTTTATCCTCACCTGAGGACATTTTTGCATTTATCTTCAGATAGAGCAGGAGGGAGAGGGGGGAAGCGCGAGAGAGAAACATGGACCCAAGAAAGACACCCATACGACCCCAATGGGACGGGAACAAACTGCAACTGAGGTACGCGCCCTAAGCAGGAACTGAACCTGGGACTCTCTGGTCCACAGGCTGATGCTCTAACTGCTAAGCCAAACTGGCCAGGGCTGGAAAACTTTATATGGCCATCAATTCAAAATGACAACTTTGCAGGATAGAGTAATCTTGGTTGTAGGTTCTTGCTTTTCATCACTCTGAATATTTCTTGCCACTCCCGTCTGGCCTGCAAAGTTTCTTTTGAGAAATCAGCTGACAGTCTTATGGGAACACCCTTGTATGTAAGTAACTGCTTTTCTCTTGCTGCTTTTAAGATTCTCCCTTTGTCTTTAACCTTTTGCATTTTGATGATGATGTGTCTTGATGTGGGACTCTTGGTGTTCATCTTGTTTGGGCCTCTCTGTGCTTCCTGGACTTGTATGTCTGTTTCCTTTTCCAAGTTAGGGAAGTTTTCTGCCATTATTGTTTCTAATAGGTTTTCAATTTCTTGTTGGTATGCTTGAAATTGTCCCAGAGGCTCCTTACACTATTCTAATTTTTTTGGATTCTTTTTTCTTTTTGCTGTTCTGATTGGGTGTTTTATGCTTCCTTATATTCCAAATTGATGGTTTGCTTCTTGGCTTTACCTACTCTATTAAATCTGTGTAAATTATTCTTTATTTCAGTTAATGCCTCCTTCATTTCTGACTGTGCATCCTTCATTTCTGACTGGTCCTTTTTTATGCTCTTTAGACACTCACTAAGTTTGCTAAGGTTCTCACTAAGTTCATTGAGCATTCTTACAAGCAGTATTTTGAACTCAGCATCTGTTAGGTTGCTTATCTCCATTTTGCTTAGTTCTTTTCCTGGGGTTTGTTTTGTTCTTTCATTTGGAACCTGTTTCTTTCTCTCCTCATTTTGGCTGACTCCCTGTGTTTGTTTCTATGTATTACTTAACGAGAGTTATAGGGGATATCTGAGACCAGATGCTGCTTGTTTGAAAGAATTTAGGAAAACCTGAAGCAGGCTCCAAGACAGGCTAATCCTATGGTTAAGCAACTGGCAACAGCTTGGGCGGACCTAAAAGTTGGGTGGGACAGAAACTCAGGGAATCACCAGGGCAGGGCTACCAGTGTGAGCCAGGTTGCTGGAGTCCCAGATATGGTGGCCATCTACCACCCCAGGGAGGGGATTACCAAAGAAACAAAGGCCTCTGACAGCACGTCTGTTCAGGAGAAAGCCCCCTCTCCAGCCCTTGCTCTGATGACAAACAGCTCAGTTCTTCCGTGTATGTCTCTGGTGCCCCTCGAGCTGCCTCCCCTCCAAGCTTAGATGGAGAGTCCAATAAGTCTGTGTGCGTGCCCTTTAAGAGGAGCTGCCCAGTGCTCCAGCTGCCTCAGCCTCCCTGAGCCTCAGTTCCTGCTGGTTTTTCCAGCCAGAAGTTATGGGGATTCTCTTCCTGGCACTGCAAACCTGAGCAGGGTGCCTGGTGTGGGACAGGGACCCCTCAGTCCTCAGGGAGGACCTTCCCAGTCGAGGTATCCTTCTGATTTTTATCCAACACATGTGGGTGTGGAACCAGCCAGTCCACCCGTTCCTCCTATCAGTCTCAATGTAGCTGCTTCTTTAATTTTGTAGTTGTAGGATTTTCACTCAGTTTGATTGCAGGCAGTTTTGAATGATGGTTGTTCTGTAGTTCAGTTGTAACTTTGATGTGAAACGCAATATCGCGTTTACCTACGCCGCAATCTTGACCGGAAGTCCATTTTCCATTTCTTGTTCAGATAGAGTGGGAGGGAAAGAGAGAAAGAGAGAGAGAGAAACATTGAGGTGAAAGGGACACATTGAGTGTCTTCCACCTGCATGACCCCTCCAGGGCTGGGACAAATTGCAACCGATATACATGCCCTTAGCAGGAACTGAACCTGTGTCTCTCTGGACCGCAGGCCAACACTCCAACCGCTGAGCCAAACTGGCCAGGGCTTTACTGATTTTTTGACAGAGAGAGGAAAGGAGAGAGAGAGATAGGAACATCTATATGAGAAAGAAACATCAATTTGAGAAAGAGCCATCAATCAGCTGCCTCCTGCACGCCTTCTACTGGGGATCGAGCCCACAACCCAAGCATGTGCCCTGATGGAGAATTGAACCGGGACCTCTCAAGTCTATGGGATGATGCTCAATCCACTGAACCACACTGGCTGGGCCCCATGAACCATTTCTTATGATCAGCTCTTTAAGGTCAGTTTCTATTTGTATTATTTCCCTAGCAGATGCAGGAAATATTTAGCCTTCCCTATATTTTTTTCTTACAAAAGTATTTGCAAAATACCACTTTATTAAAGGAGATGAAATATATATATATATATTTTACAGAGGGAGATAACTCAGGAAACTCACAGGACTGAGGGACTTTATCAATGTCTTGGGAAAAGAATATTGTGGAAGAGTTTGGGTGAAAAGTGATAGCTTATGGAATCTGATCCACCAATGGCCAGGGAAGCAGGAATCCATGCCAGCAGAGATGGCTTATACTTTAGAAAAATTCCACTAAGGATATGAGTCAATAATTGTATTTTAGGATATACCACCTATCTGCCTCTTTCCAAAATATTAACAATAAATCAGTAACGTACAGAGATATAGATCTAGATCTCTATATTCTTCCTTATTCTCTGATCTGACTTTATTTTTTTGACCCGTTGTTGTTTTTATGCACCCGAGTCCCTAGTAGGCACAGGGTAAGAGAAAAACATTTAACCAGCAAGTTCAGTAGTTAGATATGACCACAAGATGGCAGTGCACCTCTGCTAATGCTGAATACCTGGAGGGTTCATTTTAGTGGATTCTGCATGAATAAATAGGCTATGGCAGAGGCAGAGCCTTTTTATTGGCTTGGTAGACGATGTGAGAAACCATCATGATTGTTAGAGAAAAGAAGGGACATCCGGATAACAGAATTAGTTCTGTTGACTGAAGATTGCAAGTCTGTAATGGGTCTTAATTAGGGGGAACAATGAAATAATCCATTGGAGTTTTATTTATGTTCTTGTGGCTGCAGCTGAACTGAGTTGAGGGATTTGGGGAGACTATATTAGTGAATATTTCTTTGAAGCCAAGGGAGATATTGGCTTTATTCAGGTTTCCTTTAGTTACTATAGAAAAATAAAAGTAAATTCTGAACTGTAATAATCTAGCAAACTTTCCTCTTTCTGTGACTCTTTCTTTCTGCACAGGGGTCAGCCAGGGAGAGAAAGTGGATTAGCGTCCTTCTACCCTGAGTGTCCAGGAAGGAAACAACCCCTGTTATCACCTATTCTTATTCAGACAGTGCCTCAAGCTACTTCCCTTGGTATAAGCAGGAACCTGGAAAAGGTCCCCAGCTCATTATAGACATTCGTTCAAATAAGGACAAAAATCAAGATAAAAGACTCACTGTTTTATTGAATACAATGACCAAACATCTCTCCTTGCACATTGTGACTACCTTACCTGGAAACTCAGCTGTATACTTCTGTGCAACAAGTGCACATGGCCTCCCAAGACCCGTGACCTGTACACAAGCCTGCGAGTGGGGCAGCTGCCTCTGCTTGGGACAGACCTTCAAGCACAGCATTTGTAAAATTGTTTGTCTGCAAATGAAAACAAATGTGTTGATTATAAAAACACTTAATAAGGTTAGTTTCTAGATGTCCCAGAAAGTATTAGAACACTTTGTTGGATGACTGTTGCTTAATTGATTTTTTTTTTTTTTTCCATTCTGGATGTAAAGCCCTTTTAAATTAAAGGATAGTTGATATAGAATATTATATTTTTTTCAGATGTACAACATAGTAATTTGAGATTTATGTTCCTTACAAAGTGATCACCATGAGAAGTCCAGTAACCAACTGTCACTGTACAAAATTACTGCAATATTATTGACAGCATTCCCTATGCTGTGCATTACATCTCTATGACTTTTTTGTTATAACTATGTTTGTTCCTTTTAAACCCCTTCGCCTCTTTTGCTCATCCAAGTTTTTCAACACCATTTATTGAAAACTTTTTCTCATTGTATATTCTTGCCTCCTTTGTCACAAATGTAATTGATTATATAAGTATGAATTCATTTCTGGACTCTCTTTTCTGTTCCATTGATCTATGTTTGTTTTTCTTGCCTGTACTATACTTTTTGTGTTACAATAGCATACTATTTTGGGCTAGTACCATACGGTTTTCATTACTATAGCTTTGTAGTATAATTTTAAATCAGTGAGTATGTGGTCTCTAACTTCAATTTCATTTGCTACTGTTCTGGCATTTATTATTCTATTTTTTTTCTACCAGCTTTGGACTTTGTTTTTTCTTCTTTTCTAGTTTCTTTACGTGCAAGATTAGATTTGAAATTTTTCTTTTTTCTTGAGATAGGCCTGTATTGTTATGAACTTTCCCCTTGGTACAACTTTTGTTGCATCCCATAAATTGTGTAACATTGTTTTTATTTAAATTTGTCTCAAGTATTTTTCTATTTTCTCTTTGATTTCTTCATTGACCCATTGGTTATTTAGCAGCATGGTTGTTTAGTTTCCATGTGTGTTTTTTCAGATTTCCTCTTATAATTTATTTCTATTTTCATACCATTGTGGTTGGAGAAGATGCTTGATATGATTTCAAACTTCTTGAATTTATTGACCTGTTTTGTTGCCTAACATTATCTAGTCTGGAAAATGTTCATGTGCATGTAAAAAGAATGTGTATTCTACTGTTTTTGGTTGAAATGTTCTTTACATGTCAATATCAAGTCCATCTAGTCTAATGTGTCACATAAGGTCAATGTTTTATTTTTTTATTTTGTCTGTATGTTCTACACATTGATGTAAGTGAGGTGTTTAACACTTTAGCCATACTAACTTGAATGCTCATTATTTGGCTTTTCCAGGAGTTGACATTGCATAATATATCCAACAATTTGTTATTGTGTTGTACTAGCAATGAGTTTAAAATGCTGAATTTTAACTTTAGGGTAGGTATTGCTTCAAGTAAAGCCAGTACCTTAGCAAGTTATTTTATAAGAGAAGAAAGTAGGGTAAGTCAGAAATATATAACATTCTACCATTAAAGTGGGAAAATGTCATTAAAAAACAAAAAACATGAAAAACAAAACAAAGCAAAAGAGATTATGACAATCAGTGGTTCCAGACATCCAAGGAGAATTTTCTTCTAACAGTCTTGGATGGAGCTATCTACTTTTTGTAATTATATGTTGGTTTCAAGAATCTTGAGTTGGCATTCATCTTTTGTGGACTGTCTACTTCCAATGATTCTCTGGAGAAACTCAGTTTAAGATCGCTAATGAGAATAACTTTTTGTTGTTTTTAATTAAGGATCTATGATGTAATAGGAGTTGATAAACTTGCAACCAAGGATCAATTTCCTGTACTTTATCTGCTAAAATGGTAATCAGTAGTGCCTAATAAGGTCATTTCTATCAGCTCAATGGCAGTATTTCTCCGCAATTTTTTTTTTTTTTTTGAGAACCATGTCACACAGGTTAAGGTCATATAAAGGCTGAATAATATATGAAAGGTTAGGAACTTAACCTGTGCCTGTGATAAAAGGACAAAAAGACTGAGTATCATGGCTTTATTTATTTAGTTTAGTTTTTGTTGTTAATCTTCACCCAAGGATATTTTCCCATTGATTCTTCAGACAGAGTAGAAAGGAGGGAGGGAGGGAGAGGGAAAGAGAGAGAGAGAGAGAGAGAGAGAGAGAGAGAGAGAGAGAGAGAGAGAGAGATGTGTGAGGGATACACAATCTGTTGCTTCCTGCACGACCCTCACAGGACCCAGGGATTGGACCTGCAACTCAGGCACTTGCACTTGACCAGGAGTTGAACCTGAACCCTTCAGTTTGCAGGCTGACACTCTAACCACTGAAACAAACCATCCAGGGCTATCTAGTTTAGTTCTCGAAAGGCTGGAATATATGGTTTGGGACATTAAGAATTACATGGGCCAATCAGTGACTGGTTCATAGTAAGACAACATAGGACTTTGTGAGGGGAACTATGCAGGACAATGAGAGCTAAGGCTAACAATGCATGAGCTCAAGATTATCTGTTACAACAATTCATTTTAGTTATAATATTTTGTTTGTTTTCTTTGACTGTTTCAGAGAATAGTGAACTTTCTGATTGGGAGCAAAACTGTCCCTGATAAATTTGCTCCTCTATATAGAGATAAATTAAACTGGTACAGGTAGTAAACACAAAATTAGATTGATATTTTTACTCTCATGAATGTGTGCTTTTTTTTTTGTCAGAAAAGTGATTGTAGTAAATATAAATACTATTCCTAGTACATATCATGACCCATGGAAAGAATGCAATTGTGTAAAATCCTTTTGTAGATACTCAGATGTTTCCTTGAGACAGTATTCCAGTTCTTTTTCTCCCTTACAGTTTTTATGGGATTGTGTTGTTTCTAGGAAAGTCATGAACTAGCCTCATTTTCTGTCATTCTAGAAAAACTTACCCACCAGTGCCCTGGCTGGTGTGGCTCAGGTAGTTGGGCATTGTCCTGTGCACCAAAAGGTTTTAGGTTTGATTCCCAGTCAGGACACATGCCTGGGTTGCGATCCCTGGTAGGGGGCATGCAGGAGGCTGCTGATTGATGTTTCGTTCTCACATCCATGTTTCTCTCTTTTTCTCTTGTTTTGTTTCTCTCTAAAAATCAACAAAAATATCTTTAAAAAATGTTTACCCACCAGTGTGTGTTTATTATTGCAGCCAAATAATCCTGTGATGTGTTGTCTTGGAAGGTTTTAACAAATGTACACTGAAGATTATTTGGCTTCACAAAGCAGCTATCCTGGCTTTGAAGCATCTTGTCCTGATGGATCAAACAAATCAATCATTCCTAGTAATTCTTTACAAAACTGGGGACCAAATTTTCTGTATCTAAGATGGAATTATTGAACTTTTCCATAGATTTGACTTTATGTTCTCAAAAAGATGCTTGAATAAAGACTCTAGTCAGAAAGACATACTTAGCATGATGGTCTGCCTAATAATTGTTCCTAGCTTCTACGGTGTATTTTATCCTGTTAGACTTTGTCTTTATGGCAAAAATTTATTTGAGTATTATTAAGACATCAAATAATTCATATATTTGGTATTTATTTTTAATAGGGATACATGAGATACATGAAAGGGTTAAGAAAAATTAGACAGTAAAGAAAACTCATTATCTCCATAGTACTGGAAGTTGTGAACAATGTTAAAAACATATTAACTGATGATGAATATAATTTTTTTTGTAAATTGATATCCCCAACAGAGATCCATAAGTTCATCTACTTGAGTTAATTTTGCTTCTGCTAAGGGATTGGATTTTAGAAAGAAATCTTGAATAATTATTGCATAATCAGTATGGAATTGTTCTTTCAGATATCAATATAAGACATTAATGCAAAATTTGGTATGAAAGGGTGCAAATGATCTGTTCTGGACATGTACACTTGTTGAATGACAGAAGTGTAATCATAAAATATGTACTGGAGTTGAATTACATAAGGAGAAATTAATAATATTTTATATATATCTGCCAACTGGTAGATAAATGTTGGGTGTTTTAGAGAGTTATAGTGTATAGCCTAGAGAGTAAGACAGTTTATACTGTATGTGGTACCACAGAGATTTTAGTGTGAGGTCTGAAGATGCTTCAACCAGTTTAGCTGAAGCTGTAGTTATTTTGAGACAAGGTTGAGAAGGTTTGGCTACTGTATCAAGAGACAGACAATGATAGGCAATGAATCTTTGTCGTTTGCCATGCTACTGAGTAATATCCCCAGGGATGGCCTTATTTTAATATGCATACATAGGGAAAATTTTATTACAATCAGTGATCCTAGGATCAGCTGTCCTATGGAAGTGTGTGGGGTCAACAAGGATATATTCTCTTCAGAACTGGTTATATAGAAACTTAATTACGGTTTTATTAGGGTCATAATGGAGATAATGGGAAAATGTAAATGAAAAGACTTGATAATCTAATAACCAAATTCTAGTGTCTATTCTGACATTTTGGAACAGAGTGAACTGTCAAAACTAAACAGAGAAGAGAGAGGGATCTCTGTGACAGACCTCCATGCTTAAAGGGTTTCATTCTAAACTATTCAGCAAAGAGTGCTTAGATTTTTTTGCTTTGTGCCCCAGACAGGCAATATAACAGACAGTGATAGTGAGAAGAAATGTTGCTATAGCAGTAGGTTGATCAAAAGAGCTACAGTAAGTACTCCAGACAGCATTGCCTTCTGGTCATAAAGTGACTTATCTCACCTTAGGTGAAATGACAGCATACATTGGTGTGAGGAAACATGATTATTAATTTATGTTGTTTCTATAATTCATTACAGGTAGTATTTTTAAAAAAATTGTTTTTCTTTATTGATTTTTTTAGAGAGAAAAGAAGGGAGAGGGAGAGAGAGATAGAAATATCAATGAGAGAGAATTTCGATTGGCTTCCTCCTGCATGCCCCCCACTGGGGATTGTGCCTACAACCTGGGCATGTGCCCTGACCAGGAATTGAACTGGTGATCTCTTGGTTCATGGGTCGACACTCAATCATTGAGAAACACCAGCTGAGGCCAGGTAGTATTTTTAAATAAATGCCAACACCCAGTTCTATCACAGATGCAATGACTGTACATAGCAGTTAGTCAAACATCTATTTTCCTTTTAATATAAAACTGTACCATGTTTACCTTCAGATATCTTTTAAGAGTTAGTTAATGCACCACAGTAATTTTGAAAAAGAAGAAAAGGTAGGTGGGATCACAATACCAGGTATCAGTTTATACTACAAGGCCACTATAATCAAAACAGCCTGGTACTGGCACAAGAACAGGCATATAGACCAGTGGAACAGAACAGAGAACCCAGAAATGGACCCAAGGCAACATGCTCAATTAATATTTGACAAAGGTGGCAAGAGCAAACAGTGGAGTAAAGACAGCCTCTTTAATAGATGGTGCTGGGAAAAATTGGACAGCTACATGCAAAAAAATGAAACTAGACAATCAACTTATACCATACACAAAAATAAACTCAAAATGGATAAAAGACTTAAATATGACCTGTGAATCCATAAAAATTCTAGAACAAAATGTAGGCATCAAAATTACGGACATCATACGCAGCAGAATTTTTACTGATACATCACCTAAGGCAACAGAAACAAAGAAAAAAATGAACACATGGGGCTACATCAAACTAAAAAGCTTCTTCACAGCAAAAGAAACAATCGTCAAAATGGAAAGGCAACCAACTGTCTGGAAGAACATCATTGCCAATGATACATCAGATAAGGGGTTAATTTCCAAAATATATAGAGTACTCATACAACTCAACAAAAAAAGACAAAGAACCCAATTAAAAAATGGGCAGAGGAGCTGAATAGACACCTCCCCAAACAGGACATACAAATGACTAGGAGACAAATGAAGAAATGCTCAACATCACTAATCATCAAAGAGATGTAAATTAAAACAACAATGAGGTATCACCTCACACCTGTCAGAATGGCTGCCATCAACAAATCATCAAACAACAAGTGTTGGCGAGGGTGTGGAGAAAGGGGGACTCTAATACACTGCTGGTGGGAATGCAGACTGGTGCAGCCACTATGGAAAACAATATGGTGTTACCTCAAAAAATTAAAAATTAAACTTCCATCTGACCCAGTCATCCCACTTCTAGGAATATACTTTAAGAAGCCTGAAACACCAATCAGAAAGAATATATGTACCCCCATGATCACGGCAGCACTATTTACAATAGCTAAGATCTGGAAACAGCCCAAGTGTCCATCAGTAGACGAATGGATAAAAAAGCAGTGGTACGTATACACAATGGAGTACTATGCAGCTGTAAGAAAGAAAGATCTCTTATTCTTTGAGGCGACATGGAGGCACCAAGAAAGTATTATCCTAAGTGAAACAAGCCCAGCAGAAAAAGACAAATACCACACGATCTTACTTATATACAGAATATAATGAACATAACAGTCTGAGAAATACGGTAGACCCAGAGACGTGGAAGTAGAGTACAGACTGATAATCCTCAGAAGAGGGGATGGTGGGGGTGGAAAGAGATAAACCACAGAACTTATATGCATGTATGTTTAACCAATGGACTTGTACAACAAAGCCAGGGTCGGGGTGGGGGGTATGGGGAAGAGGGTACCAATGGGGTAAAAAAGAAGAAACATCTGTAACAAAAATAAAATTAAAAAATAAAAAATAAAAAAAGAGTTAGTTAATGCAAAAGAAAGTTTGGGTTGGGTGAGACTCTCATCCAGTACATGGAAAAGTTTATTTATTTTTGTTACATGTGTCTCTTTTTTTCCCCATTGATTTCCTCCCTCTCCCTTCCTCCCTCCCCTCTCCCCAGCTTTGTTGTCCATGTACATTGTTCATGCATACATGCATATAAGTCCTGTGGTTTATCTCTCCCCCACCACCCCCTCTTCTGGGGATTATCAGTCTGTACCCCACTTCCACATCTCTGGGACTACCCCATTTCTCAGACTGTTATATTCATTATATTCCACAAATAAGTGAGAAAATGTGATACTTGTCTTTCTCTGTTTGGCTTGTTTCACTTAGGATGACACTTTCCAGTTTCCTCTATGTCATCTCAAAAGATAAGAGATCTGTCTTTCTTACAGCTGCATAGTACTCCATTGTATGTATGTACCACGGCTTTTTTATCCATTTGTTTACTGATGGACACTTAGGCTGTTTTCAGATCTTAGCTAGTGTAAATAGTGCTGTTATAAAAATGGGGGTACATATGTTCTTTCTGATTGGTGTTTCAGGCTTCTTAGGGTATATTCCTAGAAGTGGGATCACTGGGTCAAATGGAAGTTTAATTTTTAATTTTTTGAAGCAACACCATGTTGTTTTCCATAGTGGCTGCACCAGTCTGCATTCCCACCAGCAGTGTACTAGGGTCCCCTTTTCTTTATACCCTCACCAACACTTGTTGTTTGATGATTTGTGAATGGTGGCCATTCTGATAGGTGTGAGGTGATACCTCCTTGTTGTTTTGCTTTGCATGTCTCTGATGATTAGTGATGTTGAGCATTTCTTCATATGTCTCCTGGCCATTTGTATGTCCTGTTTGGAGAGGTGTCTTTTTAGTTTTCTGCCCATTTTTAATTGGGTTCTTTGTCTATATTTTGTTGAGTTGTATAAGGACTTTATACATATTGGAAATTAACCCCTTCTCTGATGTATCATTGGCAATTATGCTCTCCCATACAGTGGGTAGCCTTTCCGTTTTGATAATTGTATCTTTTGCTGTGCAGAAGCTTTTGAGTTTGATGTAGTCCCATGTGTTCTTTTTTTTCTTCTTCTTTCTGTTGCCTTAGGTGATGTATCAGTGAAAATTCTTCTAAAATTTTTATGAATTCATAAGTCACATTTAAGTCTTTTATCTATTTTGAGTTTATTCTTGTGAGGGTGTAAGTTGATGGTCTTGTTTCATTTTTTTGCATGTAGCTGTCCAATTTTCCCAACACCATTTGTTAAAGAGGCTGTCTTTACTCCACTGTATGCTCTTGCCACCTTTCTGAAATATTAATTGAGCATATCGCGTTGGGTCCACTTCTGGGTTCTCTGTTCTGTTCCACTGGTCTATATGCCTGTTCTTGTTCCAGTACCAGGCTGTTTTGGTTACAGTGGCTTTGTAGTACAGCCTGAAATCTGGTAATGTGATCCCTCCTACTTTGTTCTTCTTTTTCAAGATTGCTGTGGCTATTCGAGGTCTCTTTTGGTTCCATTTGAACTTTTGAAGTATTTGTTCTAGTTCTGTGAAGTACATCATTGGTATTTTGATGGGGATTGCATTGAATCTATAGATTGCTTTGGGTAGTATAGACATTTGAATGATGTTAATATCTTCTTCTATTTCTTTTTTCAATGACCTGTAGTTTTCTGCAAATAGGTCCTTTATTTCTTTGGTTAAGTTTGTTCCTAGGTATCTTAATTTTTTTGCCGTGATGGTAAATGGGATTGTTTTCTTAGTTTCTCTTTCTGTGAGTACATCATTGGTGTATAAGAATACCATCGATTCTTGACTTAAATTTCATATCCTGCTACATTTCCAAATTCATTTATTAAGTCTAGTAAATTTTTGATGGAGTCTTGAGGGTTTTCCACGTATAGTATCATGTCATTTGCAAATAATGACAGTTTTACTTCTTCCTTTTCAATTTGGATCCCTTTTATTTTTTCTTCCTGTCTGATTGCTATGGCTAAGACTTCCAGTACTATGTTAAATAAGAGTGGCAGAAGTGGGCATCCTTGTCTTGTTCCTGTTCCTAGGGAAATGCTTTTAGTTTTTATTCATTGAGTATGATGTTGGTTGTAGGTCTTTCTTATATGGCCTTTATTATATCAAGATATGAACCCTCTATTCCCACATTATTGAGTGTTTTTATTAGAAATGGATGCTGAATTTTGTTGAAGACTTTTTCGGCCTCTATTGATATGATTATATGGTTTTTATTCTTCACTTTATTTTACATAGTCATCTTAATCACCGATTTAATCATTTGGTTTATCTAATTAGTTGTTGATTTTTGCTAGTGCAATCTTCATTTTATTTAATGTATTCTTAATTTGTAGCTGATTCTTTTTATGATTTATATGTGCTTCTCTATGCTTACTATCTTTATTGAAGTTCTCACTTTGCCCTTTGATCATCCTTATAACCAATATTGTGAATTCTGTATCTGGTAGATTGTTTGCCTTCATGTTGTTTAGTTCTTTTTCTGGAATTTTCTCCTATTCTTTCATTTAGTACATGTATTTTTGTCTCCTTATTTTGGCTGTCTTTTTTTGTGTTTGTTTCAATGCATTAGGTAGATCTGCTATGTTTCCCATTTTTGGCAGAGTGGCCTTTTATAGTAGGTGTCCTGTGAGTTCCAGTGACTCAGTCTCCATGATCATTTAAATGAGTGTTCCAGAAGTGTCTTTTGTATGGGTGGATGTGTTTTTTTTTTTTTGCTGTAGTTGAGCTTTGATTATTGTTGGTATGCCAGTGGGTAAGATTGACCTGCAGGATGACTGGCTGTGAGTTTTTGCTATGACTGTTGCAGTCAAGCTGCTGTGTGCTGATTGAATCTTTGGTATGGGATTTTTTTTGTGTCATGCTGTAGTTCCTGCTGAGACCACCTTTTTGATGTGCCATTTGTGAAGTTAATCAAGTGGTGCTTTGCAGTCGACAGGGTTTGTTAGTTCAGGGGCCTCTTGTGAGATCTCTGGTTCAGGCCAACGTCAGTTGCTCCCTGTGACCAGTCTGTCATTATCTGGTAATGGCTATAAAGTTATTTGAAGTTGTTAGCTACCAGTGATGGGCTGGTAGGTGGATACAAGATTCCATGCTGCAAACTGTGGTTGGCTGCAACCACTACTGAGTCTGGGATTGCTTGGCAAAAGGGCGCCCCAATGTCTGCCTCTGCCTGCTGAGTGCCTGTAAGGCTCAACCACTGAAATAACCTTGGGAAGTACATAAGTTGGGAATGGCAGGGACTCGGGGCATCACCAGGGTAAGGTGACTGGTGAGCTTTGTGAGAAGAAGTCTCAACATGGAAAATAGTGGCTGTCCCTCCAGTCCTCACCCTAATTCCAAACAACTCAGCTTTTCCCTCTATGTCTCTTGCACCCCCAGAGCCAATGTACCTCTTCCAGAGCCTAGGGTGAGCACCTGCCAGCATGTGAATCTCGGTGAGTCCTTCAAGAGGATACCTGGGTTTCCAGTAGTCTTCTGTCGCACCCGAATAGACAGAATCTCGACTGCTTTTTACAGCTAGATGTTGTGGGGGTTCCTCTTCCTGGCACTGATGTTCCAGACTGGGGTGTCCAGTGTCGGGCTGGGAACCCTTGATCCTCATGGGAAACCTCTGCATCTGGGATATCTCTCTCAATTCACAACCACCAGACGTGGGTGTGGGACCAGCCTGTTTTCATCTTTACCCTTTCTACCAGTTCTGATGTGGCTTATTCTTTATAGCCTTAATTTTAGGACTTCTGTTCAGCTAGTTTTCAGATTGTTCTACTGGTTGGTTGTTTTACATTTTAATTTACAAGTTGAGACATGAATAAATAGTCTAATATATAATGGCGTGCTGAACAAGAAGAAGAATTTGCAACTGAATACTGATTTTTAAATCAATGTTTTGCTAGTAATTGAGAATACTAAAGAAAGAGAAAATAAAATCTGCTCTATTTATTCATGTCAACAACCAATGGTCTTTGTCATCAATTCAGTACCATTAGGAATCCCCAATTTGAGGTGTGGTAAAGAAGGAAGCGTTATTCAGTGTAAACAAATCAATTATGATACAACATGGCTGTGGAACAGCTCAATAGTGTTAAAGATCATTTATTATGGCTGTAAGCTCGCCCTAGGGTGAGACTGCCCCAGCTGAGGTGCCTCTTTGGCTAGACAGTTCAGCTCTGCTCCAGTCCTGTACACTCTGTTCTGCTCTGCTCTGCTGTGCCCTGGCCCTGAAAGACATCTTAGGTGTTTCAGTTTATGTCAAATCAACTCAGTCTTCAGTGTTCTATTGGAATGAAGAGTGAACTCTTCAAGCCAGAGAGGAGCTGACTTATATAGAGAGAGGTTGCCATCCTGGTCCATAATTGGTCTACCCTCATGCTAATGAGAACTTTAAATCCTCCGTTTGGTCCAAAAATCACTGTCCTGATTGGTCAGTATTGAGGCACTATGATTGGTCTGTGAAGATGCTAATGGGGATGTAGTTGTACAGCCCTGATTGAATGGGAAAAGACTCAGTCCTATTGATTGAAATACAATTCTTTTCTTTTTGAAGGACTGGCTCAGATGGCAAGAACAAACTGCAGGCAGTCAGTTCCGGGGGCTGGCAGTTTAGTGCAGGCTTCTCTCTGAAGTGTAGCTTGTGTGAGAGGCTCCTGTTTAGAAATGGCTGCTAGGCTCTGTTTTTAAGATTTGAGCTCAGTTAGCCACCAGGAACCCTTCTTGGTATGTATATTCTTTCTCAGGGTCCATACATACCATAGGCAGATATTAGCATTAAGTTTTACCTCAGTGCTTAACTCGAGTAAATGAAATATACAACACTTAAGCTCAGGTCATTTGGCTCTAGTTGACACATTTTTACTGAACAATAAAAACTAAACTAAATACCTTCAGCATACACCTAACAAGTTAGAAAAGAAACAATAAAATAAAAATTTTAAATGCAGATTAAAGGGATCAAAGATGAGAGGAAAAACATTGATTGGTCAAAGGAAAGTAAAATCAATGATGAAACCATAATCTATTTTGGAAAAAACTAGAATACACTACTAACATAAACCAGAAAAAAATCAGAAGGGCCTCTTGCGAGATGGATAAAAAATGAAATATAACATAGTTAAATTGAGTTTATGTTTTGGAATGTGAGTTATTTTAATTTTAATTATGTAAATTTGTGTGTGTGCATGATTTGTTTATTTTATTTTATTAAAAAAATTATCTTTATTGTTGAAAGTCTTACAGGTGTTTCCTCTTTTTTCCCCCACTGAGCCCCTTTACCCTGCTCCCACCCCCACCCTTAGGTCTTCACTGCAATATTGTCTCTGTTCATGGGTTATGCATATATGCATATAATTTCTTTGGTTAATCGCTTCCCACTTTCCCCCTTTCCCCTTCTCTCTGAGATTCATCAGTCTGTCCCATACTTCCATGTCCCTGGATCTATTTAGTCTATCAGTTTATTTTGTTCATTAGATTCCACATATAAGTGAGATCATGTGATACTTGTCTTTCTCTGACTGGCTTATTTTGCTTAGCATAATACCTTCCAGGTCCCTCAAGACTCAAACATATTCTCAAGCCTGGTTTGATGGATTTGATCTAGAATTATTTCTTTTAGATCTGAGGTGATTCATTGTACCTATTCCGTACTTATGCATTAGTGCAAGCTTATATAATTTTGGCAGCTTTTATAAATTTTGGATTCTTTCTCTTAACTTGACTAAAATTATAGATATGGTGTGTGTTCCTTTTCTTTATTCTCCTTGTATTTAGATTAATTCTGTTTGGATAAGGAAAATGATGAGCTTATTCAACCATATTTATATGGAAGTGTTGGCTTCCATATTACAACTTATGTATTTGTCTTTTATTGTTTTATTCATAAAAGTGCTGGGCCAGTAAATATGGTTCAAATTTACGGGAGGTAGGGACTCTTCAGATCCTGGAATAAATCTGAAAATTTTTCTCAGTTTTGTTCTTTACCTCTATACTTTTGTGAAGTAAAGCTTCATAATTGTGTTTGATTATGTGCAGATCAAACCACAGTTTAAATAATGTTAGTCTTATAGATAGGATCAAGCTATAATCTCATATATGAAAACCATTCACACTGATTTATTTTAACAACTATGTTTTAGTCTTCTTTATCACAAATGAGTTACAGAAACAGAGAGAAAGAGTGATCCCTGGCCATAAATAAAGTTTCAGTGTAACAAAAGCCTAGGGAGTGTGTAACCCTTGGCTGTAGCGCATTGCTCAGGTCAAGTGCCTAATAATCGATCTGAAAGGAATTCTCATGCCACTCTCTGCTCCTGAATTATAGTTTATGTATCTTTTATGTTTTTTTTTTTTTTTGCCTCTTTTAGTGAGTGATCCAAATCTTCAATGATTTATTTTTCTAATATTTCAATTTGAATGAATTGCAATTAAACACTTATGAGTTTAGTTTTATTATTTATAAAAGGGGATATCTTCTTTAATATTTAAAATTTTTTTCTTTATTGATTTTAGAGAGAGAGGAAGGGAGAGGGAGAGAGAGATAGAAATACTGATGAGAGAGAACATTGACTGGCCGCCTCCTGCATGCCCCTTACTAGGGGTTTGGCTCACAACCTGGGCATGTGCCCTGACTGGGAATCGAACCAGCGACCTCTTGGTGCATGGGTCAATGTTCAACCACTGAGCCACACCAGCTGGCCTCTTCTTTAATATTGTTGTGAGGATTTATCAAAGATGTATTAGGGCTGCATTTGGAAAATTTTTTACACGTTGACTCTGGAAATTTGTTACATGTTGTATCTTTATAGAGAGAACTCCAGTAAGCAGACTGATCTAAGCTTCCATCTATGGCTAAATGTTTACAGGGCCTTTTACAGAGATGTGTCCTTCTCCAGAACTTTATCCTGATGATCCTCAGAGGTGTTTGCTTTGTTTTGTTCTATTAAAAAAAAAAAAAAAGGTTATAAAAAAAGAGCTAAAAAAAGTGCTTGCTTTTGCTGCTGGAACTTCATACAATAACACAGCTTTAAAAATGTTGTTTAGACAGAGAGACATTTCCCCATGCTGATCCCAGAACTTTCTCTCTGATCTTTGAGAATTATCTTGGTCTAGGACACTTATTACAAATGATATCTTGTAAACAGGTGTCAGGCTGGCTGCAACAAAACCACCTGGAGGAGTTCTTAAAAATTACAAATTAATATATATTTCAAGAAGTGGGATTGAGCTCACTTATTTGTGAAACATAATGAACAAAATAAGCTGTTGACCAAAAGAGATCCAGAATCATGGAAGTAGAGAACAGACTGACAAACCTCAGAGAGGGATGGGGGGTGGGAGAGGAGGGGAGAGAGAAGCCAAAGAATTTAGAAGCTAATCTACAGGGACTAGGCTGGGGAAGGTAGGAGGGGGGTGGGAGTGGGAAGGAGGGGGTTAATGGGGAAAGAAGAGGGGACATCTGTAATACTTTCAACACTAAGAACATTAACAATTAGTAGGTATCAATCTTGGAAAATATGATTAATAAAATTAGTGGTGTGATCCCAGAATCTGTCATTTTAAATCACTCACACATTGATCTACTATCAGCTGTTGTGTGAATATCAGCCAGTATGTTTAACAATTAGAAATGCTGGTAATGAAGAGAGTCCTAATTTATGTTCTAGGCTTTTCATGCAAATCCACATCTTTAGGATTTCATATCTTATGGAAAAAAAGTATTAGATTAAGATTCAGCAACAAAATGTTGAGGATGGACAACAGTGGGAAGCATCCGTGAAGCTAGCTCTCCATCAGGAGTAAAGGAGTAGTTCTTGTTGCTACCTCATCTCAGAGTCAGGGAAATCGTGGGAGAATTAGCTACTGATCTCAGTTTATTCTATAGAAAGTCAGTAACTTCAATTATGGTATTTTTTCCTGTCCAGGATTCACATTTTCACTTTTAAATAATTCTAAAATTCAGAAATATTTGACTATTGATAACATAGTGTGACTTTTTCTCCTAATGAGCTTTTATTAAAAAGATAGAACTGTTACAATGAATATAATTTAGAATTGAGGAAGTATTGTTTTCAAATACTAGTGATTCCTCAAAGACTGTTTATTCTTTTTGTTTAATATAAAAAATATTTAGTAAGCACATAATAAAAGTCAATTGCTGTTCTATATGCTGGGTTACAGTGCTGAAAAATAGAACCATTCAATAATGACTCTACTTAATTATTCCTCTCATTTCATCCCTAAACTCTTTCCTGACATTCATGGATTATAGGCTGCCCTACAGTGGATACATAAGAATATAAAGGATTGTATAAAACATTGTAACTACAAAGATACCCTGGCTTGTTAGAGAACTTCCATGTCAGGTGGTGGCCTAAGACAAAATATACCTTAAATGTTATGATAGCTATTGTTCAGATTTACAAGGGCCACGTGAGGGCTGACATGTGCTTGGCAAATAAAGTCAGAGATAAGAACATATTGCTGACATTGGAAGGAC
Source organism: Molossus alvarezi (assembly GCA_037176705.1). NCBI lineage: Eukaryota > Metazoa > Chordata > Mammalia > Chiroptera > Molossidae > Molossus > Molossus alvarezi. The sequence goes on from CM073885.1 coordinate 123,603,062, forward strand.
CTTAAGAGTCAGGCATCAGCAGCTCGGGACTGAGTGCAAGCAGATCACCAGGATTCTTCAGAGGCTCTGCAGGTTCTCCTCTGTCATTCGGTCTGCAATCTCAGTCCATTTGAAGTAGAAGCAGCAGCGCACCCTGCTGTCCAGGACGTGCCAGCGGCACAGGCCGCTCTCCTGCAGGGACCGCTGAACTGCTGTGATGATGGTCTTGGAGCAGCGGCTGCAATTGAAGGCGTCACCATGGCCGGGTGTGTCCTCCACTGCCAGGCGAAGCTTGACCCCTCTCTCTTCAATCTCACAGTCGAAGCCTCAATATGGACTGTTCTTTCCATTTTCTCTGCAGCTCCAGATATGATGCTCTCTGGGTAGAGATCCGTCAGGAACAAGCTGTTTATGAGAGTCAATTTTCCTAGCCCCCACTCACCAACTGCTATTAATAAGAACTCAAAACCTTTCTCGCTGATTTCTGGTGAACTTGGTTAGGAAGATTTGTTTTCTGACCTTCCTCATTTCCTTCATCAGGAAACATGCAGTGAATGGGGCTAGTGGGGTGACAGCTGTTAGCTGGGCTGAAATCCTCTTTATTGATGGCTTTGGTCCACTAGAGGGCACTGTATGCTTTACAAGAAATGACTTTTTCTGATGGTCTCTAAAAGTTGACCAATTAAGGCAGGAGAGAGTTGTGAGCATGTGAGCCAAATTATAGACAGCAAAGATGAAGAGAGGGGTCACTGTGCTTTTGTAAAGTTCATATCAATTTTTCAGCTCTGCCACTCTATGTAAACTTCAGAAAGCTAACATTCAGAATCTAGAAATCCATTGTGAATGATTCTCTGAGCAGAAGTACAGGAGTAATAATATTATTAGTCTGTGAGCATAGAAACTCAACACTAAATATCTCTATAACCTGTTTTTAGTTTTTTAATTGTTATGACTAAAATTCCCTAAACCCAATGATCTAGAGATTATTTCAATTCCCCAGCTATTCTATCTTTTTATATAAAAATTCCTTGAAAGTAGAAGGAATAAAAACAAACAAAAAAGGTAGAAGAAAAAAATAAGGAAAACATACTGTAGGAAAGGGAGAGGACAATATTTAATTTGACCAACAAACTGTGGTTTGATTAGACTCAGCTATGTGGGTCAGTAGGGTACGCAAGAGTTGGACAGAAGAAAGGAAAGGTGGAAATTAAGTCAAAGGGGACATGATACACATTTCTAATTTTTCCCAATAAAATTCTGTTGGAATAATTTCTTATGCAGATGATGACTGTATGTCTTCGTTTCTAGAACTCTCCTGATTTCAATAATAAACTTCTGCAATAAACAGTACATGTTATCAGATAGTTTTCCTTTATCAGGATTTTCATATGAGTGAATTCTCAAATTCTCTGTCAACCTATACAATTTGAGAAATGAAGTCACTCTTCCTAGGATTCTTCAAGGTTCTACATAACCCATCAAACACTGACAATCTAGAAACGTCACCCACTCTTCATCACAAACTATTCCACAAACTTCTCTTATATAATGTATTTTAAGAAAAATCAACCCTTTATAACTTCATATATTGGAAATATTGACTGCTACAGTCCTGCATTGTTTGTATCCACACTTTTGGAGAGAGGACTGTGCTCTTTCACTGGGTCACTGTGGGTGGAGTTTGTTGTTAAGATGAATGACAGAGCTGAGATGTGATTGGTTCTCAGTGAGTAAGTTGCAACATGCTGAGTGTAGGAATAACTTTTGCTTGGGTCCAGGACTCTACACTCTCCAGAGCCCGGACAAAGGCACCACAGCAACCTGGCAAGAAGTCATGGAGAGACACTGGGGAGCTCTGCTGGGGCTTCTGTGGGCCCAGGTTTGCTGTGAGTTGGGGCGTCCCTGATGGAGAAGTGGGGAATGTTCCATAGCTGATGTGAGGGGGGGAAGGGAGAGCTGACACAGAGCTCCTACTTCGGTGTTTCTTGGGATATTTTACAGGTTTGGAAACCACATCAATCACCCCCAGTGACATAATTTGTGTTTGTTTTTCTGTTTCTAAGCAGGGGTGAGGGGATGACTGTGGAGCAGAGACCTTCAGCCCTGACCCTCCAGGAGGGAACCAGCTGTACCCTGAGATGCAATTTTTCTACCATAGTGTACTATATGCAGTGGTTCTGACAGAATCCTGGGGGCAGCCTCATCAACCTATTTTACATGACTTCAAAGACAAAGTACAGTGGAAGGTTAAGCTCCACAATGAATTCTAAAAACCTGCACAGTACCCTGAACATCACTGGCTCTCAACTGGAGGACTCAGCCACCTACCTCTGTGCAGCGGAGCACAGTGCTCCCAGGTAATGTGCGGCCTGTACCCACCCTTAAGCTGGGCCTGCAGCCCCGCCCCCTCCACAGTGCAAGCAGATGCCCCCGCATTAGTTTGCACATCTTTGAGTTTCCAAATTTTTTTTCCCAAAACTCTTTTTATCCTAAAATTAGGGTCTTCAGCACTGTCATTTCACTTTTCCCCCCTTATTTCTTCCCCAAAATCACTTTACAAGTGAAACACTCTAATATGAACCATTAAAATAACTATTAATGATGTAAATATCTAATATCTTCTCGCAGGTAGCACATAAATGGCATATACAGTACTCTGCTGGAAAAGGCTTGGAAAAATATAGGGTGGTCAACAAATAGAAAGAGATGATGCATATTTTGTAGTTAACTGCAAATTATTCCACTTTCAAGAACAAAGGAAGGAGCCCATGTAACAGTTTTTAAAGTTTGCATTAAGTGTATTCACCCCTGGAAATAACAAAAGGGATTTCATTGAGTGGCAGTCACTCTATCTAGCTTATTACATATATTATCTTTTTAGTAATGATAACACCCTGTAAATATGTACTCTCAGACTTTACACATGGATAAAGTGAGGGATGTTGAGTATACTTGACTTGCTTATTCTAACTTTGTTATTAAATTAGTGAAGCTGGGTGACATGAGAGCTTATGCTTGGAGCTTCCTGATACAGAAAAGTCTATAAAATCACCTAATTTAAATGATTTCTGTTGAAAATTTTATACAATGCACTTATATACATCACAAACAAAATATCATTTCTTTATATTAAAATTAAATTTATTAATTTTTTGAGGTGACATTGGTTAATAATATTATATAAGTTTCTCATGTATAATTTTGTAATACATCATCAGTAGATTGTATTGTGTGCTTGCCAAAGTCTAGTCTCTCTCCATCACCGTACATTTGACCTCCTTTATCCTCTTCAATCTCACCTTAATCCCCTTCCTCTCTGGTAACCACCATACTGTTGTCTGGGTCTATGAGGTTTTTATTTGTTCATTTGTTGCTTTTTATTTAATATCCCATATATGAGTGAAGCCATGTGACTCTTGTCCTTTTCTATGGGACTCATCTCATTTAACTTGATACTATCATTCCCATCAATTATTGCAAATGGTAATGTATCATCCTTTCCTATGGCTGAATAGTATTCCAGTGTACATATGTACCAAATATTGTTTACTCAATTCTTTATTGAAGGAACTAAGGCTTTTCCCATGTCTTGGCTATTATGAATAACACTCAATTGAACTTAGGGATACAGACATATTTACAAATAAGTGTTTTCAAATGTTTTAGTTATATACCTCAAGGAGAGATTGCTGGGTCATATGGTAGTTCTATTCCAACTTTTTGAGGAATCTTCATAATGTTTTCTATTGAAGGTGCATGGATTTACATTCTTTTCAGTAGTATATGAGGATTACACTTAAGGAGTTTTTAAATATCACCTTCTATGGAAAATGTTATGAATACTTCATTCTGTTCCATTAAACTCCATCACTCTTCCTTGCATTGTGAGTAATTCTATTACTCATGATTTTATAACATCATTCTCAGTTTGGGAAAGGGAGCAGAAAGCATCCAGATTACCCTAAAAAATCCCCTATCTGTTGTAGCCAGAAACAAAGACTTCTGGCCACCAAACTTGAAGTTTAAACTCCCATGTGGAATAATTGCAATACAAACCGAATTCCAAACTGCACTGTGTGTATGATACTATAAGAACATGGATAGGAATAACTAGGACCCTGAAAATTAACATGAAGACAAAAGGGCAGACTTCAGAGAAGCTGGGAGCAGGACCTGTTTCCTGAGCCTGTGACCTGTGCAGTTGCAGAGGAAGCCCTGCCCTTGGTAAAAAGCTCTGTTATCACTGTCTTGACATTTTTAATAATTTTATCTTTGTACTTGTAATTTAAAAGGGAAGTCCCATAAATGGATGAAACAGGCATGTGAGCAGAGGAGATACACAGGGCAGCAGAGCACAGGACAGAAACACCTGCAGGCTGAGCTGCAGGGTCACAGCAGGGAGGGTGTGAGCTAAGCAGTTGTCAGGGCTACCTGCCGCACCTGCAAATGCTGTCATTGTGTGGGCCTGTGACATGCAGCAAAGTGAGCAGCAAATTTGTTGGTCAATGATTACAAAATGAAAGTGTATACATGGAAACTTCAAAAAAGCAGTGTATAGTTTCTTACAAAACTACACATACCCTTACCATATGATCCAGTAATGGAGTTTCCTGGCTTTTACCTGAAGAAGTTAAAAAATTATGTCCACACAAAACCCTGCCATAAGGGGTTTATAGCAGTTTTATTTACAATTGTTTAGAATTGAAAGCAACTCGTATGTCTTTCAGTAAGAGAATGGGTAAAGAAATGGTGGTCTAGCCAAACAGTGGAATATTATTCAGCACTAAAAAGATATGAGCAATTCCAAAATGGCGCTGGAGTGAATGGAAGCTACACAGAGTGTCTCCCAAGACCAAATTAAAATTACAACTAAAACACAGACAAATCAACAGGAAATAGCAAGAGAAAAGCAGCTTGTGAGGACCATATAACCAGGGACACTGACTCGATCCTGGTAGGTTTACAGAGGCATGAGAGGGGGGCTAGAAGCCCACAGACAGCAGTGGCATTAGCTGTGAGCAGTGGCCTTAGCTGTGAGCAATGCCCTCGGGTTAGACTCTGAAGCAGCTCCACAGCGCAAGCTGAAACAGATGCTAAAATAGCCACACCCACTCACCTTGTGCTCTGGAAGAGGGAGGGTGGACTGGAATGGAACTGTGTGGGGACAATCAGGATTTGGAGGGAGTTCAGAGCTTTTGCTCAATTGCGGGCAAGCAGAACGGTGGCCATCTTGCTTTTTCCATGGCTCTGGGGAGAAGCAGTAGCCCTTCCCTCAGAGATTCAACCCCACCCTGTGGGTCATTGAAATGCAAATTGAGGCTCACTAACATCCAGCATCTGCCCCACCTTTGGGAAATCCCCTTATGATGAGCACCTGAGGGAGTTTTTTATTCAAATGACAACCCAAAACTCTTCAAGTAAAAGCTACTGATAGCCTCCAGGCAAAAAGCTAGAGGATAACTGTACCATTCCTGGACTAGCAACTCTAAACAGGAAAGTAATACTTGACAGTGGTGTTTAACGTGAGTCTTCCCTCGTTTATTCAAACACAGGAGAGGGAGCCACAAAAAGCAAAACACTAACACCCACAAGGAACACTTGGCAGGCTCCAAAGCCCACTGTGATAGCCAAAATGGTGAAACACAGAAGTAAAAGCCAAATAAAAGAACAAGAGACTTCTACCAAAGATGAGATAAATGTGGAGCAGTTAGGCAAGTTAACAGAGCTAGAATTCAGAGCCATGATCTTAAAGAAGCTCAACAGCATGAGTAAGGACATAGAGATGTTTAAACCAGCCAACTGAAAATTGAAAACCACCAAGAAGAAATGAAGTATGACATATCAGAAATAAAGAATACATTGGAAAGCCTAAACAGCAGAGTAGAGAAAGCTGAGGACCGGATCAGTGAATTAGAAGTAAGGGTAGAAAAAATCAACCAATCAGAAAACCAAAAGAAAAAAACAATTAAAAAACAGGAAAACAGCTAGAGAGAACTGTGGGAAAACTGGAAACATAATAATATTTGCATCATAGGAGTCCCCGAAGAGGAAGAAAATGAGCAAAGGTCACAGAATATATTCGAAGAAATAGTTACAGAAAACTTCCCTAATTTGGTGAAGTAATTTGGTGAATTTGAGGGCATTCAAATTCAAGAAGCACAGAGAGCCCCAAGTAAGAAGAACCCAAACAGGCCCACACCAAGACATATAGTAATCAAAATGCCAAAAATTAAAGACAAAGCAGCAAGAGAGAAGCAACAGGTTACCTGCAAAGGAACCCCATAAGGCTCTCAGCTGACTTCTCAACAGAAACACTACAGGCCAGAAGGGAATGGCATGAGGTAATCCAGGTCATGAAAAACAAGAATCTGAATCTAAGACTACTCTACCCAGCAAGACTTTATACAAAATAGAAAGTCAAATAAAGAGCTTCCCAGACACAAAAAAAAGGTTAAGGGAATACATTAGCACCAAACCAGACTGCAAGAAATGTTAAAAGGATTGCTGTAATTAGCAGGAGAAATAGGAAGAAAAATATAACCACACTAAACAAAAATGGCAATCAATAAGTCCATATCAATAATCACTTTAAATGTAAATGGACTGAATGCTCCAATAAAAAGACACAGAGTAGCTGATTGGATAAGAAAGCATGACTCATCTATATGTTGTTTACAAGAGACCCACCTCACAACAAAAGACTCACATAGGTTGAAAGTGAAGGGATGAAGAAAAATCTTCTAAGAAAACAGAAAGCAAAACAAAAAGTAAGGTAGCAATGCTCATATCGGATACAATAGATTTCAAAATGAAGGCCATAACTAGAGACAAAGAAGGCCACTACATAATATTGAAAGGATCTATCCAACAGGAAGATATAACCTTGTTAAACATATATGAACAAAATATAGGAGCACCAAAATATATTAAAAATCTTCTGGAAGATTTCAAAGAAGAAACTGACAGCACTACAATCATAGTATGGGACTTCAACACCCCATTGATACCACTGAATAGATCTTCTAGACAAAAAGTTAGCAAGGAGACAGAGACTTTAAATGAAACACTAGACCAAATGGATTTAATAGATATCTATCGAGAATTACACCCCAAAACTACAGGATTCACATTCCTCTCAAGTGCACATGAGACATTCTCAAAGATAGACCACATGATAAGACACAAACTAAATTTCTACAAGTTCAAGAATTTTGAAATCATATCAAGCATCTTCTAAGATCACAATGGCATGAAACTAGAAATCAATTGCAACAAGAACATGCAAAGACATTCGAACACATGGAAGCTAAATAGCATGTTATTAATCAATGAATGGGTCACCGAGGAGATCAAGAAGGAAATTAAAAACTTCCTGGAAACCAATGAAAACGAACACACAACAGCACAAAATCTATGGAATGCAGGAAGAGCAGTTGTGAGAGGGAAGTTCATAGCACTACAGGCCTACCTCAAGAAGCCTAAAAAAAAAATCTTTAATAGACTACATAACCTCACAACTTAAAGAATTAGAGAGCACACAATAAGGAAACCCAAGAGGCAGTAGAAGGAAGGAAATAGTAAAGATCAGAGCAGAAATAAATGACATAGAGTCAAAAAAAAAAAAAAAAAAAAAAACAATTCAAAGGATCAATGAAATGAAGAGCGGGTTTTTCGAAAAGATAAATAAAATTTATGGACCCTTAGCTAGACTCACAAAGAAACAAAGAGAGAGAACCCAAATACGGAAAATCAAAAATGAAAGAGGAGAAGTAACAACCAACACCACGGAAATACAAAAGATTGTTAACAGCTACTATGAACAATTATATGGCCACAAGTTCGACAATTTAAGCAAAGTGGACAAATTTCTAGAAATACTTAGTCTCTCAAATCTGGACTGAGAAGAGATAGAAAACTTGAACAGACCAATAAAAACTAAGAAAATGGAAGAGGTAATCAAGACTTTCCCAGCAAACAAAAGCCCAGGCCCTGATGGCTTCACAGGGGAGTTTTACCGAACATTCAAAAAAGAACTAACACCCATCCTTCTCAAACTATTTCAATAAATTCAAGAAGAAGAAAGACTTCCAAACTTGTTTTATGAGGTCAACATAATTCTCATTCTAAAACCAGAAAAAGATACTACAAAGAAAGAAAACTACAGGCCAATATCCCTGATGAACATGGATGCCAAAATCCTGAACAAAATACTAACAAATCAGATTCAGCAATACATCAAAAAAATTTTTGTCCGTGACCAAGTGGAACTCATCCCAGGGATGCAAGGCTGGTACAAGATTCGCAAATCAATAAATGTGATACACCACATAAACAAAATAAAGAATAGAAACCACATGATCATATCAATAGATGCAGAAAAAGCATTTGACAAAATCCAGCATCCATTTCTGATAAAAACAATCAGCCATGTGGGAATAGAGGGATCATATCTCGACATAATAAAGGCCATATATGGAAGACCTACAGCCAACAACATACTTGATGAGCAGAAACTAAAAACATTTTCCTTAAGACCAGGAACAAGACAGGAATGTCCACTTTTGCCACTCTTATTTAACATAGTACTGGAAGTCTCAGCCACAGCAATCAGACAGGAAGAAAAAATAAAAGGGATCCAAATTGGAAAGAAGGAAGTGAAACTGTCATTATTTGCAGATGACATACTATACGTAGAAAACCCTCATGACTCCATCAAAAATTTACTAGATTTAATAAATGAATTAGGCAAAGTAGCAGGATACAAAATTTAAGTCAAGAAATCGACAGCATTCTTATACACCAATGATGAGCTCACAGAAAGAGAAACTAAGAAAACAATCCCATTTACCATCGCAGAAAGAAAATTAAGATACCAAGAAATAAACTTAACCAAAAATGTAAAGGACCTATTTGCAGAAATCTACAGGACATTGAGAATAAATAGAGCAAGATATAAAAAAGTGGAAGCACATACCTTGCTCATGGATTAGGAGCATTAACATCATTAAAATGTCCATACTACCCAAAGTAATCTATAGATTTAATGCAATCCCCATCAAAATACCAACGACATGTTTTAAAGAACTAGAACAATTACTTCAAAAGTTTATATGGAACCAAAAAAGACCTTGAATAGCCACAGCAATCTTGAAAAAGAAGAACAAAGCAGGTGGGATTACAATACCAGATATCAGGTTATACTACAAAGCAACTGTAATCAAAACAGCCTGGTACTGGCACAAGAACAGGCATATAGACCAGTGGAACAGAACAGAGAACCCAGAAATGGACACAAAGCAATATTCTCAATTAATATTTGACAAAGGTGGCAAGATCATACAGTGGAGTAAAGACAGCCTCTTTAATAAATGGTGTTGGGAAAATTGGACAGCTACATGCAAAAAAAAAAAAAAAAAAAAGTGAAACTAGACCAATAATTTACACCATATACAAAAATAAACTCAAAATGTATAAAAGACTTAAATGTTACCCTTGAATCCATATAAATTCTTGAAGAAAATGTAGGCAGCAAAATTTTGGACATTATACTCAGTAGAATTTTCATTGATACATCACCTAAGGCAACAGAAACAAAGGAAAAAATGAACATATGAGACTACATCAAACTAAAAAGCTTCTTCACAGCGAAAGAAACAACCATCAAAATGGAAAAGCAACCCATTGCATGGAAGAACATCATTGCCAATGATACATCAGATAAGGGGTTAATTTCCAAAATATATAGAGTACTCATACAACTCAACAAAAGGAAGACAAAGAACCCAATTAAAAAATGGGCAGAGGAGCTGAATAGATACCTCTTCAAACAGGACATACAAATGGCCAAGAGACATATGAAGAAATGCTCAACATCACTAATCATAAGAGAGATGCAAATTAAAACATCAATGAGGTATCACCTCACACCTGTCAGAATGGCTGCCATTAACAAACTATCAAACAACAAGTGTTGGTGAGGGTGTGGAGAAAAGGGGACTCTAGTACACTGCTAGTGGGAATGCAGACTGGTGCAGCCAGTATCAAAAACAATATGGTGTTACCTCAAATATTTAAAAATCAAACTTTCATTTGACCCAGTGATCCCCCTTCTAGGAATGTACCCTAAGAACCCTGGAACACCAATCAGAGATAATATATGTACCCCCATGTTCATAGCAGCAGTATTTACAATAACTAAGATCTGGAAGCAGCCCAAATGTCCATCAGTAGACAAATGGATAACAAAGCTGTGGTACATATACACAATGGAGATTTATGCAGCTGTAAGAAAGAAAGATTTCTTATCCTTAGAGATGACATCGATGGACTTGGAAAGTATTTTCCTAAGCTAAATAAGCCAGTCAGAGAAAGACAAATACCATATGGTCTCACTTATTTATGGAATATAATGAACATAACCATCTGAGGAATAGGGTAGACCCAGAAACATGGAAGTAGGGTACAGACTGACAACACTCAGAAGAGGGGGGGATGGGGGGAGGGAAGCGATAAACCACAGAGCTTATATGCATGTATGCATAACCAATGGACAAGGACAACAAGACTGGGGATGGGGTGAGTGGGATGGGGAGGAGGGTGTCAATGTGGTAAAAAAAGGAGAAACATCTGTAACAAAAATAAAATTTAAAAAGAAATAAAAAGAAATGAGCTATGAAGCCATGAAAAATAAGAGAACTGTTAAATGTATATTACTAAATGAAAAAAGCCAACAGGAAAATGCTGTATTCTGCGTGATACCAACCACATTCATTCTGGAAAAGGCAAAACTATGGAGATAGTTAAAAGACAATTGGTTTCAAGGGCCCAAGGAACAGGAGAATTGAGTAGGAGGAGCCCAGAGGATTGTTTGGGTGGTGAAAATAGTCTTGATGATACTATAATGATGGATGCATGTCATTATGCATTGGTGTAAACCCACAGAATGTACAACTCAAAGAGTAAACATTATGGTGCATTATGGTGATCATGATGTGTCAATGTTGGTTTATTAGTTTTAGGAAATATACCACTCTTGTGGGGAAGTTCATAATGGCGCAGGCTATGCATTTGTGGCAGGAAGGGGTATACTGGAAATTCTGTACCTTTTTCATTTTTCTGTGACCCTAATATGTCTGTTAGAAATAAATTTTTAAAAAAATTAAACTGAGACATACATGAAACTAATTTGCATAAAGAATGAAAACATTTTAGAAAAGTGGTTCCTCTAGAAACATTACCTAATGACACTTATTTTTTAGTGTTGAAAATATTAATCTTGTAGCTTTATTTCTTAGAAACTGTGTTTGAATTCCAGGGAGGGGGGACATAACTTATTATAAACTGAATGTGGATAGCAACAGTATTTCCCCTTTGACTCCCTCCTCCCTGCTTCCACTCCCTTCCTGCTTTCCCCAAACTAATGTCTGTGTCTAATGACACCTTTCTTTAGCTTTTTTGAGCAAGAGATCCCAGGTTTTTATTTTGCACTGGATCTAAAAATAGTATAGTCAGCTCTGGCTGTGTATTTTGAACCCCCAAACTACGCTTGCAAGGAGCACGTCCAGAAGACAGAATGCAAATATGTTGTAACAAGTGTTTCATGTTTGCATGTTAGCCCTACAACCTTCTCTAGGCTCTTCCACTTGTGGAGATTTTCTTATTTTTTCGAACAAGATCTATATGATTTGTTATACATATAGGTGTAAGAAATATCTTCAGAAGAACATCCTGTCTATCCTTGGAGGCACCTCAACTTCTCAGCCCATGATGATTTTCGCACTAAGTCCCAGTTTATTTTATTTTACTATGGACTTAGGTTCTTCTTGATCCATCACTGATCTTATAGGAGAAATAAAAATGCATACAAGAACTCATCCAGAGGGTCAAGTCCCTGCCACTGAAGAGGCCCCAAGTTGGTTAGGGGTGACCTCAAACCCACGAGATCGCATGTGGATCTGAACATGGTCCTGGGGTTCCAGGATGCAGGACAATATCTCACCACTGTAAGTTAACTCGACATTGTGCACAACCAGTCTTCAATAATAAATTTCCTTGTTAAATAGTACAAAAAATGTTTGAGCTCCAAGAGCCCTCAGAAATCCTCTAGACCAGTGGTTCTCAACCTTCCTAATGCCACAACCCTTTAATACAGTTCCTCATGTTGTGGTAACCCCAACCATAAAATTATTTTTGTTGCTACTTTATAACTGTAATTTTGCTACTGTTATGTCTGGCGACCCTTGTGAAAGGGTCATTCAACCCCCAAAGGGATTGCTACCCACAGGTTGAGAACCGCTGCTCTAGACCAACTTTATTTTGCAAAGACAGATACTAAATGCAAGATGCATGTATGAAACAATTAGGTAGTAAATAATCTTGGAATAGAAATAAACTGGACTTCCTCTTAGCATCTTTCCCTATGTCTTCCCCATAGGACCATACGGTAGGACAAAGAGAAACTGTGTAACTGCTATCACTGAGTTCAAAGGCAGATATTTGGATCTCTGTAGTCTGGGTCTGGGAAAGCCATAGTCAATCACTTTGGATACCTGGATAGAGTTATAGTGTGTAAATATTGGACAATTTGGCAGGAAAGGAGACAAAGACTGAGCCACTGTTACTGTATCAGTAAGTAGTCCACCACACCCTGGCTTCTGTAAGAGGAAGCAAACCTCTTACACATGATGGCATCATCCTTAACACACAGATGCATTTCTATGGACTCTCCTGGAAGTAGCTAATATGTTCATTATCCCACGAAGACAGTTACTGAATGCAAAATTTTATTATTATGGGCATAATTCACATATTGTCAGCAAAAATAATAATTGGAATTGGAAGTCTCATGCAGCTGCAATCCATGAAGATACCAGGTAAATGTTTCCCAGGAAAACACATTGACAGTAAGTAATACAATATTCTATGAAGTAATCATGAAGGTGGGAACTTTGTCCAAGAGATGACCATGTATGTGCTATAGTTAATATATATCAAATATTGTTTTTCATGAAGTTGGTGACATCCACACCATTTCATTCAGTTCTGTATGCCATCCCTCACAAGGGTAAACATGGATCTAAGTATCTGTCTCCAAAAACAGGGAAGTCAGTCCAGAGAAAGGTTTGAGAAATCTTATGAGGAATAAGTGAGAGAATGAACCCTCAAAATCAGAAAGTACTACATAATTAAAAACACACATTTTATATATACAGATATATTTATATATTGAGTTCATAGTCTTTACCATACCTGCCTTTAAATCTTTAAGGGTGTGAATTGTGGAAGGCCTCCCACTTCTGGAAGTGAGGTAGTCTTGGTTTCCCAGGGACCATTTCTCATGAGCAGTTCTTTAGGGTCACTTTCTGTTTGTACTATTTCCATAGCAGACACAAGCAATATTTGCTTTCTCCTAGACTAAAGACTTTATCACACTGAGGTGAAAATTTATTTATTTTATTTTATTTTTTTTTTATCCTCACCCGAGGATATTTTTCCATTTTTTTTTTTTGTACAGATAGAGTGAAAGGGAGAGAGAGGAAGGGAGAGAGAGAGAGAAACATCGACGTGAAGGGACACATCGAGTGGCTGCCACCCGCACGACCAACCAGGGCCAGGGACAAACTGCAACCGAAGTACGTGCCCTTAGCGGGAACCGAACCCGGGTCTCTCCGGACCGCAGGCCGACGCTGTAACCGCTGAGCCAAACTGGCCAGGGCGAAAATTTATTTATAAAAGAAAAAGAGATCTTCTACCCAGAGATGCAGAGTCAGTACATATTTAGACAATTTCAAGGTTTAAACCTTCTCCACAGTATTAGTTTCCTCCGTTTTCTGGATAATTCACTACAAACATTATGGTCTTCTCTTCATGCTGCAAAACTAGACTGTGTGTTGGCAGCCTCCCCATTGCTTTCTTTCCCTCGGGCGGTGCTGACCACTCAAACTTGGGTGGAATCTTCCAGTCCTGCACAGTGGGACACTTTCTGAGCCCACAGCCTAGCCAGCTAAGAGGCTGACTCTTGTTACCCTCCTGTGTGCCCTGGTAAGCTGGCCACTAAGTGGAATGATGTTTTGGTGAGGCATTGAGCATTGGGTGTACCCATGGGCCAGTTGTTGGGGTCTGCAGGCAAGGCGACCCCAGCATTTCCTGACCAGGTTACTGTTTGTATGGTGGTTAGTAAGATGTATGTCTCTTTGATGTCCCTTAAGAGCCTTGGCTACTGTTGTTTCAGGTGCATTGCATGTCCCAGTTGGGCAGCACAACTCAGTATACAGATCGCGCAAGAATTAGGCGAGTCTCTTTGGTAGCTTTCCCCAAAGTTGGGGCTGCCAAGGGCTCACTGACATGCCCTCAATTTCCCCAGTGGGAAAAATCAAAGGCCTATTTCTTTGGCACTGCATTATACCACACAGGGGAAGGCTTGATGAGGGTAAAATGACATCGTTCCTCTTACTCTATAAATGCTACCAATCTCAAATATTTTGTTCCCACAGTATGCTTCTTTCACAGTGTAACTTTTTTACTAGATTCCTGGACTTCTCCATAGGCACTCTAGTGTATAACTGCGAAAGTTGTTTTATTTATTTTTTTGGCTGAGAAGATGGCAGAAAATTCTTATTTCATGATTTTGATTTAAATATTTTTAATATTTCTGACCCTATTCTGAGGATATGTTTTCACTGATTTTAGTGAGGAAGAGAGAGACAGAGAAAGAGAGAGAGGGAGAGAAACAATGTGAGAGAGAAACATCAATCTGTTGCCTCTCTTATGCACCTCAATTGGAGACTGAACTCACAACCTAGGTATGTGCCCTGATTAGGAATCAAACCTGCAACCTTTGGTGTATGGCATGACATGACACACCGTATAACTGATCCACCTGGCCAGGGTAATATTCTTCATTTTTATTTAAAAATAATCATATTGAAAAAATTGTCTGCTTTTGAGATACAGTTCTATGGTTTTTGAATTTTCATGTGCTATATAGATTATGCAACCATCACATGATCATGATACAGAATAGTTCCATTACTCTCCAAAATCGTCTTTGCTGTTCTTTTGTAATCACACACTCCCCTCTCTGACTCCTTGCAAACATTGGCTGGTTCTTCTATATTTTTTGTCTTTTTATTGGTGTCATGTGAATGAAAACATACAGTACATAACATTTTGAGATGTTGGAATCTTGGTGAGAGGGATCACAGGCCACTGGACACAAGTATGATTCTCATTTCTGCCACCAGGCAGTTTCTCTATTCTTGGTGTTATGAATAAATTTTATAAGCATAGGTCACCATTTCAAGTGTTTGAGTTGTTATTGATGAAGACCAACTCTAGCAGTACTAATTGAGATTTAGTTATTATATGGTCTTTCTAGGACTTGGCATTGAATGACACATCGACCAATTCTTTACTTTGTTGCACCAGCAGTGACTTTGTATGTCTGGACTGAGTAGTTAGGGGACATTATCTAAAACCAAAGTTTTTATTTGTCCCATACACAAAATATAAGTAAAAATGGATCAAACACCTAAACATAAGACCTGAAGAAATAAATTACAGAGAAGAAACATGGGTACTAAACTTGTGGACCTTGGTCTCAGAACAAATTTCATGAATTTGATCTCAAGGCAAGGGAAGTAAAAGCAAAAATAAACGAATGGGACTATATCAAACTAAAAAGCTTCTGCACAGCAAAGGACACTGTCAACAAAGTGAAAAGATAAACAACCAAATGGGAGAAGATATTTGCAAACAACACCTTCAATAAGAGGTTACTCTCCCAACTATATAAAGAATTCTACAACAACAACAAAATAAACAATCCAATTAAAAAATGGTCAGAGTGCCCAGCTTATGTGGCTCAGTGGTTGAGCGTTGACCCTACACCAAGAGGTTGCCCGTTCAATTCCTGGTCAGGGCACATGCCCAGGTTGTGGGCCCAATCCAGTGGGGGGCATGCAGGAGGTGGCCTATTGATGTTCTCTCTCATCAATGTTTCTATCTGTCCCTCTTCCTCTCCCTTCCTCTCTCTCTAAAAACCAATAAAGAAAAATAAATAAATAAGATAAAAATAAAAAAAGGACCGAGTGCCTAAGCAGGTACTTTCCCATAGAAATATAAAAATGGTCAATAGATATGTGAAAAACTGCCCAAATTTACTAGCAATTATAGAAATGCAAATTCAAGTACAGTGAGATACCATTTCACACCTGTTAGGATGGCTATAATCAACAAGAGAAGTAATAACATATGTTGGAGAAGTTGTGGGAAAAAATACCCTTATTCAATGCTGGCTGGAATATAGATTGCCCATCTTGATGGATGATTTGATAAAGAGGATGTGGTACATATATGCAATGGAACACTAAGCCATAGGAAAAGATGAAGTGCTGCCATTTCAGACAACATTGATGGATCTTGGGGATATCATGCTAAGAAAAAATAAGTCAAATAGAAAAAGTCAAGGACTACATTATTTCACTTGTATGTGGTATATAAAACTGAGAGCAATAAATGAACAAACAAAAACCCATAGACTCAGACAACACTATGCTGGTTATCAGATGGGAAGGGTATGTGGAAAGGGAGGAGGCAAAGGATAGAGGTGATGAAATACATGGTGATGAAAGGATATTTGACTTTGGATGGTAAACACACATTGCTATATACATATTATATATTATAGAACTGTACACTTAAAACCCATTTATTTTAATAACAAATGTCACTCCAATAAATTTAAATAAAAAGTTAAAAAAATAATGCATGTACTTTAGTAAGTTATTTTATTAGTAAAAAAACAAAGGCGGGTACATCAGAAATATAATACATCCTCCTAAAGTGGGAATATTTCTCTAAAAGGATGCAAAAGTAAAGAATGCAAAGAAGAGAAGTACAATGGGTGGTTTCAATCATTTAGAGAAATTCTCTTTTAATGATATTGAATAAAAATATATACCTTATGTAATTATATGTTTGTTTCAAGGATTTTATGTTGGTAATCATCTGTGAGATGTCTGTTTTTGATGATCTCTGGAAAACCTCGGTTTAAGAATTCTAATGTAAGTAAGTTCTCAATTCTTTTTTAAGGTATTTTTTTCTTCCTATTAAACTTAGTGGGGGACATTGGTTAATAAGATTATATGGGTTTCAAGTGTAAATTTCTTTGAAATATGATGTTCATATTGTGTTGTGTGCCCATCACCCAAAGTCAAATCATCTTCCATCATGATATATTTGACCTTCTTTATCATTTACTACCTGTCACTCTCCTTCCCTCTGCTAACCAGAGTACTGTTGTCTGTGTTTATGAGTTTTTGGTTGTTTATTTTTCTTCTTTGTTCATTTATTGCTTTCAGTTTTATATCCTGTTGTACTGAAATCATATGGTTCTTGACTTTTACCATTTGATTTATTTCGCTTAGTATGATGTTCTCAAGATCCATCCATGTTGTCACAAATAGCAGCATTTCTGTTTTTCTTATGGCTGATTAGAATAGTATTCCACTGTGCATATATATCCTCACCTGAAAATATGTTTTTATTGATTTTTTTTTAGAAAGAAAAGAAGGGAAAGACTGAAGGGGCAGGGAGAGAAATATCAGTATGAGAAAGAAACATTATCGGTTGCCTCCCATACGCGTGCTAACTGGGGATGGAATGAGCAACCTAGGTATGTACCTTGACTGGGAATCAAGCCCAAAATCTTTGGGGATATGGGACAACTGAGCCACTTGGCTAGGGTGGTACTACATTTCTTCATCAAATCATCTGTCAACAGATACTTTGGTTGTTTCCGTATCTCAAGACTGTGAATACTGCTGCAACAATATTTTGTAGATGACTTAATTCTTTGTTAAGAAAACCCTAGAGACCCCACCAAAAAACTATTAGAAATAATAATAAAATACAGTAAAGTTGCAGAATATCAAGCCAATGTACAAAAATTTACTATATTCCAATATGCTAACAATAAAAGTTCTGAACAATAAAATACATTTAAAAAAGTTATTAATGCAGAATTTATCCAAATGATGTGTTCTGGACATGGACACATCTTGAATGAAAGAAGTACAATCCTGAGATTCTCTACATGGAGAAGTGTAATGAAAATAAATAATATGAGAAAAAGTTAATAATACTTTGTACTCATTCAACCAAATGGTAGAAAAATGTTGAGTGTTTATATGTAGAAGAACAATTTGTACTTATATGGCACCAATAGAATTCATGGTGATTCCAGTGCAAGATCTGAAGATGTTTCAATCATTTAGTTGAGGCTACAACTACTTTGAGACAAAGAGGATACATTTGGGTTACTATATCAAGCGATTGGCAATGATAGGCAATGGGTCTTTGATGTTTGCCACATTGTTGAGTAATATCCCTAGGCATGGCTTTTATATTCATACACCAAGATTTATTTTAATCAATGATCTTATAATCAGATCTTTCATGGAGGTGTATATATACCCTTTAGAGTTAACCTACTGGATATAAAGACTTATTGTGGCTTATTTAGGGTCCTAATCGAGCTCATGATTAACATATAAATTTAACGGCATGATAACTATTGCTCAAATCTGGTGTCTAATCTGGACTTTCATAACAGAGCTGCAGTATCAACCTAAAAAGAGAAGAGAAGGGGGCATCTGTGACAGGACTGCATGTCTTAGGGCTTCTTTTTAGTCTTCTGCAGGGGCAGACTAGTTTTTCTCCTGCTATTGGGGATAAGAGGGATCACTAAACAAATATTGGTAGTTAGGAGCAGTATAGGCATAATAATTGGTAGATCAAAACAGTACAGTTATTATTCCAAGAAGCTTTGCCTCTTATCATAAAGTGATTTATTTCTACCTTCGGTGAAACAATAGTATACACAGGTGTGAGGAAATACAATTATTACATCGTAGTTTGTTTCCACAATCCATTACCTGTTGTATATTAAAATAAGTGCCACCATCCAGTTCCTCATCACAGATGCAGTGGCTGAACATGGCAGTTGGTCAAATCAATAGTCATTTTTTAAAATCACAATTTTACTCATGGTTTTCAGATATAATTGTTTTTAAATTAAGAGTTTGTTAATCCATAAATACGGCAATGCATTAAAAAGATGGTACACCATAATCATGTGAGATTTATTCCTGTGAGAAGATTGGTACATTATTGAAAAATAAATTAATGTGATACACCACATATAAAATGAAAGATAAAAACCATATGATCATATCTTTATTTTTTATTTTTATTTTTTATCCTCACCCGAGGATATTTTTCCATTTTTCGTACAGATACGTAGAGTGGGAGGGAGAGAGAGAGAGAAACATCGACGTGAAAGGGACACATCGAGTGGCTGCCACCCGCACGACCAACCAGGGCCGGGGACAAACTGCAACCGAAGTACGTGCCCTTAGCGGGAACCGAACCCGGGTCTCTCCAGACCGCAGGCCGACGCTCTAACCGCTGAGCCAAACTGGCCAGGGCTGATCATATCTTTAGATGCAGAAGTATTTGACATCCAGAACCCAATTATAATTAAAAAAAAACAAAAACATCAAAACCTTCCCGCAAAGTGGGAATAGAGGGAACAAACCTCAACATACAAAGGCCATGCATGACAAACCCACAGCTACTGTTATACTCAACAGGAAAGTACAAGATGTTTTCCTAGGATCAAGAACAAGACAGGGATGTCCACTTTCACCAGTCTTACTCAACAGAGTACTGGCAGTCTTAGCCACAGCAATCAAATGAGAAGAAATAAAAGGCATTTTAATTGGAAAGGAAGAAGTAAACCAGCCATTATTTGTATTTAACATGATACTTTGTATAGAGAACCCAAAACGTTCCACCAAAACCTACTAAAACTCATAAATAAATTTAATAAAGTAGTAGGATATAAAATAAGTATCTGGAAATCAATTGCATATTTATACTCCAATAATGAATAGCAGAAAAGGAAACTAAGAAAACAATCCCATTTTCAATTGTATCAAAAAAACAAACAAACCTAGGAATAAATTGAAACAGGAAGGTAAAAACCTATACTCAGAAAATTATAAGACCCTGAAAAGCTGAAAAAGATATAAATTAATGGAAACTTAAAGTGTGTTCATGGATAGAAAGGATTAACATCATTAAAAGTCCATGCCACCTCAAGCAATCTATACATTCAATGCAATGCCTATTAACATACCAGTGGTCCCAAAGTTTCCTTAAACCTTCCTCAAGCTTTAAAAAAATAAATACCAGTGGTATATTTCATAGATCTAGAACAAATAATATAAATGAAATATAAATATAAATGAAGCCACAAAAGACCCCAAAGAGCTGCAGCAATCTTCAGAAAAAAGAACAAAGTTGGAACTATCACAGTACCTGATATCCAACTATAATACAAGGCCATAGTAATCAAAACAGAATGGTACTGGCATAAAAACAGATATATAGATCAATGTAAAAGAGTAGAGAGCTCAGAAATAAACCTACGCTTATAAGGTCAAGTAATACAGGGTTGGGCAAAAGTAGGTGTACAGTTGGGAGTATGTGAAACACAGAATTTATTCTTGTATTATTATGATCATGACCAGCATGTCTTTTTCCATTTGAAAGCTATAAATGTATTTTTGGAGGCCCTGTATCTGCCAAAGGAGGCAGGAACATGCAATGGGGTAAAGACAGTCTATTCAACACATGACATTTTGAACTTGGACAGATACATGAAAAGAAAAGAAAAAGAAAACAACAAAAAACCCCACAACTACGTCACCTTCTTACACCACATACAAAATGGATTAAAGACTTACATGTCATGTTCAAAACCATAAAACAACTAGAAGAAAACATTGACAGTTAAATCTCAAACATTTCTCTTAGCAATATTTTTTTAATGATATAGATCCATGGGCAAATAAACCAAAAGAAATAAACCAACTAATTGGACTATATCAACCTAAATTTTTTTACCCAGCAAAGGAAATCATCAACAAAATGAAATGACAACCCTCTGAATGGGAGAACATACTTGCCAATGATCCATTTGATGAAGTTGACATACAAAATTTATAAAGAACTCATAAAACTCAAAAGCAAAGAAACAAATACTCTAATTAAAATGATCAGAGGGCCTGAATAGAGGCTTCTCTAAAGAGTCATACAGATGCCCCATAGATATATCACTAATCTTCAGAGAAACGCAAATTACAACCATGATGAGATATCACCTCACATCTCTCAGTGTTGGTGAGGATGTGGAGAAAGGGGAACTCTCATGCACTGTTGGTGGAAATGCAGATTGGTGCAACCACTGTGGAAAGTATTATGAAGTCCCCTCTCCCCCCACACAAATTAAAAATAGTATTACCTATGACCCAGTAATTCTACTTCTGGGTATATATTCAGAGAAACTCAAAACACTAACTTGAAAGAATATATGCACCCATATGTTCATTGAAGCATTATTTACAATACCAAAATATAGAAGCAACCGAAGTGCCCAGTAGATGAGTGGATAAAAGAAGTGGTGGTAAATATGCACAATGGAATATTACTTGGCCATAAAAAGGAATGAAATCTTACTATTTGTGACAGTGTGGATGGACCTATAGGTATAGGGTATTATGCTAAGTGAAATAAATCAGAGAAAGACAAATACAACATGATTTCATGTGCAATCTAAAGAAGAAAAGAAATGAACAAGAAAATTGAAACAGTTTCACAGACACATAAAAGGGACTGATGGGGTGTTGGAGAACTGGGTAAGAAAGATGAAGGGATTAGGAAGTACACAGTCACTAGGATGTAAAGTACAGAATAAAGAACACAGTAAAAAATATTGTAATAACTATGTATGGTACCAGGTTGGTACTGAAAATACTGGGGGGACACTTTGTAAAGTATAGAATTGTCTATCCACTATGTGGACACCTGAAATTAATAAAAAATAATATTGAAAGCAAATGGTAATTGTAAAATAGCATGAAAAAAAAAAAAGAGTTGGTTAATTCAAAACAAAATTGGGGTTGAGTGACACTCTCATCCAGTACACAGAGAAGTCTGATTTGATCCACACCAACTTGTCGCACCAGAAAATCCTGCTTCCTGTTCTGGGCCAGCAACAGTACACAGTCCAGCATTTCTTTTCTCTTATTGTCAGAGTCACCTCACCTTGCAGAACCCTGACACTGAACAAGATCAAGGTATTTATTACCTAGTGGAAGAACTTGAACATGTTGCTCTCCAGCCTTCTGAAGGTGGTTATTGCTTCAATGTGGCTAGGTAAGGATGTCCCAAAGGGAATGGGTCTCCTCTCTGACCTAAAGACAGGGTGTACAGGCAGTCTTTTATGAGTACCCCTGGAAGGAAAGCTGGCAAGGTGTAAAAAAAAATTTTTTTTTTCCACACTACTGATCTTTTAACTTTCTATTTGCATTTATTTTCTTTTGAGATCCAGTATTGCGCAGAAGGTAACTGAAGTTCAACCAGCAATGTTAGTGTGGGAGAAGGAGGCTGTGACCCTGCACTGCACGTATGACACCAACACTGGTTCTTAGAGTCTATTCTGGGACAAGCAGTGTGCCAGTGGGGTGATGATTTTTCATATTTGTCAGGATTCTTACAACCAAAAAAGTGCCACAGGAGGTCGCTACTCATTGAATTTTCGAAAAGCCAACAGTTCCGTCAACCTTGTCATCTCAGACTCACAGCTGGAGAACTCTGCAGTGTATTTCTGTGCCCTGAGTGAGCCCACAGTGAGAGGTGTGATGGAAGGAGGTGTACCAGAACCCCAGTGCCCTGCTTCAGGCATCCACCAGCTGTAGGGACCAAGGCCGAGAACCGTCATCAGAGACAGGAAGTGGCCACGGCTGTGACAGCACAGGTGTAGGTACATATAGAGGGAAACACTCTATGAAAATCTCTTACTAGGTTCGTAGATCATAGGTATCATTCATCAAAAACATCCATATCTTCCCAAATTTAGGTTGAAACTGTTTATTGAATATAACAGCCATTACAAACAACTTGCATTTGGTGACAGATTGAGCTAGAAGAATTGATTAAGGAAATTGAGAAATATCAGACTCAAAAATCAGTAAAAGTATGTGGAATTTAAAGATTTTCTGGTTAATTTGTTCAATAAATACTCATTAAGTATATTTTATGGTATAGGCATTTGCTTTTAATGAGGAAGACCATAAAATCGTTCTTTGTTTTTCCTCTTTTTGTAAGCTATGATTTTTTCATATTGTTTAATGAGTTAGTTTAATTTAGATTTTTTAGCTGAGAGAAGGTACTCTGGTTTACTTCCTAAGGAGCCTCTACATGACAAACTTGGTGTTCTTTCTCATTAACATTCAAGCAGGGAGGAGCTGATTTCCACTGTGCAGCTTTATTTAGCTGCATTCCACCAGTCTTACTCATCAAATGATCACTAATTAGTGGCTCTAGGGGGACACTGTGGAAAAGAAGAGTATGAGTTCTCATTTTCTACTCTTGCCCTTCATTGTAGCACTCTTCTAAAAGCAATTTGCCATCATGTGGCACATTTGCACACCTCCATGTCCTCTTTCTTTGTTCTGTGTGTGCTCCAAAATCCAAAATCCTCATTCTCTAGCCTGGTCGGTGTGACTCAGTGGCTGGGTGTCAGCCCATGCTCCCAGAGATCACCAGCTGAATTCCTGGTCAAGGCATATGCCCAGGATATGGGCCTCATCTCCAGTGTGGGGAGCATGCAGGAGGCGGCCAATCTATGTTTTGACTCATCAATGTTTCTATTTCTCTCTCTGTCTCCCTGCCTCTCATTCACTCTCTAACATCAATGAAGAAATAAAAGTGTCAAAATCCTCATTCTCTTATATTTCCTCCTTCTACCTCTGACCACACTGACTTAGTGCCTTATAATTTGGTGGTAATGGGTGTCTGATAAATGATCTTTTTGTACTCTTTGTTATATTTACATTTGCAAAGCAGATGTGCACAGTACAAATCTGGAGAGGAGTGTGTTTATAATACTTTTTATTAAAATGTTACCATTTTTACATAAATTTGTACCATTTTAGGTGTACATTTGAGTAGTATTATGTATGCTTAGATTGTCATCCACAAAGTTGCACTAACTTATCTCTAGAATGCTATTCAATTGGAAAACCTGGAAATTGGTACATTTTAACAATAATAATGTAGTCCCAATCCCTCTAGCCTCTGACAACTACCACTTGATTTCTCATTCTATGACTTTCACTATTTCATACCTCATAATAGTTGAATCATGAACTACTGGTCATATTGCAACCTATTGCACCTAGTATAATGTCCTGATGGTTCACCGATGGGTAGCGTGTGCCAGAATTTCTTTCCTTTTTAAGCTTCTATAATATAAAAGTGTATGTACACTGCACATTTCATTTATCCATCTATCTGTTGATGGATACTTGTGGTGCTTTCACCTTTTGTAGAAAAATGTATATAAATATATTACTATTTGTGTATAAAAATTTTTTTAGAAACATTTATACTGGATAATTTGAATAGGTATGGTTTAGACTGGGTTATCACAAGCACATTTTAAGCAACAGATAAAGAAAGTGACCACTAGCCATGAATGAATTTTAAGTTTCTGGTAATTCACAAAAATCTGGAAGAGTTTCTCACGCTTTCTGCAGAGCGCTGCTCAAGTCAGGTATATAGTAAGTAATTTGTCTAGGAATGGTCAATACGTAACCTAGTGGTCTGCTCCTGAATTGCAGTTTGTGTCCTTCCTGTTTTTTCTCATCTTTTTTTGTGAAAAAGCCAAACGAGCAATTATTTAATTATTTTTGTTAGTTCCATGTGTATAAATAAAAAACCTGTTAACATTCCATTGTAAGGTATTTCAAAAGCTCAGAAGTAATTTTGCTACCCTATAGTTTTTCTGTCAAATTTTCTTTGAAAATAATCAGTAGTGAAAAAAATAAGGAAACAGATTTTTGCCATCAGAGGAAACTGTGTTAAAAACTATCAGCTCTGCCGTGTTCTTTCTAGGCACTTGTAGGCATTGTTTTGTTATCTGTAAATGGAAGAATGATATCTTCTTTAACATTTTGTTGGGACAATTTATCAATAATGTATTCACTGAGATTGATAATCAAGAGATGATCATTTAATGAGAGTAACCTCAGTAGATACAGAAAAAAAAATTGACAAATCCAGCCTCTGTTCTTCATTATCGACTCCCAGTGAATTCAAAATCAAAGGCAAATTCTTCAACTTCATACAAGGCCTCTACAAAAAAAACCTACATTAAATGTCATCCTTGGTGAAAAACTGAATGCTTTTGCTCTCAGTTCAGGAAATTTGGAACTTACCTCACATATTTGATGTTGTATTAGAGATTACAGCCAGTGTAATAAAGCAAGAGAAACAGAAGACATATAGTTCAGAAGGAAAAAGTGAACCTGTCTTAATTCACAGACATCATAATGGTCTAGTAGAAAGTCCAAGATTATCTACAAAAATGCTCCTAGAACAAACAAATAATTTAAACAAAGTCAAAGATACATCTATCATATGATCCAGGCATTCCACTCTTAGGTGTTTACCACAGCAAAAGGAAAACATATGTTTTTTAAAATTTTATACACAAATGTTGTAACAGTTTTATTTGTAACAGCCCCAACCTGGGGCCAATGGAAAATTACAGGAACAGGTGAATAAATAAGCAAATTGTTTTATGTCTCTATGTTGGAACACTTAGTACTCAACAAGAAAACAGAATGTCATTGATACTTAAGAGATCATGGAAGAATTTCAAAATAATCATGCTGAAGAAAAAAGCCAGATAAAAGAGTATATGTGATTCCATTTATATAAAATTTTAAAATATGCAACCTAATTTATAGCAGAGATGTTGCCTGAAAATAGGAATGGGTGGTGGGGGAAAGATTGAGAGAAGGATTAAAAAGAGACATGGGAAAGCTTTCGGGGAGAGACAAATGTTTGTTATCTTGATTGTGGTCATGGCTTCACAAGTATATAAAAATGTCCAACCATTCTTGTATTTTTTATATCATCACCCAAGGACATTTTCCCATTTTTTTAGTTCAGACAGAGTGGGAAGGAGAGAGAGAAACTTCAACATAAAAGGGACACACTGAGTGGTCGCCTGCTGCATGACCCAACTAGGACGTGGGACAAACTGCAACCGAGTTACGTGTCCTTAGTAGGAACCAAACCTTGGTCTCTCTGGACCTCAGGACAATGCTCTAACTGCTGAACCAAACTGGACAAGGCTAAAATTGTTTCCTTTAAATAAGTGCAGTTTATTTCTTTGAAAATTATGTGTTGACAAAGACATTAAAATA
This sequence comes from Molossus alvarezi, assembly GCA_037176705.1. Taxonomy (NCBI): domain Eukaryota; kingdom Metazoa; phylum Chordata; class Mammalia; order Chiroptera; family Molossidae; genus Molossus; species Molossus alvarezi. The sequence continues at coordinate 123,629,383 of CM073885.1, forward strand.
AAAATTTAGCAAATATTTTTCCTTAACACTGTACAAGTTTTCTTGTGTGACATAAAATGCAAACTATGTCTCCCTAGGTTCTCACTTGCTTTACATTGTGTGTTTTTTAAAGTATACATAACAACTTTCCATTCTCGTGTGCTGCACCATTTATTTTCAAACCAATATCATCACAACTTTCTTTTTCTTCTTGTATGTCTGAATAGAAATTTGTAGCTGTTTTTTCAGAATTTCTTTATAGCATAATTTTGTGCCAGTTTCTGACAGTATATCTTTCTTGGAAGGTGAAGAAGAACTTAAGTATCTGGGCCTGAAATTCTTTTCTTTTTTTTGGGGGGGGGTACGTGCCCTCGGGGCGGGGGTCAAACCAGAGACTCTTTTGTCTGCAGGCCTTCGCTCCAACCACTGAGCCTAACCGGCTAGGGCTAGGCCTGAATAACTTTTAGAAAATATTATTCATTTATTTGGGAGAGAGAGAGAAACATTGATTTGTTGTTCCACTAATTTATGCATCCATTGGTTAATCCTTGTATGTGCCTTAATGGGGATGGAATCTGCAACCTGGGTTTATTGGGAGGATGCCTAACCAACTGAGTTACCAGGCAGGGCTGGGCCTCAAATTCTTTCTTTCTTTTTTTAAAAAAATAAGCTTTTATTGATTTTTTTAGAGAGAGAGGAAGGGAGAGAGAGATAGAATCATCAATGTGAGAGAGAAACAATCTGCTGCCTCCTGCACACCCCACACTGGGGTTTGAGTTTACAACCTAGGCATGTGACCAGGAATCGAACCCAGACCTCTCAGTCCATGTATGATGCTCAATCATGTATGAGCCACACTGGCCTGAATTCCTTAAATCCTGACCTGGGAGACTATTCACAGGTTCACTAAGATTAATGAAGCCTCTTGATCTGAATCTCTGAAGAAAGAACTCCAGGAAAGAGACTGAGCTAAGCTTTCTTCTTCATGTCGGAGGCTACACTGTTACAGGGCCTTGCAGAAAAATGTATCTTTCTCCAGAACTTTATCCTGATAACCTTCAGAGGTTTTTTATTTTGTTTTAATAAAAGAGTGGTCATAAACAGAGAACTAGAAAAGTGCTTGCTTTGCTGATGGCACTTCATAGAAAGGACTAGTTTGTATAAACTTGTGTAGTCATATGGACATTTCCTCCTGTTGATCCCGGAGCTTTTTTCCTGATCTTTGAGGATAACCTGGTCTACGACAGTTACCACAAATAAAATCTAGTAAATGGGTGTCGGACTCACTGTAAAAAACTACCAGAGGGAGCTTTGAAAAATTCATATTAGTGGGTCTCAATCCTGGATGTTTCATGTAATTATTTTTGAGATCCCAGAATCTATAATTTTAAATCATTCACACATTGATTCTATTACCAGCTGTTGTATGGATATCAGGTGATATATCTTTAACAATTTGATAGCTGATAAAGAAGAGAGTTCTAACTTATGTTCCAGGCTTTTGCTACAAATCCACAACCAACTGCCAACCCATTTGGCAACTATCAGTTTCTTAGTATCTATGAGTTGGTTTCTATTTTGTTTGTTCATTTTCTTTGTTTGTTACTTAGATTCCACTTATAAGGAAAATCTTCTGTACTTGTCTTGCTGTCTGACTAACTTCACTTAGAGAATAAATACTCTCTAGGTCCACACATGGTGAATATTAATTTTTGTAATCTCTGTGTTTTTTGTTTTTCTTGATCTCACCTATTTAGAAGTTCACTTAGTTCACTCACTTTTTCTTCTTTTGGAGTCCTCTTTGACTGTCTTGAGCAGAATTGACTTCCTTTGGGATATATCTTTGGTGGGTGTGGTGGGTGAGGGAGGGGCTTTAGTCTTTGTACAAAGAGGACAAATTCCACCCATTTTCACAGCTTTCTTGCTTATTTTGTTTTGGGTTTGTCTCTTAAGCAATATGCAGCAACCTTTTTTTTTTTTCAATTCAATCAAATCATCTATTTTTATATAATTTAGATAATGATATATTTGGATTCATTTATAATATTTTGATTTTGCATTACATGTTCTTTTTCTTTCTCTTGTAGCCTTTGCATTAATAACATATTACTTTATCTTTCTAATAATTTGGAATATGTAAAGTGTCTCTGTTCTTGGACAAGCATCCTTATATAAATGTGTATGTATATTATTGTATAACATTCCTGGCTATTATAATCCACTCTTTGTCCTTGGGTTACTTTTTCTCTTGCTGCTTTACTATCTTTAGAATAACCTCCGTGACTGGTTGATCAAATTGCAAACCACCAATATATCAGTAACGTAATTTCAGAGAGATTCAAATAAGCTCATTAGCTAGAGTTTCATTGTACATTAATGAGAATAAAATAGAAATCTATGTTACACAATAATCAGAACAATATTCACTCCATTTTCCCTCAGAGCCTTTTTTCTTGTTCTTCCTTCAGCCTGGAGTGATTTTCACCTACAGGTCATTGATAAAAGAAATAGAGGAAGATATAAAAAAAGTGGAAGCACATACCTTGTTCATGGATTGGAAGAATTAACATCATTAAAATGTCCATAGTACCCAAAGCAATCTATAAATTCAATGCAATCCCCATCAAAATACCAATGACATACTTCACATAATTAGAACAAATACTTCAAAAGTTCATATGGAACCAAAAAAGACCTTGAATAGCCACAGCAATCTTGAAAAAGAAGAACAAAGTAGGAGGGAGGGATCATATTACCAAACTTCAGGTTATACTACAAAGCCACTGTAGTCAAAACAGCCTGGTACTGGCACAAGAACAGGCATATAGAGCAGTGGAACAGAACAGAGAACCTGGAAATAGACCCAAGGCAATATGCTCAATTAATATTTGACAAAGGTGTCAAGAACATACAGTGGAGTAAAGACAGCCTCTTTAATAAATGGTGTTTGTAAAATTGCACAGCTACATGCAAAAAATTGAAACTAGACCATCAACTTACACCATCCACTAGAATAAACTTAAAATGGATAAAAGACTTTAATGTGACTCATGAATCCATAGAAATCCTATGAGAAAATGTAGGCAACAAAATTAAGACATCATACGCAGCAGAATTTTCACTGATACATCCCCTAAGACAACAGAAACAAAGGAGAAAATGAACACATGGAACTACATCAAATTCAAAAGCTTCTGCAAAAAACACAATCATCAAAATGGAAAGGCTACCCATTATATGGGAGAGCATCATTGCCAATAATATATTAGATAAAGGGTTAATTTCCAATATATAGAGAGTGCTCATACAACTCAACAAAAGGAAGACAAAGAACCCAATTAAAAATGGGCAGAGGAACTAAATAGACACCTCTCCAAACAGGACATACAAATGGCCAAGAGACATATGAAGAAATGCTCAACATCACTAATCATCAGAGAGATGCAAATTAAAACAACAATGAGGTATCACCTCACACCTGTCAGAATGGCCTCCATCAACAAATCATCAAACAACAAGTGTTGGCGAGGGTGTGGAGAAAAGGGGACTCTAGTCCACTGCTGTTGGGAATGCAGACTGGTGTAGCCACTATCAAAAACAATATGGTGTTACCTCAAAAAATTAAAAATTAAACTTCTATTTGACCCAGTAATCCCGCTTCTAGGAATATATCCTAAGATGCCTGAAACACCAATCAGAAAGAATATATGTAACCCCATGTTCATAGCAGCACTATTTAAAATAGCTAAGATCTGGAAATAGTCCAAGTGTCCATCAGTAGACGAATGGATAAAAAAGCAGTGGTACATATACACAATGGAGTACTATGCAACTGTAGGAAAGAGAGATCTCCTATCCTTTGACATGACATGAAGGGACCTGGAAAGTATTATCCTAAGCAAAAAAGCCAAGCAGAGAAGAACAAATATCACATGATCTCAGTTATTTGTGGAATATAACAAACATAACAGTCTGAGGAATTGAGTACAGACAGACAATCCCCAGAAAAGGGGGTGGGGAGGAGAGATAAACCACAGAACTTATATGCATGTATGCATGAACAATGGACATGGACAACAAAGGTGGGGACAGGGTGGGGGAGGGGGGAATCAATGGGTGAAAAAGGGGAAACATCTGTAACAAAAATAAATTAATTAATTTTTAAAAATTAAAATAAAAATGATTGGCAATAACAAGACAAAGATGTGGAGAAATAAGAAACCTCGGTCATTGACTATGGTATTATAAAATTAGCTTCAAATGCTTTGGAAAACAGTTTTCCAGTCTACAGATTGCTAAACATAGAGTTTTTATATGACTTAGCTATTATGCTACCATTTCATATAGCCATGAGAATTGATAATATATTTTTACACAAACACTTGTGAATGAATATTCATAGCAACATTATTCATAATAGTAAAAAAGTAGAAACAACCCAAATTTCCATCAAATGATGAATGACTAAACAGAAATGGTATATCCATACAATTCATTATTATCCAACAATATAAAGAAATGAAGTATTGGTATACATTTCATGGTTCTATAAGAATGAACCTTTTAAAATTATGCTAAATGAAAGAAGCTAGTCACACACACACACACAAAAAAAACATATTGTATAATTCCATTTACATGAAATACCCAAATTCAACAAACCTGTAGAGACAGAAAGTAAATTAGTGGTTTCCAGGAATCTGATGTAGGGCCATACAGTGGAATGACTGCTAAAAGTATGGGTTTTCTTTTGTGGGTGATAAAAATATTCTGCAGTTACATGATGGTGATAGTTGAACAAGTGTGTGAATGTACTAGAAAGCACAAAATTTTACACTTTAACTTGCAAAATTTGTATTATGTAAATTATATCTCAATAATGCTACTAAGTTTTTTAAAAACAGCTCCAAGACTGTGCTTTATAGTATCTAACATTTGAAATTGAGAAATTGAGGCAAGAAGGAAAATGTTGAACCTAGGTTTATAAATGTCATTGCACTCTCCTTAGGCATACTGCTTTCTTCTCTTCTGGATTCTCAGGGTACTCGGTCCATACTTTTACATAACAATGACATTATATTGTCACCATACCTTCCCATGTCTGTCTTTCTCATTACTCTAGGTACTTGTGAGGGTCACATACTCTTCCTTGTTCTGCCTATATCACCATTACAGCTCACATGCACATTGGACACTCAACCAATAGTTGAATGAAAAGAATTAGGTTAGAATAATCAAAATAAAAGTAAAAAGTATTCTAAATACTGTAGCTATAAATCCTGTGATTAGTATGAGATAATATTTATAAGGTACATGCTGCTTTTCTCAGGCAAAGCCCGGTATTCAATTTATTAACTATCTGCCTACAGGAGGCAATAATACTGGGATTATTTTCTAAATATTCTGTAAATAGATCTACTTGGCCCAAGATATGTGTTATTACTATACCAATATAAGAATAAATTTATATAGCTCTAGCACTTGAAGAGAATTTAGGAACCATTGGGATAAAACCTACCTTAGTAATGTTTAAGAAACTAAGAACTAAAGTAGTGGTTTGTACAACATCACTTATGCAGACAGAGAGAGGTATAATTGAAACAGAGCTGTCTTGATTTCCAATCCAGTGCTGCCTTTGCAAAACATGCCCTAAGACCAAGTAACCCTGGAATGCAAGCTTTCATAAGGTGTATGTTCACAACATATAATTTAACCTCAACACTTTTAATAGCTTATTGCCTTAGCCCATAATACCAAAATTCAACAAAGCAATCTTTTCATAGACAATTTGGATCATGTGATTTTCTAGCTTAAAAGGTCTCAAAGAACTTTATATCATATTCCAAATAGAATCCATATTCTTTACCAGAGCAAAGGAGCTTTATTTTAATGTTGTGGCATATGTCTCTCCAACCTGGCTGCACTATTTGTCTTGACCAATACACATTAAATAGACGAACTTCCTCCCTGGTCCAAGAGCACACAGAGCTCCCTTACATACCTCACAGAGCTCCCTTACATACCTCAGAATAGACACCCAAATTGATTCTTTTTCACAAGGATTTATTTCTGTGTTTTTGTTTGTTTGTTTTGTATCCTCATCTGAGAATATTTTTTTATCCATTTTTAGATAAAGTGGGAGGGAGGGAGGAAGGGAGAGAGAGAGAGAAGAGAGAGAGAGAGAGAGAGAGAGAGAGAGAGAGAGAGAGAGAGAGAGAGAAATGTTGATGTGAGAAAGACAGATCCATCAGTTACCTCCTGCCAGGGCCAAGGGTTCAAACCTGCAATCTAGGCATGTGCCCTTGTCTGGGAATCAAACCCATAGGACCATAGGTCAATACTCTAACCACTGAGTCACACCAGCCAGGTCTGTTTTTTTCTAATAGCTAGTTATTTATCTTTCAAGACTCAATATAAATGTTACCTTCTCAAATAGGTACTACTTGACAACTCTACCTCAGTCTTTCTATTTATGTATCCTGTATTATTTACCTTCATAGAAATAAACTTTTTAAAAGTGTCTCTTCATTAAGAAATGTTTTCTTTACTTTTTTTATGCCTCCCATTAATCTACATGCACTATGTCAGCAGAGACCAAATCTATCTGCCTAGTTTACTATATTATCTCCAGTACAAAGCTCAGAGTAGACATTCAATAAATGTTTTAAATGAATAATTAGTAAATGTTGATTAAAAGAGATGTGCTCACCAGTACAACAGGCCCTGAATTCCAGAAGTAACAGAGGCAAGTAATAGAGGGGTATTACCCTGTCTTCTTTGCACCCAATGACTGTTCTAGCTACTGAATTGCCACAATATAAGATGGAAAAAAAGTAAAATTTTCTCAAATTAAAATTAGTTTTTTTTAAATCTAGAAACAATAAACTGTCTCCTAGCAATTGATAATCAGCAAAAACTCACTAATCAGCTCAGTATGAGTGCTTAAAGAGTAGAGAAAAGAAGGATGAGCTGTAGCCCTATTCTTCAAATGGCTTAAAATATAACTGAAGGAAAAGAAAGCCATTTTGGACAGTTAATTAAAAATACATCACTGTACAGAGTGAGTGGAAATATCTAATTAATATTTCACCACTTTTTTAGGGGCACACATTTGGGATATAGCATAGTGGTTTTTATTTAGGTATAGAGCTCAGATTAATTCTCATGACACATACACATACATTTATACCCACAAGCAAAGTGGTATGGCTCATAATTTTAGCAAGCTCAAAATTAGGAGTCAGTGAAAATAGAAAGAAATAGTAGGGATGATGGCTGAACTGTTTCATTCTTTCATCCTTCTACTTATCTACTCAGGAAAGCATTCTGTGATGCTATGGAGAGTACAACAGCTATGACCACTACCCTTATGGAACTTACAATCTGATGCCACAGAAGATGAGAAAGAAGATACTTTCAAAAAGAAAAAGTTTAAGTAAGGGTGTTGACTGTTGCAGATACACTAAGAAGAACTAAGACAATCACAGGGCTTTAAGGTCTGACAATGAGATCACTGAGCACATGGGTATATTGATAGATCATTCTCTCCACAACCAACCCACAGCACAATCACCCCCATACTCACCTTAAGAGCTATTTTTGAGTCCTTCCTCATCTCTGCCCCTACTACAGTCACTGAGTCGTGCTTATTTTCTTATGATCTGCCCACCTTGTAGACTGACAGCTGTGGAGAAAGCATAAAAGCAGATGCCTCCTTAGGTGTGAGAAGTCACACCTGTGACCCTTCTGTGCAGGAGATGGAGATGGAAGTGAGGAGGCCAGGAGTTTCAGGAACACAGGTTCTGCTATGACCAAGGACAATTACTCCACTGCGTCCTAATTCCTTTATGGTATTTCTGATATAGATGTAGCTTTTTTCTCTCATTGGATAAAAGGGTAACAGCAAACCAGGTGAATTCTATTTTTTTTCTATACTCCTGAATTTCCATTTCTTCATCTGTTAACCACTGGTATCCTGCCCAATCCTATTTTTGTTGCACCCTGCCTGATTCTGCCCTGGTTACCTGTTCACACAGCCCTGTGGGGTCCATAGGCATTATTAGTGATCATGTATTTGAATGCAGGAGCTTTTGGCCTTTGCTCAGTGAAATCTGACACCATCTCTGCCACCTCCTCAGGCTGCCAGGCAAGCTTCCCTGCCCAAGATAATATGCTTCTGTCAGTGCGGCGGGGCTTCTGCATGCCCCCTCCCGCCCTCTTGAGCAACTCTGGTCTTTTGTTCTCACCAGTGCCCACTGAGATCTTTTAAAACATTTCTCTTTAGGATGCTATTTTTAACCCACTTTTTAAACATTTTTCTTCCCACACTTCAAGGGTACTGTTGCTAAGTCTGATTATAGTGTTGCCAGGGTGCTACTCTTCATATTCTGTACATTACAAAACATATATATATTTGCTAATAACAAAAACTTCCAGCATGGAGTTCAAACAACTTTTTAAATTCTGGCAACTAGACATATGGCACTAATTACTTTGTAGTGTATACAAATATCAGGTTATAATGCCATATACCTGAAACTTATAAAATGGCATATATCAATTTTACTTCAGTTACAAAAAAAAAACACTCCTGATAATTCAAACTTTTTTTATTTTTTTCTGGTTTTCACTTACTAAAATATGTGGGAAAGTTTACAAGTTATAACTGAGACTGTGTATAGTAGCAAGATGGAGCAGCAAGTCAGAAAAGGGAAGTGTTAGATATAGTCCCAGGGTCTCCTGCTGACACATTGTGGAACTTTGATAAAAGTATCTGTTTATTTAGTTTTAATTTTTAATGATTTTAAAAATGATTTGACCAGCTTTTATCATAGGAATATGAAGATAATTAATAAAATAAGTGTTTCAACCTCTTTTGAGGACCTCCATGTCCTTTTTTCTATTCATTTATTGGGGGGAATTTTTTACACCACACTTTGTGCAAAATAAGATCCTACTACTACCCAGAATACTAGAGGAATGATCCCAGATACTAACTGTCATGAAACATCAAAGACTACAAATTCATTATAATGTAGCCCTAGAAAAGTATTTATACTAAAGTTTTCATCTAAATATACTATAGAATTGAGCATTAGGTTAGTCCAACCATTGGGCTGAATTCATCCACGAATATGAAATTCATGTTTTCCCTTTTTTTCCTATTCTTCTTTGTTGACTCTAATTTATTTAGCAAAACGTTGTTGTTTATGTGTAAAATAAGAGAAGATATTTTGGTACAAGAGAAGAGCAAAGTGCGGATTCCAAAATGGCGGTGGGGTGAATGGAAGCTACACAGACCATCTCCCAGAACCAAACTGGAATTACAACAAAAATAAAGACAAATCATTAGAATAAAGCAACATAAAAGCAGTTTGAAAGGACCATATAACCAGGGACCCTGACTCGATCCTGGAGTCCCCAAAGAAGAAGAAAATGAGCAAGAGATAGAGAATACATTTAAAGAAATAGTGACAGAAAATGTCCCTAATTTGATGAAGGAAGAAGGCATTCAAGTTCAAGAAGCATAGAGAGCCCCAAGTAAGAAGAACAGAAACAAGCCCACACCAAGACACATAGTAATCATAATGCCAAAAATTAAAGACAAAAAATGCATCCTAAAAGCAGCAAGAGAGAAGCAACAGGTTACCCACAAAGGAAACACCATAAGGCTCTCAGCTGACTTCTCAATAGAAGCACTACAGGCCAGAAGGGAATGGCATAAGGTAATCAAGGTCATGAAAAACAAGGATCTGAATCCAACACTACTCTACCCAGCAAGGCTATCATTCAAAATAGAAGGTCAAATAAAGAGCTTCCCAGACAAAAAAAATAAACAAATAAAAAGGCTAAAGGAATACATTAGCACCAAACCAGCACTGTAAGAAATGTTAAAAGAACTGCTGTAATTAACAGGAAAAATAGGAAAAAATTGAACCACACTAAACAAAAATGGCAATAAATAAGTACATATCAATAATCACCTTAAACGTAAATGGATTGAATGCTCCAATAAAAAGACACAGGGTAGCTGATTGGGATTGGATAAGAAAGCATGACTCATCTATATGTTGTTTACAAAAGACCCACCTCACAACAGAAGACTCACATAGGTTGAAAATGAAGGGATGGAAAAAAATCTTCCAAGCAAACAGAAAGAAAAAAAAAAACTGGGGTAGCAATACTCATATCTGATAAAATAGATTTCAAAATGAAGGCCATAACTAGAGACAAAGAAGGCCACTACATAATATTGAAAATATCTATCCAACAGGAAGATATAACCTTGATAAACATATATGCACCCAATATAGGAGCACCAAAATATATTAAAAATATTATGGAAGACTTCAAAGAAGAAATCAATAGCAATACATTCATAGCAGGGGACTCCAACACCTCACTGATATCACTGGATAAATCCTCTAGACAAAAAAAATTAGCAAAGAAACAGAGACTCTAAATGAAGCACTAGACCAAATGAATTTAATAGATATCTACAGGAAATAACAGCTCAAAATTGCAGAATTCACATTCTTCTCAAGTGCACATGAAACATTCTCAAAGATAGACCACATGTTAGGACAAAAACTAAGTCTTGACAAGTTCAAGAAGTTTGAAATCATATCAAGCATCTTCTCAGATTACAATGGCATGAAACTAAAAATCAATTGCAAGAACAGGCAAAGACATTTGACCACATGGAGGCTAAATAGCATGTTATTAAACAACAAATGGGTAACCGAGGAGATCAAGGAAGAAATTAAAAAGTCTTGGAATCCAATGAAAATAAACACACAACAACAGAAATCCTATGGGATGCAGCAAAAGCAGTTCTGAGAGGGAAGTTCATAGCACTACAGGCCTATTTCAAGAAACAAGAAAAATCTCTAATAGACTATCTAACCTCACAACTTAAAGAACTAGAGAGCAAACAAAAAGAAAACCCCCAGAAAAAATAGAAGAAAGGAAATAGTAAAGATCAGAGCAGAAATAAATGACATAGAGACAAAAAAACAATTCAAAGGATCAATGAAACAAAGACCTGGTTTTTCAAAAAGATAAACAAGGTTCATGGATCCTTAGCTAGACTCACCAAGAAACAAAGAGAGAGAACCCAAATATACAAAATCATAAATGAAAGAGAAGTAACAACTGACACCACAGAAATACAGAAGATCATTAACAACTACTATGAACAATTATAGGGTAATCAATTTGACAATCTAAGCAAAATGGACAAATTTCTAGAAACATGCAGTCTCCCAAAACTGAATGAAGAAGAGATAGAAAACTCGAACAGACCAATAACAACAGAAGAAACTGAAGGTGTATTCAAGACTCATCCAGCAAACAAAAACGAAGTCCTGGATGGCTTCTTGGGGAAGTTTTACCGAACATTCAAAAAAAAACTAACACCATTCTCCTCAAACTATTTCAAAAAATTCAAGAAGAAGGAAGACTTCCAAACTTATTTTATGAAGCCAGCGTAATTCTAATTCAAAAACCAGAAAAAGACATTACAATGATAGAAAACTACAGGCCAATATCCCTGATAAACATAGATGTCAAAATCCTAAACAAAATACTCGCAAATAGAATCTAGCAACACATCAAAAAAATTATTCACAATGACCAAGTGGGATGCATTCCAGGGATGCAAGCCTGGTATAATATTTGCAAATCGATAAATGTGATACACCACATGAACAAAATGAAAAATAAAACCACAGGATCATATCAATAGATGCCGAAAAAGCCTTCGACAATATCAGCATCCATTTTTGATAAAAATGCTCAGCAATGTGGAAATAGAGGGATCATATCTCGACATAATAAAGACCATATATGGCCTATGGCCAACATCATACTCAATTGGCAAAAACTAAAAGCATTTCCTTAAGAACAGAAATAAGACAAGGATGCCCACTTTTGCCACTCTTATTTAACATGGTACTGAAAGTCTTAGCCACAGCAATCAAACAGGAAGAAAAAATAAAAGGGATCCAAATTGGAAAGAAGGAAGTAAAACTGTCATAATTTGCAGATGACATGATACTATACGTAGAAAACCCCAAAGAATTCATCAAAAATTTACTAGACTTAATGAATGAATTTGGCAAAGTAGCAGGGTACAAAATTGATGTAAAGAAATGGATGGCATTCTTATACACCAATGATGACCTCACAGAAAGAGAAACTAAAAAAACAATCCCATTTACCATTGCGGAAAGAAAATTAAGATACATAGGAATAAACTTAACCAAAGAAATAAAGGACCTATTTGCAGAAAACTAAAGGTCATTGAAAAAAAAAATAGAGGAAGATATAAAAAAGTGGAAGCACATACCTTATTCATGGATTGGAAGAATTAACATCATTAAAATGTCCATACTACCCAAAGTAATCTATAGATTCAATGCAATCCCCATCAAAATACCAATGACATACTTCACAGAACTAGAACAAATATATCAAAAGTTTATATGGAACCAAAAAAAAAAAACAAAAAAAAAAACCTGAATAGCCACAGCAATCTTGAAAAAGAAGAACAAAGTAGGGGGGATTACATTACCAGATTTCAGGTTATACTACAAAGCCACTGTAATCAAAAAGCCTGGTACAAGAACAGGCATATAGACCAGTGGAACAGAACAGAGAACCCAGAAATGGACCCAAGGCAGTATGCTCAATTAATATTTGACAAAGGTGGCAAGAGCATACTGTGAAATAAATACAGTCTCTTTAATAAATGGTGTTGAGAAAATTGGACAACTACATGCAAAAAATTGAAACTAGACCATCAACTTACACCATCCACTAGAATAAACTCAAAATGGATAAAAGACTTCAATGTGACTCATGAATTCATAAAAATCCTACAAGAAAATGTAGACAACAAAATTTCAGACATCATACGCAGCAGAATTTTCACTTATATATCACCTAAGGCAACAGAAACAAGGAAGAAAATTAACACATGGGACTACATCAAACTCAAAAGCTTTTGCACAGCGAAAGATACAATCATCCAAATGGAAAGGCTACCCACTGTATGGGAGAGCATCATTGCCAATGATATATCAGATAAAGGGTTAATTTCCAATATATAAAGAGTGCTCTTACAAGCAAACAAAAGAAAGACAAAGAACACAATTAAAAAAATGGGCAGAGGAACTAAATAGACACCTCTCCAAACAGGTCATACAAATGGCTAAGAGACATATGAAAAAATGCTCAACATTGCTAATCATCAGAGAGATGCAAATTAAAAGAACAATAAGGTATCACCTCACACCTGTCAAAATGGCCACCATCAACAAATCATCGAACAACAAATGTTGACGAGGGTGTGGAGAAAAGGGGATCTAGTACACTGCTGTTGGGAATGCAGACTGGTACAGCCACTATGGAAAACAATGTGGTGTTACCTCCAAAAATTAAAAATTGAACTCCCATTTGACCCAGTGATCCCACTTCTAGGAATATACCCTAAGAAGCTTGAAACACCAATTAGAAAGTATATATGTACCCCCATGTTTTTAGCAGTACTATTTACCATAGCTAAGATCTGGAAACAGCACAAATATCCATCAGTTGATGAATAGATAAAAAAGCAGTGGTACATATACACAATGGAGTACTATGCAGCTGTAAAAAAGAAAGATATTTTATCCTTTGAGACAAGAGGGAGGGACATGGAAGTATTATCCTAAGCAAAACAATCTAAACAGAGAAAGAAAAGTATCATATAATCTCACTTATTTGTGGAATATAATGAACATAACAGTTTGAAGAATGGGGTAGTCCCAGAGATATGGAAGTGGGGTACAATCCCCAGAAAAGGTGTGGTGAGGGAGAGATAAACCACAGAACTTATATGCATGTGTGCATAAACAATGGACATGGACAACAAAGCTGTGGACAGGGCAAGGAGGGTGGGGGAGGGGGAATTAGTGGGGGGAAAAAGTAAAGCATCTGTAACAAAATTAATTAATTAATTAATTAAAAGAGAGAGAAGAGCAAAGTAAAATGTATATACTTGCAATAAAGCATTACGTTTAAGACTGGGAGAGCACAACAGGAATGCACAGTAAGGCTGGGGTAGTAGAAGGCCTGGAATGTAGCATGTGGTCAGACTATACAACATCTTGTATGATAAGCTAGGAAGATCAATTTTCTCACTTTAGGCTGACTCTGAGATTTCTGAGAAAGAGTGGAATTGATTACTTTAATTAACAATGGGAAATAAATTGACTAGAAGCAGAGTATTTGTGTTTTGTTTAGGTGGTTTACATATAAGATGATAGAAATATACAGGCAGAAGTGTTCAGTAGATAGAATGAATGCACAATATAATGTGTCTCTCAGTGACTGTGTGTGTATGCATCAGAGAGGGAGTTGAAAAACTTTTAAGAAATGGGTAGAAGGGAGATAATGAAACAAAATCTTGAAAGAAAGATTACTTCGGTAATCTGGGTAGATTAGTATGTACAAAATCATTAAAAGGACATAATTTTCTAATGGAGAGAATTATCAACAGTGCCAAATGCCTAAAGCTGGGTAAGCAGTATGTCAATGAAAACAAAACAATAGAATTAGGCAATTAGAAATGTATCTATGGTCAAAGGGGGCAGGTTTCATGTAGTGGCAAGGGCAGCTGCCTAATTATGGTAGCTACAAAAGTAGTCCCTTCCACTGATGGTTTATTAGTCAAGAGGAAAGAGACAGCAGAACAGCAGTCAGTATAAGTGTGGTGAATGCTTTAGGGTAAAGTCTGTTTGTTTTCACATGGTATTATTTTGTTTGGGTAAACTTTAAGTATGACCATCGGCTAAAGAACAGACAACTGTACTAATGAGAAACTGAAAAGAAAAAAATATAGACAGAAACCTTATATCAAGGCCTAGAGGCAATAAACTTTTTAACTATTAGTTTTCCAAACTATACTTACATAGTTTTATTAATATATTCCAGACATGCTTGATAAATACATCATTTTTGTAACCTGAATATTTTCTATATCTTGAAGTCAATCAATAAAAAAAAATGTTTATGGGAGGAAGTTGTGAATCAGGACATTTTGCCACGCTACTTATAAGAGGCCATATCATATATTGAAATCAAAAAAAGATAGGACAAAAGTGTAAGCTTACATTGCTCCCTTTTCATCACATGCCCAAATTCTCATAAACTAATTAAAATGAATAAAATGAACAAATTAAAAAAGTTTATCCTAATGCTAAAAATAGGGAACATTAATGTCTTAAATTTTGAGAAATGTCTCTCTCAGACAGAGTATTTCAATCCAGATTACAATACAATACTAAAAGTTGACATTTAGTTATTCTTAAGAGCAGTAAAATGACACAAAAGTAGAAGAAATTGCAAAAAAATTTAAATACCAGTTATGAGAGGAAGGTTGGAAGTACGGGCCATGACAAACAAGAGTGGTGAGGCTGGCAGAAAATCCAGGTACCCTGCACACCTGAAGCCACACTAGTAAATATTAATTTTTTTACTAAATTAATTTACATGAGACATAATACTTAAATATCAATAAAGCTGGAGAAATTTTTAAAGTTATCAAAGAACTATATTTCCTTATCTCAAAATGCCAGACTTCAATCCTTTCAAGCTGTCAAAACACTCCTACACTAATGAAATCATCCAAGGGGATTGGGATTCTTGCCAATTCATTTTACAGAACCAACAGGATCTTAATAGAAAAACTTAACAAATGTAGCACAGAACACATAATTTAAAGAACAAAAGATACACATATTATAATCATATTTCTGTCTGAATCTCTGTATATCTATTGGTCCATCTCACCAACTAATAGCCAGGGTCATGCATTTGTAACATGAGTAGCATTTCCATTCAAGTCAGAAGCAAAACAAGGGGGAAAAATCATCATCACCATTATTTAGTATTGTTCTAAGACTTCTTTGCAATGCATTTCAATAAGAGAATAAGAAATCTAAAAATTAGAAAAGAGGCAGTAACTTTACTGACATTCAGTATGATCACCTACCTTAAAAGGAAATTACATATTTAAACTAGATGTTGATTAGGTGATCAGTTATAATATATTTAAAACTTAAATACATTCCTACAATCGGAAAAATGTGGGAGTGGGGAGGATGGGTGGAGGTGGTAGAAGGCAAAGAAGAAAAGACCACAAAAATACCTCACCTTGAATTATGAAAGATGTATATTAAAAAAACTAAAGAACTCACTTAATAAAATAAATAAAATTTAAGTGGAAAACTATCCTTGATTTGGAATTAGAAGACTCAACATCTAAATAGGCAAATTTATTTATAAATTTAGCCTTAATCTAATGGGAAGCTCATTGGAATCTTACAGAATTATTCTAAAGCTCATCCTGGAAGAATAAATAAAGAATAGTTAGAATATATTTGACATAGTAAAGAAATGAAGGGCCACTTGTTTTAAGTATGAAAGTAGATTTTAAAATTACAGTAATTAGAACAATATGGTAGAGTCGAGAAACAATGAGAAATAAAAAGAGATTCTAAAAAATGATCAACATACAGATAGATATGTGATAAATATGAGATTATAAACCAATAGGAAAATACAAGTTTCTGTATTTAGCATTCCCTTCAGCAAAAAAGTATAAAGCAATGACCATTTACCAGGCATTACTCTAGGTATGAGCGACACAGCAGTGAAGAAATTTGAGTTCCCTGCTCTCTGGAGTTTACATTCTAATGGAGAAGACCAGCTATAAACAAATCACAAATAGATAAGCAATCTAGTGAAGGCAGTGATGTGTGCCATTCAAATAATAACAGCACAGAGAGGAAGAGGATGAAAGACTGCTGTTTTAGATGAAGGCACCAGGGAAAGGCCTGTTGGTAAAGTGACCTGAACACAAAACTAAACAGGAAAGGGACAGCCTATACCCAAGGGAGTTGCAAATAAATGGCCAGGCCACTGAAGCCTAGACTACAATAAATATTCTTAATGTAAAAAACAGAAATATTGTCCCAACTGGTATGGTTCAGTGGTTGAGCATTGACCCATGCACTAGGAGGTTACAGGTTCAATTACTGGTCAGGGCACATGCTCAGGTTGTGGGCCTGATCCCCAGAGGGGGGCATGCAGGAGGCGGCCAGTAGATGTTCTCTCTCATCGATGTTTCTATCTATCTCTCCCTCTCCATTCTGCTCTCTCCAAAATCAATAAAGAAAAAACAAACACAGAAATATTAAACATTTGAATGATGAATGTCTCTAAATAATACAGTAGAACATTCAAAGCATTGATGCTGGATTGAAAAGGGGGGGCAGGAAACCTGAAAGCAGACTCTCTAAATTTTCTTAGCAGCCATTGCACACTGTAGGTGTCTTATTTTTCACTCATAATTCTGAACATGAACAAGTGTCATCTCTCAATTCCTATACATTTAAAAATTATTCCACCATTAAAAGTTAACAAAAAGAGCAACTATTTTACTTGTTTTCTGGAGAAGATTGGTACAGTACTAAGTACAAAAGAGGTTTTAAAAAAAGCAACTTAGATATCCTTTACTCCTTTTGAATTCCTATTAACATTCGGCTAGCATTTAACAAACCCTGAGTTTCTAAAATAGTAGCCTCATTAGCTCATTTCTCGTATGCATATTTGTAAGGGTTCTCCTGCCTATAATTATTTTAAAATTTCCTTCTTCTCTTTTCACCCATCTCACATAGAAAGCACACCCTGATTTCAGTGATGAGATAAAATTGTTTTTATGTTTGCAGTTCTTATGCAATAACACCTTTTTCAAACACCTACTTCCCCCAAGAGCTATTTAAATTTTGGAATGATTTTAACATTCCAGCCTAATTGCTCAGGTTCTGGAGAAGAAATTAATGAAAGGGACAACCATTTAAAGCACAAGAGCTTTGTTCACACTTCATTAAGTATTTTAAATGGCTATTTTATTTTATGGTTTTTGCATTCCTTTTGAATTTTAGCTGGCTTTCTTTTTATAACCAGAAATTTTGAATATCTCTGCAAAGAAACCTTGCTGCACAGATGTATCTCCTGGCTTATAAATATATTATCCTTATTTCTATTTTATATTATTCTAAAACAAAGCTAAAATTGAAAATATATGTCAAGGTTTAATCGTTTTAGTGGCAGGTAATAGAACTCTTCACTAATATGAAGAAGTTTATTACTCTTCTAAAATTGTATGTAAGTGAACTATTCTGCCTTCTGAAAGTAATTAATTTACTTCAGTATTATACTTCCTGTGCAGAGCAGTCTTTGAGAAGTGCTGCAGACAAATTATGTTATTGCTCTAAAGAGAAGATGATTTATCAAAACAAATCTAAAATTCCAATAAAACCACATTGATGCAAATTGATCTGTCATTCCATATGTAAACTTTAACTTTATTAATGATGATAGAACAGTTACTTCCTTTGATTAGTTATTGCCTATCAATTGTTAGAACTATAAACTGATTTTATGTTAATTTAAACTGGGCCTGAATTTCAAGGATATTTATCAACTAGTCCCAATCTTCCTTTAGAGGTTTATATTCACCAGCTCCTTTGCCAAATATTTCTCAAGCCAGATTACATATTCAATGCCTCTTTCCCTGATTGCGTCCTTCTCACTCTAGACTTACTTACCCAAGTCAAAGGGGTGCACACACTCCAGTGAAGGCTGTGGAAAACAGTCCATTAGTTTGCAAGAAAAAAAAACTTAGAACTTCTGTTTATATTTCATTAATCTTTCCATATTTTTATTTTTGTGTTTTATATGTACATAAAATATTGGTACAGTAGTACCTTGTAAACCCAAAGGACTAAGAAGGGCTCCTGGTGACTAACTGGGCTCAAAAAAAAAAAAAAAGGTAGAGCCTGGCAGCCATTTCTGCACAGGGGTTTCTCATGCAAACTGAACTGCATGGAGAAACCTCTGCTCTACACTGCCTGCCTCAGCACCACTGAAGTGCCTGTCTGCACTGTGCTTCCTCCCTCTGCACCAACCCTTTATAAAGGAGTTCTGGGAATCCTATTTCATCCAATAGGACCGAAGATTTCCCATCCAATCACAACTGCACAGCTCTGACCAATCAGAGTGGTCCTTTTCTGACCAATCAGAGTAGTTCTTTCTGACCAATCAGAGTGGTCCCTTTCTGACCAATCAGAGGTCAGGGGCAGGGACTTTCAGCTATATAAGCCAGCTCTCCGCTGTCTCTGGAGCTGCAGTTTCTAGGAAGACTGAGAAGCTCTGGCTGGAGCAGAGGCAACGGAGGTGGTCTGAAGCAGAGCCTAACCCAGCTGCCTAGCTGAAGACGACCAGAGGAGGAGTGAGGCTGGGCCAAGCCGGCCAGAACCGAACAGGTTGGCGTGCTCTTGCTCTGCGTGCTGGGCTGCCAGGTCTGAAAGATGGTGACCAAGACACCCCAGGATCCAGACACCTGAACCCAAGGTGGGTGCACGGCGGTCGGGAGTTCAGGCTTTTGTGGGACCAAGGGCCCCCAGTAGAGGCAGCGGCTGGGAGGCTGTCGCTCTGCACTGTGTCAGGGTCGCCATAGTCGGGCCTGTGGCCCCCCAAGATGCGATCCAGAGGGGGGCGCCACCTAGGGATGCTGAGCGGCTTGGAGCAGATGCTCCCTAGAGGCCCGGGACAGGTGGGGGTGTGGGTGGCTCCAGCTTTGCTGCTTCTGATGGCGCATTCCAATGCACCCGAAGGCCTTTTTCTTTTCTGTAAATTGTCTTTTATTTTTTTACTTTATTTTAAAATTTATTTATTTATTTTTAAATATTGTTGAGAGTGTTACAGATGTCCTCCCTCTTTTTTCCCCATTGCCCCTCTCCTCCTGGTTCTCCTCTCACCCCAGGCCTTCACTTCACTATAGTCTGTGTCCATGAATAATGAATATATGCATGTAAATTCTTTGTTAATCTCTCTTCACCCCCTACCGCCACCCCTTTTTCCCTCTGTTTGTCAGTCTGTTCCATGTTTCCATGTCTCTGTTTCTATTTTAGTCATCAGTTTATTTTGTTCATTAGATTCCACATATAAGTGAGATCCTTGATATTTGTCTTTCTCTGACTGCCTTATTTCTCTTAACATAATGACTCTCCAGGTCCCTCCATGCCATCTCAAAGGGTGTAATAGGTCTTTCTTTTTTACAGCTGCATAGTATTCTGTTGTGTAAATATACCAACTGGCTTTTTTATCCACTCATCTATTGATGGACGTTTGGACTGTTTCCAGATCTTAGCTATTTTGAATAGCTCTCTTATGAACTTAGGGGTGTGTATATTCTTTCTGATTGGTGTTTCAGGATTCTTAGGATATATTCCTAGGAGTGGGATCACTGGGTCAAATGGAAGACCAATTTTTAATGTTTTGAGGAAATTCCATGCAGTTCTCTATAGTTGCTGTACCAGTCTGCAATTTTACCAACAGTGTACTAGGCTGCCCTTTTCTCCACACCCTCACCAGCACTTGTTTGTATGTTAATTTATTGACAGTAGCCATTCTGGCAGGTTTGAGGTGATACCTCATTGTCATTTGAATTAGCATCTCTCTGACAGTAAGTGACTTTGATCATTTTTTTCCTATGTCTCCTGGACACTTGTATGTCCTGTTTGGAGAAGTGTCTATTCAGGTCCTCTGCCCATTTTTAATTGAATTGTTTTGTTTTCCTTTTGTTGAGTTGTATGAGTATTTTATATATTTTGGATATTAACCCCTTATCTGATGTATCATTGGCAAATATATTCTCTCAGACAGTGGGTTTTCTCTTCATTTTCATGCTGGTTTCTGTTGCTGTGCAGAAGCTTTTTAGTTTGATGTAGTCCCATTTTTTTCCCATTGTTTATCTTGCCCTAGGTGATATATTGGTGAAAATTCTGTTATGTGAGACATCTGAAATGTTGCTGTCTACATTTTCTTGTATGGTTTTTATGGTTTCATGACTTACATCGAAGTCTTCTATCCATTTTGAATTTATCATTGTGTAAGTTGGTGGTCTAGATTTATTTTTTAACATGTAGCTGTCCAATTTTTCCAACATCATTCATTGAAGAGACTGTCTCTACACCATTTTATGCTTTTACTTCCTTTGTCAAACATTTTTATTTATTTATTCATTTATTTTTATTACAGATGTTTCTTCTCTTTTTCCCATTGAAACCCTCCTCCCCTCCTTCCTTGCCCTATCCCCAGCTTTGTTCTCCATGTCCATTGGTCATGCATACCTGCATATAAGTGCTGTGCTTTATATCCCACTCCCACACCATCTTCCAGGGATTGTTAGTCTGTACCCTACTTCCACGTCTCTGGGACTACCCTGTTCTTCAGTCTGTTCTGTTTATTATAGCCCACAAATATGTGAGATCATATGATACTTGTCTTTCTCTGTTGGGCTCATTTTACTTAGGATAATATGTTCCAGGTCTCTCCATGTCATCTCAAAGAATAAGAGCTCTTTCTTACAGCTGCATAATACTCCATTGTGTATATGTACCACAACTTTTTGATCCATCCATCAACTGATGGACATTTGGTCTGTTTCCAGATCTTAGCTATTGTAAATATTGCTGCTACGAACATGGTGGTACATATATTCTTTCTGATTGGTGTTTCAGGCTTCTTAGGGTATATTCCTAGAAGCGGGCTCACTGGGTGAAATGGAAGTTCAATTTATAATTTTTTGAAGTAACATCATATTGTTTTCCATAGTGGCTGCACCAGTCTGCATTCCCACCAGAAGTGTACTAGAGTCCCCCTTTCTCCACACCCTCGCCAACACTTGTTGTTTGATGATTTGTTGATGGTGGCCATTCTGACAGGTGTGAGGTGATACCTCATTGTTGTTTTAATTTGCATCTCTCTGATGATTAGTGATGTTGAGCATTTCTTTATATGTGTCTTAGCCATTTATATGTCTTCTTTGGAGAGGTGTCTATTTAGTTCCTCTGCCCATTTTTTAATTGGGTTCTTTGTCTTTCTTTTATTGAGCTGTATGAGCACTCTACATATTTTGGAAATTAACCCCTTACCTGATGTATCATTTTCAATGATATTCTCCAATACAGTGGGTTGCCTTTCCATTTTGGTGGTTGTTTCTTTTGCTGTGCAGAAATTTTGAGTTTGATGTAGTCCCATGTGTTCATTTTCTCCTTTGTTTCTGTTGCCTTAGGTAATGTTTCAGTAAAAATTCTGCTGCGTACAATGTCTGAAATTTTGTTGCCTACATTTTCTTCTAGGATTTTTATGGATTCATGACTCACATTTAAGTCTTTTCTCCATTTTGAGTTTGTTGTTGTGTACGGTGTAAGTTGATGGTCTAGTTTTATTTTTTTGTCATGTAGCTGTCCAATTTTCCCTACACCATTTATTAAAGAGGCTGTGTTTACTTCATTGTTTGCTCTTGCCAACATTGTTGAATATTAACTGAGCATAATGTTTTGGGTCCATTTCTGGGTTCTGGGTTCTGTTCCACTGATCAATGTGCTTGTTCTTGTGCCAGTACCAGGCTGATTTGATTATAGTTGCTTTGTAGTATAACCTGATATTTGGTATTGTGATCTCGCCTACTTTGTCCTTCTTTTTCAAAATTGCTGTGGCTATTTGGGGTCTTCCTTGATTCCATATGAACTTTTGAAGTATTTGTTCTAGTTCTGTGAAGTATGTTGTTGGTATTTTGGTGGGGATTGCATTGAATCTATAGATTGCTTTGGGTGATATGGACATTTTAATGTTAATGCTTCCAATCCATGAACCAGGTCTATTCTTCCACTTTTTTTCTATCTTTGTCTATTTTTTTCTCAATGTCTTGTAGTTTTCTTTGAATAAGTTCTTTTTTTCTTTGGTTAAGTTTATTCCTAGGTATCTTAATTTTTTTCTGCGATGGTAAATGGGATTGTTTCTTAGTTTCACTTTCTCTGAGTTTATCATTGGTGTATAAGAATGCCATCAATTTTTTGACGTTAATTATGTATCTTGCTACTTTGCCAAATTCATTTATTAAGTCTAATAAATTTTTGAAGGAGTCTTTGGGGTTTTCTACATATAATATGATGTCATCTGTGAATAATGACAGTTTCACTTCCTCACTTCTAATTTAGATTTTTTTTTATTTTTTCTTCCTGTCTGATAGTGATGGCTAAGTCTTTCAGTACTATGTTGAATAAGAGTGGTGAACGTGGGCACCCTTGTCTTGTTCCTGTTCTTAAGGGAGATGCTTTTCGTTTTTGTCCATTGTATATGATGTTGGCTGTAGGTCTTTTGTATATGGCCTTTATTATGTCAGGATATGATCCCCTTATTCCCACATTGCTGAGCATATTTATCAGAAATGGGTGCGGATTTCATCAAATGCTTTTTCAGCATCTATTGATATAATCATATGATTTCTATCTTTCATTTTGTTTATGTGGTATATCACATCTATTGATTTGTGAATATTGTACCAGCCTTGCATCCCTGGGATGAATCCCACTTGGTCATGATGAATAATTTTTTTGATGTATTGCTAGATTTAATTTGCTAGTGTTTTGTCCAGATTTTTGGCATCTATGTTTCTCAGGCATATTGGCCTGTAGTTTTCTTTCTTTGTGGTGTCTTTTTCTGCTTTTGGAATTAGAATTATGCTGGCCTCATAAAACAAGTTAGGAAGACTTTCTTCTTCTTGAATTTTTTGAAATAGTTTGAGGAAAATAGGTATTAGTTCTTCTTTGAATGTACGGTAAAATTGTCTTGGGAAACCGTTTGGGCCTGGGGTTTTGTTTGCTGGGAGAGTCTTGATTACATCTTCAATTTCCATTGTTATTGGTCTGTTCAAGTTTTTTTATTTCTTCCTGGTTCAGTTTTGGAACACTGTGTGTTTCTAGAAATTTGTCCATTTCACTTAGATTGTCAAATTTGTTGCCATATAATTGTTCATTATATTTGTTAACAATCCTGTGTATTTCTGCAGAGTTAGTTATTATTTCTCTTCTTTCATTTCTGATTTTGTTTATTTGAGTTCTCTCTCTTTGTTTCTTGGTGAGTCTAGCTAACAGTCCATCAATCTTGTTATCTTATTTATCTTTTCAAGAATTAGCTCGTTGTTTCATTGATCTTTTAAATTGGTTTTTTTTGGTCTTCATGTCATTTATTTCTGCTCTGATCTTTACTATTTTCTTCCTTCTACTTGCTCTGGGGTTTTCTTTTTGTTTGCTTTCTAAGTGTTTAAGTTGTGAAATTAGATAGTCTATTAGACATTTTTGTTGTTTCTTGAGGTAGGCCTGTAGTGCTATGAACTTCCCTCTCAGAACTGCTCTCATTGCATCCCATAGATTATGTGTTGTTGTATGTTCATTTTTATTGGTTTCCCAGAAGTTTTTAATTTCTTTCTTCATCTCCATGGTAGCCTATTCATTGTTCAATAAATAAATAGCATGTTTTGCCTTTTTTGCCTTTATGTTTTCAAATGTCTTTGCGTGTTCTTGTCACAATTAATTTCTAGTTGCATGCCATTGTGATCTGAGAAGATGCTTGATATAATTTCAATCATCTTGAACTTGTAGAGACTTAGTTTGTGCCCTAACGTGTGGTCTATCTTTGAGAATGTCCCATGTGCACTTGAGAAAAATTTGAATTCTCTAGTTTTGGGGTGTAATTCTCTGTAAATATCTATTAAATCCATTTGATCTAGCGCTTCATATAGAGTCTGTATTTTCTTGTTGCCGAACACGTTGGACAGCACCCATCCAGGCCCAGACCCGAGCCAGTCTGGAGAAGTCCAGGGTTGACGCCCCCATCCAGGCCCACATGTGGGTGAGCCCTGGACACGACCAGCATGGCGTCCTCATCCAGGCCCAAACCCAGGCTAACCCTAGACATGACCAGCTGGACGTCACTATCCAGGCACCACAGCGGACCAGCCCTTGACACAACCAAGCTAGAATACTATATTCAGGCCCCATACCCGGGCAAGTCCTGCACACTACCAGGCTGGACATCCCCATCTAGGCCCACACTCGGACCTACCCATGACACTATCAGTCTGGACAGCTCCATCCAGACCCCACAACTGGACCAGCCCTGGACACAACCAGGTTAAACGGCCCCATCCAGGCCCACACTCGGGCAAGGCCTGGACACGACCAGGTTTGGTGTCCGTCATCCAGGCACACATAAGGCTAGCTCTGGACAAGACCAATCTGGGCGACCCCCATCTGGACCCACACCTGGTACAGCCCTGGACACAACCATCTGGACTTCCCCATTCAGACCCAGCCCTGGGCCATCCCTGGACACTACTATGAAGGACATCCTTCATGTAGGCCCACACCTAGGCCAGTCCAAGATCCAACCAGTTTGGGTGGTCCCATATAGGCCCCTTGGCTGGACATGATCAGGCTGGATGGCCCTTATCCAGTTTCACACCCATGCCAGCCCTGCACACGACCAGGCCAAACACCTTCATCTAAGCCCACACTTGGCCCAGCCTTGGACACCACCAGGCTGGATGGCCACATTCAGGACTACAACTGGGCTAGCCCAAGACCTGACCAGGCTAGACAGCCACATCCAAACCTCACCCTGGGCAAGCCCTGGAAACAACAAGGCTGGACGGTTCCATCAAGGCCCAAACCCTGGCCAGCCCTGGACATGACCAGGCTGGACAGCCTGAATCAGAGCACAAACCTGAGTCAGCCCTGGACGTGGTAAGACGGAACAACCTAATCCAGGCCCACACCAGGGCAGGCCAAGGACATGACCATGCTGGAAATTCAATATTAAGACCCACAACTAGGCCAGCCCTGAACACGATCATGGTGGATGGCACTCATTTAGTCCCACAACCAGGCCAGTCTGCACAAGTCCCGAGTTGACACCTGCATTCAGGACCACAACAGGGACAGCCCTGGACACGACCAAGCCGGATGATCCCTAGCCAGGCCCACACCAGGGCCAGCCCTGGACAAGTCCAGGCTGGATGACCCCATCCAGGACACACCAAGCTAGTTCTTGACACCATCAGGAACAATGTCACAATCCAGGCCCACACCTTGACATGACCAGGCTGGATATCACCTACCAGGGGCCACAACAAGGCCAGCCGTGGACACGACCAAGTTGGACAGCCACTTGAAGGCCCACACCCAGGCCACTAATAAACACAACCAGGGTGTAAGGCCCAATCAAGTCTCCAAACCTGGGCCAGCTATGGACATGACCAGGCTGTAAGGACCAATTAAGGCTCCACACCGGAGCCGGCCTTGGATATGACCTGCATAAAGTCCTCAACCAGGATCAAACCCAGGCCCAACCTGGACATGACCATGGTAGAGAGCCATGTTCCAAATCCCACCCAGACCAGCCCTGGACACCAGTAGGCAGGACGGCCCCATCCAGACCCACACATTGGGCATCCCTGGACAAGACCAGGCTGTAAGGCCCAACCAGGGCTTTAAACCCAGGCCAGCCCTGGACATGACCAGGTTGGACATCCCCATCAAGTCCCCACAGTGGGGCCGGTCATGGACACAACCAGGCTATACAGCCCTGAACATAAACAGTATGACGTTCTCATCCAGGCCCGAACCCAGGCCCAAAGTGTACACGACTAGAATGGACGGCCTTCATCCAGGCCGAAACCCAGAACAGCCCTGGACACCCACACCAGACCATCCCTCGATAGGACCACGGTGGTCAGCCCCCATCTAGACTGGAAGGCACCATCCAAGCCCACTCCCAGGACAGTTCTGGACATGACCATGGTGGACAGCCCCCATCCAGGCCCACACCCAGGCCTGCCCTAGACACAACCAGGATGTAAGGCTCAATCGAGGCTCCACATCTGGGCCAGCCCTGGACATGATAAACCTGGATGGTCCACAGCCAGGTCTACACCCAGGCCAGTTTTGGACACTACCAGGCTGGACGGCCCCATGCAGGCCCAGACCGGGGCCAGGCCTAGATATGACAAAGCTGGACGGACCCATCCAGGACAACTGAGCCAGCCCTTGACATTACCAGACAGGACATCCCCTTCCAGGCCCCACAGCAAGGAAAGCCCTGGATATTACCAGGCTGGACAAACCTATTCAGGCCCGCACCCGTGCCAGCCCTGGACAGGAAAAGTCTGGCGACCCATCCAGGCCCCGTACCCAGGCCAGCTCTGGACACAAGTCTGGTGGCCCAATCAGGCCCCACACCTGGCCCAGCCCTGGACAAAACCAGAGTGAAGCCATCATTCAAGACCAAACACAGGCCTGCCCTAGACACCACCATGTTGGACTGCCCCATCCAGGACCACACAGGGCCAGCCCGGACAGTACCCCGCAGGACAGCACCCATTCAGGCCAACACTTTGGCCAGACTGGACAAGGACAAGGTTGACAACATGATCAGGCCAACACCTGGGACAACACTGGACATCATCAGCATGAAGGCCTCATCCAGGCCCAAAACCCAGCCCGACCTGAACAAAACGAGGGTGGACGGCCTTTATCCATGCCCACACCTGGAAAAGCCATGGACACCAGCAGCCTGGACAGCCACATCTAGACCGACACGTGGGCAGCCCTGGGCACGACCAGATTGTAAGGCCCATTCAGGGCTTTCCACCCAGGCCAGCCCTGGCCGTGACCAGGCTGGACACCCCCATCCAGTACCACACCCGGGCCTGCCCTGGACATGACCAGGTTGTAAGGCCCAATCGAGTCCTCGCATCTGGGCCAGCCCTGGTCATGACCAGGCTGTAAGGCTCAATCAAGGCTCCACACCCAGGCCAGCCCTGGTCACTATCAGGTGGATGTCCCCATCAAGGCCCCACAGTGGGGTCAATCATGGACAAAACCAGGCTACACAACTTTGGAAATGACCAGCATGAAGTCCCCATCCAGGACCACACAGGGCCAGCACTGGACAGTACCGTGCTGGACAGCACCCATCCAGGCCAACACTTTGGCCAGATAGGACAAGGACCAGCTTGACGACAACATCCAGGTCAACACCTGGGACTGCTCTGTTGACGACCAGCGTGCAGTCCTCATCCAGGCCCAAAACCCGGCCCGACCTGAACAAAACCAGGGTGGATGGCCTTTATCCAAGCCCACACCTGGAAAAGCCATGGACACCAGCAGGCTGGACAGCACCATTTAAACACAGAACTGGGCAGCCCTGGACACGACCAGGCTGGACGTCCCCATCAAGGACCCACTGTGGGGCCAGTCCTGAACACAACCAGGCTACACAGCCCTGGATGTAACCAGCGTGACGTCCTCATCCAGGCTCAATACCAGTCTGACCTGTACACAACCAGTGTAATCGACCTTTTTTCTGGCCCACACCTGGAATGGGCCTGGACACCCTCCCCGGGCAAGCTCTACACCCAGCCAGGAAGGAGGTTTTCATCCTTCCTGGCCAACACTCGCATCTTCCTTGGACATCACCAGGGTGGAAGGCACCATCCAAGACCATACCTGGGCCAGCCCTGGACACTACCAAGCTGAATGGTCCAGAGCCAAGCCCACACCTGGGCCAGTTTTGGACCCGACCAGGCTACACAGCCGTGAACATTACCAGAATGACATTCTCATCCAGGCCCAAACTCTGGCCCGACCTGAACAAAACCGGTGTGGACGGCCTTCATCCACACCAACACCTGGAAAAGTCATGGACACCAGCAGGCTGGACAGCCACATCCAGACCCTCACTTGGGATGCCCAGGACACAACCAGTCTTTAAGGCCCAATCAGGGCTTTACACCCAGGCCAGCCCTGGACACGACAAACCTGACGGTCCACAGCCAGGTCTACACCCGGGCCAGTTTTGGACACGACCAGGCTGGACCACCCTACGCAGGCCCACACTGGGGCCAGGCCCACATACAACCAAGCTGGATGGACCTATCCAGGCCACCAACTGGACCAGCCCTTCACATTGCCAGACTGGACATCCCCTTCCAGGACTCACAGAAAGGCCAGCCATGGACATTACCAGGCTGGACGTACCCATTCAGGCCCACAACCGTGCAAGCCCTGGACAGGACAAGTCTGGGGGCACCTCGAGGCCCCATAACGGGGCCGACCCTGGACACCACCAGCATGAATCCCTCATTCAGGACCAAACACAGGCCTGACTTAGACACAAACATGGTGGAGGGCCTTGTTTAAAACCCCACAGGTGTCTTTATGGGTGTATAAAAATGCCATCAATATCTGGATTTTAATTTTGTATCCTGCTACTTTGCAGAATTCATTGATTAAATCTAGTAGTTTTTTGTGTAGTCTTTATGTTTTTTTATGTACAATATTATATAATATGTGAATAATGATAGTTTCACTTTCTCTTTTCTAATTTGGATGCCTTTTGTTTTTTCTTCTTGTCTGATCACTGTAGCTAAGACTTACAGTACTATGTTGAATAAGAGTGTTGAGAGTAGACATCACTGTCTTGTTCCTGTTCTTAAGGGAAACACTTAATTTTTGTCCATTGAGTATGGTGTTGGCTGTAGGTTTTTCTTATATGGTCTTTATTACATTCCATTTTCACTTTATAATGATTCTTCTATTTTCACTTGGCTGAGAGTTTTTATCAAAAATGGTGCTGTATTTTGTTTAATGCTTTTTCTGCATCTGTTGATGTGATCATATGATTTTTATCTTTTATTTTGTTTATGTGATATATCACATTTATTGATTTGTGTATATTGTACCAGCCTTGCATCCCTGAGTTAAATCCCACTTGGTCACAGTGAAGAATTTTTTTAATATAGTGCTGGTTCTCATTTGCTAATATGTTTTATTTGTTTGTTTGTTTTATGCTCACCCAAGGACATTTTTGTATTTATCTTCAGATAGAGTGGGAGTGAAGGGGGAGAAGAGAGAGAGAAAAACATCGATGTGAGAGAGACACATCGACTGGCTGCCACCCACATGACCCCAACCGGGGTGGGGACAAACTGCAACTGAGGTATGCGTCCTTAGCAGAAACTGAACCCAGGACTCTCTGGTTCATAGGCTGATGTGCTAACTGCTGAGCCAAACCAGCCAGGGTATCATTTGTTAATATTTTATTGAGGATTTTGGCATCTATTTTGTCAGTGATATTGGCCTGTACTTTTCTTTCTTTGTAGTGTTTTTATCTGGTATTGAAATTAGGGTAATGCTGACCTCATAAAAAGAGCTTGGAAGTTTTCATTCCTCTTGGATTTTTTGGAATAGTATGAGGATAGTTGTTAGTTCTTTTTTGAATGTTTGGAAAAACTCCCCTGTGAAGCTGTTTGGACCAGGGCTTTTGTTTGCTGGGAGTTTGTTTTATATTACTGCTTCAGTTTAATTAGTCGTTATTGGTTTATTTCAGTTTTTGGTTCTTTCTGATTCAGTTTTGGAAGATTGTATTTTTCTAGGAATTTGTTCATTTCACCCAGATTGTCCAATTTGTTGGCATATAGTTGTTTTTAATACTTTCTTACAACATTGTTTTTCTGTGGTGTCAGCTACTTCACCTCTTTCATTTTCTATTTTATTTATTTGGATCTTCTCCCTTCGTTTCTTGATGAGTCTGGCTAAAGGTTTATCAACATAGTTTATCTTTTCAAAGAATCAGCTCTTGGTTTTGTTGATTTTTGTCTTGTTTTTTAGTCTCTATGTCATTTATTTCCTTTCTTCTTTATTGGTCTTTATTATTTCCTTTCTTCTACTTACTCTGGTCTTTTCTTCTTGTTCTCTTTCTAATTATTTCAGTTGTAGGGTTGGATAGTTTATTAGAGATTGTTCTTGCTTGTTTATTGAAGAATGCCTGTACTGCTATGAACTTTCCTCTCAGGACTGCTTTTGCTGTGTCCCATAAGATTTTGGGTTATTGTATGTTCATTTTTATTTGTTTCCAGGAAATTTTTATTTCTTCCTTGATCTCATTGGTAGTCCACATGTTGTTTAATAACAGGCTATTTAGCCTCCATGTGTTTGAATGTCTTTGAGTGTTTTTATTGTAAATGATTTATAGTTTCATGCCATTGTGATCTGAGAAGATGCTTGATATGATTTCATTCTTCATGAACCTGTAGCAACTTACTTTGTTTCCTAACATATGGTCTGTCTTTGAGAAATTTTCTTATCCACTTGAGAAGTATGTATATTCTGCAGCTTTGCAGTAAAATGTTCTACAAATGTCAGTTAAATTCATCTAATCTAGTATGTCATTTAGGATCACTGTTTCCTTTATTTTATTTTGTTTATTTATTTATTTTTGGTCTGGGAGATCTATCCAGTGAAGTCAGTGGTGGGTTAAAGTCCTCTACTATGAAATTGCTGTCTATCTCTCTATTAAAGTCCTCCAAGAATTTTTAAATATATTTAGGTGTTCCTGTATTGGGTGCATATATATTTACCAGGGTTATATTCTCTTGTTGGATTGATCCTTTTAGTATTATGTAATGACCTGCATTGTCTCTTTTTATGGTCTTTGCTTTCAAATCTATTTTGTCAGATATAAGTATTGCTACCCTGGTTTTTTGTTTGTTTGTTTGTTTCTATTTGCATGGAATATTTTTCTCTATCTCTTCTCTTTTATTCTGTGTGAGTATTTTCTTCTGAGGTGATTCTCTTGTAGACAGCGTATATATGGGTCATGTTTTTATATATATGTGTGTGTGTGTCTGTATAGATTATCTTTTCAAAGAAATATATATTCACATATATATACATATATATATACACACACATATATATATATATATATTGTGTGTGTGTGTGTGTATGTGTGTTTGGTACATGCTCCTAATGGGAACAGAACCTGGGTCTCTCTGGTACGTAGGCCAATGCTGCAACCACTGAGCCAAACCGGCCAGGGCAATATATACTTTTTTATTCTCACCCGAGGACATTTGCATTTATCTTCAGATAGAGTGAGAGGGAGAGAGGGGGGAAGAGAGAGAGAGAGAAACATCAGTATGAAAGAGCCACATCAACTGGTTGCCACTCACACAATCCCAACCAGGGCCTGGGACAAACTGTAACCAAGGTACATGCCCTTACCGGGAACCGAACCCAGGTCTCTCCTGTCTGCGGGCTGACGCTTTAACTGCTGAGCCAAACCAGCCAGGGCTGGTCATGTTTTCATATTCATTTAACTATGCTATGTCTTTTGATTGTAGCATTTAATCCATGTACATTTAAGGTTGCTAATGATAGGTACTTATTTATTGTCATTTTAAATCTTTATTTCTATGTTTTTCTCTCTGTTTCTTATTATTATTATAGCTGTCCCTTTTACATTTTTTACAGTGCTGGTTTGGTGGTAATAAACTCTTTCAGCCATTTTCTTTTTTTTTTTTTTTGGTCTGAGAAGCTTTTTATTTTACCTTCTATTTTGAATGATAGCCTTGCTGGATAGAGTAGTCCTGGTTTTAGATCCTTGCTTTTCATTATCTTGCATATTTCATGCCATTCTTTTCTGGCCTTTATTACTTCTGTTGCAAAATCAGCTGACAGCCTTTCAGGAGCTCCTTTGTGGGTAACAAATTGCTTTTCTCTTGCTGCCTATAAGATTCTCTCTTTGTCTTTCATTTCTGGCATTTTAATTATGATGTGCCTTGGCTTGTGCCTCTCTTTGGGTTTTTCATGCTTGGGACTCTCTGTGCTTCCTGAACTGTGTGACTTTTTCCTTCACCAAGTTAGGAATTTTTCTGCCATTGTTTCTTCAAACAGGTTCTCTATCCCTTGCTCACTTTCTTCTCCTTGTACTTTTTTGATTTGGATATTGTTGTGTTTCATGTTGTTCCACAGCTCCCCTAATCTGTCCTCCTGTGTTTGTTTGTTTTGTTAATACTCACTTGAGGATATTTTTTCTTTTTCTTTTTTTTTTTAGAGTGGAAGGCAGGGAGAGAGGTGTGTGTGTGTCTGTGGAGAGAGAGAGAGAAGCATCAATGTGTGAGAGAGAGACAACAGTTGGTTGCCTCCTGCACAACCCTGACCTGGGCCAGGGATTGATCCTGCAACCCAGGTATGTGCCCTTGACTAGGAATGGACCCTATGACCCTTCGGTCTGTTGGCTAATGCTCTAACAGCTGAGCCAAATTAGCCAGGGCTGTCCTCCTGTTTTAAATGTTTTTTTTCTTTTTGGTTCTCTGATTGAGTGATTATTTTCTACCCTGTCTTTTAATTCTGTGATCCAATCCTCAGCTTCCTCTAATCTACTGTTTATTTCTTCCAGTGTATTCCTTTTTTCTGCTATGTTATTCTTTATTCCTGACTGGTTGTTTTTTTATAGATTATATATCTTTTTATCATGTTGTTGACCATCCTTAAAATCATTACTCTAAACTCTATGTCTGATAAATTTCTTATCTCCATTTCATTTAGCTCTTCTTCTGGAGACTTCTCTTGTTCTTTCATTTGCTGCTTGTTTCTTTCTCTACCCATTTCTGCAGCCTTTTCAGTTAGTTTCTCTTTATTATGTAGATTGGTTATGACTCCTTGTCTTGGTAGGGTGGCCTTATATAGTAGGTGACCTGTGGGACCTGGTGCCAGTCTTCCCGATCACCAGACCTGAGTGCTCTAATAATGTTTCTTGTGTGCATTGTGTGGGCCATCCTGTTTTAATAGAGTCTTGATTGCTATCAGCCTGTTTGTGCATGGGCTCAACCCTCAGTCTGTGACAGAGAGGTTCAACACCCAACACAGTGTGCAGATTGCTGTGTAGGTGCTGATTACGCAAAGCAGAATTTCTCTCAACAGGGGTGGGAGCTGCCAGGATCTCCCTATGGATATATGACTTGTGAAGCTTATCTGATCCTGCTCTGTTCTTTTCTGAAGTTGGCCACTGGGTTTATTCATTTGAGGCCTCTTCAGAGGGTTTCTGCTCTGGTGCAGGCCATTTTTGAGGCTTTTTGTGACTGGCCCTGTTTGGACCTATCAGCAATCCACAGCTTATGGCTTCCTCTGTTGTGGCTCAGTGTGTGTAGAAAGGATCAAGCTGTCCACCACGGTCTGCTTTTTCTAGTCTTGGATCCATGACCAAATAAGGCAAAAATTCAGAGCACCCAGAGATCTGCCTCAGCTTTCAGGCTGACTGTTAGTCTTAGTCACTTCATGAGCCTCAGTCTGTAGTCTTCAGCAGGGTGTAAATTCCAGTGGGTGTAGGGAGAAGGTTTCCAATGGGTGGGGCTATTGGTTCCTGAGAAAGATGGCTTCTGTATCATAGGGTACTGAGTCAGCACAGGGATCCTGGCAGCTGTCCTCTCAGCTCCTCAGAGCCACTAACCCCAGACTCTCTTCATGTAGCTCTAGTCCACTCTGCCTTCCCTCTGCTGGAGCCCAAGGTGAGTGGCTAAAGATGAAATTTGGTGTGTTGGCCCTTTAAGAGGGTGCCTGTGTTTCTAGCCATCTCTCCTTACCAGACAGAACCTCCGATGCTTTTCATAGCCAGTTACTATGTGGGCACCTTTCCTGGTTCTGTTACTCTGGACTGGGGAGCCCAGTTTGGGCTTTAGACTCCAGACTTCTCAGGGGGAACCCCCAGAGCTGAGATATCCCTCCAGCACTTCGGCTATTGTCTGTGGGAGCTCTGCCTGTCCTCTTGCATCTCTGCACTTCCTACCAGTCTTGATGCGGGCTCCTCCGTATGACCTTGGTTAAAAGAGTTCTCTTTTGGTAGTCTTCAGTTGGTTATTCAGGATGGCTTTTCTACTTTAGTTGTAATTCCAGGTTGGTCCTGGGAGAAGGTCAGTGTAGTTTCCAATCAGTCTCCTGCCATCTTGGAATCCTTCAAATGCTTGTACATTTCTCTTGTGACTGTTGGATCATATTTTATTTTATTATTATTTTTTTTTATCCTCACTCAAGGACATTTTTCCATTCTTTGTTCAGATAGAGCGGGAGGGAGAGAGAGGAAGAGAGAGAGAGAGAAACATCGATGTGAAGGGACACATCGAGTGGCTGCCACCCGCACGACCAACCAGGGCCGGGGACAAACTGCAACCGAGGTACATGCCCTTAGCGGGAACCGAACCCGGGTCTCTCTGTACCGCAGGCCGACGCTCCAACCGCTGAGCCAAACCGGCCAGGGCTGTTGGATCATATATTAGACACAGCATGTTTAAAATCAAATTTGCTATCTCTCCCTCAACTTGTTGTTTCTTTCTCTGTTAATGACACCATTAACTACCCATTCTTCCACACTGGAAACCCAGGAGTCCTGGACTCCTTTTTAACCCTCACCCCAATCTCCAATCCTGTCATTACCACTTCACCTCATAGGGTTGTTTGTGGGAATAAACTAACACAGTGTGTGAAAAAGAACTCTGATAGCTATGAGTGAGAGGTATTTATATTCTTTGAGGCAGCACTTCTGTTGAAATATAAGGGATGAGAATGAGGCCTCAGTGGCCATTGAGACTTGACACTTGATACAAGATCAGTTAAGTGTGGACTTGTATCTGAACTATGACTTAATAGTCTTACATTTTTATAGTACTCTTCACTCTTACAATTCCTTAGAAGGAGAGGAAAAGGAACTAGTGTGAGAGAATAACTGATTTCCCTAGGTGACATAATTAGTAAGTGGCACAGCCAGGCTTAGAACTCCCGTTGGCTAAATCCAGAGATCTCTTAAACTAAAAACCAAGCTTGGATTTAACACTTTAGCACTTAGTATGTGTGATCTAGAATGATGAGGTGAGCTCTTTTAAATATTGGTCTCTGCATGTAAGGTAGAGATAGTACCTATTTTTAGAGTTGTAAGAATTGAACGAGTCCATATTAAGTCTAGAGTGCTGTGTAGAAAGTGTTCAGTAAATGGTAGCTATTTGATTACTCTTTCTTATTCTTCACCTATTAGAGACTTTATGTTGTCCTTCCTGTGCCTTTTCCCTTAGAGAATTGATTCTCTCTGGCTTATTTATTTAAACTGCTTCACTTTAGAGTTTCTTGTAGTTCACAGACATTTCCATGGGGTTGTTGCTCTGCCGTTTCATTGAAAACTAGGTAGAGAATTTTCATGTTTTTCTCTCTGCTTCTGTTCTATTTTCCCCATTGAGGTTATGACACAGTTCTAATGAACTCATTTAGTTAAAAATTGTGATATTAAATTTATGCTTTCTATCCCCAAGGCAAAGGATATTTTAGGTTTAATGTTAGGAATAAACTTGTAAAGTCAGAAGTGTCCACAGGACTGCCTCAGAAGGTATTAAAGTTACCTACACCTACAGGTATACTAATAGAGATTTTGACTAGCAGAGCTTTGACTTTCCAGTGCTCCATCTAGCCTTTCTCTTGTAATGTACCCTGTGATAAGTACTGTAACAAACAGATTAGCTACCTATATATTGTAGTTTTGTGGCTTTGGATTTTTTGATTCATGATTTTATACTGCCATAGTTAAATGAATTGATAAGATAGCAAATGAACTATAATGTAGAAAAGTGAGGAAGCTTGTCAGATTTCCCTGTGTACTGCCAATACAGAGAGCAGTTTAATATTAGACTAAAATTGAAAATGTTTCTCTTGCGTCCCTGCAGAGCTGAAGACACACACAGCTTCGCAGTGAGGTCACAATAGCCTGGCCTACGTTGAGTGTAACTAGGCTCATGCATACTGCACACATCACTCCACATTTTGGTAAAGTAGAAAATACTGAGATTTTATCACATACGTATTTTTTACATGCAGAGTTTGACAGATGCTGTTTTCAAGATTAAAGAAAATGACTTGGGCACTGCTGTGTCCTTCTGTGAGATGTTTTATTCTCAACTTTCACTTTCCCTGTCCCTTGCCCACAGCTGTTTTATTTATGCTTTCTGGCCCCAAGGCAAAGGATAGTTACCAGAAAGTCTGCTTGCTCAACAGTGATGTGTCTTGAATAGTGTCCATTAGTCTCCCCTGGCCTGCATGTCAGCCTTCAGTTTAATGGCCTTTTTTCTGTTTATTCATTTTATTTTATTTCCCATCGTGGTTTTGTTTATTTCTTTTTTGTTTTTGTTTTTTCTGTTCTCTTTTGTAAAACCGTCATGGTTTGCCCCTCATATTCCCCAATGTTTGCGCATGACAAGATGTTGCCATCCCAACATTACCTCCCACTTCACTGACCAGTGCCACTACTGACCATCTAGCACCAGCCACAACGGGACCACTGCCTTCAGCTCCTTGGGATGTTGTGGCCTCTCTGGTCTCTACCCGCTTCATCAAATTGACATGGCGGACACCTGCATCAGATCCTCATGGAGACAATCTTACCTACTCTGTCTTCTATACCAAGGAGGGGATTGCTAGGTAAGTGCCCACATGTCTGAAGCTCGTTGGCTACATCTTGGCCCACCCAGCCCGGTCATGCTCATCCTGGCTCTTTGTTGTACAGGATCTGTACCAATTTTCAGTTCAGAAAATATCACTGAGATGTATCTTTCCTAATTTTAGGTCATTAAAAATAAATTCCCAAACAGACTGAAGTTTTGGTAATTTTTTCTGTCTCTCTGGGATGTCCAGGGGAGAGGGTAGATAAAGCTATTGAAGTTGAAGTATTAAAGTGTAACTGGGCTACCCTTTGTTTTTAAGATTCAGTCAGTACAACCTAATAAATAATGGCTTATTTAGAACTTTCAGATTCTAGAAATTCAGGTAGACTTAACTTATTAAAGTAATCTGAAAGAATATTTTCCCGCACCCTTATGTGTATGTGGGCTGCTGAACTTCAGGGGGTGGGGGTCTCCTGGATGACACAAGAGTAATTAGAGATCAATTTTCCTAAAGAGAACATTTTTGTTGCTTTCCTCTCCATCTCTACCCCCTTTAGGACCTCACAATGCCTCTCCATTGCTTTCAGATTACCCAGAATCCCCAGGCCTCTGTATTCCACAGTCTAGCTATCTTCTATCTGTCTAAGCTTACTTTTCTTACCTCTCAGTTGAACTCACTTTCTAATGACATTAGTCCAGTTCTTATCACTGTGTAGCCTTTTCTCCCAATCTAATCTTTTCATTCAAATTCTCCTCTCTCCTTTCTCAGCTAAAGTTAAATTCAGTGCATCTTTCTGGGCCCAGGTTAAGCCCCATAATCCCTCATAAAGCTTTCTCTATCCTTTTCAGTGCATACAGCATTTTTCGTATATATATATGTTTGTACCACTCATATTGGCACTTAATTATGATAACATATGATCTTATGCTGCCCTAAGTTTCTCTTCTATTATTTCATGTACAGTGGTGTGGTTTTCTCAGCCTGATTATAAACTCTTTGTGAGGAACCCTGCCATGTGCTAACTATGTGTTCCTATCATTGTGCTGTTACTTCACCACAGAATAAGAAAGCTCAAGTATCTGTTTTGGTTAGGGCCCAAACACATGATATAAAGCTTGTATTTCTACTAGGGTGCTGACATTTGATATATATTGTTTTCAATACCAGACTGGCAAGTTTAGCAAATGCAGGAAACTTAATCAAGTGAAGACCCTTGATTTAACACTCTGGAGCGGTCTGAGTATCATAATTGAATCAGATGGATAGGGCCACTCCTAGGATAATGTTTATCTGAACCCTGCACTGCATGTCTTGGAAATTAACAAAGATAGGGAACATAGTTCTAGACACAGAAAGGCAAGACATTACTACCAAACAACATCTATGTTAAAAAGTTTCCAAATGGCTTTCAAATCTCATTGTACATTTCATAGGATTTCACGGGAAGAAGAAAGGATTTAGTTCCTCAGAACAGCAAGCTTGTTCTTACGGAACCTTCCCCCTGTTCCTCCTACTAGAAGTGTGCTTTCCTCACAATTAACTGTGTCTGGCTCTTGTCACCTCAGATAACACCTGCTCGGGCTTCATTGAACCCGAGCTTAGCCTCTCAGTCACTCTCACACTATACTGTGCTGAAGCCACCTTATTCCAAGCCAATTACTAAATTTCCAGGAAACTTTGCAAACCTTATGACATGGCTTGGTAGCTTAAAACTGAACATGGCAGGAGTATTTCCAGTGACAAGTGCTACAATCCAGAGCTGACTATTAAACATTTACCAGAACACCACTGCCATCACATCACCCTGTTTAATTTATTTGCTTTTGTTTTGGAATATGTATCACTCTGAAATTTTCTTTGTTTATTAATGTATTTATTATGTCTGTCTTGTTCAATAGTATTACCCAGCACCTAGAACAGAGCCTGGCATATAGTAGCACTAAATAAATATTTGTTAAGAGAATAAATTAATCTCAGTCAATGGACAAATAATAATTATTCAAGAAATTCTGTTGAAATAATTAACTCCATTTAGTGGAAAGATTAAAAGTTCTGTCTCTTTTCTTGTATCATGTATAATAACAAATTACAGATGGATCAAGATATATTTTTAAAATTGATAAGTGTATTAGAAAAATATTAAAGCTATTTAATTACTATATTAGAGTGTAAAATTCTATGTGGCAAAATATCATAAAGTCAAACTATCAAGTTATAAGGTGGAAAAAATTTATAATATTTATAAAAGATACAATGATATTCAATCCATGTAAAGAGCTGTGATCATAAGTAAAAGACAGATATCCCAAGAAACAAATGGTATGAGTAGATGAAGATTCACAAAGTTAGTGGAAAGCTCATCGAATTTAAAAAAGGTTTTCATTGTCACTACCAATCGAAAATACGAAATAATGAGTTACCATTTTTCACCTTAAAGCTAGCAAAACTTTTAAGTTGATGATATCCAGTGTTCAGTGAGTTAAATGCTGGGAAGAAATTGAACTCAAGGCCCTTGGTGACAGTATAAATTAGAGTAGCTTTTGGAGAAGGTGATTTGGCAGAATTTTGTATCTTCTTAATGCATATACCCTTTAGTCCCACAATCACATTTCTAGGTGTCTGTCCTGCATAGGGTACTCATATAAAACATTTACTATAGCATTGTTTCTAAGAATAAAAAAGGAAACAGTGTAAGTATTGATAGAGCAATGAGCACATAATAAGTATATGTATATCCATATGAAATATGATGCAGGAATTTTTAAGTGACATCTATATATTTTGATGGGTATGTAAATACATGTAGCTGTGATTTTTAACCAGGGAAAACTTTGCCCCCTTTCTCCCAGAAGACATATAGCAATGTCTGGCTACATTTTTGGTTATCATAACCGAGATGAGAGGAGAAGCTTACTGGCATCTAGTGAGTGGAAGCCAGAGATCCTGATAAACACCCTGTAGTGTACAGGACAGCTCCCTACGACAGAGAATTCTCCTGCTCCCACTCTCAGTAGTGCTGAGGTTGAGAGAGCCTGACTTGGAGAGATCTGGTAAGATACAGGTCCATACATGTCACACATATGTCTCAGGGCAGGGCAGGTTTTGAGGAGCAAGAAAACTGGGACTTTTAAATTTTTTAACTATATATACTTTTGTTTTTAATGAAATCTATCATTTAAAAATTTTTTAATGTATCATGGTTGAAATAAGCAGGGGTGATTAATAAATGAAGTTGGAAATTAAAAATATATATGAGTAAAATTGGCAGGGGATATAATACAAAGGAAGGAAAGATTGCAAGTAGGATCCAATTTAATTTGTGTGTATGGTGTTTGAGGGCTGGGAAATTAAGAATGCTAGTCTAACTTGTCCAGAAATTAGGTAGAAATTTTGGTAGAAATTAGTTAGATATTATAATAAAGTGAAAGTTTGAGGCAAAATGTTGGAATGCCGTTAAAAATTTGGACATAATCCATTAAGAAGGGACCATTTTAGACTCTGAGCAAGTGTGCAGTGTGGTTTTATTAAACAGTTTTTATTAGCGGTACTTTGAGAGGACTGCACAAGACTAGAAGGGGAAGAAATGGAGTCTGGAAGACAAATCAGGTAGTAGTTACGTTAATCTTGGTGTGTGGTAGGTATGGCCTGGATGAAGATGACAACAGTGACTTGGAGTGGACAGAATAAATCTGCAAAATATTTCAAAGGAAGTTTCTTGGAGACTAATATGTTTTGTCACTTCATTACTTTAAGTTTATAATTTCTGAATAGAAGCAATGAAGGAATAGAAATAACACTTAAATAAAAAGACTAGGTCCTATTTACTTGTTTTGTAAAGAATTTTTCTCTATCAAAAAGTGAGAATAACTTCATAGATTTATAAGCCTACTTCCTGCATTTGAAAATTCAACCACCAGATGGCACTGTGTGCATTGTTCATGAGCTAAATTCTGTTGGGTTCCAGAGTTTCTCTGACTTTTCAGCTATTAAATGTTCACCTTATTTTTCTTTCAATGTCTTTAATGTAAATAGCAATACTTTTCTGACATTAGCTTCTAAATGGAGAATACAGAGTAAGTTATTCCAGAAATGAATAGCATTTTGGAGATGGACAAAGCCTTAGGTATCTGTTAGTCTAGTCTGGGAGTTGACAAACTATGGACCCTGGGTCTTATCAGACTTGTTATTTTTATGATCCAGGAACTAAGAATAGTTTGTACATTTTCATATGGTTTTATTTTAATAAGTTATATAAGTAACTGCATAATATTTTCCATTTGGCTTCTTATATATCCTTACCTGAGGACATTTTTTTTGCATTTATTTTCAGCTAGAGTAGGAGGGAGAAAGGGAGGAAGAGAGAGAGAAACATTGATGTATGAGAGACACATTGACTGGTTGCCACCCACACAACCCCAAATGGGGCCGGGGACAGACTGCAACTGAGGTACGTGCCCTTAGTGGGAACCAAACCCGGGACTCTCTGGTCCATGGGCCAATGCTCTAAACTGCTGAGCCAAACTGGCCATGGCATTGGCCTGTAATACTTAAGAAATATTTGGCCCTTTAAAAAAAGTTTGCTACCCTGATCTCTCTTTTTTTTTCTCATTTAATACATGAATAAATTGAGGCCCAAAAAGAATTAGTGACTATCCTATGGTCCCCTAGCAAGCCAGTAGTGTTGCCAGAACTATAACTGGAGCTCCTAGCTTACTAGCCCAATACTGTCTTAATATAAAGTATGCCTTGTTCTTTCTCTTCTGCTCTTAGCTAACACATTCTAACCTAAGTCCGACTGTAACCTCACATATTTATGAGAATTGTCCTTTATAACTCACCCTTGTCCTGAAGTTTTTTCTCGACAGCCACTTGGTTCTGAGAACTCAGACCCATCTACTGTTTGAAGCCTTTTGGAAGCATTTTATTATAATGCTTCTATTGAAACTTTTTCTAAGTTTTTCATTCTCTTCACTCACATCTCCCATTTTTTTCCTTTTACATAGAACAAAAAATACATATCATTACTATACAAGATTTACATATCAGAAGGCAAATTTCTATTCATTCACTCAGCACACATTTGTGATGTTGCTTGTGTGTATGAGCATTCTGCTAAATGCATCTGTGGGATTGAACACACATGAGACACTCTTTCCTTTCGATTTAAAGTAAAATAACACTCCCATCTTTGTCAGAGAGAACTTGTTCGAACTTTTTAAGTGCAGAGTGAGCAAAACAGACTTAATCTGTACTCTCACTTGGAGCTTGTAGTTTATTGCAGCGATTTTCAACTGGTGTGTTGCAGGAATTTTTAAAACATGTAATACCTATTTAGTCAGGGGCACTGACCTCTTTTTTATTAGATTGTCAAATAATAAAATGATAGCCAACACAACAATAGCCATCCAGTGTGAAAGAATAAAAAGTATACTTATTTTTTTATATCATGAAAAAATATATTTGTTGGTATGCTTCAGAATTTTAGTAATTAGTTTATGTGTGCCATAAGATGAAAAAGATTGAAAATCATTGGTTTAGTGAGATGTAAAATACCATACTTCCTTTCAGACAGCAGTTGTTTGTGATAAAATCAAATGTCAGAAACCTCAAATGTAAGAAATCAGTTGCCATCCTCCTAAATCTTGTGAATTAGAGGTTTACCTGAGAGAAAAATAATATCTATAAATATCTCAAATATCTCTGAGTAATCAATTTTGTTACACAGTACTCTTGTCCAATGCACCTGATTATAGAAAAACAACCTCTATAAATATGATGTAGTACTATTTGTTTGTTTTTTAATTAAAAGAAGGTAGTTTAAAGAACTATATAAAACTATTGAAAAACACTTAAATCTCTAAAATGCAAATGTTCATATACAGTCAGACAAATTGAGATGTGGTCACATAGAACTAAACACACTTTAATCAGTATGTAATTTCAGGGAAAATTATCAATATTTTAAAGTAAGAATTATAATTCAGTATACTAGGTAAATTCCAATAATTTCTTCCACAGAGGAGTTTTGGGCCTTTTTATTGTTCTCTCAAGATAGATACAGATCTTTCCTCACATGATTAGCAATTTTTAAAGGCTAATTCATTGGCCCTGTCTAGTTTGGCTCAGCGGTTAGAGCATCAGCCCGCGGACCAAAAAGTCACAGGTTTGATTCCAGTCAAGGTGCATGTACTTCAGTTGCATTTTAGTTCCTGGCCCCAGTCGGGGTCATGCAGGAGGCAACAGTCTATGTCTCTCTTTTGAATTGATGTTTCTCCATGTCCTCCCACCACTGCTGTCTGAAAATAAATGTAAAAAAAGAAAAAAAGGCTAGTTCTTTTTCTAAAACAGGTATACATTTCTTTAAATTATTTGTTAAAAACTCATTGTGTAATATGATCTGGTTTCTGTTATAGTAAGTACAGTAGACTAAGCATAATTATAGACCCAAATGTGGACACAAACACCCCCAAGATTGAGCCTGGATGCTACCTTTTTTAAAGAACCTAGAAAATTACCTTTATATTTTCATCTCCTGACACTAAACTGCTAGATTCATTTGTACTGTTTGTGATAAGATTAGTCAAACATTTCAAATCATTTTGAAAAAATAATTCCAAAACAATATTCTCTTTAAAAAATAAATTATAAAAACCAGTGTCATGATTAGGTTTCATTAAATGTTTAATGTTCTCTTCCCAATTTTAAAAGTGGTAATCTCTAGTTTTTCTTTTGTTGAGAATCTGTTATCAAAAACACATACAGCCCTGGCCTGTTTGGCTCAGCGGTTAGAGCATCGGCCTGCAGACCAGAGAAACCCAGGTTC
The DNA here is from genome assembly GCA_037176705.1 of Molossus alvarezi. Classification (NCBI taxonomy): domain Eukaryota; kingdom Metazoa; phylum Chordata; class Mammalia; order Chiroptera; family Molossidae; genus Molossus; species Molossus alvarezi. Next base: position 123,673,402 of record CM073885.1, read on the forward strand.
TGTTCCCGCTAAGGGCACGTACCTCAGTTGAAATTTGTCTCCGGCCTTGGTTGGGTCGTGCGGGTAGCAACTACTCGATGTGTCCCTTTTCACGTCGATGTTTCTCTCTCTTTCTCTCTCCTTCCCACTCTATCTGAACAAAATATCAAAAAATGTCCTTGGGTGAGGATAAAAAAAAAAAATTAAAAAAAAAAAACACACACATACAGCATCCCTTGATATTTTCTGTGAAAATTGGGTCGTATATTTACCTTTTGTTCACCTGAGAATCACCCCTTAAAATTTCATAATTTTTGAAGCCTACAAAATTGATAACCAGTTGCTCCACTTGAAATGGCATTAAGAAGACCCTTGTCTGTATCTTCTCAGCAAAAAAGTTGTGATTATAACCAGTGATATCAGCAATATTTAAACATCAGTAAATTACCAGACATGTATGACATTGCTTTTTGGAAGTTTCCCAATTCTGCTGTGCACTTTTCCATCCCAAAAGTTTCCTTTTTTGAGAGTTAATTTGACTTAAATTTGTAAGATTTTGATGTGGTATGGTATCTATAGGCATTGCAATGAAAATGTAACTGCACATTTTAGAAATATTCCTAATCAGTGCTTTTTCTTTCTGAATCCCTCTTTGTCCAAAGGGAACATGTTGAGAATACTAGTCACCCAGGAGAAATGCAAGTGACTATTCAAAATCTAATGCCAGCGACTGTGTACATCCTCAGAGTGATGGCTCATAATGAGCATGGCTCTGGAGAGAGTTCAGCTCCTCTTTGAGTAGAAACACAGCCTGAAGGTAAGTCTTCCAACTGTTTGTCAGCCCCACTTGTGGGTAGACCTGTTTTGTTTGTTTTTTAAATATTTTTTATTGATTTTTTAATTTTATTTTTAGAGACAGAGGAAGGGAAAGAGAGAGAAACATCGATATGAGATAAAAACATCTATTGGCTGCCCCCTGCTAGAGATCTAGCCCGCAACCCGGGGATGTGCCCCTATCGGGAATCCAATCCACTGAGCCACACTAACCTGGCTATAGGTAGACCTGGGAGGAAGGTCTGCCTTGTGTGTAACCTTCAACACCATAGGAGTACAAAAGATAACAACAGTTCCTTAACTTTAAGGATTTTATGAATTAATTAGAAGAGGTAAAATTAATTGACATCAAACAGTGGTGAATAATGTAAAACAATATAATTCTACTGATAAATTTTCAAATTTTACTGATCCTTAAAGACCTAGCTCAAATGCCTTTCCTCTGATCCTGCCTAATATTGTATCTTTGAGTCGTCCAGTCACATATGTCCTAAGGGGAGAAGGTTGTAATAATCTCCTAACTGGTCGTCTTGAGTCCACATTTTAGAATAAAAAAATGCTCAGTTCCTGGCTCTACCACTCAACTAACTTCCCATCACATGGGAATGGTTCTTAACCTCTCAACCTCATCTGTAAATAGGGGTAATAATAGAACCATCTCATTTGGGTTAGCACAAACATTACATAAATGTAATTTAAATACATGTAAAGCACTTAATGCTGAACTGATAGCAAGCATTCAATAAAAGGTAGCTATTTTTAAAATTATTCTTTTATCTAGTCTGTTTCCCTTACTGTTTTTCTTCCATACGGTTGCTTACATGTCCTTTCTAAACACGTAACTGATCATGTCATGTCGTGTTCCTGCTCATAATTTTTCAGTAATTATCTAAAATCTATAAGAGATAATTCAGAGTCCATGGCAGGGCATTAAAGGTCCTTCATTATCTGGCTCTTGTTCTCTCTCCCACATCTACTCTCTCTTTCAGCCTCAACTACATAATACTCTCTTCTCACAAATTATTCCCCATTCGCTGGAATAATTTTCCACTTGATATCTGAGAAAAATTTTCATTATTGTTGCTCCCTAGAAGTCATCATCAATTTTGCCCTTTCTTACCCACATCCTCCCAAAGCAATTTGTTACACTCGCTACTTAACTGTTGGTATTTATGACATTATTTGTAACTATTTTATAGTTCTGTCCACCCCTGAATCCTCATTAGCTGGCACAAGAGGCTCTCTTGTGGTGGTAGCTTTATATGTGCTGTTGTAAGTACCAAAAGAATAATTCTGCGGTATTCTTTTTTTTTTTCTTCTTTTAATAAATTTGAGATTCTTCACAGATAAAATTTGGTTTTAAGTCATAAAAAGAGAAATTTGATTAATTATATATCATCCTACAACCACTTCAGTGAAATCAATTATTAGGTTATTATTTTTAAAACATGGCCATTATGACATGATTGCTGAGAAGTGTTATCAAGGAGTTCAGTAGATTTCATTTTTATCTTGCTGTCTTGAAATTTTCTTTCTAGTTCAGCTCCGTGGCCCTGCACCTAACATCCGAGCATATGCAACTCCCCCTACTTCCATCACTGACACCTGGGAAACACCATTGTCTGGCAACGGGGAAATTCAGAAATACAAATTGTACTACATGGGAAAAGGGACTAACAAAGAACAGGTATAAGATAATGCCATTTTTCTTTTTAATTTATTTTTAAATTACACTTGACATACATTATTAGTTTCAAGTGTACAACATAGTGATTAGACATTTATATACCTTATTAAGTGATCCCCCCAATAAGTCTAGTACCCATCTGACACCATACATGGTGATTATATGAAGCCAGTTTCCAATCCCTTGATTAGAATAGCAGAGTTGAACTGAATTTCCAAAACTTAATACTGGCTAGTCTAGAAATATGAGATTAAAAAAAGGGCTATAGGAAATGAAAAGTTGACAGATTCTATTTCTTTGTGCCAAGATTTATTTTATAGATTTTACCAGCAAGGATAACACAAAGTATTTCTCAGGAAATTTACAGTGTTTATAGTTAATCTGCTTTGACTGTTAAGTAACTTTCTGTATAAAAGATAAAAATCAGTATTGTGTCAAATATAGACTTTATATAGTTCATTCTTTTTTGTAACATTTCTTTTGGTGTGAGTTGTGTATATATAAATTGTTTTTATTTTATTCAAGGATATTAATATTTCAAGTCATTCCCATATCATTAATAGGTTGAAAAAATATACAGAGTATAGTTTCTGAGTTGTGGCCTACAATAAACATGGTCCTGGAGTCTCCACACAAGATGTTGCTGTTCAAACACTGTCAGATGGTAAGTCTTTCTTCCTTTGGAACAAAATACTGTGCATGGGGGCCCATGTTGGCGTAGTAGTAAGGTCATGGGTGTTGATGTCAGGAAGACCCAGTTCAAATCCCAGTACCTGTTTTTCGTAGTATGACTTTGGCCAAGTCACTTAACATGTCTGAGTATGTTTCCTTAATGTAAAATGTAAATAATACCAACTTCACTGGGTTGCTGTAAAGATTTAGGGAAAGATTTAGGGAGAGATAATGGAACATGGTAGTACCTGGTATGAAATAACTACTTGGTGTTTTTATTTTTAGTAGGGGCTTTTGTATAAGTGAATGTTACTGCTTATTCATAACACAGACTACTCAAGGGCTGTGGGAAAGCTAGCCTTGCTCCTCAACTTAGCAATGATATTTGCATGCCACATAGATCTTTTTAATTCCTCAATGTTTTAGGACAGCTTCATTTCTCACCTTTGACTGAATTTCCGAGCTAAGTTATATATATGCCTGTTCCTAGAGCATATATATATATATATATATATATATATATATATATACCTATTACCTAGAGCAGTGTTTTTTTAAACTACAGCTTGCTAAAGAGATTGAGTAGATCAAGAACCAGTATTTTAAAATAGATTTTTTAAGAATAGAACAGAAAGTAATAGAGTTTATTATACTTAGTAAGTGTATATATTGTGTCCTGAAACTCACCTAAATCCAATGTGTTACAAAAATATATTTTTCTAAAAAATGAGTATATACCCCTTATATATAAACAAGCATGCTTTAAAAGCTGTAGTTTGACTCCTTTAAACAAGTAGTCAAACGTAACAACAACAACAACAGAGCTGACTGTCTCAATGTCCTGATCTGAGATGTTGAGAAAGACACAATACCTCTTTCCCCTATGTTGTGTCCCTGTGAAAAATGTTTAACTTGAATCTAATCATGATGAAACAACTAGACATATCCAAATTGGGGGAAAGTCTACAAAAAATAAACTTGCCTGAATTCTTTAAAAAATATTAGTCTCATGAAAGAAAAAAATAAGGTTAAGGACTCATTCTAGAGTCTAGATTAACGAGGCACATAAATAATATAAAACAGGTGTGATCTTTGGCTGGTTCCTGGATCTAGGAGTAAAAATAAATAAATAAAGGACAACATTATACATTGACTTCATGTTAAATAGGTATAGTATTAGGCAATATTAATATTAGATGTGTTATTAGGTATATTGGATAATATTTTGTGTTAAGATTAAATTTTATTATATTTTATTTTTTTATTAATTAATTTTTGTTACAGATGTTTCTCCCTTTCCACCACTGATTCCTCCCTCCCTCACCCTCCCTGCCCTTTCCCCAGATTGTTGTCCATGTCCACTGTTCATGCATACATGCATATAAGTTCTGTGGTTTATCTCTCCCCCACCACCCCCCTCTTTAGGGGATTGTCAGTCTGTACCCCACTTCTGCGTCTCTGGGACTACCCCATTCCTCAGACTGTTATGTTCATTATATTCCACAAATAAGTGAGATCATATGAAACTTGTCTTTCTCTGTGTGGCTTGTTTCACTTAGGATGATACTTTCCAGGTCCCTCCATGTAGTCTCAAAGGATAAGAGATCTTTCTTTCTTACAGCTGCGTAGTACTCCATTGTGTATATGTACCACTGCTTTTTTATCCATTTGTCTACTGATGGACACTTGGGCGGTTTCCAGATCTTAGCGATTGTAAATAGTGCTGCTAGAAGCACGAGGGTACATATATTCTTTCTGATTGGTGTTTTAGGCTTCTTAGGGTATATTCCTAGAAGTGGGATCACTAGGTCAAATGGAAGTTCAATTTTTAATTTTTTGAGGTAACACCATATTGTTACCCATAGTGGCTGCACCAGTCTGCATTCCCACCAGCAGTGCACTGGAGTCCCCTTTTATCCACACCCTCGCCAACACTTGTTGTTTGATGATTTGTTGATGGCGGCCATTCTGACAGGTGTGAGGTGATACCTCATTGTTGTTTTAATTTGCATCTCTGATGATTAGTGAAGATGAGCATTTCTTCATATGTCTCTTGGCCATTTGTATGTCCTGTTTGGAGAGGTGTCTATTTAGTTCCTCTGCCCATTTTTAATTGGATTCTTTGTCTTCCTTTTGTGGAGTTGTATGAGCACTCTCAATATATTGGAAATTAACCCCTTATCTGATATATCATTGGCAATTATGCTCTCCCATACAGTGGGTAGCCTTTCTGTTTTGATGATTGTATCTTTCGCTGTGCAGAAGCTTTTGAGTTAGATGTAGTCCCATGTGTTCATTTTCTCCTTTGTTTCTATTGCCTTAGGTGATGTGTCAGTAAAAATTCTGCTGCGTATGATGTCTGAAATTTTGTTGCCTATAGTCTCTTCTAGGATTTTAATGGATTCATGAGTTATATTTAAGTCTTTTATCCATTTTGAGTTTATTTTGGTGTAGGGTGTAAGTTGATGGTCTAGTTTCATTTTTCGGCAAGCAGCTGTCCAATTTTCCCAGCACCATTTATTAAAGAGGCTATCCTTACTCCACTGTATGCTCTTGCCACCTTTGTCAAATATTAATTGAGCATACTGCCTTGGGTCCATTTCTGGGTTCTCTGTTCTGTTCCATTGGTCTATATACCTGTTCTTGTGCCAGTGCCAGGCTGTTTTGATTATAGTGGCTTGGTAGTATAACCTGAAATCTGGTATTGTGATCCCTCCAACTTTGTTCTTTCTTTTCAAGATTGCTGTGGCTATTCGAGGCCTTTTTTGGTTCCATATGAACTTTTGAAGTAATTGTTCTAATTCTGTGAAGTATGCCATTGCTATTTTGATGGGGATTGCATTGAATCAATATATTACTTTGGGTAATATGGACATTTTAATGATGTTAATTCTCCCAATCCATGAACAGGGTATGTGCTTCCACTTTTTTATATCTTGCTCTATTTCTTTTTTCAATGACCTATAGTTTTCTGCGAATAGGTCCTTTATTTCTTTGGTTAAGTTTATTCCTAGGTATCTTAATTTTTTTGCCGCAATGGTAAATGGGATTGTTTTCTTAGTTTCTCTTTCTGTGAGATCATCATTGGTGTATAAGAATGCCATCGATTTCTTGACGTTAATTTTGTATCCTGCTACTTTGCCAAATTCATTTATTAAGTCTAGTAAACTTTTGATGGAGTCTTTGGGATTTTCTATGTATAGTATCATGTCATCTGCAAATAATGACAGTTTCACTTCCTCCTTTCCAATTTGGATCCCTTGTATTTTTTCTTCCTGTCTGATTGCTGTGACTAAGACTTCCAGTACTATGTTAAATAGGAGTGGCGAAAGTGGGCATCCTTGCCTTGTTCCTGTTCTTAAGGGAAATGCTTTTAATTTTTGCCCATTGAGTATGATGTTGGCTGTAGGTATTTCATATATGGCCTTTATTATGTCTAGATATGATCCCTCTATTCCCACACTGCTGAGGGTTTTTATCAGAAATGGATGCTGGATTTTGTCGAAGGCTTTTTCAGCATCTATTGATATGATCATGTGGTTTTTATTCATTTTATTTATGTGGTGTATCACATTTATGGATTTGCGAATATTGTACCAGCCTTGCATCCCTGGGATGAATCCCACTTGGTCATGGTGGATAATTTTTCTGGTGTATTGCTGGATTCGATTTGCTAGTATTTTGTTCAGGATTTTGGCATCTATGTTCATCAGGGATATTGGCCTGTAGTTTTCTTTCTTTGTTGTGTCTTTTTCTGGTTTTGGAATTAGAATTATGCTGGCTTCATAAAATGAGTTTGGAAGTCTTCCTTCTTCTTGAATTTTTTGAAATAGTTTGAGGAGAATGGGTATTAGTTCTTCTTTGAATGTTCGGTAAAACTCCCCCGTGAAGCCATCCGGACCTGGGCTTTTGTTTGCTGGGAGACTCTTGATTACATCTTCAATTTCTTCTGTTGTTATTGGTCTGTTCAAGTTTTCTGTCTCTTCCTGATCCAGTTTTGGGAGACTATGTGTTTCTAGAAATTTATCCATTTCACTTATATTGTCGAATTGGTTGCCATATAATTGTTCATAGTAGTTGTTAACGATCTTTTGTATTTCAGTTGTTATCTCTCCTCTTTCATATCTGATTTTGTGTATTTGTGTTCTCTCTCTGTTTCTTGGTGAGTGTAGCTAAGGGTCCATCAATCTTGTTTATCTTTTCGAAAAACCAGCTCTTTGTTTTATTGATCCTTTGAATTGTTTTTTTTGGTCTCTATGTCATTTATTTCTGCTCTGACCCTTACCATTTCCTTCCTTCTACTTGCTCTGGGGTTTTCTTGTTTTTTTTTATCCTCACCCGAGGATATTTTTCCATTTTTTGAACAGATAGAGTGGGAGGGAGAGAGAGAAGAAGGGAGAGAGAGAGAGAAACATCGACGTGAAGGGACACATCGAGTGGCTGCCACCCGCACGACCAACCAGGGCCAGGGACAAACTGCAACCGAAGTACGTGCCCTTAGCGGGAACCGAACCCGGGTCTCTCTGGACCGCAGGCCGACGCTCCAACCGCTGAGCCAAACTGGCCAGGGCTGGGGTTTTCTTTTTGTTTGCTCTCTAGTTCTTTAAGTTGTGAGGTTAGATAGTCTATTAGAGATTTTTCTTCTTTTTTGCAGTGGGCCTGTAGTGTTATGAACTTCCATCTCAGAACAGCTTTAGCTGCATCCCATAGATTTTGTGTTGTTGTGTCTTCATTTTCATTGGTTTCGAGGAAGTTTCTGATTTCTTCCTTGATCTCCTCAGTGACCTATTCATTGTTTAATAACATGCTATTTAGCCTCCATGTTTTCAAATGTCTTTGCATGTTCTTGTTGCAATTGATTTTTAGTTTCATGCCATTGTGATCTGAGAAGACGCTTTATATAATTTCAATCTTCTTGAACTTGTAGAGACTTAGTTTTTGCCCTAACATGTGGTCTATCTTTGAGAAGGTCCCATGTGCACTTGAGGAGAATGTGAATTCTGTAGTTTTGGGGTGTAGTTCTCTGTAGATATCTATTAAATCCATTTGGTCTAGTGCTTCATTTAGAGTCTCTGTTTCCTTGCTAATTTTTTGTCTAGAGGATCTATCCAGTGATGTGAGCGGGGTGTTGAAGTCCCCTGCTATGATTGTATTGCTATCGATTTCTCCTTTGAAGTCCTCCAGAAGTTTTTTAATATATTTTGGTGCTCCTATATTGGGTGCATATATGTTTATCAAGGTTATAGATCGTTTCAATATTACGTAGTGGCCTTCTTTGTCTCTAATTATGGCCTTCATTCTGAAATCTATTTTATCAGATATACGTATTGCTACCCCAGCTTTTTTTTCATTTCTGTTTTCTTGGAAGATTTTTTTCCATCCCTTCACTTTCAATGTATGTGAGTTTTTTGTTGTGAGGTGCGTTTCTTGTCAACAACATATAGATGAGTCATGCTTTCTTATCCAATCAGCTACTCTGTGTCTTTTTATGGGAGCATTCAGTCCATTTACATTTAAGGTGATTATTGATATGTACTTATTTATTGCCATTTTTGTTTAGTGTGGTTCTATTTTCCTTCCCATTTCTCCTGGTAATTACAGCAGTCCTTTTAACATTTCTTGCAGTGCTGGTTTGGTGCTAATGTATTCCCTTAGCCTTTTGTTTGTCTGGGAAGCTCTTTATTTGACCTTCTATTTTGAATGATAGCCTTGCTGGGTAGAGTAGTCTTGGATTCAGATCCTTGTTTTTCATGACCTTGATTACTTCATGCCATTCCCTTCTAGCCTGTAGTTTCTTGTGAAAAGTCAGCTGAGAGCCTTATGGGGTTTCCTTTGTAGGTAACCTGTTGCTTATCTCTTGCTGCTTTTAGGATTCTCTCTTTGTCTTTAATTTTTGGCAGTTTGATTACTATGTGTCTTGGTGTGGGCCTGTTTGGGTTCTTCTTACTTGGGGCTCTCTGAGCTTCTTGAACTTGAATGCCTTCTTCCTTCACCAAATTAGGGAAGTTTTCTGTCACTATTTCTTTGAATATATTCTCTAGCCCTCGCTTACTTTCTTCTTCTTCAGGGACTCCTATGATGCGAATATTATTTTGTTTCCAGTTGTCCCACAGTTCTCTTAAGCTCTCTTCCTGTTTTTTAATCGTTTTTTTTCTTTTGGTTTTCTGATTGGTTGATTTCTTCTAGCCTGTCTTCTAATTCACTGATCCGGTCCTCAGCTTCCCCTACTCTGCTTTTTAGACCTTCCAGTGTGTTTTTCATTTCTGATATGTCCTTCTTCATTTCTTCCTGTTGGTTTTTCATTTCCAGCTGGTTTATTTTCAACATTTCTATGTCTTTACTCATGTTGCTCATGTCCTTACACATGCTTTTGAGCTTCCGCAACATCATGGCTCTAAATTCTATTTCTGTTAACTTGCTTAACCGCGCCTCATTTATTTCATCTTCTGTAGAGGTCTCTTGTTCTTTCATTTGGCTTTTGTTTCTGTTTCTCACCATTTTGGTTATCACAGTGGGCTTTGGAGTCTGCCAAATTTTCCTGTGGGTATTGGTGTTCTGCTGTTTGTGGCTCCCTCTCCTGGGTTTGGATGCACCAGGGAGGACCCACTTTAAACACTACCGTCAAGTCTTAGCCTTTCTGGTTAGTGTTGCTAGCCCAGGGAATCGTAGTTATCCTCTAGCTATTTTTTTTGCCTGGAGGCTATTAGTAGAGGTCACCTGCAGACCCTTGGTTTCTGAGTTGCCTGGAAAACTCCCTCAGGTGCTCAGTGTATGAGGAGTTCCTGAGAGTGAGGCAGGTGTTCATTGTTAATGGGGCTCAATTAGCATTTCAATGGCCACCAGGTGTAGTTGAATCTCTGAGGGAGGGGCCACCGCCTCTCCCCAGGGCCCTGAGAAAAAGTAAAATGACCACAGTCCTGCATGGCTGCACTCAGCGAAAGCTCTTAGCACCCTCCAAAACCCGAGTGTCCCCACACTGTTCCAGTCCAGTCTGCCTTCCCTCCGCCAGAGCCCAAGGTGAGTGGCTGCTGCCAATTTATCCTCTGTCCGGACTCTGCGTCCTGGAGCCACCTGGGACTTTCAACCCGAGGGCGCTGTTTCCAGCCAAGGGCAGCTGCGGCTGTGGCACCAGCTGAGGGGGTTGCACTCAGCAGAAGCCCCAGGACTGAGCCTTGGTAGCGGGACACTGCAGAGGTGGCAGTAGCGTCTAGCACAGTCCCCTGGTCCACGCGAGTCCGCGCGGCACCCGCCGAGGGCTTAGCACGCAGAGTTCGCAGGACTCAGCCTTGGTAGCAGAATCCCGCCAAGTCCCCTGTTCTCCGGGAGTCTGTGTGGCTCCAGCCGAGAGCTTAGCAGGCTACAGCGTTCCCAGGGCCCATGCAGGGTCGCAAGGGAGGCGATGGGAGTAATTTCCCGCCGAGTTCCCTGGCCCCGCCGAGGCCCCTGGTCTTGGGGAGACTGTGCAGCTCCAGCCGAGAGCTTAGCAGGCTACAGAGTTCCCAGGGCCCATGCAGGGTCGCAAGGGAGACGGTAGGAGTAACTTCCAGCCGAGTTCCCTGGCCCCGCCGAGTTCCCTGGGGCCCGCGAGTCTGTGCAGCTCCAGCCGAGAGTTTAGCAGGATGCAGAGTTCCCAGGGCCCATGCAGGGTGGGAAGGGAGGCGGTAGGATTAACTTCCCACCGAGTTCCCTGGTCCCGCCGAGTTCCCTGGTCTCCGTGAGACTGTGCGGCTCCAGCGGAGAGTTCAGCTGGCTACAGAGTTCCCAGGGCCCATGCAGGGTGGGAAGGGAGACCGTAGCAGTAACTTCCAGCCGAGTTCCCTGGCCCCTGCCCAGGCCGCTGAGGACCCTGGGCTATCGGTCCCCTCTCGCGTCCTCGCAAGCCTACCAGGATTGAGTGGGTGTTTCTGGTTAAGTGGTCCTCCAAGATGTCTTTTGGCTGCCCTTTCCTGACGATTTGCCTTTATTTTCGTTGTAAATCCCGTTTGGTCTTGGGACATGGCCTATGTCACTCCATTCACTTTGCCACCATTTTTCGGGTTCCGACTTCTGCCTGAATTTAATTCAACCAATTCCAAGTAAAAATGTGGATGTAAACCAAGCCCCATTGGAATTAGATGCTATAACACATACTTTCTCCTCACTCCATGAGAACCAAGAGTAGTAAAACATGTCATACTTGTCATCAAAGATCCAGAAAGTAGTCTGCTATAGGTTTTCTGGGAATCACCACTGACAGTCTTGACATAGAATTGATAGAATCTCCCTGGATGAAGATCATACAGGATCTGCCCTTCTGATTTTCTCTTGCTACAGGAAATGAATGTTGTGACTACATCTCTGGGTAACCACTGCACCTCAGAACCATTGTAGGATGTCCAGTCTGGTGGCCCCTTTCAGGTCATGGCCAAAGATATGTCTGCAACATCAGCAAATAACATAACACTGGGAGGATGTGGGACTGTATGTAGGAGAAAGTAAAAAATCATGTAATCCCTTCTATGCTGTAACAGATACAAATAAGAGAGCTGAATGACATCAGACACACTTTAAATATACTCTGTAGAAAGAGATAATATAATAATAGGAGATTGAATTTATAGTGCTTTATATGTGTAAGTCACTGTCCTCAAGTGTTTTATGTACATTTCCTTTCATTTTCATGACCAGAGCTTCCTTATCAGGGGGCTGTGGAGCACAAGTGTGCCCTAAATGGGTTATACTTGTGTAAAGGTATTGATTCCAGCATATTTTGAGATGTGAAGACTAGCATCCACAAACTATGTTCACTTTCAAATGGTCTTATCCATTGACCTGAGCTTGGCACACAGATATATTTATGTTATCTGTGTGTACCTAAGAAATAATAATAAAAAAAAAAATTCAGAAAGCATTGCTCATAGCCACGCAACGATGATGTATGTGAATGATTATCCCCATTTCACAGATAAGAAAACTGAGGCTTAGAGATGCTCAATGACTTGCCCTTAATTAAGTGGTAGAGCTAAGCTAAGGACCTACATCATTCTAACCAAAGTCTGTTTTCTTTATCCACTGTATTGTGTCTTCCCAAGTTCAGGAGGTAACACATAACACATCATTATTAACTTTGTTTCTTCCTCGTCTTCTTTTTATTAAAATCCTCACCTGAAGATATTTTTACATTTATCTTCAGATAGAGTGTGAGGGGGAGAGAGAAAGTGAGAGAGACACACACACACACATTGGTGTGAGGGACACATTAACTGGTCACCTCCTACATGTCCCCAATCAGGGCCCAGGGACCAAACCGCAACCAAGGTACGTGCTCTTGACCAGAACTAAACTGGCAACTGTTTGGTCTGTGGACCGACACTCTAACCACTAAGCCAAACCAACCAAGACTATTTCTTCTCATTAAAACCATAATTAAAATGTGTCTTTGGAAGCTAGTTCCCCATTGGCAACTGGACTTCTTACTTATTCTGCTCTTACCCGTGACCTTGCTGCTGAGAGCTCCGCTGTGCTTACCACACCCGGGTGTACTTCCTTCCAGGAACAGGGCCATGAAAACACTACTCGGTCAGTTTTCCAGGGTTTAGACTCCAGCTGAGCCATGTTCTGACTGGATCCCTTGAGGTTACTCACAGAGGCTAGGACTGAAACAAAGAAAAAAACCTTTACTGAAAACAAAACAGAAACAAAGGCATTTTGGTCCACAGTTAAAAATATGGGCTATGTTGGGCACATGGGTGAGTAGTTCCTATGGTAGAGGCAGCGCTTGCCTATATTTCAGGTCACTTAGGTTTGGGGAATGTGGTCTAGAGATGTGATACAAATTAAAACAAAACAAAACAGGTGGTGGTGGCTTTCAATGCTTGCCACATGCACTCCAATGGACATATAACATATACAAAAAAGAAGAAAAGAAGAAGAAAGATTAATTTACGGTATCATCTTAGGAACCAGGAAAAGACGAACACTTACATCCAAAGTAACCAGAAAGAAGCAGATCATAAAGATAAAAGTAGAATGCAATCAGGTTGAACAAAAGAGAAATAACAGAATACAAAAGAGAAATTTTTATAGTGTGTCCAGCATTTGTAAGTGTTTATATTAGGCAAGGAAGACCTTTTCACAGTAGCTTAGTCTATAAAAGAGAAATAAATAAAGAAATATCTCAAGATAAAAAGTAGCTACATACAAAATCAATTGTATTTTTGTATTCCAACCATAAACAATAGTTTATGAAAAACAAAAGCACTACTTTCAATGGTATCAAAAAATTAAAAGCTTAGAAATATATTTAATGTTCTTATAATTATGCATTAATTTAAAAAATAAATTAACCAATATTTTGCATTCATGGATTGGGAGACACAATATTGTTAAGATTTTAATTATCTGCAAGTTAAATTATAAAATAAATGCAATATCAATCAAAATACCAATAGGGCTCTTTCTTTTAAAAATATATCAATAAGCTAATTCTAAAATTTATGTGGAAAGACAAAGAAATTAAAATAACCAAAACAACTTTTAAGAAAGTAGAAAAAGTTAGATGACTCAACTCCAGATGTTAAGACTTACTATAAAGTTACAATAACCAAGATAGCATGTTATTTGCTAAAGGATAAACAAACATATATGAATGAAATAGAATAGAGAGTCTAGAATAGACCTACACAAATATAATCAACTGGTTTTTTAAAACACTTTTTTGGGGTATGATTGACATAAACTGATATTTTGAGAAAGCCATTTCAATAGAAAAAGGATAGTCTTTTTAACAATTGGAGCTTGAACAGTTTGATGTCCATATGTATAAAATTAAACCTGAATCCATGCCTCAAACCTTACAATGTTGACCCAAAATGGTTCATTGACCAAATGTAAAAATTAAAACTATAAAATGTATAGATAATCGCCTGGCCGGTACGGCTCAGGGTTGAGCATTAACCCATGCACCAAGAGGTCACCGGTTTAATTCCCAGTTGGGACACATGTCCAGGTTGTGGGCTTTATCCTGAGTGGGGGACATGCAAGAGGTGACCAGTCGATGTTCTCTCTCAATGATGATTCTATCTCCCTCTCCCTCTCTCTCTAACATCAATATAGAAAAAAAAAATTTTTTTACAAACCAAACTTATAGATAAGACTGGCTGGAGTGATTCAGTTGGTTGACTATTGTCCTGTGCACTAAAAGTTTGCCAGTTTGATGCCCAGCCAGGGCACACACCTGGGTTTCAGGTTCCATCCCTGGTAGGGGTATATATGGGAGGCAATCAATTAATGTTTCTTTCTCACATCAATGTTTCTTTCTCTCGCTTCCTCTCTCTAAGCATATCCTCAAATGAGGATTAAATAGATATATAGATAGATACAGATATAGATATAAACACAAAGAAAACCTATGTAGATTTTGTTTAGGTAAAGATATTTAGATACAATAATAGCATAATTGATAAAAATTGAACATTATAAAAATTAAAATATTTTTCTCCACTAAAGAAAGTGGTATGATAATAAAAATTAAAGAAGAACAAGACTCAGACTGAAGAAACTATAAAAATAATACCCCTGAAGATAGAAATTAAATTTATGTTTACACAAAACCTACATGTAAATGCTTCTAAGATCTTTATCCATAATGGCCAAAACCTGGTAACAACAAGGATGTGCTTCCCATGTGAATGGATAAATAACCTATGTGAGATATTGCTTACAGTGTAATACTAATCAGAAAAAAAGAAAAACAATTTTGATTCACAACCACCAATGAATCCTAAACACATTTTGCTAAATTAAAAGAGGAGATCTAAACATCTACATCAGGGTTTCTCTATTTAGCAACTACCAGCTTGTTGGGCTGGGTAATTCTTTGAGTGTTGTAAACTATTTAGCAGCATCCCTGCCCTCTATCCATGAGGCCAGTAACACTCTAGTCTTAACAAAGAGAAAAAGTGTCCAGACATTGCCAAATATACCTAGGGAACAAATTTGTCTCCTGTTGAGAACCACTGGTGTGCATATTGTGTGTTTCTGGAAAAGGCAAAACTATAGAAACGTAAAACACATCAGCAGCTGCCAGAGATTGGAGGAAAAAGGAATCATTACCTAAGAGGGAATTTGAGGAGAGACTATAATGCATCATGACTATGTTGATGGATACATGACTCTATTCATTTGTCAAAACCTAAACTGTACAACACAAAGAAGAAATTTTACTGTGTAGAGGAACCCCAAATCAAATATAATCTGTGTGACGTATGAACCTAAATGTATTACAAATGAATAATATAACCCCAATGTAGAGACTGGGAAAGAAAAACACTAACTTCAGTGACTTTGGAAAAGTTATTTCATTGAATATTGCAAGGCTTAGAGAAAAAAACAAAAACAAAAAACAAAACAAAACAAAATAAAACAGTCAACAATGTACTCAAGTTATTACATTTGTTTTTCAAATGCATATGGGTTAAGAATTCTGAAATTAATTTATGTATGTAACAGGGCTAAAATAAGTAAATAAATTGCAGATAATGAGTCCCTGATTTCTCAATGTTAGAGGGGAAAAAGTGTAAATACTTGAAAGGAAAAGACTAGAATGAAACCTGTGGTATTGCACTGTATGTGGAAGTATCATTATGAACTCTAATCTAAGCTTTGTTTGCCAAGAGGGCCTAGAAACAATGACAACCCAGTAACAATGTGACACTAAGCTTTTAGACCTTAGTGATTATATTTTATTTATTTTGTTTTGTTTTGTTTTAATCCTCACCCAAGGACATTTTTTTCTTTTATCATCAGATAGAGTGGGAGGGAGAGAGAAAGAGAGAGAAACATCAATATGAGAGCTGTGCATTGACTGGTTACCTCCTGCATGACCTGACCAGGGCCTGGGACAAACCGCAGCCAAAGTCTGTGCCCTTGACTGGAATCGAACCCACAAATCATTGGTCAAGGGTCGACAATCTAACCACTGAGCCAAACCGACCAGGGCTAGACCTTAGTGTTTAAATAACTTTCTCCAGTGAAAGAACATGAGATTCCTGGAGAAGTGTTCAAAAAATACAAAGTTAGTTCAAAGAATCTTGTGGTTTCAAAAGGAAGGAAGTGCTTGCTGGTAAAGAGAGGGGGACACAGGAGGCTCTGTGAGGGAGCTGCAATGAGCAGCCTGGAAAAAGTTGAGCAACTAAATAATGATAATATTAGATTATAGCCCATAGACTAATATAGATATCTACACATCCAGTGACTATAAATCAATAATTTAATAAACAAATGTGAGAGTTAATAAAATAAATCTGGTTAATAAATGTATAAGGCCCAGCCGGTGTGGCTCAATGGTTGAGCATCAACCCATGCACCAAGAGGTCGCCGGTTCAATTCCAGGTCAGGGTACCTGCCAAGGTTGTGGGCCTGATCTTAAGTGGGGGGCATGCAGGCAGCAGCCAACTGATGTTCTCTCTCATCAGTGTTTCTATCTTTCTCTCCTCCTCTCTTTCTCTCTCTCTAAAATTAATAAAGAAAAAAATAAATGTATAAGAATAAAAAAAAGCCCTGACCAGTTTGGCTCAGTGGTTAGAGCATTGGCCTGCGGTCCAGAGAGACCCGGTTTCGGTTCCCACTAAGGGCATGTATCTCGGTTGCAGTTTGTCCCCAGCCCTGGTTGGGTCGTGTGGGTGGCAGCCACTCAATGTTTCTCTCTGTCTCTCTCTCTCTCTCTCTCTCTTCCTTTCTCTTTCTCCCCCTCTATCTGAACAAAAAATTAAAAAATGTTCTCAGGTGAGGATAAAAAAAAAGGATAAAGAAAAAAATTTTAATTTCATTAAGATTCCACTATAATAATTATAGTATTTGGTGGAAAATTTTTATGCCAAAATTATAAAGCAAACTTTGAGAGAAATAAGATAGGATCTTTGTATCCTGTCAAAGCATCTTCCCCAAGATCAATACAGAATAAAAACAAACAAACAGTAATTTTAGTGTATAAACCTGGCACACATCACATCAAACAAGTGATCCAAATTAACTGCACCAGTTTAACATTCTGTACCTCTGTGTGATGTACACAGAAGGGTGCATCTTTTCTGTGACATTCTTACCAAAAATATATAACCTCAATTAAATCGTGTCAAAACATCAGAAAAAATAAGCCTAAAAAAAAGACACCTCCACCAAAGAGGAAATTATATAAAGTAGCAATAACTTAGCAGATGTGTAATTTTTATTTGTACCTAGGAAACTGAAACCATGGACAACTAGCTTAATCATCCTGACCATGAGCTTGGCTGGTCACCACTCCAGTCAGGAGAAGAGAAGATAAGCCCTCCTCTATGATCTTTCTTCACAATATACTGGACAAAATACATGAACAATTATTGTATCATGTGTAGCTGTGTATTTTTCTTTCTCCACACCCATCTTAAAATTACCCTACCTTTTTACAAGACTACTCATATTCATTCAAACAAGCAAAATGAAACAAATACAGTGGGACTACCAGTTGTCTGCAACCTTTAACTGACTTAGAGGCAGAGAAATCACTAATCATTAGATAAAACTTTATTTCTTTTTGTATTAATTTCAGAAGGTGAACCAAAAGTTACCTTCAGCCCTGGCCAGTTTGGCTCAGCCGTTAGAGCGTCCACCTGTGGTCCGGAGAGACCCGGGTTCGGTTCCCGCTAAGGGCATGAACCTTGTTTGCAGTTTGTCCCTGGCCCTGGATGGTCATGCAGGTGGCAACCACTCGATGTGGCCCTTTCACATCGATGTTTTCCCCTCTCTCTCTTCCTCTCTCTCCCTCCCACTCTGTCTGTACAAAGGATGGAAAAATGTCCTCGGGTGAGGATAAAAAAAATTAAAAAAAAAAAAAAAAGTTACCTTCAATTGAACATTCACTTTCAACATGAAGGCCCAGAGAAAGAATCTAAAACTGGATGTGGATATATTTAATTGGAGTTAAGTTCCTTCAAGGACTTTATGTCCTTCTGCTAAAGATCAAATAAAATAGTGCCAGACTGAAGTGTGTGGATATTTGAAGCTCAATAAATAACCTGCTCAATTACTAAGCCTTTCCCAGTCCCTTGAACCAGAATCAATAATATCAATAATTTCTTGGGCTCATTGTAACTCTAGAATTTATATAGCATTTATTATGTTATACTTTGCCCCTACATAGTACACTATTAGCCTTATCTCACCTACTAGAATTTATATTTTGTAAGGTCAGAGTAGACTTCATTTAACTAAAGCATCACAGTGCTTTGGCTAATGCCTTGTATTAGGCAGGAGGCAGGTAAAAGTCTATTGAATAAAGTAGATTGTTAGTTTTATTATCTTTTCTGGCAAGATAATATCTCTAGCTATACCTATACTTTTACTTTTATATCTATATCAAATCTCTAGCTATCTAGATAGATATAGATATAGATAATAGATATAAATATGTAGATAGAGATGATATAGATATAGATGATATAGATATAGATATAAATATGGGTATAGATATGGATATAGAAAGGGATATGGACACAATTCTGTATCTGAGTTACTTCTTAGTATTTAACTGTTATGTCTCTAAGGCTATATAATCTCTACCTATGTAACTAAAAGTTTTACTGGTACTGGTTCAATCACAGTTAACTCTTCAGGTTTAAAGAGGATTATAACCATGATATACCAAATGTTTACACAAAGCCATTGTTTTAGGGGAAATTTTAAATAAATAATCATAGAAAACTCACCTAATTTAATCATTTACAAATCAATTAATTGGTTATTTTGGTAAGTTAAAAAATGACACATTTAAGAGAATTGTGAGCATTGGAAGAAAAGAATTTTTGTTTTGTTCACTAATGTTCTTAAAGACTGGAGGAATATATGAAACTTAATAGGTTCTCAATAAAGATTTGTGAAGTGGTTGAATGTATGAACTCTAAGAAATAAATATAAATTACAGAACCTTTTCATCAATTCTTTTATATTATTTAATAAATAATAATACATTGCTTTATGTATTCCTTAGCCATAAAAAATTGGGGGGATGATTCTACAACTTCAAGAAGACATTCAATTTGATATCACCCCAATCTCAGTAAAGAAAGAAAAAAAAAGATACTCATTTACAGAGGAAATAGGATCACTGTTTTTTCACTAACAGGTGAAAAGTTTTCTTTATCTTAACAATGAAAAAGTTTATTAAGTGAAGAGTCATAAGTACACATTCCAGAGACCATGCTTTCTGTGGGAAACCTTGTTCCCAAAAGAATGAATAAGGACATGCAGATATGCTATGCTATGTCAGAAGGAGATAACTTACCAGAAGTTACTTTTTATAAATACTAGTAAAATATTCATAACATAAAATTTACTGTTTTAATCATTTTTAGGTATACAGTTCAGTGGCATTAAGTACATCCACATTGTTGGCAACCATCCCCACCATCTATCTCCAGAATATTCCTCCCTTCCCCTGCCTTCTAGCAACCATCATTCCACCTTCTGACTTTATGAATGTGACTACTCTAGGTATCGCATATAAGTGGATACACAGTATTTGTCTTTTTCTGACTGGTTCATTTTATTTAACATAATGTTTTCAAGGTTCATCTATATGCCACAACATGGAAAAGCTTCCCGTTGTTATAGACATAGTTGACAGTTACGATACACAATGACTCTCATTTGAAGGTACTGAGAGGTTTTCTCTTTTCTCAACTAGTATGCCCTGGTTTTTAAATGGCACTGTGGTTTTGTTTTTTTTTTTTTTTTTTTTGTTTTTTTTTAATAAAACTAAAGAACATCCCTCCTTTTGCTCATGTTTTGTTTAAATGATTTCTTTTGGATATGGATATACCCAGCCACATACTAGTTTGAATTTCCATAAATTCACAGGTGAAGTAAATATGTCACATGCCAAATGGCCCAAATTTCCACTGGTCTTTCTTAAATAGCACTGGCCAAGAAACATCACAATTTATATCATGTTTCTTGCCTATCTCAAAATACCAGGATCTAATCAATGTAGATAGTCCAAATACAATTAAACACTTTTTAAATGCTACCAGTTAGAAATCACTTTATATGAAGCACATGGAATGTATAAAAAGAAATTCAGCTGTCATCCAGATCTAATTGATATCTAACCACAGCCTCGTCAATTACTTGTTTTTTAGTGTTGACCAGGAAAGAGAGACTCTTATATGCCACTTTGCTTATCTGCAAATAAAAAGGGTTGAATTCTTTCTATAACCAGTGACTAATGCTAAAAATTACACTAATCTATATTTTTCAGTGGAGAGTCACTATAATGGCTTGTTACCAAGGTATAAGTCATGTTTATCCTATATGGGAACATATCTGACAGTGTATATAATCCATCATATTGGGGTCAATCTTGTTAATCACCACCAAAAAATTTTTTTAATGTTTTCTGTTTTTAATATTCTTTCTAATGTACTTAATGAGTAACCAATTACTTATGAGTACAATTCATTTAATTCTAAAAAGAAAGCTGGGAAAATCTTGTATTATCCCCATTCTACGGATGCAGAAACTAAAGTTCCAAGGTGATGACCTACTTAAATCTTCCAGAACATGGGTAAATGGAGCTAAGACTAGATTCCAGTCCTGTGACTACTAAAGCTCTTTCTACTGTAACCCACTGCCTATGTTCAATCCCTAAAGAGTACTTTTCCATGAAATGAGAAACTATCTTAAGGACATACCAGCTTGATCCTTTTTTCTCCCAAATTTTGGATTTGAAGAGCAGGTAGATGGCATTGTAGCCTACCAGCTCAATGGGCAGGTTCTTTAATCTTGACATTGTCAAGCACAGAAATGCACACAGTTGCACAGCAATCAGTGGCAACATTAATTAGGGTGTAAAGCTGGCACTTGGCTTTTCTTTTTCAGAAATACTTTGACATTTAGGATTTGTAAAAAAAAATCATGAAGCAAACTTTATACATGTTTGAGTTAATTTTGAGGAACACATTAGGATGACAAAAGGAAAACTAAATGGTAAGTCAGTTGATTATAAGCTGCTTTGAATGAATCTGTTATTATTTATCTCAATCTTCTTATCTACAAAATGATGATAGTATTTTCTACTACATAAGTTTCAGTCTTCCCTGAACTCATTTTTGAGAAGGTGATGGGTGTACAGTGAAAAGGAAAGGGGGGGAGGGGTGTTAGTAGAGCCCTTCACACAGTCTCTAATATGCTAACATGAATTATGATGTCTAACAAGGGATACCCCACACGGAGCCCCCTACACATTTTTCACCACAGACCACTTCTTGTCCATAGGTCTGGAAAAGCTGAACTGTAGTTCATTGTCTATTTTTGCAAGAAGACCAATGCACATATCATGGGATTTAGAAATATTTAAATGATAACATTTGTACAAAGTCTTGGTTACCTACAGGGTGTAGGTATAGAAATATTCCTGCTCTGGGTGTGCTTTCTCAGTCTGCCTTCTCACGGTGGGTCTTGGAAAGAAAAGCACTTTTAGACGGTTGTGCTTTGCTGTTATTATTGAGCATAATTCCTGGATGATGTTTTTTTGTTTCGTTTTTTTTTCTTCAAATCTTTATTTTTGGATGTAAAATGTATTACAGATGTTCCACATTTTTCCCCCATTAACCCCCTGCTCCCCACTCCCGCCCCCCTCCCACCTTTTCCCACACTATTGTCAATCTGTGTCCATTGGTTATGCATATAAGTTCTTTGGTTTATTTCTTCCCACCCCCCCCAACCCCTTTCCCTTTGAGGCTTGTCAGTCTAGCAATGAATTTGTGCTTCTTAATCCCTTCACCTTTTTCACCCATTCCCCCAACCCCCTTCCCAACTGGCAACCAACAAAATGTTCTCTGTATCTATGAGAATGTTTCTGTTCTTCCTGTTCATTTTGTTTGTAGATTCCATTGTTGATAGATATGTATTCATTGCCATTTTGTTTGCTCATACATTTTATCTTTTTCTTCAAAAAGACCCTTCATCATTTCATATAATAACGGTTTGGTAGTGATGAACTCCTTTAACTTTTTCTTGTCTGGGAAAGTTTTTATATGTCCATCAATTCTAAATGACAGCTTTGCAGGATAGAGTAATTTTGGTTGTAGGTTCTTGGTTTTCATCACTCTGAATATTTCTTGCCACTCCCTTCTGGCCTGCAAAGTTTCTTTTGAGAAATCAGCTGACAGCCTAATGGGTACTCCCTTGTAGGTAACTAGCTGCCTTTCTCTTGCTGCTTTTAATATTCTCTCTTTGTCTTGAACCTTTTACATTTTGATGATGATATGTCTTGGTGTGTGCCTCTTGGGGTTCATCTTGTTTGGGACTCTCTGTGCTTCCTGGACTTGCATGTCTGTTTCCTTCACCATGTTAGGAAAGTTTTGTGCCATTATTGTTTCAAACAGGTTTTCGTTTTCTTGTTCTCTCTCTTCTCGTTCGGGCACCTCCAAGATGCGAATGTCGGCACGCTTGAAGTTGTCCCAGAGGCTCCTTACACTCTCCTCATTTTTTTGGATTCTTTTTTCTTTTTGCTGTTCTGATTGGGGATTTTTTGCTTCCTTATATTCCAAATCGATGGTTTGCTCCTTGGATTTACATACTCTATTATTGAAGCTGTGTAAATTATTCTTTATTTCAGTTAATGCCTCCTTTAATTCTAACTGTGTATCCATGATTTCTAACTGGTCCTTTTTTATGCTCTTGAGGCCCTCCCTAAGTTCACTGAGGTTCTCACTAAGTTCATTGAGCATCCTTATAAGCAGTATTTTGAACTCAGTATCTGTTAGGTTGCTTATCTCTCTTTCGCTTAGTTCTTTTATTGGGGTTTTGTTCTGTTCTTTCATTTGGGACCTGTTTCTTTGTATCTTCATTTTGGCTGCCTCCCTGTGTTTGTTTCTGTGTATTACTTAATGAGAGGTATGGGGCTCGCTGAGACCCGATGCTGCTCATTTGAAAGAATTTAGGAAAAACCTGAAGCAGGATCCAAGACCGGCCAATCCTATGGTTAAGCAAGTGGCAACAGCTTGGGTGGGCTTGAAAGTTGTGTGGGGCGGGGCGGGGCCTCAGGGAGTCAGCAGGGTGGGGCTACCAGTGTGAGCCAGGTTGCTGGAGTCCCAGATATGGCTTCTGTCTGCCTCCCCCGGGAAGGGCTCAACAAAGGAACAAAGGCCTCTGACAGCACGTTTGTCCCTGAAGAAGCCCCCTCTCCAGCCCTCGCTCCAGTGCCAAACAGCTCAGTTCTTCCCTGTGTGTCTCTGGCGCCCCTCGAGCTGCCTCCCCTCCGAGCTTAGAGGGAGAGAGTCCGATGAGTCCGTGCGCGGGCCCTTTAGGGAGCTGCCTGGGGCTTCAGCCAGGTCAGCTTCCCTGAGCCTCAGTTCCCGCTGGTTTTTCCAGCCAGAAGTTATGGGGACTTCTCTTCCTGGCACTGGAACCCTGAACGTGGCACCTGATATGGGACGGGGACCCCTCAGTCCTCAAGAAGGACGTTCCCAGCCGCAGGAGCCTCCTGATTTTTATCCACCAAGCTTGGGTGTGGGACCAGCCCTTCTCGCCGCTGCGCGCCGCCACCGCGCTGCCGCCCCGCCACCTGTCCTACAGGTCTGGATGTAGCTGCTTTTTTTTTTCTTAGTTCCGTAGTTGTACGACTTCCATTCAGCGTGATTTCAGGCGGTTTTCAATGATGGTTGTTCTGTAGTTTAGTTGTAACTTTGATGTGGTTGTGGGAGGACGCGATACCGGGTTTACCTACGCCACCATCTTGACCGGAAGTCCTGGATGATGTTTTTTATAGAAACAACATAGGTGAAAATTATAGTATAGAAAATAAAAAGAAAATAAATTTAGGAGGAGGTGAACATCCATCAGAGTAATCACATAATTAATAAATAGTTTAAATATTAGCAGTTAAAATAACTTTTAAGTTTACTTTCAGGTGAGGATTCATTAGAATATTATTTAGAGACCTTACCAATTAGATTTGGAAGTGAAATCTGCTAGCATGGCATTGCAACAAAGGTGTATGCAGCAATATTTACACATTAGACTTTATCCTACCTCATTGTCACTGTGTGTGATTTATAACAGCATTCACATTGAAAAAATGAGATGAAGGTAGAATCTATCAGTGTAGACTGATTATTATCATTCTCTGACACATCATTCATAAAATGAGCTAAGTCTCTTGAGTGGGGATATTTATCTAAACAAATCAATCGTATACATTGTAAGTTCATCATTCTAGCTTGGGGATGATTAACTTCCTTAAAAGCATGAGCAGAATGAGTGTAATTTTTGTACAATAATTTTTTATCACAAAATTGTCCTGAGATACTTCCATTACTGTGTCTCCCAGTCTGTAGGATTTAGAGCCTTGGGTCTATTATTCTTGAAAAATTATGAAATCAAGCTTTCATTCTTATTAAATTAGGGACAAAAAAAGCTTTCATTTTCCAAAGATGTTTCTTATAAAGAAGATAGTTTATATTACATGTAAATGATGATAAATAAGTTACCATTTTTAGTAGTATATTTTCCTTAGTGCACAAGTTTGAATTAGGGTTGTCATAAATTGGTTGTACTGAGCAGATTGTTTTTTTTTGCGGGATAAAATGTGCTTGAATAAAATCAATCTTTGGAGACATAAATTCACTTTTCCCCGGAAGGTATACTTTATCCTAATTGCTGGTCAGTGTGTTCTCTGCATGCTTTCTCATATATAAAACTTTAGTAAATTACTGCTTTTGTAACAATGTAGTGTTTTCAATCATGTGATAATACAGAATTAAGGTTTAGTGAGACCAGTGTTGACAAATAGAATAAATAGATAAAGGAAGACGATGAAGAGACACTGATGGGTCTAGAACAACATATTATTCTGAGGAAATGATAACAGAGCTCACCCTTAATGTGAAGCTATCAAAATCAAGCCAACTAAGAGCTTAGTCACATCTGAGGAAGAACAGAAATTCAGGAATCATGGTGATGTAAGGATAAGGGGGAAAGCTTGGCTGGTCTTGGGGGCCAAACTTCAGTTTGAGCTACCAGGCCTGGTATCTCAGCATGTTGCACAAATCAGGAAGTTACAGACCAGGCAAAAATCTGAGAAGAGATAGGGACAATCATGCAGTTTAAAAGTTGGTACTCCTCAAAGCCCAAACTTAATCTAGTCCTGGAACTTGGATTTTAGTATTAATTCTGTGAATACACGTGTAGCTAGCTTTGATCAGAATTTGTTCAGTGGTTGGATCGGCCTGAGTCTGAGGCTGGGGGGAGCAGCTGATGGCCATGGAAAGGCAGACAGGATTGAAACTGGCTTCGAATAAACATTAGGTTGTGGTTCTCTGACCTTTTGAGAAGATGAGATATACTCCAGTATGAGAGTAGAAGAATGGATTAAATGATTCCCAGATATCTTCCCAAAAATTATATGGATAATAAAAACAATAGCTCCTTTTTATGGATATTCTGTATGTACAGCTATATATACTGAGTTTTTAGTATGACTTATCTCATTAAACCCCCACAATGACCATGGGAAATACAGAAAGATGGTACCCCATTTTAACAATGGAGAATCTGAGACTTAGAAAGATAAAGTGAGGCCAGGGTTTGCATTATGATCTGTGTATTAGTTACTCATCTTCCCATAACATATTATCTCTAAATTAAGTATCTTTTAAAAAAATAGTTTTGTCTAACATTTTCAGTGGTTTAGAAATCTGGGAGTGATTTTGCTGGGTGTTTCTGATTTTAGTGTCTTTCAAGAGCCTTCAGGAAAGGTGTTAGCCAAGACTGCAATTATCTCAGGACTCGACTAGAGGAGGAACGCAGACACTAGCTCACACATGTGGCTGTTGGCAGGTCTCAGGAGATCTGCTTCCAAGCTCACTCACGTGAGCTTCTCCCCAGAGTTGCCTGAAAACCTGGCAATGGCTTCCTCTCAGATGAAGCGTCCGAGAGAGTGAGAGAGAGCATGAAGACACAAGCTAAACACTTTTTATAACCTAGTGTTGGAAGCAACATCTCATCATTAATGCCACATTCTGCTTAGAAACAAGTCAGTGCGGTGCACACACAAGTAGAGGGAATTCACGAAAACCTAAGTACCAAGAGGTAAGGCTTGCTGGGGGCCATTTTCAAGGACATCTGCCACAAGATGTATCACCTCTGAAACGATGTCTCAACAAAAACACTCTATCACCTTGCTCTTGATTTTTTAAAAATTTTATTTTAATGTATTAGGAATTATCACACTCATGAATTTGAATAATGATTAAATAATATCTAATACAGTTTATACATTTTTCCAGTAGTTACCAAACTATCCCAGGACTCCCCCACTTTATTCAAAGTTAAAGTTCTCACCAACTCCATGAGGTCCTCCAGGATTAGCTCCCACCCCTGCACCTGGCACTTCTCTGACCTCATCTCCTACCCTCCCGTTTGCTCATTCCTCTCCTGATGCTCAAGGCACATGCCCACCTCACGGCCTTTGTACCTGCTGTTTCCTGTGTACAGAATTCACTCTAAACTCCTTAAGGTCTTGGCTCAAATGATCTTCTCCTCGGTGCAGTCTGCCATGTCTACCCATTCTAAAATTGTAGAACCCACCCCTCGCACTATCATCTCTTGCCCTGTAGATTTTTCTCCAGAGATGTATCATCTTCTATCATGCTGCGTAATTTGCTTGCTGGTTTTGTGTAATGTCTGTCTTCCCTAAGAATGTAGGGTGGGGTTGTCACCTGTGCTCACTGTAGTATCTCCACTGCCTAGAACTGTGCCTAGTAGAACATCAGTTGATGTTTGTAGGATGGATGAATGAGTGAAGGAGAGAGTGAACTGAGAGAAATGTCTCCCATGGGAACTGATTGCTCTTAATTTTTAAATTCTAAAGTCTCACGTTGGATTTTTTGTTTTAGCTACACAGATTTATACCACAAGCCAATTGGAATGACTATTTTTTCCTTTTTTGCCTAGCTGATAACTCTCCTTTAGAAAAGATGGACAACCCTGCAAAAGATAGCAGGTTCAGTCTTTCTGAAGCATATATTTTCCAGTGTGTAGAGGCTCCCTGTTATTAAGATAAGGAATAAAATGAAGCTGAGCTTTCACCGTGTCTGTGAGGCAAGCTCTTTTCCTCTGATTCTTTGTGAAATGTAGATGCAAGAATAAAATAAACCTTCTGCAATAAAACCTGAAGGAATGCATGACATATACAGTTTGAAACCCAAATGCATATGGTTTTAATCTTGATTTTATTGTATTGAACAAAGTAATAAACTTGGGAAGCTAAGCTACAATATTCCGTCATACTTCTATATGTTTGATACATTTGCATTTTGTAAGCAATTTGTGTTTTAGGCATTCTGATTTATTAATGTAAAACTAATTTCTTTCCTACCTTGTACAGAAAGGAAGAAAAAATTAATTCTACAAAGGTAGTAAAATTTTAATAATTTCTTTTTTAAGTAAACTCAATTCATACATATTTAAATCCTACTTTCCTTTCAAAAAGTATTCACTCTAAGCATTGATATTCAGATAGGCTGCTCTATCTCAATTCTCATTTGGTTTATCAAAGATTTGGGTTTTCTTCACAGAAATAATTAGTTTCACTCAATCATTCCCTCACCTTGAAGTATAATCCTACTAACATTATATAATGCAAAAATAAAATGTGGATCGGTTTTATTAACGATCTAGAAAAGACAGGGTAATACAATGCTGATAGGACTCATTTTATGAGACTGTATCAGAACTGATTCTACTTTTCAACTGTTTTATTTTTACTAAAATTAATAAACATGTTTATTAAAGGCAAAGAGTACTACAAAGTTTATAAAAAAATGTAGCCATTTCTCACTCCTCCCTTACCAGCCCATCCATCTTATTCCCTAACAGCAACCCCTAATAAACCAGTATCTGTTTTCTAAAATATTAAACATTCCTTTATGCTATTTCTTTAGTTTTCAACTTTAGGCAGTTATTTTTACATAGAAAATGAGAATTTATCTCTTCTACAAAGCATCCACACCTAGCAGATAGACACAGAAGCACACAGACTCACATGCGTAGTCTCTATACTTCCTAATGTAGCTGCATCATAATATTTAACTAAATCAGGGTGCAGTGCTCACATTGTTGTATTGTTCACAATAAAACTAAGTGGTACACTGGGATACAACTCACAATTCTTGTTTTTCCTGAAGATAGTTTGCACGTTGTTACTTTTAATTTCCTGTTTCATAAATCCAAACACATTTACAAATTGTTGTTAGCCTATATTGAACTATAAAATGTAATATATACATAATTTGGCATGTACAGATGATATGTAAAGTTTCTGTTTCTTGATTTACTTCTTCAGGTTGTGTCACTTAGGGGTTGTTTCATTCAGGGTAATTTTCACCTGGAACTACCAAAATATTTCAAGACAATATGCTAAGTCATAACCCACACAACTTTACACTCAGATGTACTATGTTAATGGTGCTGCTATAAGTATGTGCCTTTAAAACACAGGAATTCAGATAAATTATATTTTTGCACAATTTTCAAAAGGTGCATTTATTATCATGGATTCTATATTAATAGAGTATATTCCTGACTGTAGAATGCGTCCTTTTTTTTCCCTGTGGGCTTTGATGAAACCTGAGTGCTATACTTATAATTTATACATGAGAGGCTTGTTTTTTTTTTCATTAATTACTTTGGTGCTCTGTAAATTTCACATCCTCCTTTCCTACCTAGCTCCTTTTGATGTCAGCTGCAGAAGAACATATTCTTATTTTGATAAAACTCTGGCTCTGAACTTTGGTGACATCAAGCCAGATAAGTTGGCAAAATTATTGGAAGAGTTTACTGGAAGCTATTTTTATACTTGCAGCTAGCAAAATTTTAATTATCCATGGAAATTACATGAGCCTCATAAATATATTCTATTAAACACAAAACAATGTCTCAAACACAGTTTCTTCTTCTTAGCTGGGTCTCCAAAATGCCTGCATCCAACCATTGTAGCACACCTGTACAAGGCATTTTGTCAACCAATAGTGGTTAAATTATCTTTATAATTTTCACAAAATTATTTGATTAAGTCAACACACTGCTAAAGAACCTCTATCTATTGAAAGTGACCTGTGTAAGTGAGATAATCTGAAATTGAAGATTCATTAAGTTCACAGTAAATCCACCTATACCCCTCTTAATTAATGAAGTTTATGCACCAATGACTTCCTTAGAAGGGAGCCCAGGAAGTTAACACTGGAGTCCTTGTCTAAAGATGTCTTTAGCTCACCTTTACATTTAATTATTAGTTGGTTATGTATAGAATTCTAGGTTGGAAATCATTTTCCCTCAGAACTTTAAAGGTATGTTAAGGAGTCCAATGTTATTCTAAATCCAGCTATTTATGGAATCTGTTTTGTATACATTTTCTTTCTGGATCATTTTCAGACATGTTACAGGTTGAATTGTGTCCCCTCATAATTCATATATAAAGTCCACACCCTCTGTACCTCAGAATATGTCCTTACTTGGAAATAGAACCATTATAGATATAAATGCTTAGGTTAAGATGAAGTCACTAGGGTTACCTTTAATCCAACATGATTGGTGTCCCTATAAAAAAGGAAAATTAGGACGTAGAGATGATCACATCAAGAGAAGACAATGTGAAGAGACAGAAAGAAGATGGCTGTCTATGAGCCAAGGAGCAAAGTCAGGAAGAGATACTACCATGTAGTCCTCAAAAGGAACCAACTCTACTCACACCTGGACCTTGTACTTCTAGCCTCCCAAACTATGAGACAGTACATTGTTTAAGTCACTCTGTGGTTCAAGGTTACATCAGCCCTAGGAAACAACTATAGGACCTTCTTTTTATTTCTAGTGTTCTAAAATTGGGCTACAATGGACTTTTAATATCTTTTGGGGATCAGTTTTACTTTTTAATGGTATTACCTACCATTTTATTTTAATTTATTTTTATTAAATTTATTGGGCAACATTCGTTAATAAAATTATATAACTTTCAAGTATACAATTCTACAATACATTATCCGTATATTGTATTGTGTGTTTACCACCCCAAGTCAAATCTCCTTCCATCACCATTTATCCCCCTTTACTCTTTTCTACCTCCCCTCATCCCCTTCTCTCTGGCAATCACCATCACATTGTCTGTGTCCATAAATCTTTTTCTTTGCTTAACCCCTTCACCCTTCTCATCTAGCCCCCAACCTCTTCCCCTCTGACAGTTGTCTGTCTGTTCTCACTATCCATGAGTCTGTCTCCATTTTGTTAATTTATTTTGTTCATTAGATTCCACATAAAAGTGAAATCATATGGTACTTGTCTTTCTCTGACTGGCTTATTTCACTTAGCATAATACTGTCCAGGTCTATCCACGCTGTTGCAAAAGGTAAGAGTTCCCTTTTTTCATGGCTGAGTAGTATTCCATTGTGTAAATGTACCACAGCATTTTTATCCACTCATTTACATCCTGGCTATATTAAATAGTGCTGCAATTAACATAGGGGTGCATATATTCTTTCACATTAGTGTTTCAGTTTTCTTTGGATATAGTCCCAGAAATGGAGTCATTGGGTCATAAGGCAATTCCATTTTTAATTTTTTGAGGTAACTCCATACCGCATTTCACAGTGGCTGCACCAATTTTCATTCCCACCAACAGGGCACAAGGGTTACCTTTTCTCCACATCCTCGCCAACAATTGTGTTTTGATTTATTGATGCCACCATTGTGACAGGGGTGAGGTGATATCTCATTGTAATCTTAATTTGCATCTTTGCACAGTAAAGGAAACCATTAACAAAATGGAAAGAGATTTCACTGAATGAAAAATCATATCTGCCCATACATCTGATAAGGGCTTAATATCCAAAATGTATAAGAGACTAATTAAATTCAGTACCATAAAACCCTCACAAACAATCCAATTAAAAAATAGACAAAGGTCCAGCTGGTATGGCTTAGCTGCTAAGCATTCACCCATGCACCAAGAGATTGCTGTTTCAATTCCCAGTCAGGGCACATGCCCAGGTTGTGGGCCCGATCCCCAGTGAGGGGCATACAGGAAGCAGACAACTGATGTTATCTTTCATCAATGTTTCTATCTCTCTCTTCCTCTTACTATTTCTTTCTCTAAAATCAATAAAGAAAAAAAAAAAAAAAGGCAAAGGACCTGAACAGACACTTCTCCAGAAAGGACATATAGATAGCCAATATACATAAAAAAGAATGCGCAACATCACTGGGATCCCTTTTAATATGGAAACACATGTCATTCAGTTCTACAATACATGTTTTTATCATCTTTGATAAGTTGCTGCCAAGAAAAATTTTAAATTTGTGTTTACATTTTAATTAAACTTTTTTTGTTTAATTCTTTAACTTTTTCATTTCAAATTTATTATTTCTATAGCATTGTCAGTTTCTCTTATTGAGCGATTTTCTGAATTTTATATTCTAAACGTTTCTTGAATATATTTCAACTATATTACTTTTAATACCTGAGAACTTTTTTTTGTTTGTTGTCTGAATGTTCCCCTTTTCATATTTTCCTGGGTTTATTACTGTTATTTGTTTCTTTTAATTTTAGCTCACAATTCAGAAGATTGGAAGTTTGGACTGGGATCCATTTGGCATATCCAGTTGTCTTGGCTTCACTCATTCGCATATCTGTGGTCAGCTACTGAATTGGCTAGAGGCTCATGTCTGCTTCATATGTTCTTGCATCTTCCAACAGGTCAGCCAAGAAGTGTTCACATAAAGCTGGACAGACTTGCTATCCTCAAATTTGCTTTTGATACTCTGGAGTTAAGCTTTCATTCCTACCACTCCCCCAAATTCCCTTGTCAGCATCACCATGTTGCTCAGTATAATAATAAAACCTTAATCTTCATTGATCTATCAGGAGTTGCTCAAACATTTCTATTAAAAACATCTTTTTTATTTTTCTTTCAGAACATCATACATGGCTACTTTTTCTAATACTTCTCTGGGTGATCCTTGTAAGTCTATAAATCAATTCTGCTAGTTGCTCTTCATGACCATGTCTCTAAATATTTCTGGTAAATAGGATTCAGTCTCTAGAATTCTTATCATTTTTTTTTAACAAGAAAAAAAAATCCATTATATTTATTTACTTTTCAAAAAATTTAAATTCTTGAGGAGAACATTACACAGATTCTCTTTCCAATGGCCTTAGCAGGAAGGTTAATTTGGGATTTAGCACAAACGATGCCACTGTTTCTATGAGCATGAGTTACCTTTCCCAGATTACTCTGGTTTTGTTTAGTTTGCCACCAGAAGTCACTGTGTTGTTCTCTGGTTCGTACACATAAGCACATTACTTGCCTAAATAGAATTCAGGTTCACCTTGAGCATAAACACCTTCAATTTTAAGAAGAGCTGTGTGCTTTCTTTGGTTCTGGAGACTCCACTTACAGCCTGCAAGAATGGCCTTGTACCACAGCCCTCCATAAATATTTGTTATGTAGAAGTCCCGTTCCCAGCAGGCCTCCACAGGCTTTGAGATGGTGGAAAAGGAGAGCAGAGCTCTTATCTTTAAAAAAAATTTAGAGTGAAGTCCTTTGTCATATCATCCGGTCTTAGGATTTGAAAATCTTGTATCTGGATGACCTCTAAATTTACCCACCAATCCGGGCTTTTCCTCTAAACTCCAGACTTTTATATCTGGTTGCCTGCCCATCATGTCAGTTTGAAGGTCTAAGAGGGATTTCAGTTCCAAAATCGAGTTCCTATAATTCCACCACCCACATCTATTCCTCTTGCAGTCTTCTCCATGTTCTAAAATAGCAACCTCGCCCCTGACCAGTGAGACTCACTTGGTTGGGCATCGTCTCATGCACCAAAGGTTGCCCATTAGATTCCCAGTTGGGGCACATGCCCAGGTTGCTGGCTTGATCCCCAGGGTGGGGTATGCAGGAGGGAGCTAATCAATGTTTCTCTCTCACATTGCTGTTTCTCTTTCTCCTTTTCCCTTCCTCTCCCTCTAAAACTCAATTAAATTTATTTTTAAATAAATAAAATAAAATAGCAACCTCACTTTTTCCATTTCTCATACTAAAAAGTCTACCATGACTTTTTGTCCACAGTACATATCTAATCAATTACTTTCTCTAACCTCAAAAGATGTCCAGAATCTCAGTACTTTTCTCTATACCCACTGCTACAATCCCAACCAAATCATTATCATCTTCTTCTGAATTATACTGGTAATAGCTTCCTGAATGTTTCTCCTTAATTCACCTTTGCCCCACTCTCACCCTATTTATAGAGCTCTCAGATTAATCTCTTTAAAATATAATTTATACCATGTCAATCCTCTTCTCAAACTTTTATAGTATCTTCTCAACTCATTGAAAATAATAGTCCATAACATAATTTTATGATTTGTATTGAGATATTATAAACATATAACATTGTGAAAGTTTAAGGTATACAATGTGTTCATTTGAAACATTTGTATATCATAACATGATTACCACTATAGCATTAGTTAACACTTGTATCACATCACATAATTATCTTGTTTAATGAGGACCTAGTGTCTTAGCAGCTTTGAAGTTTCTAATACAGTACTATGACCATAAAGACTATGCTATGCACTAGATCTCCAGGAATTATTTATATATCAGTTGCAAGTTTTTACCTTGAACATCTTCCCAGTTCTTCCAACTACTAGTCTCTGGTAACCGCCATTCTTATATTTCTTTTTATGAGTTCAAATTTGTTAGATTCCATATATAAGTGATATCTTACTGTATTTGTCTGTCTGTCTAGTTATCTTACTTACTGTAATACCCTCCAAGTACATCCATATACAATTACCTTAGCATATAAAAAAGTAGGGTTCCAAGGAATACATCTTAAAAATGATGTAAAATATTATAAAACCTTATAGAAAGTCTTAAAAGAGGATATAAATATAGTTTGGAAGACTGAGATCTAGTTCCATGTTTATAAACAGGAAAAATCTGTATAACAGAAAATAAAAATTATTCAAAATTGATCTGCTATGTGAGTAAAAATCTTTATAGATGGCAAAGTAAATTGCCAGAAATTATCAACATTCCTAAAAAATAAAAAGAATACCATTTATTTATAATACCTACTATAAATCTATGTAACTAAAATATTAGATTAATAACATAATGGTATAATATTGACCAATAGAAAAAGAGAGACTAGTAATATAAAATTTTTGATATATGACAAAAGTGTATATTGTTTTTCATTAAAAAAAGAGGACATCACCCTGGCCAGGTGGCTCAGTTGGTTGGAACATTGTCCTGTGCACCAATTGGCTGTGGATATGATTACTGGTCAGGGCACATACTTAGGTTGCAAGTTTGATTCCCAGTCAGGGTGTCTATAGGAGGCAAAAGATCTATGTTTTTTTTCTCTCTCTCTCTCCCTTTCTCTCTCTCTAAAAATCAATGAAAACATATCTCTAGATGAAGATTTATAAATAAATAAAATAAATAAATGTCAATCCACACATTCCTATCAATTAAAAATTTAAGAGACTATCTTTATAAGTCTACAGGGGCATTTTTTTTTTTTTTATTGATTAATTTTTGTTACAAATGATTCTCCTTTTTCCCCCACTGATTCCCCCCTCCCCCTTCCCTCCCTGCCCCTTCCCCTGATTGTTGTCCATGTCCACTGTTCATGCCTCCATGCATTTAAGTTCTGTTGTTCATCCCTCTCTCAGCTCCCCACTCCTTAGGGGATTGTCCTCAAACTGTTATGTTCATTATATTCCAGAAATCAGTGAGATCATATGAAATTTGTCTTTCTCTGCTTGGCTTGTTTCACTTAGGATGATACTTTCCAGGTCCCTCCATGTAGTCTCAAAGGATAAGAGATCTTTCTTTCTTACCGCTGCGTAGTACTCCATTGTGTATATGTACCACAGCTTTTTAATCCATTCGTCTACTGATGGGCACTTGGGCTGCTTCCAGATCTTAGCGATTGTAAATAGTGCTGCTACAAAGATGGGGGTACATATATTCTTTCTGATTGGTGTTTCAGGCTTCTTAGGGTATATTCCTAGAAGTGGGATCACTGGGTCAAATGGGAGTTCAATTTTTAATTTTTTGAGGTGACACCATATTGTTTTCCATAGTGGCTGCACCAGTCTGCATTCCCACCAACAGTGTACTAGAGTCCTACAGGGGCATTTTTAAGCAAAACATTTAAAAATAAAAATCCAAAGAAAATTTTGATTAACTATAGTTTATTAAAATTTAAAACTTCTGTTTATTAAAAGTGACCCCAAACACAATTGGGAATTTCAACACATAAAACTGAGAATTGGCCACTATAACATGTGAAGTTCTCCCACAAAGAGATGTAAAATGGGTTAAAGAAATAGAAATAGAAAATGGCAAACTTGTAAATATACATTTGCAGAAAGACAGGATGATTGGCCAAAAAAAAACAAAAACAAACAAACAGAAAAAGAGAGTAATCGTTTTTAGAAGAAAGTGATCAAATAGCATTTCACACTGAAAAAAATAAAAAGTCTTAAAATACTAAATATAAGTAAGTATGTTCATCAGTAGAATCTTTTAAATATTTCTGACAGGAGTATGAAGTGGTACAACCTCTTTGGAAAAATTTGGCATTCAGCAATACCAGAAATCTCATCTAGAGAATGTAGTGAGAGAAGACTGTTGCAGACAGCACCTCAATAGCTATAACAGCAGGCATTTAATAGAATAATACTGTGGATACTTAATATAAATCAGTCCACTTCATCATCAGAATAGAAGTACTAGTGCCCGGCTGGTGTGGCTCAGTGGATTAAGCATCCTCCCATGGACTGTAAGGTCCTGGTTCAATTCCTGGACAGGGCACATGTCTGAGGTTGTGGGCTCAATCCCCAGTAGGGGGTGTGCAGGAGGCAGCTGATCAATGTTTCTCTCTCACATTAATGTTTCTATCTCTTTCTCCCTTCTTCTCCCTCTAAACAATTAATAAAAACATATTTTTTAAAAAAGTACTAGTAATGGTAAACTTTTATAAGCCCAGGTACATAATTTATACATAGAGTTTAAACATTTTGAAGAGATCAAGATCTATTTCTAAGGTATGATTTGCATAGATTCAGAAAAATAATTATGTTTTTTATGGAGAAACACATACCAATAATTTAATTTTTGGTCAAGTCCCCTAGATGTTGTACTTACAAGCTTCTGAAATAGAGTGTTAGTGACTAAAGTATGTCAACTAATCTAAACTGATTCCAAGTTACATCAAATGACAAGCAACCTGGTTCAAATTCTTCAGGGGAGAAGAACAACCTGAAAGGCTGGTAGTTGGTTCAGCAGGAGTTGAATTATTTTTGTTGTTAATTTCTTTAAAAAATAATTTTCTGCATATAAAGGTACATTCTAATTACTTTTAACTTAATAAAGTAGGCAGCAATTTTAGAATAAATACAACCATGAGTCTCAGTGGTCTTTAACAAGTCATACATGCATTTGTTTTGCTTTTTCTAGGGCATTTTGGAGTGTGTTTTTTTTTTTTTTCTTGATTCATAAAGGAGAAAACAGTTTTGATACTTTTCCAATTTACAATTATTGTCATTGAAATATTTGCCCAACTATGATGAATTATTGAATATACTAAATTCTACTATTAAGATAAAGTTAGAAAAAAACTTCAAAGTTAAATACCTAACTTCTCCATAACTATTTGATTGGTTTTAAATTGGTTATTTAAAATTAAACATCAATAAATAATATTCGTACCTGCCCTGCATATCTATACACTGTAAAAATTGCTAAAGTTCTAAATGTTCCTCTGTGTACAAAAATCATTAGTTCATGCCATCACAATCTAAAAGATCCCAAAAAATGCAAAGTCCTATATGCATTTATATATTTAGAAAACCTATAGAATAGATAAATATCTAATCATGAGTAAATCCCTCTTCATTTTTAAAAATCATATTTCTTTTTAAATTATAGTTGACATACATTATTATATTACATTCAGGGGTATGCCCCAGTGATTAGACATTATATAGCTTACTAAGTGATCATTTTGATAAATCTAATACTCATCTGACACCATACATAGTTATTAGAATATTATTGACTATATTACCTATGCTATACTTTATATCTTCATGACTATTCTGTAACTAGAAATTTGTACTTCTTAATCCCTTCACCTTATTCATCCATCCCCACAACCCCCACCCCCCAATCTGGCAAGCCTCATAATGCTCTCTGTATCTATAAGTCTGTTTTTGTTCTGCATTTTTACTTATTTTGTTTTTTAGATTTGATTGTTGATAGATATGTATTTATTGCCATTTTATTCATATTTTTAACCTTCTTCTTCTTCAAAAAAAAAAAAACCTTTAACATTTCAGTAATACTGGTTTGGTGGTAATGATGGTTTGGTGGTAATGAACTCATTTAGCTTTATCTTGTCTGTGAATGTCTTTATTTGGCCTTCAATTCTAAATGATAGTTTTGTTGGGTAGGGTAATCTTGGCTGTAGGTCCTTGCATTTCATCACTTTGAATATTTCTTGCCAATCCCTTCTAGCCTGCAAAGTTTCTGTTGAGAAATCAGCTGATAGTCTTATGGGAGCTCCCACATAGCTAAGTAACTGTTTTTCTCTTGTTGCTTTTAAGATTCTTTCTTTGTCTTTACCCTTTGTTATTTTAATTATGATGTGTCTTGGTGTGTGTCTCTCTGTTTTTATCTTGTTTGGGACTCTGTGCTTCCTGGAATTGCATGGTTATTTTCTTCACCTG
This sequence comes from Molossus alvarezi, assembly GCA_037176705.1. Taxonomy (NCBI): domain Eukaryota; kingdom Metazoa; phylum Chordata; class Mammalia; order Chiroptera; family Molossidae; genus Molossus; species Molossus alvarezi. The sequence goes on from CM073885.1 coordinate 123,711,396, forward strand.
GTTAGGGGTGTTTTCTGTCATTATATTTTCAAATAGATTTTCAATTTCTTGCTCTCTCTCTTCTCTTTTCAATACCCCTGTGATGCAAGCACTGGAATTTGTGAAGTTGTCCCAGAGGCTTCTTACATTATCATTTTTTTTTTGGGGGGGGGATTCTATTTTCTTACTCATTTTTTTTTATTAATTTATTTTTGTTACAGATATTTCTCCCTTTTTTCCCAATTGATACACTCCTCCTCTTCCCCCCACCCCATCCCAGCTTTGTTGTCCATGTCAATTGGTTACGTGCACATGCATATAAGTTCTGTGGTTTATCTCTTCCCTCCCTCCACCATCCCCTCTTCTGAGGGTTGTCAGTCTGTACACTACTTCCATGTTTCTGGGTCTACCCTAGTCTTCAGACTGTAATGTTTATTACATTCCACAAATAAGTGAGATTATGTGATATTTGTCTTTATCTGCTTGGCTTGTTTTACATAGGATAATACTCTCCAGGTCCCTCCATGTTATCTCAAAGGATAAGAGATCTTTCTTTCTTACAGCTGCATAGTACTCCATTGTATATATGTACCACCGCTTTTTTAACCATTAGTCTACTGATGGACATTTGGGCTGTTTCTAGATCTTAGCTATTGTGAATAGTGCTGCTACAAACATGGGGGTACATATATTCTTTCTGATTGGTGTTTCAGACTATTTAGAGAATATTCCTAGAAGTGGGATCACTGGGTCAAATGGCAATTCCATTTTTAATTTTTTGAGCTAACACCATAGTGTTTTCCATAGTGGCTGCACCAGTATGCATTCCCACCACCAGTGTACTAAGAATCCTCTTTTCTCCACACCCTTGACAACACTTGTTGTTTGATGATTTGTTGATGGTGGTCATTCTGACAGGTGTGAGGTGATACCTGATTGTTGTTTTAATTTGCATCTCTCTGATGATTGGAAATGTTTAGCATTTCTTCATATGTCTCTAGCCATTTGTATGTCCTGTTTGGAGAGGTGTCTATTCAGCTCTCCGCTCATTTTTTAATTGGATTATTTGTCTTCCTTTTGTTGAGTTGTATAAACACTCTATATATTTTGGAAATTAATACTTTATCAGATGTATCATTATGCTTGCCCATACAGTGAGTTTCCTTTCCATTCTGATTTTTGTTTTGCTTTGTTTTGTTTTTTGTTTTTTGCTGCGCTGAAGCTTTTTAGTTTGATATAGTTTCATGTGTTCATTTTTTCTTTTGTTTCTGTTGCCTTAGGTGATGTATCAGTGACAATTTTGCTTTGTATGATGTCTGAAATTTTGTTGCCTACATTTACTTCTAGGATTTTTATGGATTCACAAGTCACATTTAAGTCTTTTATCCATTTTGAGTTTATTCTTGTTTATGGTATAAGTTGATGATCTAGTTTCATTTTTTTCTTGCATGTAGCTGTTCAATTTTCCCTACACAATCTATTAAAGAGGCTGTCTTTACTCCACTGTATGCTCTTGCCAGCTTTGTCAAATATTAATTGATCATATTGTTTTGGGTCAATTTCTGGGTTCTCTGTTCTATTCCATTGATCTATATGCCTGTTCTTTTGCCAGTACTAGGCTGTTTTGATTACAGTGGCTTTGTGGTATAACCTGATTTATAGTATAGTGATCCTGCCTACTTTGTCTTTTTTTTTTTTTTTTTTTCAAGATTGCTGTGGCTACTTGTGGTCTCTTTTGGTTCCATATAAACTTTTAAATTATTTATTCTAGTTCTGTGAAATATGTCATTGGTATTTTTATAAGAATTGCATCAGTTCTATAGATTGCTTTGGGTAGTATGGACATTTAATGATGTTACATTTTCCAATCCATGAACAAGGTATGTGCTTCCACTTTTCCGTATCTTTCTCTATTTCTTTATTAAATGTCTTATAGTTTTCTGCAAATGGGTCCTTTACTTTTTGGTTAAGTTTATTTTTAGGTATCTTAATTTTTTTGCCACAATGATAGATGGAATTGTATTTTTAGTTTTTCTTTCTGTGAGTTCATCATTGGTGTATAAGAATGCTGTCAATTTCTTAACGTTAATTTTGTATCCTGCTACTTTGCCAAATTTATTTATTAAACCTAGTAGATTTTTAATGGATTCATTAGGGTTTTCTATGTATAATATTATGTCATCTGAGAATAATGACAGTTTCACTTCCTTCTTTCCAATTTGGATCCCTTTTATTTTTTCTTTCTGTCTGATTGTTGTGGCTAAGACTTCCAGTACTATGTGAAATAAGAGTGGTGAAAGTGGACATCCCTGTCTTGTTCCTGTCTTTAAGAGAATCCTTTTAGTTTCTGTCCATTGAGTAGGATGTTGGCTATAGGTTTTTCATCTATGACCTTTACTATGTTGAGATATGATCCCTGTATTCTAACATTGCTGAGCATTTTTATCAGAAATTGGTGCTGGATTTTGTCAGATGCTTTTTCAGCGTCTACTGATATGATCATGTGGTTTTAATCTTTCATTTTGTTTATGTGGTGTATCACATTTATTGATTTGCAAATTTTGTACCAGCCTTGCATCCCTGGAATAAATCCCATTTCGTCATGGTAAATAATTTTTTTGGTGTATTGCTGGATCCAACTTGCTAGTATTCTGTTCAGGATTTTGGCATCTATGTTCATCAAGAATATAGGCCGCTAGTTTTCCTTCTTTGTAGTGTCTTTTTCTGTTTTGGAATTAGAATTATGCTGGCCTCATAAAATGAGTTTGGAAGTCTTGTTTCTTCTTGAAATTTTTAAAAATATTTTGAGGAGAATAGATGTTAGTTCTTCTTTGAATGTTTTGTAAAACTTCCCCGCAAAGTTGTCCAGGCATGGGCTTTTGTTTGCTGAAAGATTCTTGATTACATCTTCAATTTTCTTAGTTGATATTGGTCTGTTTAAGTTTTCTATCTCTTCCTGATTCAGTTTTGAAAGACTGTGTGTTTTTAGAAATTTGTCCATTTTGCTTAGATTGTTGAATTTGTTGCCCTGTTACTGTTCATAATATTTGTTAATGATTCTTTGTAATTCTGTGGTGTCAGTTGTTACTTCTCTTCTTTCATTTCTGATTTTGTGTATTTGGGTTCTCTCTCTTTGTTTCTTGGTGAGTCTAGCTAAGAGTCTATCAATCTCATTTATCTTTTCAAAAAACCAGCTCTTTGTTTTATTGATCCTTTGAATTTTTTTTTGGTCTCTATGTCATTTATTTCTGCTTTGATCTTTACTGTTTTCTTCATTACACTTGCTCTGGGATTTTCTTTTTGTTTGCTTTCTAATTTTTTAAGTTGTAGGGTTAGGAAGTCAATTAGGAATTTTTCTTGTTACTTGAGGTAGGCCTGTATTGCTATGAACTTCCCTGTCAGAACTGCTTTTGCTGCATGCCATAGATTTTGTGGTGTTGTATGTTCATTTTCATTGTTTTTCAGGTTGTTTTTAATTTCTTTCTTGATCTCCTTGGTAATTTATTTATTGTTTAATAACATGCAATTTAGCCTCTGTGTGTTCAAAGGTCTTTGCATGTTCTTCTTGCAGTTGATTTCTAGTTTAATGCCATTGTGATCTGAGAAGATGCTTGATATAATTTCAATCTTCTTGAATTTGTAGAGACTTAGTTTGGGACCTAACATGTGGTCTATCTTTGAGAATGACCCATATGCACTTGAGAAGAATGTAAATTTTGCAGTTTTGGGGTGTAATTCTCTGTAGATATCGATTAAATCCATTTGATCCAGTGCTTCATTTAGAGTCTCTGTTTTTTTGTTAATTTTTTGTCTATATGATTTATCCAGTGATGTCAGAAGTGTGTTGAAGTCCCCTGCTATGATTGTATTCTTGTTGATTCCTCCTTTGAATTTCTCCAGAACATTTTAAATATATTTTGTTGCTTCTATATTGGGTGCATATATGTTTACCAAGGTTTTATTTTACTGTTGAATAGATCCTTTCAATATTATGTAGTGGCCTTCTTTGTCTCCAGTTATGGTCTTCATTTTTTTTTATCGTCACCAGAGGACATTCTTCCATTTTCTATTCAGATAGAGCAGGAGGGCGAGAGAGGAAGAGAAAGAGAAACATTGACATGAAAGGAACACATTAAGTGGCCACCACCCGCATGACCCAATGAGGGCCAGGAACAAACTGCAGCCAAGGCACGTGCCCTTAGTGGGAACCAAACCCGGGTGTCTGTGAACCGCAAGCCGACGCTCTAACCGCTGAGCCAAACCGACCAGGGCATGGTCTTCATTTTGAAATCTATTTTATCAGATATGAGTATTGCTACTCCAGATTTATCCTTTCTGTTTGTTTGGAAGAATTTTTTCCATCCCTTCACTTTGAACCTATGTGTGTCTTTTGTTGTGATGTGGGTCTCTTGTAAACAATACATATGTGAGTCATGTTTTCTTCTTAAATCAGCTACTCTGTATCTTTTTATCAGATCATGCAATTCATTTACATTTAAAGTGATTATCGATATGTACTTATTTATTGCCATTTTTGTTTAGTGTGGTTATATTTTTCTTCCTATTCTACTAATTACAGCAATCCTTTTAACATTTATTGCAGTGCTGGTTTGGTACTAATATATTCCCTTAGTTCTTTATTTGACCTTCTATTTTGAATGACAGCCTTGCTGTGTTATTGTCTTGGATTCTGATGCTTGTTTTTTATGACCTTTATTACTTCATGCCATTCTCTTCTGGCCTGTAGTGTTTTTGTTGAGAAGCCAGCTGAGCGCCTTATGGGGGTTCCTTTGTAGGTAACCTGTTGGTTATCTCTTGCTACCTTTAGAATTCTCTCTTTGTCTTCAATTTTTGGCATTTTAGTTACTATGTGTCTTGGTGTGGGCCTGTTTGGGTTCTTCTTACTTGGGGCTCTGTGTGCTTCTTGAACTTGACTGCCTTCTTCCTTCACCAACTTAGAAATGTTTTCTGTCACTATTTCTTCAAATATATTCCCTAATACCTGTTCATTTTCCTCTTATTTGAGGACTCCTATGATGTTACTATTATTACATTTCCGGTTGCCCCACTGTTCCCTTAAGCTGTCTTCCTGTTTTTTAATTGTTTTTTTTCTTTTGGTTTTCTGATTGGTTGATTTTATTTTTCCTCCCTTTCTTCTAATTCACTGATCTGGTCCTCAGCTTCTTCTAGTCTGCTGGGTTAGTCCTTCCAATGTGTTCTTGATTTCTGCTATATCATTCTCATTTCCACTTACTTGGTTTTCAGTGTTTCTATATCTTTACTCATGCTGCTGATATCCTTACTCATGCTTTTGAGCTTCCTCAAGATCATGGCTCTTAATTCTACCTCTAATAACTTGTTTAACTGCATTTTATTTATCTCATCTTTGGTAGAGTCCTCCTGTTCTTTGTTTGTTTGTTTGTTTTTTAATTTATTTATTTATTTTTGTTACAGAAGTTTCTCCTTTTTTCCCCACTGATTCCTCCATCCCCCGCCCTCCGTGCCCTGTCCCCAACTTTGTTGTCCATGTCCACTGTTCATGCATTCATGCGTATAAGTTCTGTGGTTTATCTCTCCCACATCACCCCTTCTCTGGGTATTGTCAGTCTGTACCCCACTTCCATGTCTCTGGGACTATCCCATTCCTCAGACTGTTATGTTCATTATATTTCACAAATAAGTGAAATCATATGATACATGTCTTTTTCTGTTTGTTTGCTTAGAATGACACTTTCAAGGTCCCTCCATGTTTTCTCAAAGGATAAAAGACCTTTCTTTTTTACAACTGCATAGTACTCCATTGTGCATATGTACCACTGGCTTTTTATCCATTCGAATACTGATGGACACTTGGGCTATTTCCAGATCTTAGCTATTGTAAATAGTGCTGCTGCAAACATGGGGGTACATATATTCTTTGTGATTGTTGTTTCAGGCTTCTTAGGGTATATTCCTAGAAGTGAGATCACTGGGTCAAATGGAAGTTCAATTTTTAAATTTTGAGGTAACACCATATTGGGTTTTTTGTTGTTGTTTTTTTTAGTCCTCACCCGAGGACATTTTTCCATTTTTTGTTCAGCTAGAGTGGGAGGGAGAGAGAGGACGAGAGAGAGAGAGAGAAACGTCGATGCGAAAGGGACACATCGAGTGGCTGCCACCTGCACGACCAACCAGGGCCGGGGACAAACTGCAACCGTGGTACATGCCCTTAGCATGAACCGAACCCGGGTCTCTCCAGACCGCAGGCCGATGCTCTAACTGCTGAGCCAAACTGGCCAGGGCCACCATATTGTTTTTTATAGTGGCTGCACCAGTCTGGATTCCCACCAGCATTGTACTACAGTCCCCTTTTCTCCACACCTTCACCAACACTTGTTTTTTGATGATTTGTTGATGGTGGCCATTCTGACAGGTGTGAGGTGATACCTCATTGTTGTTTTTATTTGCATCTCTCGGATGATTAGTGATGATGAGCATTTCTTCATATGTTTCTTAGCCATTTGTATGCCATGTTTGAAGAGGTGTCTCTTTAGTTCTTTTGCCCATTATTAAATTGGGTTCTTTGTCTACTTTTTGTTGAGTTGTATGAGCACTGTATAGGTATTAGAAATTAACCCTTTATCTGATATCATTGGCAATGATGCTATCCCATACAGTGGGTAGCCTTTTTGTTTTGATGATTTTACCTTTTACTGTGCAGAAGCTTTTGAGTTTGATGTAGTCCCATGTGTTCATTTTCTCCTTTGTTTCTATTGCCTTAAGTGATGTATCAGTGAAAAATCTACTGCTTATGAAGTCTGAAATTTTGTTGCCTACAGTTTCTTATAGGATTTTTATGGATTCACAGGTCACGTTTATGTCTTTATCCTTTTTGAGTTGATTCTTGTGTAGGGTGAAAGTTGATGTTCTAGTTTCATATTTTTTTGCATGTAGCTGTCCATTTTTTCCAACACCATTTACTAAAGAGGCTGTCCTTACTCCACTGTATGCTCTTGCCACCTTTGTCAAATATTAATTGAGCATATTGCCTTGGGTCCATTTCTCGGTTCTCTATTCTGTTCCAGTGGTCTATATGCCTGTTCTTGTGCCAGTACCAGGCTGTTTTTATTATAGTGGCTTTGTAGTATAACCTGAAATGTGACCCCTCCTAATTTGTTCTTCTTTTTCAAGATTGCTATGGCTATTTGAGGTGTTTTTCGTTTTCATGTGAACTTTTGAATTATTTGTTCTAATTCTGTGAAGTATGTTGGCATATTGATGGGGATTGCATTGAATCTATAGATTGCCTTGGGTAATGTGGACATTTTAATGATGTTAATTCTTCCAATCCATGAATAAGGTATGTGTTTCCACTTTTTCATATCTTCCTCTATTTCTTTTTTCAATGACCTGTAGTTTTCTGCAAATAGGTCCTTTATTTATTTTTTCCCTGATCAATTCCATTTTTACTGAAAGTTTATGACACCAGGAAGAGAAAATGATCCTGCCTCCAGGCTTTTCCAGAGCCTCAGCAACTTCCCAGGGCCACAGGTTGGCAGGGGCAACCTAGTAGGGTCACTGAGGAAGCAGCAACACAAGAGGGCTGTGTGTACTAGCATGTATGTCTCATGGACCATCTGCATGGACTGAGCACAACAAACGACCAAGGGTGAGAAACCAATGCCTGAGCCCAGACAACTGTCAAAGGAACAATCACTCCAGGGCCTAGCCGTCGCCAGCCCACATCACAATGAAGCACCCAGTGAGCCAGCCCCTGGTGCTCAGAGCCCTGGGAGAAACCAGAGCTCCATTCTGTTCTCATAGAGTCCATCTCTGCTGCCTGGGCAGGGGCAGGATGCAGTGCTGCTCCCAGGGCTGCGGCCCTCAAGCAAGGTACGTGCCACCTGGTCTTTTCTGAGTGAGCAGAATTGCTCATCCACTGGCCTGTACAAAACATGCTGGCAGAGAACTCTGTTCCCTGTCTGTGAAAGGACAGAAAGTGTCCAGCTGTAGGCTGGGCAGAGCAGCCAGGCCAACACAAAGCAGCTCTGTTCTCTACTCACACGACAGGACCTGCAGCCACCAGAGGTTCCACCCAGGACTGAGTCCCTGCTCCTGAGAGCCAGCTTTCAGCCCTACAATCAGGGGCACCATGGGATGGAGGCCCATGCCCAGTTTACCGGCATGTCCATCCCAGTGGACATGGCCTAACCAGGCCCAAGGCTACTCCTACTGACCCCGACCCCATCAGGCCTGGGAAGGCAGTGTCTTTAGGAGTTCAGGAGGCCCCTGCCATCCAGGAGGGCCTTCAGCTGCTGCATGAGCCACAGGGCCTTGGTTGGCTTGCTGTAGCCTAGGATGCTCTGCTTGTTGAAGCAGACCCCGTGCTTGGTGCTGCCGCTGATGCATTGGTGCTGCCCTGCTCCCCAGTGGTCTACTGGTACACATAGGGCTCCAGCTTGACCAGCAGAGATGTGCTGAAAGCCTCTGAAGTTACATTGAGGTGCAAGTAACCTCCAAAGAAGCTCACAAGGTCCTTTATTTCTTTGGTCAAGTTTATTCCCAGGTATCCTGATGTTTTTGCCGCAATGGTAAATAGGAATGTTTTTTCAGTTTCTCTTTCTGAGAGTTCATTATTGGTGTATAAGAATGCCATCAATTTCTTGATGTTAATTTTGTATCATGCTACTTTGCCAAATTTATTTATTAAGTCTAGTAAATTTTTGATGGAGTCTTTGGGGTTTTCTATATATAGTATCATGTCATCTGTGAATAATGACAGTTTCACTTCCTCCTTTCCAATTTGGATCCGTTTTATGTTTTCTTCCTGTCTGATTGTTGTGGCTAAGACTTCCAGTACTATGTTAAATAAGAGTGGTGAAAGTGGGCATCCTTGCCTTGTTCCTGTTTTTAAGGGAAATGCTTTTAGTTTTTGCCCATTGAGTATGATGTTGGCTGTAGGTCTTTTATATATGGCCTTTATTTTGTTGAGATATGACTCCTCTGTTCCCATATTGCTGAGTATTTTTTATCAGAAATGGGTACTGTATTTTGTTGAATGCTTTTTCAGCATCTATTGATATGCTCATATGATTTTTATTTCTTATTTTCTTTATGTGATGTATCACATTTATTGATTTGTGAATATTGTACCATTCTTGCATCCCTGGGATGAATCCCACTTGGTCATGTTGAATAATTTTTTTTGATGTATTGCTGTATTTGATTTGCTAGTATCCTGTTAAAGATTTTGGCTTCTGTGTTCATCAGGGATATTAGCCTGTAGTTTTCTTTCTTTGTAGTGTCTTTATCTGGTTTTGGAATTAGAATTATGCTGGCCTCATAAAACGAGTTTGGGAGTCTTCCTTCTTCTTGAGTTTTTTGAAATATTTGGAGGAGAATGGGTTTAATGTTTCTTTGAATGTTTGGTAAAATTCCCTTGTGAAGCCGTCTGGACCTGGGCTTTTGTACCCTGGAAGAGTCTTGATTACATCTTCAATTTCTTTTGTTGTTATTGGTCTGTTCAAGTTTTCTATCTCTTCCAGGTTCAGTTTTGAGAGACTACATGTTTCTATAAATTTGTCCATTTCATTTAGAATGTCGAAATTGTTGCCGTATAATTGTTCATATTTGTTAACAATCCTTTTTATTTCTGTGGTGTCAGTTATTATTTCTCCTCTTTCATTTCTGATTTTGTGTATTTGGGTTTTATCTCTTTGTTTCTTGGTGAGTCTAGCTAAGGGTCCATCAATCTTGTTTATCTTTTAAAGATCCAGATCTTTGTTTCATTGATCCTTTGAATTGTGTTTTTGGTCTCCATGTCATTTATTTCTGTTCTTACCTTTCTGTTTCCTTCCTTCTACTTGCTCTAAGGTTTTCTTTTTGTTTGCTTTCTAGCTCTTTAAGTTGTGAGGTTAGATAATCTATTAGAAATTATTCTCACTTCTTGAGGTAGTCCTTTAGTGATATGAATTTTCCTCTCACAACTGATTTTGCTGCACCCCATAGATTTTGTGTTGTTGTGTGTTCATTTTCATTGGTTTCCAGGAAATTTTAAATTTCTTCCTTGATCTCGTCAGTAACCCATTCATTGTTTAATAACATGCTATTTCGCTTCCATGTGTTTAAATATCTTTGTAAGTTCTTCTTGCAATTAATTTCTACTTTCATGCCATTGTGATCTGAGAAGATGCTTGATATGTTTTCAATCTTTTTGAACTTGTAGAGACTTAGTTTGTGTCCTAACATGTGGTCTATCTTTTGAGCATGACCCATGTGCACTTGAGAAGAATGTGAATTCTGTAGTTTTGGGGTGTAATTCTCTGTAGACATCTATTAAATCCATTTGGTCTAGTGCTTTATTTAGAGTCTCTGTTTCCTTGCTAATTTTTTGTCTAGAGGATCTATCCAGTGATGTCAGCGGGGTGTTGAAGTCCCCTGCTATGATTGTATTGCTATCAATTTCTCCTTTAAAGTCTTCCCGAAGATTTTTAATATATTTTACTGTTCCTATATTGGGTGCATATATGTTTATCAAGGTTATATCTTCCTGTTAAATAGATTCTTTCATTATTATGTAGTGGCCTTCTTTGTCTCTTTGTATAGCCTTCATTTTGAAATCTATTGTATTAGATATGAGTATTGCTACACCAGCTTCTTTTTTCTTTCCATTTGCCTGGAATATTTTCTTTCATCCCTTCACTTTCAATCTATGTGAGTCTTTTGTTGTGAAGTGGGTCTCTGGTAAACAACATATAGATGAGTCATGCTTTCTTATCCAATCTGCTACTCTGTATCTTTTTATGGGAGCATTCAAACCATTTACATTTAAGGTGATTATTGATATGTACTTATTTATTGCCATTTTTGTTTAGTGTGGTTCTATTTTTCTTCCTATTTCTTTTGCTAATTACAACAGTCCTTTTAACATTTCTTGCAGTGCTGGTTTGGTGCTAATGTATTCCCTTAGCTTTTATTGTCTGGGAAACTCTTTATTTGACCTTCTATTTTCAATGATAGCTTTGCTGGGTAGAGTAGTCTTGGATTCAGATCCTTGTTTTTCATGACCTTGATTACCTCATGCCATTCCCTTCTGGCCTGTAGTATTTTTGTTGAGAAGTCAGCTGAGAGCTTTGTGGGGTTTTCTTTGTAGGTCACCTGTTGCTTATCTCTTGCTGCTTTCAGGATTCTGTCTTTGATTTTTGGCACTTTGATTACTATGTGTCTTGGTGTGGGTCTGTTTGGGATCTTTTTACTTGGGGCTCTCTGTGCTTCTTGAACTTGAATGCCTTCTTCCTTCGCCTAATTAGGAAAGTTTTCTGTCACTATTTCTTCGAATGTATTCTCTAACCCTTGTTCATTTTCTGCTCCTTCGGGGACTCCTATGATGTGAATGTTATTACGTTTCCAGTTTTTTTTCACATTTCTTTTAAGCTCTTTTCCTCTTTTTAAGTATTTTTTCCTTTTGGTTTTTTGATTGGTTGATTTTTTTACCCTATCTTCTAATTCACTGATCCGGTCCTCAGCTTCCTCTACTCTGTTATTTAGACTTTACAATGTGTTCTTTATTTCTTATATGTCATTCTTGATCTTTTCTTGGTGGTTTTTAATTTCCATTTGGTTGATTTTCCACATCTCTATGTCCTTACTCATGCTGTTGAGCTTCCTCAAGATCTTGGCTCTGAATTCTAGCTCTGTTAATTTGCTGAACTGCTTCACATTGGTCTCATGTTTGGTGGAGTTCTCTTGTTCTTTTACTTGGCTTTTGTTTCTGTGTTTCACCATTTTGGCTATCACAGTGGGCTTTGTAGCCAGCCAAATTTTTCCTGTGGGTGTTGGTATTCTTCTGTTTGTGGTTGCCTCTCCTGAGTTTGGATGAGGCACAGAGGACCCACATTAAACACCACTGTCATGTCTTACTCTCCTGGTGAGAGTTACTAGCCTGGGGAGTTGTAGTTATCCTCTAGCTTTTTGCCTGGAGGCTAGTAGCAGTGGTCACCTGAAGAATCTTGGTTTTTGTGTTGACTAAAATCTCCCTCAGGTGCTCAGTGTAAGAGGATTTCCAGAGGGAAGGGCAGATGCTGGTTGTTAATGGGCCTCAATTAGCATTTCAATGGGCACAAGGTGGGGTTGAAAATTCGAGGGAGGGACCCTGGGAAGGAGTAAGATGGCCACAATCCTGCGTGGCTGCAACTCAGCAAAACCTCTGAGTTCCCTCCAACTCCCAAGTGTCCTCAGTCAGTTTCAGTCATGTGCCCTCCCTCTGCCAGAGCCCAAGGTGAGTGGCTGCTGCTATTTTAGCCTCTGTCCCGGCTCTGCACTGTGTAGCCACTTGGGAGTGTAACCCATGGATGTTGCTCCCAGCTAAGGCCGTTGCTCTAGGCCAAGCTGTCGCAGCTCCCAGCCAAGGGTGCAGCTTCCAGCTAAGGTTGCAGATCCCAGCTCAAGTGTCATGTTCTGGCTGAGGCTGCTGCAGCTCCCAGCAAAAGTTGCAGCTCCCAGTTCAGGCTGCAGCTCCCAGCCCAGGCCTCTGTGGACCGTGGGCTCTCAGTCCCCTCTCGCATCTTTGCAAGCCTACCAGGATTGAGTCAGTGTCCCTGGTTATGTGGTCCTCCAAGCTGCGTTTTGGTTGCCTTTTCCTGATGATTTGTTTTTATTTTCATAATTCCAATTTGGTCCTGGGAGATGGTTTGTGTAGCTTCCATTTAGTTCGCTGTCATTTTTCTATCTGGTCTCTCCTGTTCTTTCATTTGGGATTGGTTTCTTTGTTTCACCATTTTGGCTATCTCAGTGGGTTTTGGAGGCTGCCAAGTTTTTTCTGTGGTTGTTGTTCTGTTTTGTGTGGCTCCCTCTACTGGGTTTGGATGAGCCAGGGAGGATCCACGTTAAATACAACTGTAAAGACTTACTTTTTTGGGTAGAGTTGCAAGCCCAGTAAATGTTTAGTTATTCTTTAGCTTTCAGCCTGGAGGCTATTAGTCTCAGTTACTTGAAGAGCCTTGGGTTCTCAGTTGAATAAAACACTCCCTCAGGTGTTCAGCGTTAAGAGAATTTCCTGAGGGTGGGGCAAATGCTGGTTGTTATTGAGCCCCAATTTGCATTCCTATGACCCAACTGGGTGGTGTTGGATCTCTGAGGGAGGAGCTGTTGCTTTTCCCCAGGGCTCCATGGAGGAGCAAGGTGGCCACCGTCCTGAATGGCCACAAGTCAGCAAAAGCTCTGAGTGCCCTCCAAATCCCTAGTGTCCCCACATAGTTTCAGTCCAGTCCTTCCTTTGCTGGAGCCCAAGGTGAGTGGCTGTAGCCAATTCAGTGCTCTGTCCTAGCCCTCTGAACTGTGGAGCTGGCTTGAAATTTTAACCTCAATGGTGCTGATCACAGCCAAGACTACTGTTGTTCGTGGGCTCCCTGCCCCCCTCTCACCACTCTGCAGATCAACCAGGTTTGATTCAATGTTTCTGGTGATATGGTCTTCTCAAGCTGATGTTTTGTTGCTTTTTCCTGACGAATTGTTTTTATTTTAGTTGTAATTCCAGTTTGGTGCTAGAAGATTGTCTGTGTACCTTCCATTTACTCTAGCACCATTTTGGAAAGAATTTTTCACTCGTTTTTAAAATTCTTTTTCTTGTTTTGATTGGGTATTTTTTGCTTCCTTATATTTCAATGGCTGATTTGATTCTTGGCTTCATGTACTCACAGTTGATTTCCTATAACTTAGCCTTCATTTAAGATAGTGTACCCTTTATTTCTGACTGTTTCTTTTTTATAAATTTTCATGTTCTTTTTTATGCTATTGAAGTTCTCTCTGAGTTTATTGAACATCTTTATAACCAGTGTTTTGAACTCTTCATCTAGTAGACTATTTGTTTTCATTTGTTTAGTTCTTTTTCTTGATTGTTATTCTGTTCTTTCACTTGCGTCATGTTTCTTTGCCTCCTCATTATGGTGGTCTCCCTGTGTTTGTTTTTGTGTGTTAGATAGAGCTGCTACATATCCCAGGCTTGATACAGTGGCCTTAGCTAAAAGGGGTTCTGTGGGGTCCAGTGGCACAGCTTCCTCATTCACCCAAGCTAGGCACACCAGGTGCAGCCTTCCTCTGACCTATGTGTGAGCTGTGTATAGCCTCCTATTATAGTTGAGTCCTAAGGCTATTGACACTTCAATGGGATGGATTTACCCCCAAGCCAGTCAGTTTCAAGGACTGGCTGCAACCACTATGGTAGATCAATTCTTCAGTGTCCCACCCCACAGTGTAGGACTTACTAGAGAGGGGTCCGGTGCCCACTGAGTCTGCCCATTGAATGTGTAGCTTGTGGAGGTGGCTGGATTGTGCTTTGACATGGTCTGAAGCTGTTCACTGGTATGCTGGTTTTTGGTCCTCCTTGGAAGTGTGGGCCATAATCGACAGCTGCCTGTGTTCTGCCTGGGGCCTTTTAGCATGACTTGCAAAGAGATCTACACATTGTTGCTACTTATGCTTGTCTTAGATATGCTGAGGAAAGGCCAAATTGTAAACCAAGGCTTGCTCCTGCTAATGCCAGACCTGGGGCCACTTAGCAAGAGGTAAGGGGCACACCAAGGCTAGATGCTGCTTCTTTGAGAGATTTTAGGAAAATCTGGAGCAATGGCCATTCATTTGGAAAAGCCACTGGGAATAGCTTGAGTGGGCCACAAATGGGCTGGGGTGGGGCCTTAGGGAATCACCTGTATAAGCCAGGTGGACGGAGACTCAGATGTGGCACCCACTTGTGGCTCTGTAGGTGGAGGATGTCAGAAAAGGAACAATAGCCTCTGCCAGCATTTTTGTCTAGCAAAAGCTTCCCCTCAGTCCTCACCCTAATGCCAGGCAATTTAGGTCCTCCCTGTATGTCTCTGTTGACTTCCAACCTACTGCCCCAGTGCTGGAGCTTGGAGGGGGTGAATTTGAGTAACTAAATGCATGGGCCCTTTAAGAGGAATTGCCTAGGACTCCGAGGTCCTGTGTCTCACTCAGGCATAGCCCCAGCTGGCTTTTATAGCCAGAGGTTATGGGGGCTTCTTGGCACTGGAACACTGGGCTAGGTGGCCTGGTGTGGGGATGGGACCCCTCACTCCTCAAGGAGGACCTCTGAAGCCAAGATATTTATTCCAGATTTTTTCACCACACATGGGTGTGATACCAGCCCATTCTGCATCTCTGCCCCTGTTTCTAGTCTCAGTCTGGCTTTTTCTTGATTCCTTAGTCACAGGACTTTTGTTCAGCTAGATTTCAGTTCTGAATAATGGTTTAGTTGCAGTTTTGATGTGGTCATGGGACCATGCAAGTGTAGCATTTACCTACATGCCATCTTGACCATAAACCAACCCTGATTCATTTTTATTGCTTTTGGTAAAGTAAGTTTTCTCCATTTGTATGGAGGTTTCTGAATTTCAAATATGCTTGTTTTTATTACTGCCTTTCCTTTAGCCTTGTTTTTGAAATGTTTGACTATATGCAAAGGAATATAAAATTGGGACATATAAACAAGGGAACATTAGTGACACTCTGTTTTCATCAATTGTCCCCATGTGGGTAGGATTGTGCTCACACAGGCTCATTTACAAAGAGTGGCAATCAACTTTTAATTATGATGTCTGAAATGATACAATATCTGCCAGTACTTCTTATGAAAAGTATTATATAATAAAAATATATACAGTTTATGGAAGTAAAAAAAATTCGAGATTTTGATACATATCATATTTTTTGGATTTCTTCCAGGAACTAAGTCCTAATTTAGAGAACAATTTCAAAAATAATTTTGATTTTAATTTTGTTTCAGGAATTATGGCCTTTTTGTCATATTTGGGAAGACTGGATTCTAATATTTGTCATTCAAAATGCATTAACAAAAGGCAAAAATTACCTCTAAAACTTATTGCACCATAATGTTTTCCTGGAATGTTGACAATATGTTCTGTTGAAAAGGTTCAATTTGTTTATGCATTGAAGAATAACTCTGGCTACTTATGAAAGCAAAGGAGAGAGAACTGGGGACATTTGTAATAGTGTAAACAATAAAAACAAAATTTTAAAAAATGCTTTGGGAACTTTTGTAACACATCAGCGCTTAAACACCATATCCAAGAGATTCTATGAAATTTATTTGGAATGGGGCATAGGCATAAGTATTTATTACAAAGTTCTTAAGTCATTCTATCCCACAGTCAGAGTTACAAATCAGTGGTCTAAATCAGTGAATAAGAATGACCTTGGGATCATGTAAAAATGTTCTGTGGTGGAGCCTACCACCTAAGAAGCCACTGCTGCTGTATTGCCACACACCTGGGTGCAAAGGTCCATTCTGCTGCCTGATGAAGTTTCACTTCTCCTCCAGGGAGGGTGCTCAGTATTGGTTAATGCTGCCAGCAGGTTACATATTTCCACCTTAACCCTAAAAGAATATTTCTTTTTAACTTCTATAAATTGATACTTTCAATATTTATCTTTCAACATAATACTGTATCATTCAGGCACATATTTTAAAATAATTTATTAACTGCTTTGGTCAGTGGCTCAGTTTGTTGGAGAGTTGCCCCGTACATTTAAAAGGTTGCAAGTTCGATTTCTGGTCAGGGCACATGCCTAGGTTGTGGGTTCAAATCCTGTTGGAGGTGCATACAAGAGGTAACCAATTGATGTTTCTCTCCCCCCTCCCCTGTCTCTCCTTCTAAATTGATAAAGGCCTATCCAGGGGTGAGTATTTAAAATAATAATAATAATAATTTATTAACTCATAAGTGTTATGCACGGTTCTTGAGGACAGGTGAAAACGAGACAAAAATTAGCATGTGGGAAATTATAAGGCAATGCTCTTAAGATCCACAACTGTGCAAAAGGAGCAAAGGGAATGAAGCAGGAGTGGGCAGAGGAGAAGGTGGTCAGTGGGGCTGGGTCTTTATACTCCTGCATTCAACAGACATTGGTGCGCTGCCCCGGGATAGAAATGTGACTTTGGGTGAGGTCATAACTGAGAGGTGTCTGTTGGGCCAGAAGTTGAAAGAATAAATCATTCAACTTTAAAGAAGGATCTGGGCAGTGCAGCATAAAGTCTCCTAAAATATACTTTTTGTGCTTCTTGGATATACTTATTAATTCTGGAAGCAGCTCATAGAAGACTGTGGTGGCTTCTTTTGCTAGTGGAAATTCTGGAAGCAGCTCATAGAAGACTGTGGTGGCTTCTTTTGCTAGTGGAAATTTATAAAAGATGGTCACTGGGACAAACAACCATCACCACTGCAGCTGCTGTCAGGACTGTACCTGACACCGATCATCTCTGTCTTTTACCAGCCACTGCAGATTCCTCTCTCCCTCCGCTAGCACTTCTGTGGGTCTTGCAGCTTACCTAGTAGTGTGACATGGTCCCTCACTCTGTGGAGTGTGAGCTTAGGTTGAAGCTGCTACTCTTGTCCATTTTGCTTTAAAATTCTATAAGGAGTCCAGCCGGTGTGGCTCAGTGTTGAGCATCAAACCATGCATCAAGAGGTCACCAGTTCAATTTCCAGTCAGGTTGTGGGCCCAATCCCCAGTGGGGACATTCAGGAGGCGGCCGATCGATGTTCTCTCTTATCAGTGTTTCTATCTTTCTCTCCCTCTTTCTTCCTCTCTCTCTCAAAAAATCAATAAAGGAAAAAAAATTCTATGAGGAATTATTAGGTGCCTAAGTAGATTAACTTCACATATTTTTTCCTGCCTCTGAAAACAGTAGCCCTACTTTTTGCTGACAATGGGAGAGCTAACCATTCAGTGAAGCTCTTGCTGTGTCCATGGTAAACATGCTGTGAACCTTTTGGAAATAGAACCTCTAAGCCCTCAGGCCCAGGGAACACTTAAGAATATGTATTCAGCCCTGGCTGCTTTGGCTCAGAGGTTAGAGCATCGGCCCACAGACCAGAGAGTCTCAGGTTCAGTTCCTGCTAAGGGCACGTACCTCAGTTGCAGTTTATCCCCATCCCTGGTTGGGATCATGCAGGTGGCAACCAGTCGATGTGTCCCTCTCACTTTGATGTTTCTTTCTCTCTCCCTCTCTCCCTCCCGCTCTATCTGAAGATAAATGCAAAAATGTCCTTAGGTGAAGATAAAAAAAAAAAAAAGAAGAATATGTATTCAACTGTTGGTAATGGTAGGCTTTTATATATACATTTATTTGGTACCAGAAGTAAACTATAAGTTTCTGGGTCAGTGAAGACCTTACAACAAGCACACATGTTCCCCTTGCTTCATTTTCTCCATCCAGGGCACAGTGAGAGCCGCACAGTGAGGCCTGTAAGTGCCCAAAAGAGGTTTTTTGTGTTTTTTTTTTGTCGCAAAAGAGAGGAACCCCAAAATTATTCTGGGCGCTTATATGAGTTACACACTACTGAGCTGCTGCTAGTCTCTCCTCTGGAGAGATAGAAAGAAACCTCAGCACCTTAAGTCAAACAAATTTCCTTGGGGAGAGAAGAAGAGGTTTCTCAAATTTTATCATTTGGAATGTAAATGGTGACTGGCATCAGATTCTATCTGCCTTTGAAATGTGAATACACAACTCTGGAAGAAAAATGTCTTTCTCTCCTGAGGTCTCTATTCAGACATCTAAATTCTTGACTTGTCCTTTAACTGAGATCCAGCCACAGAAAAACTGGGGACTGACAGACACAAAATGTATAGGAGTCTGAAGAGAGGAAAAGAGGGATCAGAATACAAGGGGACGTGCAGGAGCCTTCACAACACTGGTAGCACCCACTTCTTAACCTGGCACATGAGCATCATCTTCTATACCTTCTATATAGTTATAATATGTCATTGTGCATGTCTGAAATATTGTGAAATATGGTTTAATTTAGATTTTAAAAGCGAACACCAGGACTAGTTCTCCATGCCCCGTGTTGCTTTTGACTTCTATCACCAGCAGAAATCCAGGTTCTTCTGGTTGGTGCCACGCTGCTTTTCCTATCTCCCAACTTGACCACACCTCCTGTGGCCGGTCAGCTTCCCCACGCTCTGCATGCATTCCTCGGAGCCCAGGCAGGCATCCCTGTCCCATCACCATCACGGCCCCCTCACCCTGGCGCCCTCACTCAGGACTGGACACACGCCGCCTGAGCTCGCTGCCTGTTTTCATAGGCGTGACGTCTATGGCTGTGTTCCCCCTACAAGAACAGAGTTGAACAGCTGTGGCAGAGACTATATGGCCTAAGGAGCCTAAAATATGTGCAATGTGGCCCTGGACAGAAAAGCTTGGCCAGCTCCTGCCTTATCTGAATCTCGGTTGTTTCCCGAGGCCACAGCCTCCATCTCGCCCTGTCAAGACAAGACTACCTTTTCTTTTCTCACAAACTATCTCACAACTAGAGACAACTGAGAGGTACTATTGACACTCCTACACCACACTTTATCCTCTGCTTTTTACGAACATAAAACATCTGAAGTTCGTGCCATTGTGCTGTGCATTTAGACAGCCATAAACCTGAAAAATCTCCTCTCAGGCCCTCTTCCTCATTCACTGGTAAAACTAACACATGGATTACTGTCAGCCAACCCCAACTCTGATTGCAGATTAACCAGGCCATCATTGACCAACCTACCAACTCACCTTATAGTCACCTTACAGTCACCGTCACCCTGCTTGACCAGCCATCCCATCCCTCCATTTAACATCCTCTACTGTACTTACACACTCTAGTCATATTTCAACATTAACATGTCCAGTCTACTTTTTTATTCTTCATTACCCACCACAATCTCCTTTGGGGTCCATATTCCCTCTCTGAGTAATCAATCCAGTGCTTCTTAAATTTCAGTGTGCATATAAATCCCCTGGGGATCTTAATTGCAATGCAGACAATGTTTAGTAGGCCTGGGGTGGAATTTGAGTTTTTCTCATTTCCCAAAAAAACCCAGGAAGGTCAGTATTGTTGTTCCTCAGATCACAATAGCAAGGCCTTAAATCTACTATGTTAAGAGAAGTTAGAGGGGAGATTAATCAATGAGAGGTTTTGAACATATTGAGTTATTCCTAAGTGTGCAAAAGGGTAACTCTATTAGCAGGTTTTTTGTGTTTGCTAATTGACATCCACAAAGTTAGGTCCCTATACTCCTCCAGCAACAGAGACAAGATGCTATCTTCCTTGATGGTTACATTTTAGAGGGATGGCTCCCAGGTCCCTGAGAAAGTCATTCATGAGTGGTAAAACTGGCCAAAGGCTTTTAAAAAGAAGTATATCTTAAAGGGAACTTATAATTATAAATTATCTAAACACTCTACAAAAAGGGAGGTAAGGAACTAGTCAGAAAGAACCCTCCTAAAGCTCAGTAAAGCTGAGGGAAACTAAGGCACTCTTAGTCAATGGCTTCCCACTATTCCCTTCCTTCCCTTCTCCCCTGAGTCTCAGTCTCTCTCTGTCTCTCTCTCTCTTTCACACACACACACTTTAATAGTTAACAGTCTAGTTGAATATTGAATAATTTCCCCATCAATTCTACCCCCATGAAGGCCTATTTCTACTTCATTTTCTGTGCGTCAGTAAATGCTACCAGCATACACACTCAATGCTCAACCTAAACCTAGAGAAATAATCATTATTTCCTTTTAGCAAAACTTCACATCAAATTCATTAGCAAGTCAAGTCCTAATAATATCTATCTCAAAAATGTCTTCTTTGCCTATCCACTTACCTTCATTTCTATTGTTCTAATAGATATATATGTAACACAAAGACCCATTAACTCTCATTTGGACTATTGTAATGTCCTGTTAAATAGCTTTTCCAACATGGTTCAAAGTCTTTCAAATCCAAGTGATCATTTTGATTAGGTATTCTGAGTTGGGATATTTGCATATAGGATTATTTATAATCTTGCTTTTATGAAAAACTTATAAAATACTAACATTTCCAGAAATCTAGTTCAATAATTCTCTGCTTTTCAAACATAGTATAAAGTTTCTCCAGTATTTAATTCCATATTATAAGTCATAGTTTTCATTATAAAGAGAATTTAAGGGCATTTGTATATATTATTTCTGTAAACAGTGGATAGACATAATTTATTTGTCTTTAAATAACTAAGTTATTTCTATTAATCAAAAATTTATGTCTGGATCAGAATTAAAAGTTCTCAGTGTTTAATAAAATTTATTTCAATTTTGTCCATGAATATTGCTATAATAATTAAAAATTAAAATCTAGATTTCATTTTGTTAAAGATATTAACCCAAAGTGGCAGTATATAATTACTAGTCAGAACTTATTAGATTTGGCCTTTATTCTTAAAATGTAAGAAACATCTGTTGATATAAAAATGTATTATTAGTTCTTTACATACATGTTGAAAATGTATTTTTCAAAGACAAATATTTTCTAAAACTCAAGGCTATTTCAAATAAACAATTTCACAACACTTCCATCACTTTAAACAAAATTTCTAAATCCTATTGTATGACATTATTCATCATTTATAAGCATACTCAAGAATGTTTTTATACAGTGCAATACAGCTGTGCTTAAATTTGCAATATCTAAATCGATTGTACAGTTATGAAGCCCAAGAAAAAGTAATTGCTTAAGAAATTATCATTGCCCTGGCCGGTTTGGCTCAGCGGTTAGAGCGCCCGCCTGCGGTCCAGAGAGACCCGGGTTCGGTTCCCGCTAAGGGCATGTACCTCGGTTGCAGTTTGTCCCCGGCCCTGGTTGGTCGTGCGGGTGGCAGCCACTCGATGTGTCCCTTTCACATCGATGTTTCCCTCTCTCTCTCTTCCTCTCTCTCCCTCCCACTCTGTACAAAAAAATGGAAAAATGTCCTTGGATGAGGATAAAAAAAAAAAAAGAAATTATTATTTTTGGAATATATGCTCTATCAATAAGAATTGTGATAAGTGTGTGTTTCAAGAGCAAGCAAAGGAAACTGAACTTGACTTCAGAAAAAAAGAAAATGTGTTATGAGGATATATGTTTGTTTCACAAAATATAAGGACAAAAGTGTAGCTGTGTGTCATGAAGAAATTGAAATGAGAGAGTTGATTACCCTCAATAGCTCTGTTTTCACTTTCTTTCCCTGTGTAATTTCTTTCCTCTTTTTTAAATGTTGCATACCAATTCCTCTACTTTTTAGCCAAATCTCTCCACTCTTCAGAAAACATCTGAGTTTAAGATACCTGTCTTCCTAACTCAGGCCCTAAATTCTTGGAGGATGGGTGTCTTTCCTCACCTTTCATCAGAAACCTGTCTCTGGACTTCTACCTTTTACTGAGGATGCTGATGTCCTTTCGTAGTAACCATCGGATAGATGGAAGGCAGTTCAAAAAAGAAATATAATTGATCAAATAGAGAAATATCATCTGTTTTTTTATTTTTATTTTTATTGATTTTAGAGAAGAAAAGAGAGGGAGAGAGAGATAGAAGCATCAATAAGAGAGAACATCGATTGGCTGCCTCCTGCATACCCCTCACTGGGGATTGGACCCACCACCTGGGCATGTGCCCTGACCAGGAAACGAACTGGCAACCTTTTGGTGCATGGGTTGATGCTCAACCACTGAGCCATACTGGCCGGGCTTATCATGTTGTTGTTTTTTTAATTTAAAGACTAAATAGATTGTCGGGCTTTGCAGACTGAGAAGGTGTTGCTGTGGCTTCCAGCGCGGTCGGTGTGAACACCCACGGCTCCGTAAATGAAACTCCTGAAATTCCAGACAGTGTGGGAGATTGGCTTCAGGGGCTACTGCTTCGCCACTGACAGAAATGATTTCCGGGGGAACTTGATCCTCAATTTGGGACTTTTCGCTGCAGGAGTTTGGCTGGCCAGGATTTTGAGTGACATTGACTTAATGGCACCTCAGCCAGGGGTGTAGCCAAATGGACACATGGAACCCATAATGTACTTGAACCTTCCAAACACAGAGCCTCCAATCTGTGACCATCACAAGACTTGCCCTGATGGCAGCTGAAGTTTGATTCAAATGGGTTCCTTCCCTTTCCTGCCTGGTTTCCCTTTCTTTGCTGAGTCTACTCAGAACTCCATTCTCTGGTCAGCAGTCAGGCTTCAGCTAAAGTGTTGTCCTCTTTTTGTAAAGTTCTGTACATAATTCCTAAGTTTCCATAGGGAGTGATCTTTGCTTTTGTCTTGAGGAATAAGTTGATGGTATTTTAACAATTATTTGAAATAAAGACTGCACATAAACACACACAAAAAGACTTAATAGTATAAGATGTAAGTACTTGCTAAAGTGATTTATTAATTCAATGCAATTATTATTAAAATTCCATGTTTGATGAAATACAAACAGATTCTAAAATGTACTGAATTTCTCAAGCACTAAGAATAAATAAGTTATTGCTGAAGTAGAAATAAGAGGAAGGATTGGTTTACTAGGTATTGAGATTTTAATTAAAATAATAGCTCTGGCCAGTTTGGCTCAGCGGTTAGAGCGTCAGCCTGCAGTCCAGAGATACCCAGGTTCAGTTCCCACTAAGGGAGCTACCTCTGTTGTAGTTTGTCCCTGGCCCTGGTTGGGTTGTTTGGGTGGCAGCCACGCGATGTGTCTCTTTCATGTCGATGTTTCTCTCTTTCCCTCTTCCTCTCTCTCCCTCCCACTCTATCTGAACAAAAAAATGGAAAAATGTCCCTGGGTGAGGATAAAAAAAAAATATTTAAAATAGTGAGATATTATTGCAGCATAGAAATCAGTCCAACTACATAGAATGAAGATCCCCTGAGCAAACATAATGTCCAAAATACCAACATGGATACTTCATATATGACAGAGGTGATGCTCAAGGATAGTGGGAAGCATGGTCTTTTGAATCAATTGTGTTAGATAAATAGTGTATCAACTTGGGATGAAAACTCAGTTTACCAGGAAAAAAGTAGTCATCACCATATAATACATGATTCCAAAGTGATCTTTTTCACATTTTTTATTTTTGAGTCTTGTAATGAATAATTTCTAAAACTCAGAATAAAAAAAGATATTTAGAAACTACTTATTGAACATTTTAATAATAATGTAAATATAGCTGGTCTAAATTTACTTCTCCTTATTGTCATGTATTGATGATGAACATGTCTACCTTGTGAATATTGGTTCATGATTTCAAATAGATCTCTAATGGTTTCAAATTCATCATTACGTCTGGTTCTTCTTCTAGCACTTATCTAGTCGAAACAAAATTTGAAAAGTATTTTGAAATTTTGACAGCTCACAATGTTTCCCTTTGGTCCAAAATTAGAAAGTATTCACAGTTTTAAATTTATAAGCACAAACCAGAGTGATGATGGGTTTTAGCTGTACAATGATGGAATACATCATCTGTATTCTAAATGTTGTATTGTCTGTTTCCCACCACAAGTCAAGTCTCCTTCCATCACCATTTATTCCCTCTATCCTCATATACCTCCCTCTACCTCACTTTCTTACTGGTAATCACCATACTGTTGTCTATGTCTGTGAGTTTGTTTGTTTTGCTTAATCCCTTCATATTGTCCCCCAGTCCCCCAATCCCCATCCCCTCTGAAAGCTATCAGTCTGTTCTCTGTATCTATGAGTCTTGTTATTTTGTTTGTTAGTTTATTTTGTTTATTAGATTCCACATATAAGTGAATACACATGGTACTCTTCTTTCTCTGACTGGCTTATTTGACTTAGCATAATACTCTACAAGCTCATGCATGCTGTCACAAAAGGTAAGATTTCTATGGCTGGGTAGTATTCCATTGTATAATTGTACCACAACCTTTTTATCCACTCATCTACTGATGGACACTTGGGATGCTTCCAAATCTTAGCTATTGTAAATAGTGCTGCAATGAACATAAGGGTGCATATGGTCTTTCGAATTAATGTTTGGGGTTTCTTCAGATATATTCTGAGAAGTGGAATCACTGGGTCATAAGGCAGTTCCATTTTTAATTTTTTGAGGTAATTCCATACTGCTTTGCACAATGGCTACACCAATCTGCATTCCCACCAACATTGCCTGAGGTTTCCCTTTCTTCCTCATCTTCACCTTGTTGTTTATTTATTGATGATAGCCATTCTGACAGATGTGAGGTGATGACTCATTATGATTTTAATGTGCATTTCTCTGATGATTAGTGATGTTGAGCATCTTTTTATATATCTATTGGCCATCTGTATGTCCTCTTTAGAGGAGTCTCTACTCAGGTACTTTGCCTATTTTTTAATTGAATTGTTTGTTTTTTTCGGTGGTGTTGTCTAAGCTCTTTATAAACTTTGGCTATTAAACCCTTATCATTGGCACATATGTTTTCCCATTCAGTGGGTTGTCTTTCATTTTCTTTATGGCTTCCTTTGCTGTGCAAAACCTTTTAAATTAGATGTAGTCCCATTTGTTTATTTTTTGTTTGTTTGTTTCCCTTGCCCAAGGAGATATCGCAGAAAAAATATTGTTATGAGAAATGTCTGATATTTCACTGCCTATGTTATATTCTAGGATTCTTATGGTTTCTAGTTTAACATGTAAGTGTTTAATTCATTTTGAGCTTATTCTTTTGTGTGGTGTGAGGTGTTCTAATCTCATTTTTTGCATACATCTGTTTAATTTTTTCAACACCAATTATTGAATAGACTATCTTTATCTCATTGTGTGTTCTTTTTTATTCTTGCACTTATCTTCAGATAGAACAGGAGGGAGAGAGGGGGGAAGAGAGAGAGAGAAACATCGATGTGAGAAGGACACATTGATTCGTTGCCACTCACATGACCCCAACCGAGGCAGGGACAAACTGCAACAGAGTTACGTGCCCCTAGCGGGAACCAAACCTGGGTCTCTCTGGTCCATGGGCCGATGCTCTAACCATTGAGCCAAACTCGCCAGGGCTCATTGTGCGTTCTTATATTCTTTGTCAAATATTACTTGACCATAAAGATGTAGGTTTATTTCTGGGCTTTCTATTCTGTTTCATTCATCTATATGTCTGTTTTTATGCAGCACCATGCCATAGCCTTGCAATATTGTTTGATATCAGGTAGCACGATTCCTCAAACTTTGTTCTTCTTTCTCAAGATTGCTGTGACCAGTCTTTAGTGGTTCTGTATGAATTTTTGAAATATTTGTTCTAGTTCTGTGAAATATACCATTGGTTTCTTGATAGGAATTTTGTTGAATCTATAGATTGTTTTGGGTAGTATGGACATTTTAATATTAATTTTTTCTACCCATGAACACAATATATGCTTCCCCTTATTTGTATTCTCTTCCATTTCTTTCTTCAGTGTCTTATAATTTCCTGAGTCCAAGTCTTTTATGTATTCCTGGGTATTTTGTGTCTGTGTGCGTTGTGCATATGTGTGTTTTATGCAACTGTGAATGAGATTATTTTCTTAGTTTCCCTTTCTTACAGTTCATTATTGGTGTACAAATGTCTTTTTTGAATATCTGCACTCACAATTTTTTTACTATTAGCATATCAAAAACATTTTCATGAATATACAAAATTAAAGATGAAAGAAGACTGTCACACTTTTTTCAAATAAAAAGTCCAGATTTTTGTTACAAAGTTTTATGTGATAATGTTATTCTAGTTGAATGATTAACTGAATTAGAATGTTACATTTTTCTTTTATCCTGAAAAATATATTGTTTATTTGTTGAATCTTGAATTTGAGAAAATCATCTAGGAAATCATCATCCAAAGACTCATAGCTAAGACTGTGCTTACACAATTTAATCCACATATTTTTAAGAGTCCAGTGTGGCATTATGTCTCATATTCTGATTTATCTTCTGATTAATCTAACATTTGTAAGAACTCTTATTTTGTAAATGTTCTCTTCACCACTATAAGCAGAAAATTCTCAACTGTGTTCAAGAAAGCTGAGAGAACACTACATAGATGGGGCTTCCATTCATCTTTTGTACGTTTTGAGAGAAAGAACAAGGCAGTAAGAAAACTAAAAATAATTCAATTGTGAAAGTTTTGTTTTTCATTTCATTTTAGCATTAGCCTTGTAGGAAAATTTGATATTCTTTTACTTTATTATTTCAGTCTTTTTAAAACATAGTTGAAAATAATTGATGCATAATGATAAAACAATTTCTGTTATAATAAAAATAGCCAGGTATTTCAAGACGTAGAAAATGAGATTACTGAGATGCTGCTATGTAATTTTAATTTATCATAAGGTTTAATGTACATATAAGATAATTGCAGATAGAATAAGTTTTGTTTATTAAAAATAAACATTCCCTTTTATCCTTTGTAAGACTTCTAATAAAGAATAAAGTTGTGCCTTGGCCGGTTTGGCTCAATGGTTGTGTGTCAGCCCACGGACCAATGTGTCGCAGTTTCAGTTCTGGTCTAAGGCGTGTACCTCGGTTGCAGCTTGTCCCCGGCCGGCCCTGGTTGAGGTCATGCAGGAGGCAACCAGTCAATATGTCTCTCTCACATTGATGTTTCTCTTTCTCTACCTCCCTCCCACTCTATCTGAAGAGAAATGAAAAAATATTCTAGGGTGAGTAAAAATAAATAAATACATAAATAAGTAAGTAAAGTTACTAAAACATCAATCCTCATATATACTTAGAAGCACTCAAATAAAGAAATTCAGAAATTAGAAGTGGGTTCAATGGAGGCTGATGTTATCCTTGAAGTTAATTTGAAACAGAAAATATTTTCAAGTTAGAAGCTTGGATTTATTTTCTCTCTTTGACTAATTAGACACAACCATTTGAAATGGCTCCCTTCTGCTGCAATAAAAAGACAACTCTAATTGTCACCAGAATCAGTCAGAGATAAAAAAAAAACAGCCCAAATCTATAATAATAGAATATGCAATGATAGTAACTTTTGGTTTTAGAGAGAGACGCATGTCAATTGAGATCCCAAATTACTGCTAATAAATAAATAACAAAACAAAAAACAAACAAAATTACTGCTAATCAAAAGAACTGAGGTCTGTTAATATGGAAGCTAGACTTCTACATATATTTTATATAGGACAACATGCCCAAATTATTCTATATTAACCTATTTCAGAAACTGTATTGCATAAGAAACTGGGGTGCCATGGCAACTGCCATATTATGATTTATCTACCATTTCCATTCATATTGTGAAATTTCAGGTCTTCAATATTTAGGTATCAACAGAAAAACTATAGCAATTACAACTTTATCCACCTAAGAGGTGCTTTACTTTTAGAAACAATAATAACCAATCAACCAACCAACAAACAATATCTGTCAATGATTAGGCTTATGGAAAACTGAGGAATGCGCATGGTAAAGTGGAGGAGTGAGATCTCATGGAGGATAATAAATATGCACACACACAAACCATCACAAGAAAGCAATCTGGTATAAGACCACCACAGGGTCCGATGCAAGGGAAATAATGAGGTGGTGTAGGGTGCAATATTGAGGCTGTATTGAAAGTATCCCTCTCTAACCATTTGGTGGTGTAATGTACACTGGGGGGAAAAGAGGAACATGTATAAATTTTAAAAGCTGAATTACTTAAATTCTGTAACACCTTGGAGCCCTAAATAACATCCCTAATAGAACAACACAGAAGGTGGAGGCAGTAACTCCCCTCTCACTGCCAAAGCCATCTGAGCACTGTGCAGCTGCGTATCGCCATCAGCGCCTGCACTGACCCGCAGACGGAAACCTCACTGGTAGGTCTCCAGCTCCTAAACCATGGAACACCGAGCTCCAATGACATCAGTTTACTAGAGATGAGAGTAGCTGAGTTTTTTAAAATATTTGTACATACAATTACATACCTATTATAATAAAAAATTAAAATTTCCTTTAAAACTTTGGTATATATTTTCCTCATTTCAAACCTTCCTTGGATTTTTATATTTTATATATTATGATGAAATTTTCCTATTTTAATAAAAAATTAAAATAATTTTATCCAACTATTTAAGTTTTTTGTAAGATTTGATCCTTTTTAAACCTGTAAGTGGTTACTTTAATAATCTCATCTTTTACTAAAATAAATAGTTTCACAACAGGAAAGTTCTTGTGAGCAACATTTGGGCTACATTACATTAGTTTCAAAATGCAAGGTCATTATTTTTATTAGTTTTTAAATACTTGCATTGAACAAATGCTATTTTATTGAAATATATACATATATTTTAAATTATATATATGTGTGTGTGTGTGTATATGTACATATATAATTTGTAGAGGCTCTCTCTCTCTCTCTCTCTCTCTCCCTCTCCCTCTCCTAAGCTCCCAGGGCCCTTTTTTGCCTTTGTAACTTGCTTCCTGAGCTCATTTCTCCTATAGTTTATTTCTTCTACCCCTGTGACTTTCTAAATAAACTTTATCTCATAAAGATATATATATATATATATATATATAATTTTTTAAATTTAGAAAAGATAGATCATATGTGATCAATGAGCAAAAAAAAAAAAAGGGTGGGGGGACTGTCATCATGAAGTGCTACCTACCCCAGGGCTATATGAACCAATTCTTTGTTATTGTTGTTTTCATTTTCATGTCGTTATATAATATGTGTGGTTTTATTACCTAAGCAGTTCAATTCAATACCTGTCAATAGTATAGTGGATATTAAAGTCTATCTAATAATCTTAAATTCAATTGGTGCCTTCCAAATATTTGAATAGCATATGAGACATCAGTGGAAAACTTATGCACGACCTATACGTTTTTTACACATTATCTCTAATAGGTACCAGATAATATCAAGTTTAAAAATGTTAAGGTATCAGCATTTAATATATTTTTCTTCTGTCAGAGAGATGTTTTCAAGGAACCATCAGAATTGATTAGTGTTGGGTTTTGCTCTACCAATAGGTGGAACATTTGTGTTTGAGAAGACACATAACACATAATAGACTATCTGCTCTAATATAAAATGAGGTAAGTCTGAATGATTTTTTTTTCTCCTCATTCTTTTCTGATTATGGAGCCCATGCAATGTTACTATGTGCTACTATGCCCTACCAGTGATTCATCATTCACTATTTCTGGTACAAAGAAGGTATAACAGAATCAAGGGTACGTGAATGCTACAAGTGAATTCTAAAGATCAATATCACCAATTTTTACAGTACTAAGAAAATGAATAATTAAAATATTTATGATATGTAAGGCAACGAAGATATTTTGGTATAAAGATAGACTCTCTTTTTCTCTGGTCCGCAGGCCAACGCTCAAAGGCTCTCTTTTAAAAAGTAAATATCTGGTTCTTTTGAAACATCTAACATTTTACCTTTAATATTAACATCTTAGATAAATTGATTTATAATAATTAATAGGATAGTTATTGAACATAGTCATGTATCTTGGTTACCTTATAGTTTTTTTTTAAGATAGACTCTCTGAATATAAAGGGTTTAATTACACTCATTCATAAATATTGTATCATATCATCTTACATTCATTTTAAAAAGGATAAATTTCCTCTGAAAAATTATAAAAGATATTCTTAATATGGAACAAAATCCAAATAGAATGTTTTTGAATGTTAAAAGAAACTAATTACTGGTCCCTTGGAAGTGTTTTTGAAAACAGCTTATAAAGCTTGCCAGATAGTTAGCAGCTTGCTCAAAAGGGGAATGGAGAAATTATTCATAAAGTGGCATTTTACATCTAAGAATCTTTCCTGGAAATTAAAAGCTGTTTGGAGAAATTAAAAGACTGTGGAGAAATGAAAAGTAAATTGTAAACATCTTCCTAGATTATGGGACAATATGTAATGTCGTTTCCTATTTTGAATAAGCAAATTTATCTGGAAAAAGATTAAAAGAGATTTGATCAAGTACAGTAAGTAGAGTTATACTTCAGCTTCTACAAGAAAGAGCTACTTATATTTAATGTGATAATACATTTAAATTTGTTGTAATAACATTCATTTATAATTACACATTTATATTTGTATTTGTTTCTATGTTTATATTTATGGTTAAGGTAAATAAGTTCCACACCGAAAAAAAAAAAGATATAACTGTGGGTATAAAAATTGTAACTAATTCTGGAGAGACTTGGGATTGGGTTAACAAGAAAGGCAGAAGCACTATAGCAGGGAGGCAATGGAGGAATAAGACTGTAATGAGGTCCCGCCTCCTCCCCTTCCCTGCAGAAAACACCTTTAATCCTGGATATACTTTAACAAATCAGCTCCTTGACTACTGAAGAGTGAACGGAAGCTGCATTTGGTGAGCTCACTCTGGGAGGTGGGGAACAGTATAAAGGGAGTTTCTATTTTCTGTGGCTTTCAGTTTGGGGAACTCATAACAGAACTCGCTTTAGAATATTTTTTAAAAAGTATTCCCTTTTGGAACAAAATCTTTAATTTGTAAGGGAAAGGCAATAAAAACTGTCAACTTTAGAGCACTTGGGGGGAAAAAACAAAACAAACAAGTAAAACAAAGAAAGAAAAAACAGATGACTCTTGAGGAAGGGGAAGAAAACATTGTTTGGCCAAAACTAGAGCTGGAGGACAGCCAGGAGCCACTGTAAAGAACATAATCCCAATATTCAGGGACAAGGGACTGCCAGAAATTAAGGCATAATTGAACTATTGGAAAACACTCCCCAGAGTGCCACTTACCACCAGGCTAACACATACAGACTCTAAGGAATGGCAGGCTCCTCCTGGAACAGCAGCAAGAGGCAGATTTCCCAGAGAGAGGGGACAAAGAGAAGACTGAAAATTGAAAGGGAGTTGAAGACTGAATTGGTCCCCACCCTAAACAATCCTCAAGTGAATTAACCCCCACCCTCAAGGAGAGGTAGCACTGGAGGAATCTGAACTCTGTGGTCCATTGTGGGTACGGTTGTGAGTTAGGACCTAGGTACATTCCTTGGGATCTTGTTAATGTACACATTCTTTTATAGTAGTTTAGAGGTGGGGCCCAAAGTTATTCATTTCTAGAAGTTTCAAGATGATCTTAATACTAGTGGGTCTGTGGACCAAACTTGGAGTTGTCAGAACATAGAACACTGAGTTTTTGAGAACCCCAGAATGACCATATATATTCCCATGCTCATCCAAGGAAGATGCTGGTACAGTACGTCTAAGGGCAAAAACAGGCTTCAATAAATACAAGAAACTTGAAAGCTTTAAACACATAGCTTTAATCTTAAGGTTCTCCGTGTATCAACACATTAAACAAATCCTTAATTCTAGTCTAGAAATTGTACCTTAGCATACACTTAATTGTTGGCAAAATTTTTTTTTAAAACTAGAAAAATAAACATTATATACTAAACCCATATTAAAATTTGGATAAGTGATATACTTGAAAATTCATTGAATAAACAATATTAAACTAGAAAATCATGTTATCAAACTATCATTTACCTTAGCAGGTACCACCTAATATTTTAAAGACTGTTATCTACTTGTCAAAAATTATTACATTTTAGGTGAATGAGTTATTACAATGAATCTCTTCTCAATTTATGGTTACCTCTGAGTCGAGAAATGAAGTCATTTTTCAGGGATAATTTATTCATTGATTTTATATTGTATTCTTTATACTTCAGAATATAAAATGGTAACCTGTCATAACTAAGATTAGAAATGCTATTTCTTTAGCATAATGTTCATTTGGGCCACAAAAGAAAAACAAAACTATTTCCTAGTCTATGGGATTTGTTTCTTCTGCTCATGATGATACCTTGTTGTTTCTACACTATTGTTGGGGCAGAATTTTATTTTTCATTTTAATAATGTGTTTCTTCTTCTTCCTAAACCTACTTCTTTCTTAGATTATATTTTTAAAATTGATTTTTCTTATTGCCTTATAATTTAATTTTGCTATATACATTTACACACACACACACACACACAAATATATGGTAGTATAGGGTATTTTAAAATAAAATTAATTTTATTTGAAGAAACAGGTATATATTAAAAAATGAAAAAGTGCTGTAGTAGAAATAAGTTCTATGAACTTCACAGCTTTCATTGTCAAGATCCCTTGTTCACTAATGGCATATATAATCTTATGATGTGTAAACAGGGCCAATGAACATACTAGGTAAGTTTTCTAAAAGTATAATTGCCTCTGTAACCAACAAAACACAACCCTGGATTCAGGCTGCCTGTCCCACAAGAGCCAAAATCAAGAGAGAAGTATTGGAACTGGGAAAGTGATTTATTTGTCAGATGCTGGTGATCTGAGAAGGTGGTGCGATTAGTGTGTTAAATAAAAATACCTTAACATCTCATCTCAAGCGGACCCATTTATGGAGTTCTGTAGGTTGTTTTAGGCAAGGATGCTGAGACATCTGCTCTTTGAGGCACCTTGCAAGCCAGCTGACATCCGTGGTTGGTGACATGCTCCAGGTCCTTGAATCCTCATAGCAGCAGTAGGTGATCAAGGTCCTTTTTCCTGGACCCTCCTGTACCTGCAAGGACAGCCTGGAACTGCAGTTTATTCAGAAACAGGGACTGCAAGTTCAACCCTTGGCGGTCTCACAGTTCCCCACTGTCAATGTTCTAACCATGTCTATGGATTTATACTCGAGTACGGAATAGTAATTGTTGGTCAGAGGCACATTTCTTAGCATTAAATAAAGGTAGTTTCATTAATTTTGCTATTTTTCTAACATTTTTCCCCTCTTTTTGAAACATGAAATATTAATAGGTGACAATTGCAATAAAAGGGAAAAAGAATAAGTATAATAGTTATTCCCATGGAGCCTGGAGGTCTTGAGTCAGAAACTCAACCTCCCCCACAATTTCAAGAAATTAGGCTTACATTGTGTTTGTGTAGTTTGGGGCTAAGTGTGACCAATGTACCTTGAAATGCCTGGGTGGGCCTGGGTGTTCCTGTTATCTGCAAGGCAAACTAAATCTATATAGCATTGTTGTAGCCCTGGGCATTATATCAAGAAGATACTATTTTTTTATATCATTAAACTTTTGTTGTAAGGTATAAAAGGCATGTAATAAATCATATGAGGGCTGATCTCTAAGAACTCAGGATTAGTCGCCAGCTGGCTTTGCTCTCTATTTAGCTTTAATTTGGCTCTGGTGGTCTCTTGGTTCTCTCATGCCACAACTCTCTAATTCTGTAGTCCAAGAAAAAAAAGCAAGGTTTCTAGTGTGTAATATATGGAATTGTTCACATACTATAAATAGGCAGAACAAAAATTAGCTCATAAACTAGCCAAATTTGTCCCATATTTATTTTATTTAATCAATGTGTAAACACTGAAGAGGCAATACTCAGCAAAATGCTAAAAAACACAATCAAAGTCTTTGGGTTCTATTCAAATTATTTTATTCCCTCTTTTGAGTCTACCTGATTTTGTAAAATAAAAACTCACCTCAGACTTAAAATTTCTATAAAATTACTATAATTTTGAAACAATCAATGAATGACAGAATGTTATAATTATCTCAAATAACTAGGCAAAGATAGACATTTTAAGCAATGTTGGGACAACTAGACAGACATTTAGAAAAACATGAAATCATAGGATTCTATAAGGTAATATACAGATACTATTCCATTTCTAAGAGAAAAGATGACTGAATTCCTCTGTTACCTAAATGTATGGCAGAGCTTTCAGACTATAAAGCAAAATGCAGAGGCAATAAATTAATAGATTGATAAATGTGAATACAAATTTAAAATTATAAACTTTGACATTGCTAAAAACATCTCAAAGTAAAAAATAAATGAGAAGTTAGGAGAAAATGTGATGTGTGCAAAATATAGTACAGACAACACACAAAATCTATTGTATATAAAAGTCAAGGCTATTTCTTAAATTGAGAAAATAAGGACTCCATCTTCTAGTCAAGTTGGAGTAAGAAGAACCAGCTCTACTGAAACAGCTCTAACAAAACATGTCACAATAATACTTAATACTTCAGATATTAGAATCAGACAATGAAGGACAATGATTCCTCAGAGAACTTTGGCAAAGTTGAGTGGCCTCTCTGTGTTGAAGAAATGGAGCTGAGATCTAAGGAAGCCAGTACAGCTTCAGAGGACAATTACATAAAGCAGAGTAGAAGACAGCTGCATGTAGAGAGAACACCTGTAGACAGAAAAAAAAAATGATGTTGTAATAAATCATAAATTCCTAACTGGGCAGGTTACAGTGAGAAGTCACACCCAAGGCTTATAACTTTTTTTGTGAAGCAAGCCATCTCTATTGTTCTTGTGCACATTGGCTAACACACATTTGAAATGCCAGTAGTAATACCCCTTAAAGGCTTAACTACCCTCAGGATAGTACATAATCTTGTTAATAATCCTATAATTAATTCCTACCTTTTTTTCACCCACCCTTTTGGAATGTTCCTTACTTTCCCCCTTTAATTTAAAAAGCATAAAGCCACTTCGAAACAGTCATTCTCCAAAGCATTTGAGATCTTGCTTCACAATAATTGTCAATTTGGGCTTAAATAAACGCATATAAAAATTCTCTACAGGCCCTGGCCAGTTTGGCTCAGTGGTTAGAGCGTCAGCCTGTGGTCCAGAGAGACCTGGATTCAGTTCCCGCTAAGGGCACGTACCTAGGTTGCAGTTTGTCCCTGGCCCTGGTTGGGTCCTATGGGTGGCAGCCACTTGATGTGTCCCTTTCACATCGATTTTCTCTCTCTCTCCCTCTACCTGAACAAAAAATGGAAAAGTGTCCTGGGGTGAGGATAAAAAATAAAATAAAAAATGTTCTTAAAAAAAAATTCTATACAGGTTTGGATGTTTCCTATGTTGATATACCATAGATCTGAAGAAGTTCAATTGAATATTGATCAACCCATTTTTGTGAGGAAACTGAGGTGTTGGAAAGAATAACCCAAAATGATGACAAGAAACAGAAAACAGATTTCAGACAAGGCTTAGAAAACATTTCAGTTCTCACCAGACTGAAAAAATTTGTAATTAATGGGAAAATAGCTTACTTACTTATGAGGAAAGATTAACCCTAGTTTAAACAAAGCTCTGATTCTGTTATCAGAGAATTGCTGGGTTATCCATCTCCATGGCTAGTGAGAGTGGGGTCTTGGGGTGCCTAAGCATTTCTGGAGGTCCCATGGGAAGATGAAATTTGGTAAAAAGCTTTATTTCCATGGAATTATATCCTTGGGTTTCAAAAGACCCAGTTCCCTTAAACAAGTCCTGGAAGAGGTGTAGCTGGGGATTTAGCAGAGCTGGAGGCAAGGCCAGTGTTCAAAGTTTCTGTTCCATGGTAGAATTAAGTCTGCTGTAGCTTCAGGCTAGTTTCATTCCATTAATCCATTATGTGAGATTACAGCCATGTGGACAAATGCAGTGGAGCATTCCCCTTACAACAAGAGAGCCAAGAGCCCAGTGTGCAAGAGAGAAAACCCCTTTGTTTAGGAGTTTAAATATCAAATTGTCCTGAGCTTTCAGTGGCCATTCCCATTCTGGCCAGTGACCTGTTCCCAGGTGTGACTGACAGGAAAGTACTTTCCCTATTTTGTTCAGACTTTATTGGGCATGTGTTTGTTCTTCATTTGTCCAGTCTCTTTTCCCAGGATCTGTGGGGAACAAACCTAGAGAGTATTAAATTGCAGTTTCCTAACAAAGCTGTACAAACAGCATGCCTATATTATCTGGCCTTCCATTTGCTCCTTTCCTGTTAATTACTAACCAGTTTATTATAATGGTATCAGTTCCACCTAATGAATAATCAAATTCTTTTTAAATAAGAAGGTAAAATTTACAATGTCCAAACTAATTTAAAAAAATCACCAGGAATTCAAAAAGTAAAGATTAAAATATAAAATGAAAATACAAGCCACTCTGGACAGTTTAGCTCAGTGGTTAGAGTGTTTACCCACGGACCAAAGAGTCATGAGTTTGATTCTTGTCAAGGGCACATGCCTGAGTTGTGGTTTGGTAACTGGCCCTAGTCAGGGTCATGCAGGAGGCAACCAATCGATGTGTGATGTGTCTTTCTCACATCAATGTCTCTCTCTCTCTCTCTCTCTCTCTCTCTCTCTCCCTCCCTCCTTCTCTTTCTCTCCAACCCCAACTCTATCTGAAAATAAATAGAAAAATATACTTGGGTGTAGGTTTTTGAAAAAAGAAAACGCAACCCAAATGAGGAGAAATAAAATCAATTAAAATGGACCCAGAATTTGAAATAGGTTAAAGAATCAGTAGACAAAAGAGTTATTGTATGTTTAAGAAGCTAGAGAAAAGACTGAATATGTTAAGTAGACACATAGATGATATAAAAAAAAAGAGTCCCAAATCAAACATCTTGAGATAAAAATAAAATGTTGGAGATAAATTTATACTGCATGGATTAATGACCTTAAATACTGTTGATGAGAAGATTAGAGACCTTGAAAACATAACAGTGGAAACTCTCCAAATGAAACACAGAGAGAAATAAAATTAGGGAAAAAAAGTCTGAAAACTATGGCCTGTGGGCCAAATCCAGCTACGCTGACTTATTTCCATATTGTTTGTGGCTGGTTTCCTACTTCAAAAACAAAGTGTGTTACAAGGACTATAAGCCACACAAACCCAAAATATTTAGTATCTCACTTTTTTGGTTTTTTTTTTCTGTTTTTTTTTTTTTTTTTTTATCCTCACCTGAAGACATTTTTCTATTTTTTGTTCAGATAGAGTTGGAGTGAGAAACATTGATGTGAAAGGAACACATTAAGTGGCTGCCACCCGCACAACCCAACCAGGGCCGGGGACAAATTGCAACCAAGGTACGTGCCCTTAGTGGGAACCAAACACAGGTCTTTCTGAACCACAGGCCAACACTCTAATCACTGAGCCAAACTGGCCAGGGCAGTATCTCACTTTTTAAATCAAATTTTGTTCTAGAAAATGCAATAAGACATGTAAGATCATGATGATGGTGATCATGGTGATAGTAGTAGTAATAGTAACAGTAAAGTATATTATTTGCTTAGAAAAAATAAAACTTGTATTCTCAGATAATATAATTTATATAAAAAATCTCACTAAATCTACTAAAAAGCTATGAAAACTCATGAGTTTAGCAACATTATTGGATAAAATATATATAGCATTTAACTTCATATCTATATACTAGCAATGAATAATCAGAAATTAAAATTATAAAAACAATGCCATTTGCAATAGTAACAAAATATTTAGAAATAGAGCTTACAAAAATATGTTCAATAGCTATACACTGAAAACTACAAAACTTGGCTGAGAAGAATTAAAGAAGACTTAAATGGAAAAAGAAAATAGATTGCAAAGCATTCTCACAGATTAATAGAAATATTCTCAATCTTGATTTTGGTGGTGGTTGCATGGCCATATCTATTGTTAGAATTTTACACTGAAAAGGGTAAATTTTATCCCACTTAAATTATAACTCAATAAGCTTGTCTCAATCGAGTTCTATTTTTAAAAGTGCTAAAGACATAAACAGCCAATTGAAAATAATAGACAATTAAACATATAAATGATGTAAATTTATGGTAAGGAATACAAAACTAATATTCTGAAATGTAATTCTTCACCCATCAGATTGGCCAAAATTCACAAGTTATGTTCTCTCATACCTAAAGCTGTCAGACAGTAAAAAAGCTCATGAACAAATTTGGACTAACAAAACTACATGTTTTTTATCTTTCTTTACTAAATTTCATTACTAGAAATTTACCTTGATGATACAATCATGACAATATAAAAATACATATGTAGGAGATGATATATTACAGGATTAATTTGTTATTGGACAAAATTGGAAACCACTAAATATTCCAACATAGAACTTTGAGTAAACTAACACGTGAGCATAAAAAATTCTATGAGAATTAAAAATTAAGAAACCACACACTGTGTACATGAAAGAAGACATATATATATATATATAAAATACATGCAGACCCTGGTGGGGTTTCTCAGTGGGTTAGAATGTAGTCCCAATGAGCCAAGGTTGTGAGTTTGATCTCTAGTCAGGGAACATACAAGAATCAACCAATGAATGCATAAATAAGTGGAACAACTAAATAGATGTTTCTAGTTCTCTCTCCCTATCCCTTCTCCTCTCCCTAAAATATTTTTTTAAAACCAAGCACAGTTTGCTTAATTTAAGAAGTTGAAACTCAAAATTTCTACCTCCAGTAATGTCATGAAGAATTACTGCAGTTCCCTCTGTAGGAAACAAGAATAACACTGGAAAATATAACTTAAAATCACCATTTTAGGCACTAAAAGAAGACTAAATTCAGATAAAAACCTGAGAAATGTTTGTTTATGATAAATTGTTACTGTGTTGTGGAGTCCAAGAAGGACAGCAAAAAGAAAAAAGAGCAGAAAAAGTCTTGAGGACAATGGCCAAAACATCTCAAATATGCTATAAAATAACTTCCAGATCCAAAACAGGTACAAAACTTCCCAAAGGAAGATACAAAGAAATTGCACATTGACCTATCACAATCAAATTGTTAAAAAACCAAAGTATGTTGTTAACAGCAACAAGAGAACATTAATACAAAATCTACAGGTTAATGAATATTTCTGACTGACATTCCATCTGAAATGATGGAGGCCAAAAGAATGGATGTCAAAAGTATTGGAAAAAATTAGATTTCACTATGAGTGAAAAAATCTTATGGTACTTGTCTTTGTCTGACTGGCTTGTAAACTTGGCACAATGTTCTCCAGGTCCATCCATGCTATCACAAAGGGTAAGATGTCTCTCTTTTTACAGCTAAGTAGGATTCCATTGTGTACATGTACCAGGCCTTTTTATCTACTCATATACTGATAGACACTTGGTCTCCTTCCAACAAGCAAAATAGAAACAGACTCATAGTAGAGGGAAAGTTGACAGCTGTTAGGAAGATGGACTTGAGTGGCTGGGTGGGGAGTGGGTGGAAAAATTAAGAAAAATAGAGAGAAAAAACTCATGGACACAAAAAACAGTGTGGTGATAGCCAGGGAAAGAGGGTGTTGTGGGGAGGTAGAGAAGGGTATAGAGGGAAATGATGAGGAAAGGAGACTTGACCTGGCATGGTGAACACACAATACCCTGTAGAGATAATGTGTTGTGGAACTGTGTACCTGAAGCCTGTATAATTTTGTTAACCTGTGTGACCCAATAAATTCAATAAAAAGAAAAAACATTAAAAAATAAAAATTAAGAGAGGAATTTTTTAAAAGTGTTGAAAGTAAAGAAATCAATTGTCAAGTAAGACTGTTAGGTCCAGTGACACTATGTTTCAAAAATTAGGCTGTAAAAAGAGACATTTATTCATATCTCAATAATAAAAAAAAAACAAAACAAAGAAATCTAAATTTGTTTCTTACAGATATGTGCTCTAAGAAATGCTGGTAGCTATGCCAGTGACTGGGTGGGTTGAGCATCATTCCATGGAATGAGAGTACTGGTTCAATTCCTGGTTAGGGCACATGCCTGGTTGCTGGCTCAATCCCCAGTAGAAGGCATAAAGCAGGCAGCCGATCGATGTTTCTCTCTCATCAAAGTTTCTATTTCTCTTTCCCTTCCTCTCTCTCTAAAAACCCAATAAAATATATTTAAAAAAAAAAAGAAAGAGCGAGCCCTGGCAAGTTTGGCTCAGTGGTTGGAGCATCAGCCTGCAGACCAGAGAGTCCCCGGTTCAGTTCCCACTAGGGGTATATACCAAAAAAAATAAATAAATAAGACATATCCACCCTAGCCAGTTTGGCTCAGCAGTTGAGTATCTACCTGTGGACCAGAGAGTCCTGGATTTGGTTCCCTCTAGGGGCATGTACCACAAAAAAGAAAGAAAGAAAGAGAGAGAGAGAGAGAGAGAGAGAGAGAGAGAGAGAGAAGAGAAGAGAAGAGAAGAGAAGAGAAGAGAAGAGAAGAGAAGAGAAGAGAAGAGAAGAGAAGAGAAGAGAAGAGAAGAGAAGAGAAGAGAAGAGAAGAGAAGAGAAGAGAAGAGAAGAGAAGAGAAGAGAAGAGAAGAGAAGAGAAGAGAGACAGACATGCTTGTGGAAATTCTTGAGACTGAAGAAAGATGCACCAGGAGTTAACTTGGATCCAGAAGAAGAAATGAAGACATTAGAAATAGTAAATATTACCTTTGCTGGTGTGGCTCAGTGGTTGGAGTGTCAGTCTGCAGACTGACAGGTCACTGGTTTATATCCTGGTCAAGGGCATGTACCTCAGTTTCAGGTTCAATTCCCAGCCCAAGTTGGGGTCATTCATGAGGATGCCAATTAATCAGTGTGAGAATATCCTTGCCTAACGATTTAAAAATAATAATAAAATAAATTTAAAAAAAGAAATAGTAAATATTGAGGTTAATGAAATAGTATACAAACACTGTTTTCCTTTAATTTCTTTAAATAACAATTATTTTTAAAAATATATTTTGGTGTTAATATTGTAGATACATGTAGTACATATCACCACAATAACACAAAAAAGGCGAAGGAAATGAAATTATACTGGTGCAAAGTTTTAATATTTTAATTAAAGTAAATATGACTTGCTTAAAATATACTGTAATAAATTTAAAATGCATATTGTAATCCTTAAAATAATCACTAAAATGATCTAACTAAAAAGTTAAAATTTCAATAGAGAAATAAAGATTGAAACATTTTTACCCAAAAGAAAGCCATCAAGGGGGAACAAAGGAACAAAGAAGTAATGAGACAAAAAATAAACATTAAAATGACAAAAAAAAAAAAGATTCCAAAATGGAGGCTGAGTGAATGGAAGCTACACAGACCATCTCCCAGGACCAAAGGAAAATTACAACAAAAGTAAAGACAAATTGTCAGGAAAAGGCCACAGAACAGAAGCTTGGAAGACCACATAACCAGGGAAACTGACTCATTTCAGGTAGGCTTACCGAGTCACGAGAGGGGTCTGGGACCCCACAGTTGGCAGTGGCCTTAGATGTGAGCAGCAGCCTTGACTGTGAGCAACCCCCTCGGGTTAAACTCCCAAGCTGCTCCACAGCACAGAGCTAAAATAGCAGCAGCAACTTACATTGGGCTCCGGCAGACAGGACTGGAACTGTGTGGAGACACTCGGGTTTGGAGGGTGCTCAAAGCTTTTGCTAAGTTGCAGCCACACAGGACTGGAGTCATCTTACTCCTTCCCAGGGTTTTGGGGAGAGGCAGCTGCTCCTCCCTTAAAGATTCAACCCCACCCTGTCCCATTGAAAAGCTAATCGGGGCCCATTAACAACCAGCATCTGCCCCACCCTCAGGAAATTTCCTGATGCTGAGCACCTGAGGGAGATTTTCATTCAACTGAAAAGCAAAGGCTCTTAGGTAACCACTACTAATAGCCCTCAGGCAAAAAGCTAGAGGATAAATGTACCATTCCCTGGACAAGCAACTTTAACTAGGAAAGTAAGACTTGACAGTGGTATTTAAAGTGGGTCCTCCCTGGATCATCCAAACCAAGAATAGTGACCCACAAACAGCAGAACACCAACACCCACAGGGAAAATTTGGCAGGCTCCAGAGCCCACTGTAATAGCCAAAATGGTGAAAAAAAGAGAAAAAAAGCCAAAAAAAAAAAAAAAAAAAAGAACAAGAGAACTCTACCAAAGAGGAGATAAATGATGTGTAGTTAAGCAAGTTAACAGAACTAGAATTCAGAGCCATGATCTTCAGGCAGCTCAAAAACATGTGTAAGGACATGAGCACCATGAGTAAATATATAGAAATGTTGAAAATCAACCAGTTGGAAATTAAAACCACCAAGAAGAAATGAAGAATGACATATCAGAAATTAAGAACACATTGGAAGGTCTAAATAGCAGAGTAGAGGAAGCTGAGGACCAGATCAGTGAATTAGAATACAGGGTAGAAAAAATAAACCA
Source organism: Molossus alvarezi (assembly GCA_037176705.1). NCBI lineage: Eukaryota > Metazoa > Chordata > Mammalia > Chiroptera > Molossidae > Molossus > Molossus alvarezi. The sequence goes on from CM073885.1 coordinate 123,754,122, forward strand.
ATCAGAAAACCAAAAGAAAAAAAAAAGATTAAAAAAAAGAAAGATAGCTTAAGAGAACTGTGGGACAACTGAACATGTAATAATATTTGCATCATAGGAGTCCCCAAAAAAGAAGAAAATGAGTAAGGGTTAGAGAATATATTTGAAGAAATAGTGACAGAAATCTTCCCTAATTTGGTGAAGGAAGAAGGCATTTAAGTTCAAGAAGCACAAAGAGACCCAAGTAAGAAGAACCCGAACAGGCCCACACCAAGACACGTAGTAATAAAAATGACCAAAATTAAAGACAAAGAGAAAATCCTAAAAGCAGCAAAAGAGAAGCAACAGGTTACCTACAAAAGAAACCCCATAAGGCTCTCAGCTGACTTCTCAACAGAAACTCTACAGGCCAGAAGAGAATGGCATGAGGTAATCAAGGTCATGAAAAACAAAGATCTGAATACAAGATTACTCTACCCAGCAAAGCTATCATTCAAAATAGAAGGTCAAATCAAAAGCTTCCCAGAAAGAAAAAAAAAACAAAAAACAAAAAAACTAAGCAAATATATTAGCACCAAACCAACACTGCAAGAAATGTTAAAAAAAAAAAAAAAGGTGTAATTAGCAGGAGAAATAAGAAGAAAAATAGAACCACGCTAAACTCAAAATGCATAAAAGACTTAAATGTGACTCATGAATCTATAAAAATCCTAGAAGATACTGTAGGCAACAAAATTTTAGACATCATATGCAGCAGAATTTTCACTGACACATCACCTAAGGCAACAGAAACAAAGGACAAAATGAACACATGGAACTGCATCAAAATCAAAAGCTTCTGCACAGCAAAAGATACAATCATGAAAATAAAATGGCTACCCACTGTATGGGAGAGCATAATTACCAATAATATATCAGACAAGGGGTAAATTTCCAATATATATAGAGTGCTCTTACAACTCCACAAAAGGACCACAAAGAACCCAATTGAAAAATGGTCAGAGGAACTAAATAGACACCTCTCCAAACAGGACATACTAATGGATAAGAGACATAAGAAGAAATGCTCAACATCACTAAGCATCAGAGAGATGCAAATTAAAACAACAATAACGTATCACCTCACATCTGTCAGAATCGCTGCCATCAATAAATCATTAAACAACAAGTGTTGGTGAGGGTATGGAGAAAAGGGGACTCAATTACACTGCTGGTGTGAATGCAGACTGGTGCAGGCACTATGGAAAACAATATGGTGTTACCTCAAAAAATTAAAAATTGAACTTCCATTTGACCCAGTGATCCCACTTCTAGGAATATACTCTAAGAAGTCTGAAATACTAATCAGAAAGAATATATGTACCCCCATGTTCATATCAGCACTATTTACAATAGCTAAGATCTGGAAACAGCCCAAATGTTCATCAGTAGACAAATAGATAAAAAAGCTCTGGTTCATATACACAATGGAGTACTATACAGCTGTAAGAAAGAAAGATCTCTTATCCTTTGAGACTACATGGAGGAACCTGGAAAATATCCATCTAAGCAAAACAAGCCAAACAGAGAAAGACAAGTATCATAAAATCTCAATTATTTGTGTAATATAATGAACATAACAGTCTGAGGAATGGGGTAGTCCCAGAGACGTGGAAGTGCGGTACAGACTAACAATCCCCAGAAGAGGAGGGGGAGGTGTGGGAGAGATAAACCAAAGAATTTATGTGCATGTATGCATGAACAATGGACATGGACAACAAAGTTGGTGACAGGGTAAGAAGGGCGGGGAATGGGGGAGTCAGTGGGGAAAAAAGAAGTAACATCTGTAACAAAAAAATAAATAAATTAGTAAAAGAAATAAAATGGCAAAGAAGTCAATCATATCTAATTAAATATCTGATTATGAATTCAACAACCTATTCAAAGGCAAATATCGTGGGACTAAATTAAAAAGATAGTGTTCATTCACAGGAAGAATTAGTTTTTAGTATTTTTATGCATTACATTTATGGTTATCTTACTAACTGAAGCCAAATAGTTTAATCTTATCAAGTTTTTATATTCAACAATCAAAACATATGATTTTGGGGTAACAGGTTCAATAATTTTAAGAAAAATTTTTTTAAAATTATGGGACACAAATAAGATGAAAGAAAATGTCTCTTTGGTTTTCTTATGTTTAAGCATTATTAAAAAAATTTTTTTGATGACTTTGAGACAGAAAAGTAAATATATTTTGTGTACATCTAAAAACTCAAACACTGATTATAGAGTTAATTCTATTTTGCAATTGTAATGAAAGTTAACAAAAAAAAAAATTCTATATCTCTCTCTTACGGTTGACTTTTAAAGTTCACAGAAGAATCTTTGAAGGTAAATAATAAATCCACCTTAGTTTCTTTTCTTTTTTTTCTTTTTTTTTCTTAATCGATTTTTGTTACAGATGTTTCTCCTTTTTTCCCCACTGATTTCCCCTCCACCTGCCTCCCTGCCCTGTCTCCAGCTTTGTTGTCCATGTCCACTGTTCATGCATTCATGCATATAAGTTCTGTGGTTTATCTCTCCCACATCACCCCGTCTTCTGAGGATTGTCAGTCTGTACCCTACTTCCACGTATCTGGCACTAACCCATTCCTCAGACTGTGATGTTCATTATATTCCACAAATAAGTGAGATCATATGATACTTGTCTTTCTCTGTTTGGCTTGTTTCTCTTAGGATGATACTTTACAGGTCCCTCCATGTAGTCTCAAAGGATAAGAGATCTTTCTTTCTTGCAGCTGCATAGTACTCCATTGTGTATATGTACCACCACTTTTTGACCCATTCATCTACTGATGGACACTTGGGCTGTTTCCAGATCTTAGCTATTGTAAATAGTGCTGATATGAACATGGGGGTACATATATTCTTTCTGATTGGTGTTTCAGGCTTCTTAGGGTATATTCCTAGAAGTGGGATCACTGGGTCAAATGGAAGTTCAATTTTTAATTTTTTGAGGTAACACCATATTGTTTTCCATAGTGCCTGCACCAGTCTGCATTCCCACTAGCAGTGTACTAGAGTCTCCTTTTCTCCACACCCTCACCAACACTTGTTGTTTAATGATTTGTTGATGGCGGCCATTCTAACAGGTGTGAGGTGATACATAATTGTTGTTTTAATTTGCATCTCTCTGATGCTTAGTGATGTTGAGCATTTCTTCATATGTCTCTTATCCATTAGTATGTCCTGTTTGGAGAGGTGTCTATTTAGTTCCTCTGACCATTTTTCAATTGGGTTCTTTGTGGTCCTTTTGTGGAGTTGTAAGAGCACTCTATATATATTGGAAATTTACCCCTTATCTGATATATTACTGGTAATTATGTTCTCCCATACAGAGGATAGCCATTCCATTTTCATGACTGTATCTTTTGCTGTGCAGAAGCTTTTGAGTTTGATGTAGTCTCATGTGTTCATTTTCTCCTTTGTTTCTGTTGCCTTAGGTGATGTGTCAGTGAAAATTCTGCTGCATATGATGTCTGAAATTTTGTTGCCTACAGTTTCTTCTAGGATTTTTATAGATTTATGAGTCACATTCAAGTCTTTTATGCATTTTGAGTTTATTCTTGTGTAAGGTGTAAGTGGATGGTCTAGTTTCATTTTTCTGCATGCAGCTGTCCAATTTTTCCAACACCATTTATTACAGAGGTTTTCTTTACTCCACTGTATGCTCTTGCCACCTTTGTCAGATATTGAGCATAATGCATTGGGTCAATATCTAGGTTCTCTATTCTTTTCCATATGTCTATATGCCTGTTCTTGTGCCAGTACCAGGCTGTTTTGATTACAGTGGCTTTGTATTATAATCTGATATCCAGTATTGTGATTCCTCCTACTTTGTTCTTCTTCTTGAGGATTGCTGTAGCTATTCGGGGTCCTTTTGGTTCATAAACATTTGGAGTGTTTGTTCTAGTTCTGTGAAGTAAGTCTTTGGTATTTTCATGGGGATTGCATTGAGTCTATAGATTGCTTTGGGTAGTATGGACATTTTAATGATGTTAATTCTTCCAATCCATGAACAAGGTATGTGCTTTCACTTTTTTATATCTTCCTCTATTTTTTTTCAATGACCTGTAGTTTTCTGAGAATAGGTCCTTTATTTCTTTAGTTAAGTTTATTCCTAGGTATCTTAATTTTTTTGCCATAATGGCAAATGGGATTGTTTTTCTAGTTTCTCTTTCTGTGAGTTCATCATTTGTGTATAAAAATGCCATCGATTTATTGACGTAAATGTTGTATCCTGCTAGTTTTCCAAATTCACTTATTAATTTTAGTAGATTTTTGATGGAGTCTTTGGGGCTTTCTACAACAGTATCATGTCATCTGCAAATGATGACAGTTTCATTTCCTTCTTTCCAATTTGGATACCTTTTATGTTTTTCTTCCTGTCTGATTGCTGTGGCTAAGACTTCCAGTACTATGTTAAATAAGAGCGGCAAAAGTGGGCATCTTTGTTCAGGGAATTTCTGTTCTTAAAAAAAAGGTTTTAGTTGTTACCCATTAAGTATGATGTTGGCTGTAGGTCTTTCATTAATGAACTTTATTATGTCAAGATATGCTCTCTCTATTCTCACATTGCTGAGTGTTTTTATCAGAAATTGATGCTGGATTTTGTCTAAGGCTTTCAGCATCTATTGATATGATCATGCGGTTTTTATTCTTCATTTTATTTATGTGGTGTATCATGTTTATTGATTTGCGAATATTGTACCAGCCGTGCATTTCTGGGATGAATCACACTTGGTCATGGTGGATAATTTTTTTGGTGTATTGCTGGATCCGATTTGCTAATATTTTGTTCAGGATTTTGGCATCTATGTTAATCAGGGATATTGACCTGTCATTTTCTTTCTTTGTAGTGTCTTTTTCTGGTTTTGAAATAGAATTATGTGGGCTTCATAAAACGAGTTTGAAAGTCTTCCTTCTTCTTGAATTTTTTGAAATAGTTTGAGGAGAATGGGTGTTCTTCTTTGAATGTTCAGTAAAACTCCCCCTTGAAGCCACCTGGGCCTGGGCTTTTGTTTGCTGGGAGAGTCTTGATTACATCTTCAATTTATTTTGTTGTTATTGGTCTGTTCAAGTTTTCTATCCTCTTTCTGGTCAAGTTTTGGGTGACTATGTGTTTCTGGAAATTTGTCCCTTATGCTTACATTGTTGAATTTGTTGCCATATAATTGTTCATAGTAGTTGTTAACTAATTTCTGTATTTCTGTGGTGTCAGTCGTTACTTTTATTTTATTTCTGATTTTGTGTATTTGGGTTCTCTTTCTTTGTTTCTTGGTGAGTCTAGCTAAAGGTCGATCAATCTTGTTTATCTTTTTGAAAAACCAGCTCTTTGTTTCATTGATCCTTTGAATTGTTTTTTTGGACATTTTGCCATTTATTTCTGCTCTGATCTTTACTATTTTCTTCCTTCTACTTGCTCTGGGGTTTTCATTTTGTTTGCTCTCCACTTCTTTAAGTTGTGAGGTTAGATAGCCTATTAAAGATTTTTCTTGTTTTTTGAGGTAGGCCTGTAGTGCTATGAACTTCCCTCTCAGAACTGCTTTCACTGCATCCCATAGATTTTGTGTTGTTGATCTTCATTTTCATTGGTTTCCAGGAAGTTTTTAAATTCTTCCTTGATCTCCTCGGTAACCCATTTATTGTTTAATAATTTGCTATTTAGCTTCCATGTGTTCAAATGTCTTTGTAAGTTTTTCTTGCAATTGATTTCTAGTTTTCCCCATTGTGATCTGAGAAGATGCTTGATATGATTTCAGTCTTCTTGAACTTGTAGAGACTTAGTTTGTGTCCTATCATGTGGTTTATCTTTGAGAATGTCCCATGTGCTCTTGAGAAGAATGTGAATTCTGTAGTTTTGGGGTGTAATTCTCTGTAGATATCTATAAAATTTATTCGGTCTAGTGCTTCAATTAGAGTCTCTCTTTTCTTGCTAATTTCTTGTCTAGAGGATCTATCCAGTGATGTCAGCAGGGTATTAAAGTCCCCTGCTATGATTGTATTGCTATTGATATCTCCTTTGAAGTCCTCCAGAAGATTTTTAATATATTTTGGTGCTCCTATATTGGGTGCATATATGTTTATCAAGGTTATATCTTCCTGTTAGATAGATCCTTTCAATATTATGTAGTGGCCTTCTTTGTCTCTAGTTATGGCCTTCATTTTGAAATCTATTTTATCAGATATGAGTATTGCTACCCCAGCTTTCTTTTTCTTTTTGTTTGCTTGGAAGATTTTTTTCCCATCCCTTCACTTTCCATCCTTTCATATGTGAGTCTTTGTTGTGAGGTTGGTCTTTTGTAAACAACATATAGATGAGTCATGCTTTCTTATCCAATCTGCTACTCTGTATCTTTTTATGAGAGCATTCAAACCATTTACATTTAAGGTGATTATTGATATGTACTTATTTATTGCCATTTTTGTTTAGTGTGGTTCTATTTTTCTTCCTATTTGTCCTGATAATTACACCAGTTTTTTTAAACATTTCTTGCAGTGTTGATTTGGTGCTAATGTATTCCCTCACCTTTTTTTGTCTGAGAACTCTTTATTTGACCTTCTATTATTTTGAATAATAGCCTTGCTGGGTAGAGTAGTCTTGGATTCAGATCCTTGTTTTTTTATGACCTTGATTATCTCATGCCATTCCCTTCTGGTGTTTAGTGGTTTGTTGTTTTTTTTTGAGAAGTCAGCTGAGAGCCTTATGGTGTTTCCTTTGTAGGTAACTTGTTTGCTGCTTTTAAGATTCTGTGTCTTGAATTTTTGCCTCTTGGATTACTATGTGTCTTGGTGTGGGCTTGTTTGTGTTTTTCTTACTTGGGGCTCTCTGTGCTTCCTGAACTTGAATACCTTCCTCCTTCACCAAATTAGGGAAGTTTTCTGTCACTATTTCTTCATATATATTCTCTAACCCTTGCTCATTTTCTTTTTCTTCTGGGACTTTTATGATGTGAATCTTTCTACGTTTCCAGTTGTCCCACAGTTCTCTTAAGCTGGTTTCCTATGTTTTAATTATTTTTTTTCTTTTCATTTTCTGATTGGTTGATTTTTTTCTACCCTATCTTCTAATTCACTCAATCGGTACTCAGCTTCCTCTACTGTGCTTTTTAGACTTTCCAATGTGTTCTTAATTTTCGATATGTCATTCTTCATTTCTTCTTGGTGGTTTTTAATTTCCAACTGGTTGATTTTCAACATTTCTATGTTTTACTCATGGTGCTCATGTCCTTACACACACTGTTGAGCTTCCTGAACATCATGGCTCTGAATTCTAGTTCTGTTAACTTGCTTAATTGCCCACATTTATCTCATCTTTGGTAGAGGTCTCTTGTTCTTTCATTTGGCTTTTGTTTCTGTTTTTCACCAATTTGGCTATCACAGTGGGTTTTGTAGTATGCCAAATTTTCCCTGTGGGTGTTGGTGTTCTGCTGTTTGTGGCTCCTTTTCCTGGGTTTGGATGAGGCAGGGAGGACCCGCTTTAAACACCACTGTCAAGTCTTAATGTTCCTGGTTAGAGTTGCTAGCCCAGGGAATGGTAGTTATCCTCCAGCTTTTTTGCCTGGAGGCTATTAGTAGTGGTCACCTGAAGAACCTTGGTTTCTGAGTTGACTGAAAAATTCCCTCAAGTGCTAGGGTGGGGCTGATTCTGGTTGTTAATGGGCCTCAATTAGCATTTTAATGGCCACCGGGTGTGGTTGAATCTATGCGGGAGGGACCACCCCTCTCCCCAGGGCCCTGTGAAGGAGTAAGATGACCACAGTCTTGTGTGGCTGCACTCAGCAAACGCTCTGAGCACCCTCCAAATCTCCAGTGTCCCCACACAGTTCTAGTCCAGTCTGCACTCCCTCTGCTGGAGCCCAAGGTGAGTGGCTGCTGCCAATTTAGCCTCTGCCCTGGCTCTGTGCCATGGAGCCACCTGGGACTTTAACCCGTGGGTGCTGTTCTCAGCTAAGGGCGGCTGAGGCTGCAGCAGAAGCTGAGGGCATAGCACCCAGCCGATGTCGCAGGACTTAGGTGAGGTCGCCGAACCCAGCCGAGGTGGCAGCAGCTTCCAGCCGAGGCCCCAGAACCTAGCCAAGGGTGCAGCTTTCAGCCGAGTGTGCTGGTCCCATCCCAGGTTGCTGTAGACCGTGGGCTCCCAGCACCCTCTTGTGTTCTTGCAAGCCTACCAGAATTGAGTCGGTGTTCCTGGTTATGTGGTCCTCCAAGCCACCTTTCAGTTTCCCCTTCCTGATGATTTGACTTTAGTTTCATTGTAATTTCAGTTTGGTCCTGGGAGATGGTCTGTGTAGCTTCCATTCACTCTGCCACCATTTTTATTTCCAATTTTAACTCTTTTCTTTATTTACTTCATATCTGCCTGACCTAAGGCTTATTTTTAGGGTTATCTAGACAGGTGAGAAGTATATATTCTAAGGCATTAGAACCTGTCTTGAAAATGACTTTTAAAATATACTCTCACAGCACAGTAGTAAAATGATCCATAAACCCAGCAAAGCTCTAGTTAAACTTGACTTTTAAAGTTTATTTTTTTTGTTTCACCACTTCAAGATTTTATAGTAAAGTGTTGTTTTTTCCTATTCATAAACATTTAAAACTTGTAAGCTGTCTGTAGCTGGGCAATAATACATAAAGTGCCAAATAAAAGATTGTGGGAATGCTAAAAGTGACATTTTATAATAAGTAGAAACAAATTGTGAAGCAATTTGGAGTCAGCGTGAATACATTTACACATTACATCCAAATTAGAGAAAGTTTCACAGAGAACTCTAAGAAAGTAGAAAGGGTAACTTATGGGTATCATTTAATTAAAAGCTTGTCCTCTGAATTCATACTGAATTATCATTCCTTAGCCCTGGTGCACAAATTGAAAAAGACAAATAGCTTAGTGATTTCCTGCTGGAATTCTTCATTAGTGCTGACATATTCTTACACATAAGACACAATGAAAGATTATTTAAATCTGATAATTATTTTCTAATACATGAGTCAACCATAGAAAAGTTATTCAAATATCATAGTAAGAAATTCTTTTTCTCATCAATCACATTTTCCCAACAGACATAAAATATGACAACACATTACCTTGATTAGGTTCCTAACTTGTTAGAAAAGATATATTTTTAGAGTACTAAGGCTTTCAATTCAATTTAAAACCACCAAAATAAACACTGTCCAATAAAACAAATAAAAAGCCTGCATATTATTTTTCAGAATAATATAACATTAATTGGAATATTTTCACATGGAGTCTCATTTATCCTTATAGATGTTAACAAGGGGGAAACTTATAAGACCTGGTCCAAATGATACCCTCAGTCTTTGTCATCAAAACATTTTTAATATTATGAGTATGAGAATACATAGGTGTCTATATAAAAGACAGAGAGGTTTGTTAATGACCTGAGCTTGACTGTAATGTTTGTTCCCTATCACCATCAGTAGTCTTGTGTTTACTCAGCTGTGACTATAGTTATAGCTATAACTTCTACAGACAACTCACCCTCACTAAAATTTCTGCAACAAAGATAAATTTACAAACTTAATTACATATACTTATTTAGCATTTAATATATGCATTACCCTTTGTTATGCAGATTATAAAGAAATATAAGAAACTGTTCTTTTATGAAATAAAAAAAAAATCAGTTAAAAAGCTAATATACAGCCCAGCTCGTGTGGCTCAGTGGTTGAGTGTTGACCCATGTATCCAGAGGTTGCCAGTTTGATTCCTGGTCAGGGCACATGCGCAGGATGTGGGCCCGATCCCCAGTGTGGGGGCATGCAGGAGGCGGCCAATCGATGTTTCTATTTCTCTCTCCTTCTCCCTTCCTCCCTCTCTAAAAATTAATAAAGAAAAAAAGATTTTTGAAAAAGCTAATATACATATTTAAAATGCTAAAAGATAGCACATACTTAAGTGCCTTAATAATAGCATGATTCATAAAGTTGTTAAAAGTTCAATGAGGTAGAAATGGTCAGGTCTCTTTGAAGACATGGGATTTAAATTAGTTCTGATGCCACACAACTGATTTTTTTCTGATCACTGTTGCCCTAATTTCTGTACCTCAGCTGCTCTATTTCTTCAGACATCAAGCCCTAATTCTATAAATAATAGGGTATTAAAATGTGACACCTTCTGTATAAAGTTAGGAAATACTTCCATATTTTAAAGCAAGGCACTAGATCATTTATGCAGAACTATACATTGTTATAAAAATATCTGGCAATCCTTGGTACAATAACCACCCCCAAAATATAAAAGAGACTGCTATTAACCAAAAACAAGAAATAATTTATTTGGGAAAGTACTGTGAAGTTCTGTTGCATACTTCCCTCCCCACCACACCCTTATCCTCACTTGAATAAGATGAGGGACTTCATGGAGACCAGAGAAAATGACCAGAGAACATGACCAGCAGTATGTTGTTAGAGCAAAATCCAGAGCAAGAACAAAATTAAAAACTGTGCATGGCTTGTTTATTGTAGGAAAGTGAAATGACAATGCTGGTAAGAGCCTTACCTAGCATGGTTTGTTAAGGGCAAGATGTCACCATGAAGGAAGACAGAGCAGTTCTGGAGGGATCGTACAGAGATTTTTCCTCAAGACAGGTGCCTACAGAAGCCATGGGACTCTGACAGAGTGCACTGTGCAAAAAGAACCATAAAAAAAAAAAAAAAATAGCCCTGTCTAGTTTGGCTCAGCAGTTGGAGCATTGGCCTGCAGACCAGAGAGACCTGGGTTCAGTTCCCGCTAGGTGCACGTACCAAAACAAAACAAAACAAAAAGTTAAGCAAAACTGAAAGCAAAGAAGACATTATCTGAAATAAGGGAATTAAAGGTAACAAATGCCAAGTGATAAGGGTCTCCTAGAAACCCCAATGAAGCTCTGTATATGGGAATTAGCTCTCAAGATCTCTCTCACACCCAGGGCTCCCTAACTTCATCTGCAAGCACAGGTAGCCCTAATGCCAGAAAAGGAAAGGGACCTCTTGCTCACACTCTTCTCTCCCAGTTTCAGACATGAAAGGATTGTAACCCAGTCAGGTTGCTGGTGGGGAGGAAGGAGTAAAAGGAAAAAAGTGGGAGCATTAGAAGACTGCTTTGCCGTTACCACATCGGAGACACCCAGGCTTGAAGCAGGTCTGAGCTAGGAAAGTGAGAGAGTCACCCTTGAACAAAATTTAGACTATTGACTATTACTTTGGACCAATCTTTTTGTTGTTCTTGTTCAGATAGAGTGGGAGAGAGAGAGAGAGAGAGAGAGAGAGAGAGAGAGAGAGAGAGAGAGACATCGAAGTGAAAGGGACACATCGAGTGGTTGCCACCCACACGACCCAACCAGGTCCGGGGACAAACTGCAACCAAGGTATATGCCTTTAGTGGGAACCAAACCTGGGCCTTTCTGGACTGCTGAGCCAAACAGGCCAGGGCTGGACTAATCATTTTTAAATTATTGAAATATAAGAGTTATCATATCTAGAGATGACTAGATTATTTACTACCTAAAAGTGTAAAGAGTGCTGATTATCTCAGAGATTTCCCTGAGGGCAGTGAAAAAATAATTCCATGTAGATAGGGGCTAAGAAAGACAAATTTTTTCTTTTCTTTTTTTAATGGTTTTACTGATTTTTTTTTTTTTTTTTTTTTAGACAGTGAGAGGAAGGGAGAGAATTATAGATGTGAGAGAAACATCAATCGGCTGCCTCCACTGAGGAAGGAGTCTGCAACCCAAGCACGTGCCCTGATCAGGAATCAAACCAGGATCTCTCAGTTCACTAAGCCACACCGGCAGGGTGACAAATGTTTTTCTGTTTGCACACAATAGAGTTCTTTTTTATTTTTTAATGAGTATTGCATGTATTTTCAATTAAGAGAGGATTCTAATCTGAGACTCTTGGCAAAGAACTGGGAGAACTACACCACTTGTTATCTCCCCAATATTCTCAATGTCTTTCATATCTTCTGGTTATCTCTCACTGAATTAAGAAATACACAAAATAAATATAATATTAATGTGGATGTCTGCCACATCAACTACTCTCCGATTCATATTTATGGGCTTTTTCTCATCCCCAACGTCTTTCTATTACATGTAAATTGGACAGCCTTTTTTTAAGGAGTTTTTTTTTTTTTTTTACATCACCTCAGCCTGAATACTTTGCCTGAAACATATTTAAAGGCCAAAAGTAAGTTTGTTTTTTATAATAAAATTATAATAAAAAATATCAAGCAAATTATGAATGTACAACATATATTTGAATTTTCAACATAGTGGCAGGCAAGACTGGAGTGAGAGTGCATGAGTGTGTGAGAATGTGAGTGTGTGTGTGAAAGTGTAAGTGGGTGTGTGAGTGTGTCAGTGAGTGTTACTGGGTGTGTGTGAGTGTGAGTAGGTAAGTATGTGAGTGTGAGTGGGTGAGTGTGTGAAAGTGTGAATGAGAATATGAGTGGGTGAGTGTGTGAGGGTGTGAGAGAGTATGAGTGGGTGTGAGTGTGAGAAGGCATCTCTGGGACAGTTCAGAAACACAGGGCCCAGGGTTCTGGTGCTAGAAGTGGCAGGTCCTTTCTGCTTGGGTATGGAAAGTGCTGCCATTTCAGAAGATCCGCAGGGTCCTCCTTGGGAGGAGGCAGCAGGGAGCAGCTAAGCCCTATAATATGTAGGTTAATTGAGCTTTCCTGGAACCTTTGCTGTTCTTTCATTTTCTAGTGTTTATAGACTGCATGGGGCATGCCGATGATAGTCTCTTACGGGAAGTTGAGGTGTGTATATATGTGGTTGATAATGTTACATTTTCAATATTTGACATTAATAATTTTCCCTGTTAATCTTATAAGCATTTATTTAACATGCTGTGGAAAGGAGAGGCATTTTCATTTCAACAGAAATTTGTTTACTTAATATGAACTATTTTTATTTTAGAATTATAAATAATAGAGAAATTTACTCTAAGTGACCTACATATAGAAATAACACTTTTTGTAGATGAGGACATAAAAGTGTTCCTAGGAAAATTTATATTGCCAGTTCGGCCAGTGTGGCTCACTGGTTGAGCATCAACCCATGCACCAAGAGGTTGCTGGTTTGATTTCTGGTCAGGGCACATGCCCAGGTTGTGGACCTGATTCTCAGTGGGGGGCATGCACAAGGCAGCCAATCAATGTTCTCTCTCATCGATGTTTCTCTCACTCTCATTTCCTCCCTCTCTAAAATAAGAGAAAGAAAGAAAGAAAGAAGAAAGAAAGAAAGAAAGAAAGAAAGAAAGAAAGAAAGAAAGAAAGAAAGAAAGAAAGAGAAAGAAAGAAAGAAAAAGAATGCTTGCCAAAGTATGTCACTAATTACTGCCTATCATTGTGGTGCATGTGAGTCTGTTATGTGTGTATTTTTCTAAAAAGCATAAACTAAAACTCTTGGATATTTTTCCTTCCTCAGCACAGTAATTATATTTGTACTTAATTCTGAGCTTATTACATATAATATTTTACCAAATATGATCATTTAGAGTCATTTTGACATAGGCTTAGCATAATAAATATTGACTGTGTAAGAACATTGACCATATTTGCCTAAAATATGAGAAATTCAATCCAAGTACATGAGAATTTGAAATTGAAAATATGCAAAATTTTTATTCATTCCAGGATCTTCAGAAGCAGCTAATGGATGTGACTTGTCATCGCTGCCAATGCACTCAGTTTAGGCTTTGATTTCAAGAATTATTCTCTACTATGTATCACAGTTTAGTCACTGCTGTGGCCAATCAAATGATAATAAACCAACAAAACAAAACCAGAATGACAATAATCCTGTACTGTGTGATCCTCTTTCTAACTCTGTGGTATTTATTTTCTAAAAACAAGCAAGCAAACAAACCAAACACATAGCTAATTCCTGACAATATAAAATTCTCTGATACCTTTCTTTATACTCCTGAACTTAAGTGACCCAGAGATTATTGAGCAGGTTAGTTCTTTCTGCCACATACTTTGTACTTTATTATAAGATCACTATTTTTTGGCGTGGCAACTGTTCTCAGCAATCTCCAGTTAAAGTTTGCTGTTGAAGAGGTAAAAAATGAGCACCTGCATTTGCACGTAGGTTATGTGTCCCCACTTCTATAACAAGTAGATAGATATTCTCTGAGATTGTAAATAATTGCATAGTTTCTTTCTTGCCTTGCTTTCTGTTTTTTTTCTTCATGTATTTTTATCCTTCCTCTCTCCCTTCTCTTTTATACCCTACCTCCTCCCTCTCATCCTCCTTCTTTTCCTCTCTCTCTCCCTTCCTCCTAACACTGAGTCTAAAACTCTCACGCGGTCTGAGCGAGCTAGTAGTCTATGGGGGATGGCGCATCTCTGAGGGTTGCAGCCCAAATGGAGTGAAGGGTACCTCAAAGGAAGTGCCTCAGAGGCTCTGCATGTGTGTTGTGAGAAGAGCCTATAACAGCATCCTAGTGTGGCCTCTCAGGGCCTGAACAGAACACGCAAGAACATTGAGGACGGAAGAAGGTGGTACGAGGACATCCTGGTGTCTAGTCAGAGCCCAAATTGTATGAGAATTAACTGTGCAGAAGGTATGGCAGCTGTGACACTGGGAATTGAGGTCACAAAGTGTACATAAATCCAGTGTCAAATATACACTATGGATAAATATCTGAAGGAGGGGCTACAAATATAAAAGAAAGAAAAAAACTAAAATGTACTTCATGGTGTTGGACTAGAATACAATTTTGAGGTATAAGTATTAATAGGAAAGATTAGTGTGAATTAGTGGTTTTTAATATATACAGAAAGAGCTACTAAAATTGGAAGTATTTGGTGTGAAACCATATGGCTTTTAATCATTAGAGATACAGAAGTAAATATGGGTATAAAAGGAAGATTGTGTGTGTGTGTGTGTGTGTGTGTGTGTGTGTCTATTGTAGCTTTATTGACTTGCATGGACTGAAAAGAGAAACACCCCAATGGCAATTACTACACCAAGATCATAGGTTCTAGTTCCTAAAGAGTATTCTCTACTAAAAGAACAACAACAACTTGTAGAAATGGCTGACCCCAGGCCTGGGACAGGGGAAGACCAAGATGATCCTGGAATATCTTGCTTTGTCAAAAAGTAAGAAATTACACCCTGGCCCGTTTGGCTCTGTGGTTAGCATGTCAGCCCGCAGACCAGAGAGTCCGGGGTTTGGTTCCCACTAAGGGCATGTACCTTGGTTGTGGTTTGTCCCTGGCCCCAGTTGGGGTCATGTGGGTAGCAGCTACTCAATGTGTCTTTCTCAACTCGATGTTTCTCTCTCCCTCTTCCTCCCTTTCTCCCTCTTGCTCTATCTGAAAATAAAATGTAAGGAATTGCTTACAGAATAATGGAGGCATATTAAAACAAAAAAAATAAGCAAAAAAGTTAACTCAGAAGTCAGCTTACAGGTGTTCAAATCTGGACATGTGAGCAAGAAAATGAATAATGATAATAATAAATAATTCACTAAGAAAAACAGGAATCTATACTTATATAAATAAATGAATACACTTCTTACAAAGGAATGCCAACTAATAAATATAAAAGGAAGAGTAGTAATAAAATCACCATTTGACAATTATCACAGCAAAAGTTAAATCAGCTAAGAAACACCAATGTATGCTAAAACAAGTAAGCAAAATTTAAAGGGGAAAGAAAATATTTACTTCTCACAAAATGCTTACTAAATATAAAGAAGAAAAGAACAACTTTACAGTGGACAGACAGTCACCACTTTAATCAAATGACCAGTTTCTAACATCAGTAATGTGATGAATCAAAATCATGTGACACCTGATAGCATGCTCTGAGAATATTTGTGACATCTCTGACACAGATTCATAAGCTAAATCCAACCATGAGAAAGCATCAGAGAAACCCAACTGAGGGACATTCTACAAAATAATTAATCTGTATGCTTTATAAGTCAGGAAAATCAAGGAAAGACTGAGGAACTGTTACAAATTTCAAGAATCTAAAAAACATGATGGGTAAATTCAATGCATGATCATGGACTAGATACTTTTGCCACATATGAAGGACATTATTGGGACTGTTGGCAAATATTGATGAGGTCTGTCATTTATACAGCAATAATGTATCAATATTAATTTTCTGATTCTGGTGGTTGTATTGTGATTATATAGAAAATTTTCCTTTTTGTAGGAAATGTGAAACCAAATATTTGGCAATGATAAAACATGATGTTGACATTTATTCCTAAAAAAGTTTAGGAAAAAAAGTTATTGGTAATATTCTTTCAGCTTTTTCTGTAAATTTGAAATTATTTAAAAACAAATAAGAAAAATAGTATAACCGGCATCCTTCTTCTTTTTTTTCTTTTTTTTCATTTACAGAATAAACTCTTATAATCATGAATATCACAGTAAGGAGGTTATCTAAGAAGGTAATTTTTTTCCATAGACTTTCAAGGCAGAAATAATATGCTCTAGTGGAGATTTTTTTCTATATCTCTTTTTAGAACAATTGAATAATGTAGATTAGTTGCCAGTTACTAGTCCTGAAGTATCTTGACTGTTTTTTTTTGTTGTTGTTTATTTGTGAAATTACTGATAATTAGAAAGAACTCCTAATTTCAAGCTAGTGGTCCCTCAAAACTCATATGTCAGAGGAAAGTTCAGAAACCACTTTTTTCCCTCTTAAACCAATAAAAGATAATAGAGAATATTATATTAACTCAGAATAGATTCACTGTTTCCACATCTTAAGCATAATTTATTAAAAGGTTTTTGTTTAATTGACTATATATACATAATTCAAAGGAGATGGTAATCATAGGATAACAGAATTAGAGATGAAAAATCTCAATGTTGCCAACCAGGAAAGACATCATTTATCTTATTGCATTTGGGTACTCTACTAAGTTGAATGTGAATTATTTTTGTACAATAATTTTTGTAAAATAATTCAGAAGCAGAAAATGTATGTTTTAAAATTCTGCAAGTAGAAAGAGATTTCAGAGAGGGCTGTGATAAAGATTTCATACTGATAACCTCTAAGTTTTAGAAGTTATAACAGGTCTTATTAAATGTTTAGCTCTTTTTTAATTAAATTTATTGGGATGACATTGGGTAATAAGATCATGTAGTTTTCAAGTGTTCATTTCTATGATACATGATCTGTATATTACACTTTGTGCCCACCACCCAAAGTCCAATCATCCTTTGTCACCATTTATTTAGCCCTGTTTACCCTTAACTACTCCCCACACACCCTTTTCCTGGTACCCACCATACTGTTATCTGTGTCTATGAATTTCAGTTTTATATCCCACATATGACTGAAACCATATCGTTCTTCGTTTTCTCTGACCAGCTTGTAATATTCTCAAGGTCCATCCATGTGTCACAAATGGCAGTATTTTATCTTTTCTTAAGGCTGAATATTATTCCATAGTATATATGTACCACATCTTTATCCAACCCTGTATCATAGGACCAAGGGAACCTTTCTTGCCACATTCTTCTGATGTCACATTTAGCTTCCTCCTAGCATCAGTTTTAGTCAAAATTGCAAAGTAAAAACATTTTACTTTTATTTCTCTACTTAGTGCCTTCCTGTTTTTATGCTTATATGTCCCCTCTCTCCCTCTCTCTTTCTCTTTCTCTGGTATGTGAACAGGGCATGATGCCTACAGGTTTAGCAGCCATTTTGTACTAGTGCTGACAAATGTCAGGGTACAGACCACATGATAAAGATCAGGAGCAGAAAAGTAAACTGTGTATGGGTCTCCTGATGACACTTTGGGGAAGAGTTTGCCTTTTCTAGTCTTCATATTGTTATAAAATAAAACCATTTTTTATTTATTTAAACCACCGTTTTCTGAGTTCTGTCATTTACTTCTAAATGTAATCCTAACTGATGCAATATAAAAGAAGCTTCTTATTACACAATCTAATATAAAATACTTAATCCTCAGCAATAGGAAAAAAAGAACTAAAACAGAATGTTCACCTCAGTATAAACAAAACCTCAACAGGGACCTCTATACCTTTCAGATATGCAAGTAAACTTAGCTCATGCATCTCTATCTCCTCATGATTTTTGGTTCCTTTCATTTCTATTTTTAATTAAAGATCTATAGGTATTCTAATAACGAATTATCTTCCATAGTATAAAATAGTCTGCCATTCCTTTATTATTCTTTTCTTCTGATCAATTTTATTTTCTATTATGTTTTTATCAATTTCAGAGAGAAGAAGGGAGAGGGAGGGAGAGAGAAATATTGATCAGCTTTCTCCTGCATGCCCTCTACTGAGGATTGAACCTGCAACCTGGTCATGTGTCCTGACTGAGAATTGAACCCACGACCAGCTGATGCATGGGAGGACACTCAACCAACTGAGCCATACAGGCCAGACCTGATTTGGATTTTTCTCTGGAGTGTCAAATTCTTTTTCAATTAAACAGAGTGGTTTTCTTTTTCCTTTGTAGATCTATTTCAATCCAATGAACATGCCCTGAGGTCTTGAGTGAAACTTATTTTCCCAACCCAGGTTGCTCTTTACCTTGAAGAATTTTTATATAAATGAAATGCATCCCTTCCAAATGTTTATTCATCAGCAAAAAACTATTGTAATGTTCTTATCATGCTAGCATCCACTATCCCTTCACATAGAAGGTGTTAGAATACATAATTGTCTCTTTCATTTGGGGAGGGCTTTATGCCACATCCTCCTGTTCAGTTTTCTGAATCTCATTCTTAAAAGCACAAAGCAAAGAGAAAGATATGCAAATCACTGCCAAATCATACTGTCTTTTACAGGGAGCAAAATGGTTATCCATTCTATGCAAATAAAAGTAGGCATTTTCTTTGCCCATGAGAGCACTAAAAAGATAATTAAGACCTAACTAATAGAAGTTTAATTAGATACAAGTGGATAAAAGATTAATAAAAAAAATAATTTCTTCTCTTCAAACTTGAATAGTTTGCTATAACCTGTAGCATGATCACTTAACGCCTCAACTTCCTGAAGAGATTCAAATTGTCAACACATAATTGACTATGGCTTGTACTAAGATATTTTAATTACAACAAATGATCATTCTCTTTTCTATGTCTATCTACATAGTAAACCAATTAACCAGTGTCCATATACATAATATTTATAGCAGAGAGAGGTATTTATGTCTTGAGTTACATACAGAAAATGACTAAACTCTAAACCAATCTCAGAGCCCTTCACCTGTACTCTTTGCAATAGACTTGGATGCACTATCTTGTCAATTTCACAAACAGATTAACATTTCAAAAAGGTTTTGAAAAATGGAGTGATTTTCAAAACTTTGTTTAAAAAAATCTAAGAATAAAATCTGTTCTTTAAATTAAGGATTTTTATTTTATGAAAAATCTTCTATCCAATTTCTATTTTTTCTCAATTTGCAGCAAATTGATAAAAACTTCTTTGTGAATAGACACTGGCCTAGACTTAGTATTTGGGGATTGGTATAATTGATTCATAAACAAAATCATACAATGGTCATGTATTCAGAATGAATATTTAGATTAAAAATACATAATAAGTGTTTTCTCACAGGTTGAGTTGGAGGTTCTCAGGTTTACCAGTTGCCTATTTTTTTTTATAACCAGTATAGATTCACTGCCTGGATTTGCCCCATTTAGAAGTAATTGGCAAGTTTAGGTCTCTCTTCATTATTCCAAACAAAGTTATTTTTTCCAAAGAGGAATGGTATTAATTAATCACTGAATACATAAAGAATATTTTCAACTTTATTTTGAGGGTATTTTCAACTTGACTTGTCAGGATGTCCAGATTATATATAAAATGTAAAGAAGGTAAAAGAAACAAATAAACTCAACTCCCTAATACGCATCTATAGTTTTATAAAATGTCTTTGTAGTAAGGGGTTTTACTCACAGACTGTAGAATCAGATAGAGCTGGTTTATATTCTGGTCACATTATTTTTGAATAAGGGTTTATCAGTTTTCTTGGGATATATTTTAAGAAAAAAATTCTTTTTAAGAGGAATGTTTTATACTAATGCTTGGTAAGTTGTTTCAAATATGTTATAACCCCAAGAAACTGATCAAGTACAAAAGATGAGGAATTTAAATTTAGGGGAAGGGCTATGCTAGCTATAGAAATTTGGATCATGATTAAGGAAAGCTGCATAGGACCTGGAATAGACATGTGATTTATATGGTACTTGGCAAAATAGGTTTCAAATGAGTTATTTTGTTATTTACTATATTGTAGTGTGATGTTTCTCAAATGTGACACTCAAACAATGCCAGTCTGAGAACTGTTCAATATTGTTCCATGACAGGACTAGTACAGATTCTAAGAGTAGTAATTAGAAACTCTATGGTAATCTCTCATCCTCATGACATAAAAATCTTGTGCTTGCTTTATCATTGATCAGGTAACAAATAGTTTGTGGGCAGATACCAGTCTATGGACTGCACTTTGAATATCATAGATATGTTATATGTAAACAACTCTTCCATCTCTACTGCAAAATCTTTAGTAAAAGATCAATTTGCTCACTAGTTTGTTTGTGTGTTTTTTCAGTAGATTTACAGAGGCAACTTGAAAAAATATCTTGAGCCATGTCCAGGTTAGCTGCAAGCAAAACTGCTTAAACAGAAAGACATAAATAGCTAATAATGAGAAGACAAGATAAGCCTTGGTTACATAAGCACTAGCGGCAATTATATGTGCTTCATAAGAGCATTGAATGAGAATATGTGTGTGGAGGTCTACATGCAGCCTAGACATTTTAGGAATTTAATAAATGTTACCAATATTAATTCAAAAATAAGAAACAAAGCTCAGTATTATTATAAACAAAAAAATCACAGTAAATCATTCCTATGGAAAGCCATTGTCTTAAGAGTTGTGCTATATATCGACTCTTCTGTTGTTGTTTTTTTTTAAAGAAAATTAAATAGGTGGCCATTGACAACCTCTGGTATACAGCTGTTCAGTTCAGTTATCATATATTACACTTCCTCCTTGCCCAAGTGACCTAAGGGATGTACCTGAAATAGTGACATGAAGTGTGGTACATGGAGTAACAAACAAAAAAACAACCTTGAAACTGATGGGTAATCTTGGCCCATTACTATTTAATGATTAAGAAATCTAGGCAGTTAAATGGTGTTTGCTTTGCTTTGTTTTCAATATCTCCACCATTCATATTGGCACATAGTTGGATTGCCCAGCTTAATATGAAAATAACTCAGGGAACCTGCTGGCATAAGCCATTGTTCTTTTGGTGAGCCCTTCCCGGACAGGGCAGGCAGACAGCCACCATATCTGGGACTCCAGAAACCTGGTTTATACTGTTTGGCCCACCCTGGTGATTCCCTGAGGCCCTGCCCCACCCAAATTTCAGGCCCTGTGTGGTGAAGCTCCCTGACAGGAATCAGGTAACCAACAGAGCTTGAGCAGCCAGGAAGACAGGGAATTTCAAAGGTGAGATTAAAGCCCCTCCCCCCCAGGCTCTGGAATGCTCCTCCTCAAAGATTAGCAAATGAGCCAGGAAGGATGCACAGACTTCTTGTCCATAATCAGTTGGGGAGGGGCCTAAGGGTGCCCAAACTGCTCTCTTTGTACTGGCAACAGGCACACAAGGCCTCACTGACTGACCCTTCAATTTCTTTGTTTGATGGTTTGGTTAAAAGAGTCAAGACACATTTAACCCCTCCAACACCCAGCCACAATCACCACCAAATCTAAGAACCTCTGCAAATGCTAATTATTTCAGGATTCTATCATTCTCAGCAGTTTTCAGTTTTAACATTTTTTACAGAGGTAATTTTAACAAAAGATGAACATGTTATTTAAAAGTATTTCCCCATTGCCCCTCACATGTCTCTAAGCTTGGAGCCCAAGTGGAAATTAGGTTAAGGACTGTTGGTGGAAAACAGGTGATAAGATGCACTTTATGAAAGAATCCCCTGAGAATCATTAAAATGCTTAATATAGCAGGGTGGTAACTACTTTAGAGACCCTAAATAGTACTAGTTGTCAAGTTGTAGCATAAGAACTTATAGCCTTGCTAGTCAGAAAGAGAAAGTGATTGCTGTTAATTCTTTGAAATGTTATCTGAGGGTAGGGCAGAGACTATGTATGTTATGAATAATATTGATATTAAATTAATTGCTTAGAAATCCAACTTCATCAATCATATTTTTTTCCCCTGAACTTTAAATAACATGCATTAGAACTACACTTAACCAAAAGTTTTACAAGCATTATGGTAAAAATCAACATATTGAATTGACCCATGTTTTTCCTAAATGGAACATTGACAGACAGAATTACTTTCATTGACGCAATTCCCATTATCTTAACTTTTTAAATTGTATCTCAGACACCACCAGCTTATAAGGATGAAGATGTAAAACATTTGTATACATTATTTTTTGTTTGGTAGCAATATAAAAATAATAATAATAATAATAATAATAATAATAATAATAATAGGTGACATTTTACTATTAACATTTAAATATTAGGTTAGGAGAAGGGTCTAACAAAAATGAATTAAAAGCATTGTTCGGGTTTGTACTTACAGATATATGAAAAACTGGAAGAAAAAAAATCTTTAATACCTAGTATATACATCATGTGAATTCTCTGTGAACATAATTGAGACTAATATCCAATAAGCCTTCAAAATCCATTCTGCACAGAGTTTGATAGAAATCACCATACTAAATTATTTTCCCTATGTATCCAGTTTTAAGTCTATAGGCTCACAAAAGTGGATACTAATAATTCAGTAAACCAATTTCCTAAGGTTTCTTCTATGCATACCTTTCCTCTCTGTTGGTATAAAGAATGTACAAAGAACCCCCACCCACCCACACACACACATACACACATACACACACATACAAAGGTCTAAAGTCACAGAGCAAAGATCTTCTCTTCCCCCACTCTCCTGAAAATTCAGTCATTTTTATTCCTCTAATGAAGTGTAATGCCACCTTGTATTCGGATGATTAGAGACCATTGTAAAAAAGACAGGGGTAATCATGACTTAAAAGATGAATAGCTGACTTCGTGTAGACAAAATTAAAACTTAGAATGCACCCAAACAAACGGTACACCTGGCATTATAACATGGACAAAGTATGAAGAGAACTGTGAAAAAGCAGTACATTTTCCCCTAAGGATATCTGATTTCCTTCACCGCCTCCCTTCTTCTCCTTTATCTTATATACAAAGTGGCCATGAAGCACACATTTTTATATTATATGGCTGAATTATTAAGGCAGTTGGAATTGTGTTTTCTTTTGCGTACATTCCTTAAAAATAGAGACAACTTGGAGTTAAAATCTAAAGTGCTGGCCATTTGAGACAATGCCAAAATATCCCTCTGAATCAATAATTACATAGGATGATTTGTCCAACTTTTGACCCTTCCTATGCAAAGGAAATTACCAGCAGTGCATTAGTATTTTTTTCGAATCATGTTTTTGTGAGCATTCATTTCCATATTCCCCTTTTTTCTGCATTTTGGGTTACTTCTACTGGCCTCTGCTGACAAATGGTTGTGTCTACATCAGTGGTTACCCTCCATGACCAAATATGTGCAATGTAAAATACAATTTATAATTAGGTAATGTTTCTGACATCAACTTCAGAAGCATTAGCACTAATAGTAAAAAATGCTTTTGATTTGAATCATTCTAATAATGACTATTTTTTAAATGATGAAAATGTTTTATATATTCGAAAATATCAGTAACTCCAAAAACAAGAAATTATTATTAAAAAAATATTGTGAAAGAAAAAAGAGCTTTATTATTTCTAATGGGACAATACCTGTTTTAATTGCATATTTTAGAGTTGTTTGGCAATGCGTCAAAATTTCCTTCAAATTTGTGGTTGGTCTGCCAATTCCCAATTATATTCTTGAAGAAGTTCATTAAGGTAATGAAAATCATTCACTTTGGTTGATCTACCCAAACTTTTCACCACATACTGCAGCAAAATATCTATAACATCCTGCAGAAACACCAGGGTGGGTCTTTCTCCATCACAGGCTGGTAGTAGGTCAAAGGAATGGACTCAAAATGACACATTTTAATTTTGCTATGAAAACACCCAAGCAAGATCTTGCTCCAGCAATTTCTCTATGAACTGAGTGATTGTGTGTTTAAAAAAATCTTCTAGAAACTCAGAGCGTTTTCTTTAAAAGAGAAGCATTTCTCAAAGATAAAGAAATGAGAGAATTTAGTATTTCTCTCACCCACTCACCCCAAATGAATTCTTGCATTTGAATTCAAAACTTGTTTGCTTTGTTTTTAAAAGAGAGTGTGCATCTTCGCATGGGTTCGTCCTAAATGTTATTTCTCAGTAAATTATCCTAAATGATTATGTAAATTATCCACATCAGAAATGTTTGTCGAATGACTCTGGGCAAACCAGGCAAATTGGAACTTGCAAAATTAGGATCTCTGGCCAATTAAGAAGGCCTGCTGTTTCCAAAGTGGTGTGTGTGTGTGTGTGTGTGTGTGTGTGTGTGTGTGTCGTGCGCTTATTTGGATGACTAGGTGTGTAAACGCAAGGGAGCAAAACCACCTGCAGTTCTCACGTGAATAGAGTAATTCTGTGAAATCGCAGCCTCAAATTACTCTTAGGATGTAAAGACTTAGAAAGTCTTTGTGCTTTGAACTGGGAACAGAGTCCCATCCTAGGCCTCAGTGGCCCAAAGAAGCCGATCAGGAGCTCTGCGCGCGGGGACACCTGGGCCACTTGCAGCCCCAAGGGCGGCGCTAGGGGAAGAGCGCTGAGGCCCCAGAGCCCTGGTCCAATGCGGGCTCCCAGCGCAGCGCAGGGACTGTGATGGAGTCTGGGACCCAGGGAGCAAGCCCTGCAGGTCTCATTTCCCTCTGAAGATTATCCTAAGGTTGGCCTTGGCCTTCTACCTTGAAGTTTGGGGTAGGGCTCACGGTGCCAGGTTCTTCCCATTGGCAGTGGGTGGGCAGAGCGAGGGGCAGTGGCTCCCGAGGCGCCAGCGAGGCGCCTTTACCTGTCCAGTGTATAAACGCGTAGTTGACATCCCCTTTGGGACAGTGCAGGGCTTCTGGTTGCAGGCACAGGCCGCCTTCCGGGAGGAGGCCCTCGGGGACTCGCTCCCACCGCTCTCCGCCGGCTTCTTGGAGTCTCCGTAGAGCAGAGCTGGGCAAGGACACGGAAAGTGGATCTCGCTCAGCCGCCGAAGGGCTGGGCTCCCTAGACCCTCCCATCCTGGACCAAGTAACCCGGGCTCCGCTGCAGGGGATGCAGAGCTGAGAAGGGGGCTGTGCACAGAGGCCCAGAGGCACCTCGCCCAGTTTTCCTCCCTCCCCCTGGGCACCGGCACTCACCCCACAGCTTGTTTCCGATGCCACCCGTGAACTTCTGGGCCACCTGACACCAGGCTCTGCTGTAAGGAAAGGCAGGCAGAAGGTCCGCGAGGCAGAAAGAGAAGAGCAGACAGACGGACGTGTGAAATTTCGTTCTATGTGAACAACATCAATAAACCGGGGGTGCAGGAAGGGGCTACCCAGGGTTTGGCACTGCAGGCACGTGGGGGAGGTGCAGGTATTTGGGGATCCCGCCTGGCCCTCAGTTTTCCGATTCTTTTCCCAAGGAGAAGCCCACATCGCGGCCCCTGCACTTGCCTTCTAGTGCCAGTTGGTTCGGGCAAACTCCCTCCCCTACCTGCCTCACTGGGGAGAGTTTTCCTAGACACCGAGCCTGTCCATTTCCTCTCAGCCTCTCCTTTTAAACCAAGAATTTTCTCCCCTTTCCAATTTTTCCTTTCCACACTGCTACTCTGTCCCATTCCAGGTACAGACACCAAGATGGTGGCAGTGTCCCAGGCCCGCGGAATTGAGGGTCCAGGAGGCGCCTGTCATGGGAAGGCTCGCCAGGACTTCCATGGAATAGGCCCAGGATTCTTGGAGCGTCTTCTTATGGGATAAAGACCTGTAGGGTTTTGGTCTCTTGAGCCATCAGGAACCTACCCGAGAACAGCGCGAAGCCGCCGAAGTTTCCTGTTGCAGGTGGAAAACCTCCTTCGTCTTCCCTAGCTCCGCAAACCCCAGTCCACCCTCACAGCTCGCCTGCTGCAGGTCCTGATGATTCTCCTACCTGTGCCGCGGTTCTCGGGATCCCGGAGCCATCTTCAGACTCGAAGGACCAAAAGCTGGAGCCAGGAGATGCCATTGGCGCTGCGAGATTGGAGCAGATCGCCTATGAGTGCGAAGTGTAGGCGAGCTGCCCTAGGCTCGGTCCTGCACGCGCCTGCCGGTGTGTGGAAGGAGGAGGGCACCGCGCGGGGACCTGCGTGGCCGCATGACAGAGGGTGAGTTTTACTCAGGGTCAGAAAACGTGCGTGTCTGCGTGTGCGTGTGCGAGCGCACGTGTGTGTGTGTGTTTGTGTGTGTGTGTATTGGAGTTACTTAGGGTTTCTAGACTAGGCAAGGCTCTGAAAGCTGTGAATGTTAAACAGGGAAGGGGACCGGCAGATTCTCACAGACAGGAGAGGGGAAAGCTCTGAGAGCCCGAATGATTTTGAAGGTGAGGAAACCCCCTGCGGATGGATCAGGGGGCGGCAGAGGCAAAAATGGGAGCGGGAGGGAGCTGAATCATGAGGGTGAGAGTCAGACTGTACCCAAGAGCTGGAGTCGGAGTGAGTGGGTGGGAGGCCTGCAGGCGAGCTCAGGCAGCGGGCCAGGGAGAGCATGTGGGCTTCACCATGGGCCTGGATGCGCGGTCCAGGGTGCTAATGCGGCTGACTTCTCGCTGGCCTCTGGAAAGGGTGGACTAGTGACCTTAGCTAGGCGGGAAGGGTGGAGGAGATGAGTCTTATCTATGCACTGATTGGCATGTTGCTTGAGGTCTGGCTCCCCCTGCAGTAAAGAGGCGAGTTTCCCACACCACCTTTCTTTAAGAGAGTGCTGGGGTCGCTGTGACCTTGAGAATGGAGTGGTTGGGCCAAAATCCCGGGTGGTTCTCAAGCTTGCAGAGGGGATGGTAGGGGAAGGGCACCTTCAGGTTAATGGGCTCATTTCAGCTCCTTAGTAGCCCCTAATGCCTGCCTACTGAGCCGGGAGGTCCCCGGCTGCGCTCCTGCTGTGCTTTAGAGCGGGCAGTCCTAGGACCCACCATCCAGCTTCTCTGACTGATGGCTGGGAGAAAGACTGCCCATTGAAATGATTAAAATCCATGCTGGAATCTATCACCCAGGGCCTCGGCTGGAGAAAAAAATAAAACAAATGGGAACTTCTTGGAAGGGGAGTAAGAGCAAAGGGGGAAAGCAGTTAGAATGGGCAGGATTGACAATCGATGGGTGATGAGATAGGGTCGTTTTTGACCTTGGCTCATGGAGGCATAAAAGGGTTGCTTCTTCTGTGTGATGGGAATGGGTGGGTGCATAGGAAGAGTGCACAGAGTTTCCAAATCCTGTACAGTTTGAGCTTTCCAAATCCGAGGTGGAAAGAAGGCATTTCCTGATGGTCCTCAAATCAATGACTCCCTTCCCCCTGAGAATCTTTAAGATTGCGTGTGTGGGGGGGGGATTGGCTATTTCTGTGGCCTGTTGAAATAGGGATTCTCCTCTACTGAGGAAGTTCAAGTCTTTCCTTTCTTAAAATGTCCTTTCTCTAAAAGCTGTTAAACAAAGGGAGGGTAACCTGAGAATTCAGAGACCAGTTGAGTTTGCATTGCTTTTCCTTAGCAGTAGAGACAGGAGCATTCCACATGCTAAGCGGTTCCTGGGCGGATGGAAAGAAGGGTGAGGAGGACCAGTGGGAAAGGGCCGCGTTCAGCCTCCCAGGACATTCATTCCTGGCATACTGCTCCCCTTGGGCAAATGCTTTTCATTTCCTTTGTGTTCCAGCCACTCTTAACCAAATCACCAAAGCTGCTGCCAATGCAGAGAGATCCAAGGATCCTCAGTCTTGGCTATCACCCCTGACCCTGGCTTAGGAAGGGCTTCGTGGGGCCCAGGATGGCCACGTGCAAGTTCAACTCTTCTGTCCCCAGGAGTTGAAGGCCTGGTCAATTGTCTCCACAAAGCTTTGTCTTCTTCCCACATGCCCAGCGGGAAGGAGCCATTCAATCTTTACCATGGCCACCAGGCCCACTCTGTGCATGAGCATAGGGAAGGGCGTAGAGCCACTTGTGTTCAGAGCCTGCACAAAGCTGCAGGCACGAGTTAAGCACCAAACCAGGCCTCATTTCGGCCCTTCTTTAGGGAGCTGGGGGCTCCAGTGATCCGGTGAAGCCAGGTAACAATTCCGGGGCGGGGTGGGGGGTGTAATAATTACGTGGTTCTATGTTATGAGCCAACGGTAAGGAAGCTTCGCAGTTCTCACTTTGGCAGTGCAGATACATGTCGGAGAGATCGGTTCTTTGTTTAAGTCCACACCAAATCCTACAAATATTTCTCTTCAAGCCAGCAGGCTGGGGTGGCAGAACTTTTTGACTATGGGTGAGTAGTGGAAAACAGAAAGGTTCTTTAGAACAAGCATTTAGCACAAATACACAAATCCCCAAAGGACTAAATGAATTAAAACAAGAGGAAGGTAGAAATCACACCTGGATTTCATGGATTTTAAAAGCTCAGTGATTTAAAATTCTACTCCATTAAATCCAGCACCTCTGGACTACTTGAATGAAAGGGTAATATTTACATTTTTAATTTAACACCCTCTACTTCTGGTGCACTCAGGCTCTGATTTGTCCTTCTTTAACAGGGGCCCTCCATGGAAGGCAATTTGCTTTATAACTTTATAAATGTTTATTTTACAAGAGAGCCCCCCTCCCCCCCACACACACACCTTTTTGGGTTTGAGGTTGTAGATAACAAAAGAGCTCTGGGAGGTAATAATTATTCATTAGTTCACAAAAGAGGCAGCCTCAGAATGGGAAGGGGAGGCCGGCCAGCGCTGGGAAAAAGCTTTCCCAGGCCCTTCCTCAATAAGGGGAGAGAGACCCTGGCTCTGAGCTGCTTGCCGGCCCACTGCCTTGGCTGACCTATATTTTGTCAGTGTGTTAATCAGAGATCATGTTGCAGGCCCACCAAAGAAGAGTGTATGGTACAATTTTCCCCTTATGTCCTCCTAGTGCTAACATGTCGAAGGACAGAGAAAGAAGGAAGATGGAAAGAAAGAGAAAGGAGGAAATACAAAGAAAAAAAAACACAAAAAACAATAACGTATCCTTTCACCAAACCTTTGCCATTCTCTTTTCTGGTCCTACTTTAAAAGGGGAGAGGGGATTTAGAAAAAGATTTCCCTTTCTGGAAACAGAAGGGCCAGGTTGCCAGTGCTCTGATCTTCAGGGGCCACTCAGGAGGCCAGGATTGAAGAAGGGGCTTGGCAGGAAGCTCAGCTTTTACTCCTAAAGGCCTCTTCCTGGTGGCCTGAGCTCTTGGTAGGGGAGCTCCAGGCCACCTTGGGTAATGAGATCCCTGCCTCCCCAGACCCAGACCCGCCAGTGAATTGTGTCCTGCGGGGCAGATTTTGTGGGTGTCTGGCCCAGGCCAGGCCCTGCCTCCAGCCAAAGCTACAACCTGAGTCCACACAGCCTGGGGTTTCTGTTCTTTACAGTCACAACCCTGGGCAGAGGCTGTGGCTCAAACCCTAGGAAACAGCAGGGCCTCACTTTCTAGAGTACACTTGACCTTGGAGCTCAACCCTGCCACAGCAGGAGGTTTTCCCTGGGGCTATCTCATTTGTAAAATTAAGTTTGCACGAGTTATCACAGAGGATCTTTCAGTGCCCAGTCTTTGGGTAGGAAAAATCTTGACATCCTGTGGCCCAGCAGCACAACAAATGTTATTAGCAGGCTGCACTGGCTCTAACCTTCTCCTCCAATATTTCCTCAAAGCCTCCAGGCTCTGGGCCATGGTGTAAGAGCTGGGGATACTGGCTGAAGGGAAAAGCCCCATTCCAGGAAGGACCCTCCTCCCAATGTGGTGGATGAAACCACTGCACCACCCTTCCTATGCCCTCTCCAGGTCGCCTAGACACAGAGGGTGTCAGTTTCATGGAAGAGCTCATCCTGGATTTTAAAACAAAATCCATCAACCAATGAATGCACACCTCTGCCCACCCACTGCTGAAATCCCCTCCATCTTAAATTTACCAAAATTCAGAGCAGAGGAGATTGCCTCAAATCTGTACATGGGGAGAACCTAAATATTTGACAGTTCACCCAGTAGTGGACCAAAAATTTTATAGGTGGGACCAAAGGAAGCCATAGTGTTTTGGAAGGCTGCGTGTGTGTGTGTGTGTGTGTGTGTGTGTGTGTTTGCCTGCACATGATCTGTGTGTTTGGAGTGGGGAGGGATTTGGAGATTTGGAGGTCAAGTTTGTGTTACAAGCACAGGTTGTATGTGCGTTGAGGTGATGGTGGTGGGTTGTTCGCTGATGGAGACAGAAAGCACTTTGTCCCCCTCCCTGGTCACCCCAACCTGCACAGCAGGATCACAGGAGCTGGACCTCCAGTGGGAACAAAGCCTACCAGCCCAGAAAGCCAGAGATTCTCCTTTATTTAGTAACCTTAAGGGAAGGGAAAGTGCAAGTTTAAAATGAAGTTCATGGTCAAAACTTCCCCACCATCCCCACGATTCTGCTCCCACAGGAGCTTTATTTTGTTTTCACAGACTCAACCCATCCACGAGTGGCCCGCAGACCTGGGAGAAGCGTTTCCACAAAATAGAAAATATTTTAAGTCACCCAAAATGAGAGAGGAGGGGACAAAGAAAGCTCAGGTGCCATCGGGTTCTCAGAAGGAATTGCAAACAAGTGAACAAAGAGCAGCGCTGGGGGCCAGGGACAGGGGTGCCCCAACTGATGGGCTGGTGGGAGTAGAGAGTGCGGGAGAGCGATGAGTGGGCTTGGAAAAGCTCCCAGGTCTCCGCCTTCAGAGGGCCAAAGGCTGGCTGGTGCACTTTAGGGGAGAGTGCAGTGGGCAGCCCCTGCCAAAGTTGGACTTCAGCGGCTGAGGGTCCCCCACTTTGGCCCCTGCACCCTGCAGTCTTGGGACATTCTGACGGCCACTGTGGAGCGGGACTATACCTGCTGGACCAGGCGCCTGCGCTGGGAGGTTTTGCGCAGGAGCCTCCTGTAGTCATAAGGATTGCTCGTAGGTCCATTCTCCTCCTCCTCTGGGTTCTCCACTGTCCAGCATCTGTGAGGGAGACCCAGAGTCCTAGAGTCAGTGGCGCCACCACGTGTGGTGCATATCCACCCAGAGTTAGGCGGGTCCTCTTCTCCACACCTTACAGTCTGTGGACATTTGAAAATCATACATTCAAAATATCAGGATCATGATCAAACGGATCTAGTATAATTTTTCTCAGCAGGTTTTCAAAAACCCTCTGAGCGGAGGAGTAGAAGAGCTGGTGGAACCTGAAGACCTTGTGTTGAATGACAGCTAATTAAAGCGCCAGAATGTGTAGTTCAGAAAGATGGCTTCTTTTGGCTTGAAATAATTCACAACCAATAAACAAATACTTATTTTAGTTGCCTAATATTTTGTATTTTTACACTGCTCAAATGTTTCTTTAAAACTCTCTTGCCAAATCTAACCAACCCCCAGTTAGCTACACAGTTGCTGTCAGCCATGTGGGCATTTTCAGTGTTTTCAATGGGGTTGTTGGGCCACATTTCCCACTGCTGGGAAACCCTGCTGTTTACCTCTGGTTTCTGCATCCTGCCTGGGGAAGCCACATGTTACCTGAAAGGCAGCTATGGAGAGTCCCTTTGATCCATGGTGCACCCACTAAGTATCAGCCAGAGCAGGTGATGAGTAAGCAGAAGTTTCTGCTCTCATGGAGTTTATAGTCTAATATGGGAGAGGACCATAGACAGTTTTTAATACCAGATGGTGAGAGGTGCTAGACAGACAAAGTAGGCTAGTGAGGAAGGAATGATATGGGGTGTGTATGTGTCTGTGCGTACAAGCCATTTCATAGAGAGTGATCAGGAAAGGCTTCTCTGATAAGGTGACATGTGAAGAGAGACCTGAAGGAAGGGGAGGAGTGAAGCAGAAGATCTCTGAGGGAGAGAGAAGTCCTATCCAGGAGGTAAATGGAAATTTTGTTTAAAGAAAAAAGGAGTAATTGTAAAGAAAAAATGAATAAATGCTGATAGAGTGAGATGAGGATTGAGAATAGATGGCATATGGCAAAACAGAGGTCACTGGTGGCCTTGGCAGGGGCATTTTCACTGGAGTTGTTCAAGAGTGAAGTGGCTCAAGAGAGATTGAGAAGAAAGGATGTGGAGGAGGTCTGGTCATTATCATGTGTTACCCTTGCTCTAATGAAGAGCAGGAACATGGGTGGTTTGGCAGGGGATTGAGTCAAGTGATTTTTATGAAGGTCTAATTGCATCCTGTTCACACACCATCAGGAATGATAGTGTAAAGAGAACAAATGTTCAAGTTGCAGAGCAGAGAGGGGACAATTGCAAGACAATGTTCTTTAGTAGAGGAAGGAGCTGGATTCAGTGCACAAAGGAAGATTTGGCCTTAGCTGGAACAAACAGTCATCCTTGCTAAAGCGAGGGAGGTATATGGATAAGTGATAGATGTGGTGGTGGAAGATGTGTCTGTTCTTTGCTATTGTTTTCTCAGTAAACAGGAAAAGAGGTTGTCTGATGAGAGTGAGGACACTTTGAGGATTCAAAGAGAGAAGAGGAAGTCTGAAAGAGCAACCTGGAAAAGTTGGATAATAATTTTTAGGAAAATGTAGTATTGTAAAATAACTCCAAAAGTCTGCCGAAAGTGTGTGGTCATAAATTTTAAGTGATAATAGACTGTTTTTTTTTGTTTTTTGTTTTTTTCTAGACATGTTCAGTTACATGGGTGCAGGTACAGAGTGGATAGAGAGTTGGGTTTATCCAGCATTGTGATTTACCAGTTGAATGTAACTGAAGGAGAAAAGAGCAAGGTCATTGAAGGTTTATGCAAATAAGTGAAGATAATGAGAGGCTAGAAAGGACAGTCTAGAATGTCTGCAGATGGAATTTGCCCTATTCCAGTCCATTCTGAATAGAGAATTTAAAAAGGAAATCCTTTGGGTTTTTTCACAGCAGCGAAAATTATCAACAAAACAAAAAGACAACCTACTGCCCTGGCCGGTTTGGCTCAGCGGTTAGAGCATCAGCCTGCGGTCCTGAGAGACCCGGGTTTGGTTCCCACTAAGGGCACATACCCCGGTTGCAGTTTGTCCCTGGCTCTGGTCAATCATGTGGCTGGCAGCCACTTGATGTGTTCCTTTCACATCGATGTTTCTCTCTCTCTCTCTCTCTGTTCCTCTCTCTCCCTCCCACTCTATCTGAACAAAAAATGGAAAAATGTCCTCGGGTGAGGATAAAATAAAAAAAAAAAGACAACCTACTGAATGGGAAAACATATTCACCCATGATATATCTGATAAGGGGTTCATATCCAAAATTTATAAAGAACTCATACAATTCAACACCAAAAAAACACACACCAATAAACCCCAAAACAATTCAATTAAAAGTAAATAGAGGACCTGAATACACACTTCTCAAAAGAGGACATACAGAAAGCCAATAGATATATGAAAAGGGGGTCAGTACCACTAATCATCATCAAAATACAAATTAAAACTACAATGAGATATCACCTTACACATCAACAAATCAATAAATCAATCAACAAATCAATAAACAAGTATTGGAAACAATGTGGAGAAAAGGGAACCCTAGTGCACTGTTGGTGGGAATGCAGATTGGTACAGCCACTGTGGAAAACAGTATGGAGTTTCCTTAATAAATTAAAAATGGAACTGCTTTATGAGCCAGTGATTCCACTTCTGGAAATATATCCAAAGAAACCCAAAACATTGATTTGAAGGAATATATGCATTCCCATGTCCATTGCAGTGTTAGTTACAATAGCAAAGTTTTGGAAACAGCCCAAGTGCTCATCAGTATATGAGTAGATTTGAAAAGCTGTGGTATACTACTCAGCCATAAAAAAGAATTAAATCCTACCATTTGTGACAGCATGGATGGACCTAAAGGGTATTAGGCTAACTGAAATAAGCCAATCAGAGAAAGACAACACTGTGTGATCTCACTTATATGTGGAATCTAACAAATAAAATAACCTGATGAAGAAAAAAGAATGAACTCATAGATATAGAGAACAGATTGGTTGTTGCCAGATGGGAGGGAAGGTTGGAGGAATGGGTGAAAAAGTAAAGGGATTAAAGAGTGTAAATTGGCCCTGGCCAGTCTGGGTCAGTGGTTAGAGCATTAGCCCATGGATCAGAGTCCCAAGTGTGGTTCCTGCTAAGAGCATATACCTTGGTTGCAGTTTGTCTCCGGTCCCGGTTGAGGTTGTGTGAGTGGCAACCAGTTGATGTGTCTCTCTCTCACTCTCCCTCCCACTCTATCTGAACAAAATATCAAAAAATGTCATTGAGTGAGGATAAAAAAAAAAACAAAGAAAGAAAAACATAAATAAAACAACTACATTAAACTAAAATTCTTCTCCTCAGTAAAACAAAACAAAACATTATCAAAATGAAGATAGAAACTACTGTATGAGAAGACATATTTGCCAATAATACATCTGATAAGGGGTTAATTTCCAAAATATATAAAGAACTCATACAATTCAACTAAAGAAAGTAAAACAATCCAATTTTAAAAATGGGGAAAGGACCTAAATAGACATTTCTCCAAAGAGGACATACAGGTGGCCAAGAGACCTATCAAAAAATGCTCAATATCACTAATCATCAGAAAGATTCAAAGTAAAACAATAATGAGGTATCACCTCACACTATGTTGGCTGCCATCAACATATCATCACACAACAATTGCTGGCAAGAATGTGGAGAAAAGTGTACTCTACCACACTGTTGGTGGGAATGCAGGCTGGTGTAGCCACTATGAAAAACAATATGGTATTTCATCTAAAAATTATAAATTGAGCCCTGACCAGTTTGGTTCAGTGGCTAGGGCGTTGGCCTGCAGTCCAGAGAGACTCGGGTTCAGTTCTTGCTAAGGGCATATACCTCGGTTGCAGGTCCCCGGCCCTGGTTAGGATTGTACAGGAAGCAGCCACTTGATGTGTCCCTTTCATGTCGATGTATCGCTCTCTCTCTCTCTCCCTCCCACTCTATCTGAACAAAAATGAATAAATGTCCTCTGGTGAGGATAAAAACAAACAAATAAACAAACAAAAAATTAAATATTGAACTTTTATTTGACCCACTTATTCCACTTCTAGGAATATATTCTAAGAATTTCCAAACACCAATCAGAAAGAATATATGTATTCCTATGTTCATAGCAGCACTATTTACAATAGCTAAGATTTGGAAACAGCCCAAGTGTCCATCAATAGATGAGTGGATAAAAATGTTGTCTTTCATTTACACAATGGATACTATGCTGCTGTAAAAAAGGACCTCTTACCCTTTGCATGAAGGGATGTAGAGCATATTATGCTAAGTGAAATGAGCCAGTCATAGAAACACAAATTTCACATACTCTCACTTATCTATAAAATCTAGTAAAAATTAATTGATGAATGAAATAGGTCCAGAGACATGGAAGCATGGAACAGAATGAAAAATCTCAGAGGGAGGGTTTGTGGGCGGGCCAGAAAGAGATTAACCAAACAATGTATACGCAGGTATGCCTAACCCATGAACACAAACAACTAATTGGTGAAGGCCTGGGGTGTGGTGAAAGGTGGGTGGAGGTGGGAAATGGGGGAAAAATTGGGGACATCCATAGTGCTCTCAACAATCAAGGTAAATTGAAAAATAAAATAAAAAGAAGTGCATAAGGGGAGTTGCCTATTTTCAAGTATCACTGAATTATTTTGCATAGTGTGTAAGTAGTTCCTGAATTATATTGTACAAATCTAGATTTTCATGTATCAAGTTGCTTAAGGTGAGGTCTCCCCATGGTACCACAATTTGTTCTTATGGATTCTAAAGATATGCTTCCCTCAAACTTCTGTGCTGTCAGCAACCTTTATGACTTCTTTTTAATTTACACACTCTAAAATTCTCTCCTTTTCAATTTATAATTTGGTTGCTATTTATATATAACATGTCAAACTGGTATTTCAGATGGGAGAGGGTTGCATTTTCCCCCCACTGTTTCTTATATAGAGGCTAATTCCTGCAGTGAATGGAAAATTGGGGTTGGAGGCAAAACAAGAGATGAAACATATACTGAGAAACCATAGAATTAACATTCAATTGTGACCTACTTATTATTTTTAACAACATGAACCCTCTGGACAACAGTCTTATTTCCTTTGAACTTTAGTTTTAACTACTATCACTCTTTAGGTGACTTCAAGTTACCCCAGTAACTACTTTGTTTTTTTCTTGTCCCTCTCTTTTTTTTTTCTGGAAGAAATAGTTAACGGCCCTGTGAGCAAGTCATTGTACTGAAGTGCACAAGGTAAAACTAGTGAGGGGTAAATAAACTCCAGAAAATTGAGATTGTATCTTAACAGACTTCCTTTAAGTTGGCTTGCATTTCTACTTCCATACTCAGTTCCATAGCATGTAAATCCTTTTCCTTTGGCAGGACATTCATGTGACATCATTTAGAATCAGCCAAGTTCCATACATGCCTGAGATTCTTGTGGGTGGGCAAAGAAAGAGAAGGGAGCTAAAGCTTCTTGAGGGCAAACTATATGCTACACTCGTTATCCTCATTAGTTCACCGAATCTTCCATTGGCTCCACAATGTAAACAAAACTTGTAAGAAAAGAAATATATAAGAATGCTTTTTGGAGGAGGGAGGGTAGAGAGACCAACTTGTTTGTTAAGGCTTTTATCAGTAGAGTTTGAATCCAAATACAGTTAGGGTTGAGGTTAGGGTTTAGTTTAAGGATAGAGCCAGCATTATCTCCATTTCCAAATTCAATTGAATTTCAGAGAGATTAAATAATATTTTCATTGTCACCCAGTGTATTTTTTTCTATAGGTGCTGTCAGAAATGATTAAAAACTTAGTAATTTAAAACAATTTTAAGTGGCTTAAAACAAATTTACACAAATTTAGTGGCTTACAATTTTATTCTGTTACAGTTCTGTAGGTTAGAAGTCTAACATAGGTCTCACTAGTCTAAAATCAAGGTGTTTGCAGGACTAAGTTTCCTTCTGGAGGGGTTAGAGGTGAAGTTGTTTCCTTTCTAGCTTCTAAGGGCTGCCTGCATTCCTTGGCTCCTGTCCATGTCCAAAGCAAGCAACACAGCTGGAGTCCTCACACTGTATCACTCCGACATTCTTTTTTGCTTCCTCTTCCACATTTAAGTGGAACTGTGATTGCACTGGGCCCACCCAGCTAATCCAAGAGAATCTATCTATTTTAAGATCAGCTGATTAGAAAACTTAATTTAAACTACAATTATAATTCTTCTTTGCTTTGTAACCTAACATGTTCATAGATTTTGCAGATTGAAATATGAATGTCCTTGGACACTCAGTTTTCTGCCTACCACACACAATACCTTTATGAAATGGTTAGGAGCCTTAGGGTTTAAGATGTCATCTTGCCAGATAAATGAAACCTTGAGAACTTGATAAAACCTTATGGGACAGGGGACTCAAGGACTGATTTCTATTTTCCAGAAAAGAACATTACAGTCTGGCAAGGTCAGGATGCTCTCTTTATACCATCCAGTTGTCTGTACATGTGGGAGCAATTTGGGGTGTTATTTCTAATCTTCAGAAGAGTGACATGAGAAACAGAAATACAACTTAGCTGGAGACTGAAGCCAACTTAAGTTTTCTGGGCCTCAGGTTTCTCTTCTGGAAGATGAAGAATATAAATTTACCTACTGTGCATTTAAGGTGCTTGACACATTGTTCAGTGCCATATAAATGTTTTGTTTCATTAAAATGGTGAGAAGAAAGAGGTAACATGAAATATGGCATAGCAGTTTTGTAGAGCTGTGATTTCATCTCAGGTCTAGATTCTAATATCAAAGTCCATATTTTCTGCAGATTCTTAGGAGCTGTTAAGAAGGTGGAAAGAAAAAGGGACGCTTAGCAACAATTAAAATATGACCCCAAATAAACCTTCTGACATCTGTTTCTGACCAAAGCTGTTAGTCCAAACACTATGACATATTTCTTAGCATTTTCTTAATGAAAATACCTACATCTTTAAGGGAAATGGAATAAATTGACTAAGTTTCCAATCCAGCCTTTGGAAAGAAAAGATAAATTCTTTATTATTATTAAATAAAAAATTATTGAAAATATAAATTATTTATACATAAATTATGATTGATAAAATACAACGAAATTTATGGATCATTGTTGAGAATTGTTGAAAGTGTGTGTGTGTGTGTGTGTGTGTGTGTGTGTGTGTGTGTGTGTAAGAGATTGAAATATGGCAAAGCAATGTAAGAATTCACTTTGGGGACTATTAGGCCAAGATATAAGGAGAAAATATAAATATTTAGGAAAGGAAAGCCTACAACAGAGAAGCACTGAGGAAAATAGCCATGTTGTTTCTGAGATAAATATTTATGGAAAAACGAAAAATTTGAATGTGTCAGAAAGACTCATCCCCCAGAATAAATAGCACAGGAATTCTGTATCAGGTAAAGGACAGAAGGGTGCACTACCCAGGAGAACATAGTACAGGGAGGAGCCTGGAATAAGGTAAGTCAGACTGGTCCTCCAGGGAACTTTGAAGCGCTCCAGCTCCAGAACCTTTTCCCTCAGTATTACCCTCTAGTATGCTCCCTCCTAGTTCTGAATACTGAACTCAAAACTCATTAACTTCTTTTCAACTTTTATTTCTGTGCTATGCTTTCAATATTTACATAACTTTTCAAATTTATATATATATATATATTTGTACTTCTTTGAAAACAAACATCTTCCTAGCAAGTCTGCTATGGCCATCTACCTGAGACAGTGGTCTGGATGAAGATTGAATGGCAGGAATCTGAAAAGAAAAGGTAAATACTAAACATCTGCCATCTCAAGTAGGAATTTGCAATAGAACAACAAGCTTGCATGCCTGGCTCTTTATAGAAAAGATGATTTTCTAAATTACGTAGGCCTGGACGACTGGGATCATGGAGTTTGTGCTTTACAGATAGAGAAGATATCCTTCTACTCGTTAGAGTGGAAAGAAAATAGGATGAGGGAAAAGCCTTAAGACTATCCCTTCTGGTCTGGAGGGATTGTAGGACAGAGAAAGAAGAGAGAGAGGGAGAGAAAGAAGCTCAGATACCAGGTTCTCATTTCTTCACCAATTCCAACTTCTGGATTCCACTACTGAGTGGGAGAAGTGGCTTTGGGAACCACAGGCGAGCATGGGAGAGTCCATGAGTATCTAGGCCTATGGCACACTTCCCCTGCACAGGGGCCAGATGAAGGTTGTAAACCTTTGGGGGAAACTCTATACACAGGTAGTTCCAATGTGCCTTGGGGATAGCATGAGCATGGTGGCAGATAACAGATGACTGAGCAGAGCAGCAACTTTGAGCCCCAAGGCCTAGCTTGGTGGGCAAGAGAGTGAGATGACTTTGTGCCCTGGTTATGAGATGTAGAGGTGCTCAGAGTCCCAGTGGACTAAAGAGCCCTGGGGTGAAAATCTGTCAAGGGCCACAGGAATAGGGATTTCTAAATATGGGGGCAAGTTTCTGGGAGAACAGGCTCCAGGGATGGCAGCAGCACAGATTGCAAGACTAGATGGAGGTAGCTCTTTAAAAGTCACAGGCCAGTGAGCAAACCAGTCAGAACCAAGGACCTTGTTTCCCTCCACCACCATGAGAACCCAACAAGGCCCTTTCTCCACCCACATGCACTGGAGAAAGGGAGGGGCAAAATATGGCATCAAACACATATAAGTTCATCATCCCACAAACAGACTATGCTAAGTGAAATAAGCTGGTCACAGAAAGACTGTGTGATTTTCATCCTATGAAGTATATAAAGCAGTCAAACTCATAGAAGCCAAAAATAAAATGGTGATTTCAAGGGGTTGGGGGAAAGAGAAAATGAGAAATTGCTAATCAAAGGGTATAAAATTTCAGTTGTGGAGAGGAGTAAGTTGTCGAGACCTGCTTTATGGCAAAGTGCCTTCAGACAATTATACTCTTAAGATGGTAGCCCTCATATTCAGGGCCCCTACTTGGACATTTTTTAAAAAGAAGAATGAATGTTTATAAACAAAAAGAAAAATGTTTAAATGAGAAGAAACTGAAATACTAATAGTTAGCAAATCAAAGTTGGACTGTCTCCCAGAGGGTAACGGCCTGGGAAGAAGATCAGAGCCATGTTGGAAAAGAGCAACTACATTTTCTCTGTATATCTGAGTGGAGAGTCATTCTGATTTGATTTTTACAGTTCATTCATTACTATATGTCTTTCTGGAAGCCCCTCAAATAAACCAAAATAAAAAAAAAATTAAGTTGATGTCAGGGATAATAACTGGGTTTTTCAATCTAATGAAGATAATTTTTTAGAAATCTGCTTTAAATGCTTCCTTAGAACCACTTGCTGTGAGAGTCACAAAAAAAGCAAAACACCTTAAGTACATCTGTTTATGAACTATATATCTGTGCTAGATTTGTTTCATGTTTGCTGAATGTTGGACTCCTGGATGGAAAAGACTAAATTATTTTTTTAGTGAGCATGATACATTTTATTATGGGCACAGAGTGAATTTGGTGAGGAAATGCCCTTTTGTTCAGCAGGGATATTGAGGATATTTTTTTATTGATTTTTTTTTTAGAGAGAGATAGAAACATCAATGTGAGAATAAAACATCAATTGGCTGCCTCCTGCACACCCCCATGGGGATTGAGCCCACAGCCTGAGCATGTGCCCTGACCAGGAATCAAACTGGAATCTGCTGAGTATTTCAATATCTGTATAATTATTATACTATAGCATCATGATTTTCATAGAGTTTGTTTTCTCTCTCTCTGTCTCTCTCTTTTTGTCTCTACACTTTAGGACCACAGACAGCTTATTTGTTGAAGACATTTGGTGTATAATGTCAGTCTCTATTTTGCTTCCCCATTACTTTTTTCTTTTTCTTAGTCCTCGCTCAAGGACATTTTAAAATATTTTCTTTAGATAGACTGGGAGGGAGAGAGAGAGAGAGAAACATCGATGTGAAAGGGACACATTGAGTGGTTGCCACCCACGTGATCCAACCAGGGCCAGGGACAAACTGCAACCGAGGTACAAGCCCTTAGTGGGAACTGAACCTGGGTCTCTCCGGACAGCAGGCTGATGCTCTAACCGCTGAGCCAAACTGGCCAGGGCAACTATTAATCTCTGCTATTATTTATTCCATCTACAGCTTCAGCTTTTGCTATTGTTTATATTTTTTTCTTGTTAACCATTATCCTCCCCCCCTTTTTTGCTTTTATTCTGATGCTCCTCAGTTTGGTCCCACTGGCACTAGGCTTTAACAACCTCCTGCAGTGACATCAGGCCTCTTTCACAGTGCGCCTCTGTGCCTTTAGTGTTTTCAGCATTTCTTGCCCATTTTGGCGCCACTCACTGTCAAGCCTCATTACTTTCAGGTTTGGGGCTGTTTCTGAACCCTGAGGCTGTGAGAAATTCCATACTTGGAAAATGTGGGTATTATAATGTAGAAAAATAATTAGGGTAATAAAACCAAAACATCTGTCACATATAGTTTAAAAGGAGAATTTTAAAAATCAAAAAAGTGTGCTGCTAAATGGTAATAGGTACTAGAAATTTACTTCTATTTAAGTTATGTTTGAGATACAAATTAAACAAATGGATTACCAGAATTTTGATATTTTAAATGAATCAGAAAACAAGCATATAAGTACTTTCTTAATAAATCAAAAATATGAAAACAAGGCCTTAGAATAAAATGCGCCTGATGTAGTACACACTGGTATGTAAATGCCTGGGAGAACTCCCGTAACTCCTCTTTGAGCTGAGGGGGATCGAGGTGCTATGTAAATACTAGGTTATTTATGTTTTATTTATAATTTTTCTAAATTTATTTTTATTGTTGAAAGTATTACAGATGTTCCCCTTTTGTCTTCCATTGACAACCCCCCAACCGCACCTTTACTGCACTATTGTCTGTGCCTGGGTTATGCATATATGCATACAAGTTCTTGGTTAATCTCAGGCCCCCCCTTTCCCCCTTCCCTCTGAGAGTCCTCAGTCTTCCATGTCTCTGGTTAGATTCCACATATAAGTGGAATCATGTGATACTTGTCTTTCTCTGACTGGCTTATTTTTATACCCTCAATAATTAAGATACTCCCCAAAGGTCAGGAATTAGCCCAGGAGAACAGAATTTTGAGAACCCAAATATTTTCACACTTCAGTGCATCAGACCCATTCACTTGGAGGAAGCATATCCTCTTTAAGATGCGAGAGAAAGAAAAATATTTTTATGACCTTCATATCTTTGGAAAACTTAAACGGCTCTTATAATTTTCCAAGTTACAAATAAGTATGTGTGTGTGTGTGTGTGCATATGTACATATAACCTTTATATTTTTGCTCATATCTAGAACAAAGTTATGCGTGTGCATGTTATGACTACTTCTACAGAACATGAAATGCAAAGATAAGAAATTCTAAAGGCAGTCACATGTCCCGCTGTTTGCTCAGACTCTCCGTTCTCAGAACAGCTGAAAGCCTGGCCTCAGTCTCCTTTTCCGTGGAGTCTTATAGACAGACCTCCCCATGCTTTACTTTCCAGAACGAGTTCAAATAACTGCAAGCAAGTTCCCACAGCCAAAGTAAATACTTCCTACATTTTATAACGTATGATGATGTGTTTTATAGCTCTAACAAACTGGGCCAAACCTTAGGCTTCTCTGTTCCTATAGTGACAAATCAATACCCCACAATGCTGGGGAGCTGGAGTTAACGTGGTTCAGTCATAATCTGTACACATTCTAGGAATGGCCAGAATGTAGATGGAAGACCAGTCAGTAGTCAACATTTTAGAAACTCTATGGCAAGTTTTCATCCAACCCTTGGATTTTTCTTTCTCTTCAAGTGTACTTTAGACAATGATTACTAATTAACATTTCAATTTGGCAAATATTGATTGAACTCAGAGCAAAGCTCACTGCTTGAAATTGATGATGTGTAGAATAACCCTAAAAACCCTTGCCCTCAAGGAGCTGTTAATTTAGCAGAGGGTTCAAACAGGATGAACTAACTAAATCGCTAGTCAATGCAGTAACAGATTGAAACAGATTTCTCAGGTGTGCAAAGAGGAAGAGGGAGAAATTCATCCTGACTTGGGTGTTAGGAAAGGCTTCTTGAAGAAGTGGGGCATTTCTCCTTGAACAGGGCAAACCAACATCCGGGTTGCCTGGGTTATCCCAGTTTGTGCTGTTATCTAAGCATAATTGTAATACTGCACTTCCACTCTCAGAGGTTTCCATTGCACAGTAAATTACATGAACATACTGGAGTAGAAGCATACTTAAGATATTGACAGAGAGAAGGAGGAGGGAAGAATTTCACATAAACCAAGCAGCAAGACAAAAGGTATGGAGAAAGAAAACCATATGATAAGTTTTGGGGAAAAGTCTTTACAAAATTGTTTTCTTGTGTACTCAAAAGAGAAGATTCCCCTCACCCCCTCCTTTTCCATGGCTGTTTGAACTGAAATGGGAGTGTGCTCTATGACAGCTCTCCTGAACCTTGTATTTGCATATTTAGCTTATTTTCTTTCTAGAAATGTGACTATTGTGCAGCACAGACCTTTTCCTATATTTTTCTCTCATTTTCCATTTTCATTTGATCAGATAGTTTTATTTCTGGCAAGTATTATTTTCACATCATAAAGAGAGAAAAATTAAAAATCAATCCGTACATTACATTATCTGCCTTTCAACCAGTTAACACTAAATTAGAACATACAATGCGCTTGAAGTTTCCCTGTACTTTCCAAGAAACAAATGTTTAAAGAAAAAATGACCAAAATTAGAAGGGTATTATTTCTGTCTTCATAACTATTCAAGGGAAAAAGGATGAAACACGCTGATATAATAAAATCTTAAGTAATTTACATTGTTTTAGGACGATAGATTTACAGGAT
Source organism: Molossus alvarezi (assembly GCA_037176705.1). Classification (NCBI taxonomy): domain Eukaryota; kingdom Metazoa; phylum Chordata; class Mammalia; order Chiroptera; family Molossidae; genus Molossus; species Molossus alvarezi. The sequence continues at coordinate 123,798,255 of CM073885.1, forward strand.
TATGTTTTGGGTGATTGAGACAATTTTGGATAGAAATATTTTCCTTAGGTATCTTTAAAATAACATTCCTAAATTTAGAACAAAGAATCTATGTTTATCTTCATTCATAAATATATGAAAAAATAATACAGATGTCATCTAAGCAATACCAACAAACACTGAAAAAACTCCATCTTGCTTATCATATAGGAAAGCAAAATTACTTGATTTTCATGATTTGTTCATCCCCACACGTTTTGTCTTAGCCAGTTAGGTTCACTCGATGAGCTGAAACTACTGATTTTATGTGTAAGCAAAAGAGTCTGTAGAATGTGGGCTGTACAGTGCTGTGAAGACATGGGGAAAGAACAGTCACTATGAATCCTTCAAAGGAAAGGTGACTGCAGGGTTAAGGCAGATCCAGCTCCCTCTGCCCTCTAGCCACTCTGCTTCTCTTCCTGGAACTGTCTCAGAGAGCGGCCACTTGCGGACAGGCACTGAGTCCACACTGCAGCAAGCCCTTTGCTCCCTTCCTAGCCCAGGCTGGCACCAAGGTTTCCCAGGGCATGAAGCTGGTATCCTATTCCACAGCTTTTCTCAGAGCAGATGATTTGAGGTCTATTATTCCTCAGTGAGGGCTTTAAAGCTTGAAATTATCCAAAATTGTCCACAATTTTAGGAGGAACATTTATATTTGACAGTTATCTGATTACTCTGATTGATCTGGCCTCATATGAGTGTAACATAACAATAAAGCCATTTCAAGATGCTGTTTTGATGAAATAACCAATAACCTTTTCCTCTTCTCTCTTCCAATTGATCTAGCTGCCTCTGGTCTCTTCCTACTTTAGTCCATTTCTGAGCTGCTCCCCAAATAATCCTTCTAATACCTGAGTTGATTATGGCCCAGTTTAAAGCTTTTTGATAGCTCCCAGTCCACCAAGATGAGGCTGTAGTTAATCTGAATCATGGCATGCAAGGCTGTGCACAATTATCTTTCTAGCCTTATACTCTTTCCCTTTCATACCTGATGCCTCTGCAGAATTTTAACCTGGTGAACTTGCCCTCTGTATTATGCCTTCCCTGACTCTGTGACTTAGTCCGAATCTCCTATGCATCACCACAGCAGTGCGGGATACTCTTATGGGCCTGCGTGCTATTGGATTTTTTTTTTCATCTTAAGATTATTGTCATTGCCCTGGCCCGTTTGGCTCAGTGGTTAGAGTGTCGGCCTGCGGTCCTGAGAGGCCCGGGTTCGGTTCCCGCTAAGGGCACGTACCTCGGTTGCAGTTTGTCCCCGGCCCTGGTTGGTCGTGTGGGTGGCAGCCACTTGATGTGTTCCTTTCACATCGATGTTTCTCTCTCTCTCTGTGTTCCTCTCTCTCCCTTCCACTCTACCTGAACAAAAAATGGAAAAATGTCCTCGGGTGAGGATAAAAAAAAAAAAAAAAAAAAAGATTATTGTCATTGCTTAGTTGATTATCTGGTATGTGTGTTCAGTAAATTAAAATTTAAAAAGGTAGCTGAGTCCAGCCAGTGTGGCTCAGTAGTTTAGTATCAACTCATGTACCAAGAGGTTACCAGTTCAATTCCCATTTAGGACACATGCCCAGGTTGTGGGCCAAGTCCCCAGTGTGGGGCATGCGGGAGGCAGCCAGTCGATGTTCTCTCATTGATGTTTCTGTCTCTCTCTCCCTCTCCCCTCCTCTCTCTCTAAAATCAATAAGGAAAAAAAAGGTAGTTGAATTAGTTCCCAATTGGTTAGAATATTCTTAAATCAGAACCACTGGTCCTAACAGGTTTTATTGGCTCCAAATGATTGCCTGTATGCTTGAGGCCACATCTGGCTCATCTGGCAATATGAGAGTGTATGTGTATAAGTGTGCTAAAACCAAAGACATAGGATTCCTTCTAAAGTTGGCTAGAAAAATCAATTCAATTTTCAACAGATGAACATATAAATCACCACAAGTCACTTTTAAATAAATGCATTTTATTGCAGAGATGCTATAATTATTTACATGCTACAACATGTCACAACATAAATTTACTAAATATTTCATGGGATGCTGTAGGTTTCAAATAGTTTCAGAAGAACCACAGATTGAGTAAAGAGACTAACAGCTTTATTGACTCTATGACTCTTGGGTGCCAAATGCTAGAAGTCAAAGGCAGTGTTTTTCAGTCCTACCTGTCATCACTTGCATGCAGAAACCTATGAAGCAAATACAAGGAAACTGTCGAGTTTCAGATCCATAATGCCACCAAAGTTTACAATGGGTTGAGTTATAATTCATGTCATAAAGCATTTAATTCTGGCATAAAATACAAATTTCTATTAAATTGGTATAAATCTACTTATTTATAAACACTGGCTTAAAAACAAGGACGGGATGCAGCCTGCACATGCACTGAAAAGGACAACCTAGCAAGTGTTTGTGACCTTATTTGTGTTTGTTTACTTTCTCATTATCGATCTGGGAAAATAACCTCAAGAATTATAGATTTAAACTCTTGGTGATAAGTAATGATAATGCAACTCTTGGAAAGACCCTAGGCAGTCTCACAGATTTATGCTGGTAGAGAAAAATCTATGGACTAGGGTGAACTTTGGCAAGTCTTCTTTAAGCCACACCTCAAGCAGTCTTATCCCGAAGTGCAATAAAAAGTCACTGATACTTGACTGCTTATTTCTCAAAGAGTGAATAAAGTGCTAACAGATCTCAGATAGAAGTTAAACAAGTACATGGGTCTGGAAAATGGTATACAAATATACCTCAGTGTATTTATAAGTCACCAAGTAGGTAGGTGTTGATTGGAAAGAAAGGGAAGAAGCAAATAAATAAAGGCAACACACAAAAAAATAGCTTTTCTATCTCCAAACCTACCCCTTGAGTAATACACAAAGTGAGGAACTGGGTGAGGGAGATTTGTGCACAGCTTTGCAACATGGTGAAGTGCTCACTTACTCCTGAATAAAAATCGTTGGGAAAATTTTGATAACAAATATGGAGAAGTCCTAGTTTCTACCATCCACTGAGAATGATATTCTCTAAGAACAGCCCTATATCCACCTGCTGACTCCCTTTCTCATCTTTTATCCTCCCAGCGTGTCTTTCTTGTGGCTCATGAAACTAAAAAGTTGCTTAGGCTGGAAGCGTCCTGGCCAGGTTGAGACTTTGAGTGTCCTGGCCAGGTTGAAGCCATTGAGCCTCAGTGTTGAGCATGAGAGAAAGGAAAGTATGGGTTCCATGTTTAAGTGATTCATCTTTAAACACAATGAGACTGAGCTTTGAAATAAAATCTCTTTACATGGTGACATCAACAGGGCTAAATCAGCAGCTTAGGATTTCACATCAAGTGATCAGTGTGGAATGCAGTAAGTTCTAAAAATATGCTTTGGGGCTGTTTTGCCTTGCAAAGAAACCTCTGCATTTTAAATTTTGAGCTAGGTGGCTTACAGTGGGAATTTGCAGGACTTGTAAGTTTTCCAATGCTTAGGAGAAGGATGGGCCCACACCACCTCATAGGCTTGGAATAAATCAGATTATCAATCTCTTTGAGATTTCAGCCAACAAGTTCTACCCCTAGCAGAAACAATGAAGATGAGTTTATGAGAATAAATAGTTTAATAAAAATACACCCATACAATGATCTTGATGCTATGATAATTTTTTCTTTTAAAAAATAACCCCTTGAAAGGGCTCTCAGAAGCTCCCTTTCTGTCTGCTTTGAAAGGCAAGTTTCTTTGCTCTACAGTACTGATGTGATTTCCATGTTAAAAGAGAAAATTAATTGCAATAAAGGCATTATCTATTTCTGACTTCAAACAATAGGTAAATTGTCCTTAACTTATTGAGACATAAGACTAAGTAGGACCACATGATCTTCAACATTAACAGCATGAGTCTTAACAAGAAGTGCAAAACAAGTAACTCAACTTGTATTAAAAACCCTGATTAAGACAGTATAACAAACCATGATGTAAAATAATACAGTTAATTCAAATTTGCAATATATACAGCACAAAACTAAAAGATTTTATCATAACAATTATGACTTCCCAAGCCAGAGAAAGCTTACTGATTACTTCAAGAATCAAGTAACATTGATAGATAACAGGTATTCTGTAGGTTGCAAGAACAATTGAGTAGCTGAAGATTGCATAAATATGTGTCACATAATATCAAAGTTATTTGAAAAAATTATATTATACAATCTGGAATGGTTGAATATGAGACACAACAATGTACTGAAACATACATTTATAAGAAATGAGAGCAATCAGTAATATAATTAATGATTCAAACTCCCAAGGACACACCTCAACTCATCATGATAAAGGCCGAAAATTATTACTTGAATTATAAGAAACTGTCTTTTTTCCTGGTCTCCTATTTGGTTGAGATTTTCATTCTCTACTTTAGATACTATAATGTTCTTTATATTGCCTAGGACACACACTGGCTGCGCAATGCTGACCACCATTCTCATCTTTTGCCCAATATAAAAGGTATTTTGGGGATGCATTGTTAGCAGTGCTATCAAGGTTATATAGGTAATATAAGTTCTTTTCAGTCAGCTACATATTCATTTATATCTTCTTCTTTGCAAATCTAGTACCTCTTCTATGTTTTCAGGTTTGTCTTACTTAGGATCAACCCATGGGTTGATCAGGGCAGAGACATTGAGAGCTAGTTCTTCTAAACATGCTGAAATGTGAAGATTTTTCTAGTGTTACCAGGGGAAAGACTTTTTGGCTAGTCTAACCTCTCCATGATGATGTTTCTCTACCCTCTTTAGTCTCTTCCAACCATGCCTTTCACATTTTCCCTGATTGACAAATACTCCTTGGGAATTTTTTGATCCTTATATCTTCTGTTTTATCGAATTCAGGGTTTCTTCCCTACCTTTCTGGGAATGCTACATTTCAAAAGTTTCCCAGACCTCTTATTTCTGAGGCTCTGCTATCTTATTCACATTTAAAGTCAAAGAGGCAGGTAAAGTTCAATACTTCTGGCATTTGGTTCATCTGGGGTCTCAAACTCCCAAGGACACACCTCAACTCATCATGATAAAGGCTGAAAATTATTACTTGAATTATAAGAAACTGTCTTTTTTCCTGGTCTCCTATTTGGCTGAGATTTTCATTCTCTACTTTAGATACTATAATGTTCTTTATATTGCCTAGGACACACACTGGCTGCGCGATGCTGACCACCATTCTCATCTTTTACTCTCCCTGGGGGAACCTGAGTCTTGGAAATTAAATGCTTCTCTTCTTCAGAAAGGGCCTGACCTTGGCTCTTCCAAGGACAGACCTCAGCCTTGGCTACACCCTTCTGATTGGACTGCTGACATAGTTCACTTGCCTTAGGCTTGTGATGAGATTTCTCCTTTAAGGAAAAGGTTGGATTTTTCTCCATTTCAGAAGCTGCAATAGGTACGTGCTTTTGAACTTTTGATTCTGAAGGCACAGGACTAGGGGTCAGGTCATAGTTCTCCCAAGGACACACTTCCCTATGTCACAGCTGTCCTTTATCTCTGTGGTGCCTGGGCTCCTATCAGAATTGGCAGTAGGGGGTTGGACCTTTGTTGCTTCATAATCCCAGCTTTCTGAGGTTTTCTTGGCTCTTTCAAATGATTGGAGTTTTGGGGAACAGAATCTTTGGTCTTCGCATTATCTGAATTTGAGTATTTTCTGTGTGTCTCTTTATCTTTGGCAGAGGTTTCTGGGATTTATTACGTTCTTCCATACCTGATGTTTGGGTTTTCCCAGATAATCCAAGAGTCTTCTCCTTGGCACTCACTATGACACTGAGAGACTTCTGTAACATAGAAATGCGTGGGTGCCCTGGCTTCTTTTCTGAGCTGAGACTGTGAGCACTTGCTGACTTACACACCAAAGGCACAGACTCTGTGGACTCAGACTCACTATTTTCTTTAATAGTTGTGTTAGGTTTTACCAGACCAAGCCTGCAGTGTGAAATTTTCTGTAGCTTCTTCTTCTTGGCTGTCAGTGGGTAAGCTACCAGACTCTTCCACTTGGTCTCTCACAGGATCGTCAGTGCTGTGGGATATTTTCAGGGAGAAAACTCAGTCTTTCAGGGACTCCTCCTTGGGTTTTGCAAACTCCTGTGGGTTCTTTCTTTCTAACAAAAGCAGTGCTTTTGGCTGTGCTGGGGTCTGTGACTTCTTTGTCCTCTTTGGAACACTGTCTGCTGATTGTCTTTGAATCTCAGTTACATGCCTCATAATAGAATGGCCTAAGCCCTTCTTGGAGCAGCACTTTTTCTGGAGGTGGAGGTTATTTGTGGCCATCTTCTTCTTTTTATATATTCCCAGCTGGGCACAGAGTTTTTTCAGCTCACCCTGCCAGAACAAGAGTAAATTTACAGAGGTATGAAACTTAGTGTCTCAGTCAGATAATATCAATGAAAGTTATTTTAATGAAATAAACTTGAGCTCTTTAAGGAAATTGTTCTACGGTTTTTTCTAACATTTCTACTCATCAACTTTGTTCTTATTCTTACCTTCTAATTATTTTGTTTTATTTCACAGAATTGAAACTTTAAGACAAACCCATGCATGCTAGCCTTGCTTCATGGAGAAAGAACTTTGAACTTTCAAGTTGTGTGGGCCAGACTAAGTCTGGACCATAATAAAACACAGCATACTGTCTACTGATAAACCATATCCCTGGACAATATTGGAAGTATTAGGTAGCCATTGATTAAGTTACACATAATGTTAGATTAGGGTTAGGAAACAGCAGACTATTAAATACTAAAAGCATCTTCTTTCTCCAGATGCTGACATATCATCACAGATTATTTAAAATAATCTAGGTTCTCTGCTCACAGATGTAGCCTACCTTTCCATCAGCAAAATGTCATAAACCATGTCATGGAACATGTATAATAAGTTTATCATATGACTACCAAAAAGTTAGTTGAGACTATCAAGATTGGTTTGTGCAGTCTAATTTATACCAGGATTGCATGGTTTAGAACAGGATAAACTCTGCACTTGATGTCTTTAGTTCTTACATAAATGTACATTTTCTCATTTTCTTTCTTTCTAACACACATATGTACACACGCAAGCACACATATACACCAACCCACACATACTCATATGTATAAATGGGACTAATCTGAAATAGAAAAGAAATACTAGTATTACCCGGATGTCCTTTGGATCCAAGCTCTGCTCACTCCAAGCTGAGTTGACACTGCTGTTCATGTAGGATCAGACCAACCCATGACTAGCTCATCCTCATATGCTTCTGTAGCAATGTCATCTCGTGGGTTACTGCTTGAATGTGAAAACTGCAATAGATATTCAATCTGAGCTCTAGACATTACCCACTATAACACATACATTGTAATAATAATTTTCTAAAGGCTCTAGTGTTATTATTGTTTCTTCAACTTAGATCACCTTGTTCACTGAACTCTTTATAAAAGTCTGCTGCTGTATTTGTGTTTTACATTCCACATTACACACTGATGAGTTACTTGGTTCCCCCTTTGACTTTTGTCTTCATTCCTAGTGTCTCATTACTTTTTTCCACAATATTTTCATTTTGAAACTGAAAATAAATACAAGAATCCAAAGACATGTTCTCTAAAAGTAGCAACTGAGACCCACTGGCAGATGGATGGGAATTTTATTTTTTGAGCAGCAGGGTCTACCACATGCTTATCATTGTGCTTCACACAGGGGAGGCTGCATTTCATTGCTGGGAACAGTTGGCCCTGATCACAGGAATGTGACTTTCAGTCCACTACACGTAGCTTTAAAAAAAAATCTAATTTTAAAAGGTAAAGGGATTAAGAAGTACAAATTGGCAGTTATAAAAACAGTCACAGGAATGTAAAGGACAGCATAGGAAATATAGTAATATTGTAATAACTCTGAGTGGTGTCAGTCGGTACTAGACTAATTGGAGGCATCACTTCATAAGTTACATAAAAGTCTAATCACTGTGTTGTACAACTGACACTAATATAATATTGGATGTCAAAGGTAAAAGTGAAAAAACTTTTAAGTATTTTTAAAAAGTCTACTTATAAGGCCTGGGGACAGAAAATGTGACTTGCAGGCCCCCAGTGTTGACAGTGAGATTGCAAACAAGCCACAAGCCTCTCAGCCCACTCAGCCTAGAGCTCTGGCCTGATGGGATCTGAGTTCAAAATTAAAAGAGCCCCTAAAATGACATAATTTATTTTCTCAAGCTCATTAGTCTCAAGTTCTTCCTTCATCAGGTTTTGACATATTTTTATTATTTTCATGTGGTGTTTTGATATTTTTTCATTTCATGTACTCTTTCTATCTCTAATCTTCAAAAGGAGAAGTGAGGGAGAGCGAATTGGGTAAATGACGGAAAGCAGGAAGAATCAAAACAATCCGGACACGCTTTACACAATATACACACCTGTGAAAATTGAGAGAACAGTTTAGAGAACATGGTGCTCTTCTCCCAGCTTGTCACCAAGTCAAATATTCCTTTACAAAATTAACAGATCCTTCTGTGACAATACAGATATTTTAATGTCATTGTTCATTAAAATATGCAGGTAGGAGGGTAAACATAATTAGGAGATAACATGTGAAATGGTAATTCTTTATTTTAGGAGCAATGAATGTTTTGTAATTGGGACTGGCTGAGAAACCACAGAAAGTGATGGGTCTTCCCTTCACTCTTCTACGTATGTTTGTGGTTCCAACATATGCCGTTATCTTAAGCCTTAAAGATAAATAAAATAGAGTTCTTGTTCTCTAAAATACCACCTGCTCCTAGTTAAACCACTTGGAGCTTATTCATAAGAATGAAGTTTTTTTCTTGAGCAGTTTTAAGGAGTAACATGAATTTAAGAAGCAGTTATTTGTCAGATATTGTCCATTTCCTGCTTCATTATTTTTCTCTGTGCTTTCTCTATCTCAAATACCATTTCAGATATTTACCTTATTTATCTTTTCTGTTTCTCCATCCCTTCCTCCAGAACATAATTACCAAGAGAGCACAGATTTTTATCTATTACTCTTACTCCAGGATCTAAAACATTGCTTAACAAAGCCCCTCAATACTTTTTTAGAATTATCTGTTATTGAGATATAATTCACATGCCATAAACTTCTCAATATAAGCTATACAATGCCATGTATTTTAGTATATTTACAAGGTTGACTTACAGAATATTTTCAACACCCCAAAAAGAAACCTTGAACTTATTAAGCAGTCACTTGCATTTGTCTTCCCCCCAACCCTAGCAGGTGAAAACCTCTAAACTGCTTTCTGTCCCTGTAGAGCTGCCTGTTCTGGACTTTTCACATGAATGGAATCATGCAACATGTGGTCTTTTGTGTCTGGCTTCTTTCACTCAGCATAATGTCAAGTTTTGTTCAAGCTGCAACATGTATCAGTGCTTCATACCTTTTTATTGATGAATAATATTCCACTGTAAGGATATACTACCTTTTATTTATACATTTATCAGTTGATGGAAATTTGGGTTATTTCCACTTCTTTGGCTATAATAAATATTGCTGCTATGAACACTCATGTATATATTTTTACATGACTTTATGTTTTCAATTTTCTTTGGACCTCAACAGCAATTTATTGAATGAATGAAAAATGGTCTGAGTATATTATGCAAAGTATATAAATGGTTAAAATAAGTTGCAGTAACAAATTAATCTATGAAAATTGTGGCTATTTGGTATAATTCAAATAAGAAAATAGGCATTTGCTTTTTTAAAAAAAATAATCATTTGGCCTTTTCAATCAGGCTGCATTTCAATGTTTTGGCTAAGTCTGAGGGTTGAAGTAAAGCCTGAGGTGAAAAACAACAAATCACAGTTCTTCTTTCAGCCGTGCTAATGTTGCCTTGTGTGACAGTGATAAAGACTGATCTTTTCATAAGGTATACAAATGTCTAATGACTATGTTGTACACTTGAAACTGATATAATATTGTGTACCAAGTATATTGAGAAATAAATTTAAGAAGGACAAAAGATATATAATGTTCTAATATTTTGTTGTTCTATGTATAAAAGTGGAAAATAATGATAATGCTATAATTTGTATTATCTGTTTTTTTCTCTGATATTATTTTATGTCATTCCAGGCAACCTTATCATTATCTTGTCATAGATGAGGAAACAAACTTAGAGACATAAAAAGTCTTGGCTAATGTCATATTATACAGATTGTTTGGGGTTAAGCATGAGTTCAGAATCTATGTATTCTGAGTCATGGCCCACTTCCTTACTTCATTATGCTGCCTAAAGAAGTCTTTGTCATACTTTATCATTATAAGCAAGACTCTTCTATGCACAATATAATAATTATTTATTTCTATTTAAATAAAAATTATTTGTTTAAGACAATATTTTTCTGAATATGAATCCAAAACAAGAGAATTCTTAGAACAGTATAATTCTCTTTCAAAATGATTTTGATGTTATAGCTACAATGAAAGCTATCATTTTGTTTTTTGATAATGACTATTTATTGCCTTAAGATTTTTTAAGTTTATTAAAAATAATTTACCTCACTTTTGATAGGATGTAGACTACTTGAGAGTTTAAAATCTACTGGAAAAACATTAATGATGAAAATTAAATAGGGTAAATCAAGCTAGAAAAGAATATAGATCATTTTAGGTAACTGTTTAGAACAGATTTCATTTCTTGGGTAATTGACTTGGTTCTAAGGACTATAGCAGGCAATTGTAGGGCAGAAGTGGGAAACCCTTTGCATGGTAGTAACACACTGACAGTGGAAAACACTGAAACTCATCTGTAATAAACTTTCTTGAATGACTATAACTCTTTAGTTGTTTTGTTAATGTAACATTTAATTTATAAATAGTTTTAGGGAAGCATGTTTGTCAGATCTTAAAACATATGTGCTTGGTGCTTAATATTCTGGAAACAAACAAGCAAAAATGCAGCTTTTCCTGGGAGATGGTTTGAAGAAAAGTAACGGCTATGGAGCTGAGGCACCACAAAAAGTGCTCTCAGCTGCTCACTACATTTTTCAACCAAGGGCACCAGCTCTCAGAGCCTTGAATCTCTAGTCTGTGTAGAATTGTAAAAACATTCTTCTTCTTGTGTATTTAAAATTTCATATATTGATTCTCATATTCTCTCCCTTTTCTACTCTCTCTCCTCTTTCCCTCTTGAGAGGGGGCAAGACAAAGCATAAAAGCAAATTTCCTTGATTCCTGGTCCTTTGATGGAAGATCCAGGGCCATCATCATAAATATCTCTTTTTCTTATTAAAAGTTTACAAAATGTATATTATTCTTGTGGCCCAACTCCTCTGTGGCATCATCTATTCTTATAAGTGCAAGGTATCATTTTATGATTATTTACTAAGGTGAAAGATGATAATTATCCTGCAAAACTTTCACAGATCCATAACCTCCTACCCCGACTCCCACTACTATTAATCTCCATTTTTCCAAAAGACAAATATTCAAAGTTTCTAATTACATTATTTAGGGTGACCTAATTTAGAATAATGTTGAGAATTTATATGGCATCTTTTTGATGCTTTTTAAATTATGGTATTCCTTTTATTCTTGTTCTCACTGAACTTTTCATTTTATTTTCAAATGTGAATAAGGTAAAAATTCCAAGAAGGTAAGTCATACATATTTAATTTTCTTCACTTATCATAAGCCACATTCTTCTTCCGTTGTACTCGTTGACTAGAGAGATACTTGTGACATCAAAAACAGCTGATCAGGCAACACGTTCTAACCACCAAATGTTCTTGCTAAAATGAAATGATGACAAAACCCCATTGTATAAAAAAATACAGCCATTGGTTTGAAGTGTTTTTTCAGTTTTGAATTCAGCATAATTCACAAAATATGTTGTCTATCTCAGTATTAAAATTTTGAAAGAATAAATCAGCATATTAAATATGAATAAAAATATAAACAATTTATATCTACTTTATAATGTCTGTTGTACTGCTTTACATCTTCAGAACAAAAAGAGTTACATTTCAAAAATGATATTCAATGATATCCCCATAAGTGGCTTAACATAATAAGTGAGTTAACCTTCAAAATAAGTGAAAACAATAAACAACCCATTAGAAGGAACTAAGAACAGTAGAGTTATATTACATATATATTTATTTGCCACTTCTGAGACAAAGAAATTAATCAACTTAAAAAACACCTTTCTTCCTAAATCTTTTCATTATGCATCTTATCTAATTTTGCTATTTAAATTAAACTGCAACACATTAGAAAAATAAAACAGTTGTTTTATAGCTCTACAGATCACTTGCCTAGTTGTATGAAATAGAGCAGAGATAATCAGCACACTGTGAACTTCAACAGCCATATAGTGTGGCTCATGAAGTGCTGATGGTACTGTCCCCACTGCATAGCAGATAAACACCCCACAGGAAGAATAAAAATTTAGCTGTGAGTAAACAAACAAACAACTTTTCATTAGTCCCATGGGTGAAGAAAAAAGTAAAATTCAAGTTCTTTAGCATGTATTTTGTTTCTATTATTAAAACACAACTTTAGAAAGAGATGCAGAAAAAATACCATTCACATACAAATATACATTTTATAAATTGGTTTCTGAAATTATAGAAGATTTTTCAAATGTATACTTTGTTTTATGATATTTTTTAAACAGTGTTTGGTGTCCCAGATTTTTTTTGTTGTTGTTGTTGTTAATACCTGGCTTTTTCTTAAAACAATTTAAAAATAATTTTCCACATATCCAACTAAAGATTAAGATGTTCATAGAGAATCTGAGTCCAAATAAAGTCATCAAAGCAACAAAAGGCTTCTATTGTGTTTATATGCAACTTATGAAATTTGGGTTATCACTGCAGTGAGTCTAGTTCAACACATAAAGATATCTCAGTGAGCCCCATACCTCTCATTAAGTAATACACTGAAACAAACACAGGGAGGCAGCCAAAATGAGGAGACAAAGAAACAGGTCCCAAATGAAAGAACAGAACAAAACCCCAATAAAAGAACTAAGTGAAATGGAGATAAGACACCTAGCAGATACTGAGTTCAAAATACTGCTTATAAGGATGCTCAATGAACTTAGTGAGAACCTCAGTGAACTTAGGGAGGGCCTCAAGAGCATAAAAAAGGACCAGTTAGAAATCATGGATACACAGTTAGAATTGAAGGAGGCATTAACTGAAATAAAGAATAATTTACACAGCTTCAATAATAGAGTATGTAAAGCCAAGGAGCAAACCATTGATTTGGAATATAAGGAAGCAAAAAATGCCCAATTGGAACAGCAAAAAGAAAAAAGAATCCAAAAAAATGAGGATAGTGTAAGGAGCCTCTGGGACAACTTCAAGTGTGCCAACATTCGCATCTTGGGGGTGCCAGAAGGTGAAGAGCAAGAACAAGAAATCAAAAACCTGTTTGAAACAATAATGGCAGAAAACTTTCCTAACTTGGTGAAGGAAACAGACATACAAGTCCAGGAAGCACAGAGAATCCCAAACAAGATGAACCCCAAGAGGCCCACACCAAGACACATCATCATCAAAATGCAAAGGGTTCAAGACAAAATAAATCTTAAAAGCAGCAAGAGAAAGGCAGCTAGTTACCTACAAGGGAGTTCCCATTAGGCTGTCAGCTGATTTCTCAAAAGAAACTTTGCAGGCCAGAAGGGAGTGGCAAGAAATATCCAGAGTGATGAAAAGCAAGAACCTACAACCAAGATTACTCAATCCTGCAAAGCTGTCAGTTAGAATCGATGGACATATAAAGACTTTCCCAGACAAAAAAAGTTAAAGGAGTTCATCACCACCAAACCATTATTATATGAAATGATGAAGGGATTTTTTTGAAGAAAAAGATAAAATATATGAACAAAAAAAAAGGCAATGAATACATATCTATCAACAATGGAATCTACAAACAAAATGAACAGGTAGAACAGAAACATTCTCATAGATACAGAGAACATTTTGTTGGTTGCCAGTTGGGAGTGGGGTTGGGGGAATGGGTCAAAAAGATGAAGGAATTAAGGAGTACAAATTCATTGCTAGACTGACAAACCTCAAAGGGAAAGGGGTTGGGGGGTGGGAAGAAATAAACCAAAGAACTTATATGCATAACCAATGGACACAGACAATAGTGTGGGAAAAGGTGGGAGGGAGGCAGGAGTGTGGAGGAGGGGGTCAATGGGGGAAAAATGTGGAACATCTGTAATACATTTTACATCCAACAATAAAGATTTATAAAAAAAAGATACATGAGATTTTAGGGGTCATGACAAAATAAATGAACATCTTTTCAGACACTGTTGCCCCAAATTTTAAATTGCCTACAATTAACTTTTTAAATAATTCTGCATACTAGACTACTAGAAAAAAATTAAGAAAGTAAAATTATACGTGAAATTTACACATTTTTTTCATTGCCCTTTCATTATCAAAACTTCTTTGCATCTATTTACCTATGGTAGGATCACCAAGAGTAATTTACTATCAAAGGTCTTACCAACACTTTTGCTACTTTCAGAAGAATTTTTAGGTCTCCTTTCTTCTTTGTATTCAGAAGGTAGTTGTTGATTGTTGTGTATAAAAAATGGTGATAAATATTATTACTCTCTTAATACTGACATAAAAAATATTTTCCAAATACAATCAAACCTTGGTTCTCAATCGTCTCCCATCTCAAACAATTCACTTCTCAACCTGACAACCTTTTCATGCTGATATCTATATAATCAGTCACATGTCTCTCAGGTAACAAAGGAGAGAATGCATGAGTATGAGTCAGTTTACTGCTGTTTACAGCTCAGAAAATTGTGCTGTAAATATTTTTATGTTTTTTTTGCTTTTGTTGCTGTTTATTATTATTATTTTATTAATTTTTGTTACAGATGTTTTTCCTCCCCCCCCCACTGATTCTCCCCTCCTCCTCCCCCCCTGCCCTGTCCCCAGCTTTGTTGTCCATGTCCATTGTTCATGCACACATGCATATAAGTTCTGTGGTTTATCTCTCTCCTACCACCCCTCTTCTGGGGATTGTCAGTCTGTACCCCACTTCCATGTCTCTGGGACTACCCCATTTCTCAGACTGTTATGTTCATTAGATTCCACAAATAAGTGAGATCATATGATACTTTCTCTGTTTAGCTTGTTTCACTTAGGATGATACTTCCCAGTTCCCTCCATGTAGTCTCAAAGGATAAGAGATCTTTCTTTCTTACAGCTGCATAGTACTCCATTGTGTATATGTACCACTGCTTTTTTATCCATTTGTCTACTGATGGACACTTGGGTTGTTTCCAGATCTTAGCTATTGTAAATACTGCTACTACAAACATGGGGGTACATATATTCTTTCTGATTGGTGTTTCAGGCCTCTTAGTGTATATTCCTTATTATTATTAAATTTTCATTTTTTACTGTGGATTTCATTTTTATTTAATTAAATTTTCATTTGTATTTTATGTCCTTTGTGCTTTTAGAGTGCTTATTTCTATATTACACAATACATGAGACATGTACTATAAAAAATGTTAAAACATGGAATCATTATAAGAGTCTAGAATGGATTAATTCAATTTACATTATTTCTAATGGACAACAAATGCTTCAGTGTTTGAACAGCCTTCCAGAATAAATTAAGTTTGAGAACTGAGGTTTTACTGTATCTTTAATTCTTGGAGTATTTCAGATAATATCAGAGCTAATATTAAGATTTTATTCATACCATTCACTTTAAGTTTGTAAGTTCTACAAACTTTTTATTAAGCATGTAATTAAATAAAAAAAAAAAGTAACATGAAACAGCCATGATTTGAGGGCAGTATAGTTCAGTGAATTAATTCAAGTTGACATAATGGCAATTGTCATGTCTCAAACACCCTACTTCTATAATCAACAGCTATTTGTTCTCACACAAGTTACTTTTGTTGGCTTAGTCCTCTAAAAAATAAGAATCTTACTGCCTTAGTTTACTGAGTTGTTAGGATGAGTAAATAAGATAATAGAGCAAAAAGACATGCTCAGAGAAACAATAAAGCAAAAGCAAAATCTCTTCATGGACTTTATTTCTTGAAACTAGTTTGGAATCCCAAATAAACCACAATGTACATTTTTCATAGGTTGTAACATTCAAATAAATGTTGCAATTTTCAGAAAATGTTGTTAATTTTGACTACTAGCTGTTCCTTTTTTGTGGTTTGTAATTAAGGTTATCTCAGCTATTATATAACCTGCAACTAAATTTACTTATAAATATATTACCACATGAAGTCAGATAACAGAATGCTCCCCTATTTGTGTAGCTAATCATACCAATGGCAGAAAACAAACAGATGTCAGGACCTGGCCAGGACTACTGCTATCCCTTCTCTACCTACTCAGACTGTGAACCTGCAGATCTTTATGAGGATGATGCTCCATCTCCCTGTCCACTCCCAAAAGGCTTAGAAGATACAATCCTACTTGTCACAGGTATATGCTGATGAGTCATGGATGGGGCTTTAGCAATCTGGCTCACTGCTACTTCTAACTAATCTAGTCTTTTGCTAGGTTTCTGGCTGATGACACAGACTAACTCATTCACTTCCATTCCCAAACTGCCTGAACCATACTATGAAATCTCACCTATTACATAAAAAGTTACAGTTAAATTATAAACTTCAGTTTAGTGATAACTAGCACTTTAAAGTAGACACTTACAAATTAAAGCCACTAACAAAAGCATTTTCTTCTTTAGTCCACCCATAGTTATCTCGAGAAAAGACATCAGTACCTTGCTGAAAAAGAAACCTGACTGTATTGTGGACTCATTATTCACAGCAAGCATGAGGGCTGTATATATAACACAGACAGAACCTCACCCTCAGGAACTTAAGTTACATTACTTATATAACAGCTAATTCAACCTTCTTACCAAGTTAATACCCTGTTTGTATAGAACTGACAATGTACACACTGAAGTGTTCAACTTTGTAAATTACCTCCAATGTTAAAATGAAGAGACCAAAATGAGGCCCCTTGTTCCACTTGGGTATTGCATAGTAGAAGTTGCTAATTTAAAGTCCTCTAACAGATAAGTAACTATGATGAGGTCACCAATATAAAGTAGATAAAGATTTGAATGAAGAATTTCCTGTTTCATCCTTAGTTTGATATATTGTATTTCAAATTCAGCTAGATGTTAGGTAATAAAAGCTATTTGGCTGAGTTAAAACAATATTAATAATTGTAATAATAACAGTCATATGTAGAGTTAATGATGCTGATAACCAAGTGCTAGACACTAAGTTAAATACTAGATAATCATATACACAACCACCCTAGAAAAATATAGTATTATTCTCCTTTATATATCAGGGAACCTATTTGGTGATGATAAGTAATGTTCCCAAGGTCACACACCTGGCAAGTAGTGAAGTTAAGCACTAACCCTAGTCTCCTGTGACCTGAAAGCCCATCTCTTTTTTTCTTTATCACCCACCTATGACTTATCTTCATTAATAGAAATGCTTGTTCAATTTAAGTTGCCTTTCTTCCTTCTACCCATGCCAATTAAAAATAAAAACATCAAAATATAGTAGATATAGAAAAGAAGAGGAACTGATGAGCCCACTGTATCTGGTAGCAGTTAATCACAGTCAGTTAGGGATAACCTAATGACATCAGTATTCATCAAAGAAAGAAATCCAAAGCAAAGACTCATCCAAAAGACAAAATCAACCCTTACTTATGTTTAATAATATGCACCCTTTAAGAAAAACTACATACAAAGTAAAGATTTAAAAAACTGAATAGAGACTAAGTCCACTATTGTATCATAAAGTAAACTAACAGAGTCCATACAATATAAAACTACTGTGAAACCCCTCTAAATAATATAAAATCACACAATGAAAAAGATCATACTGCAAATGACATCAGTCAATATTATAAATATGAATCCTGCACTATACTGTTCTTCCAGCTGTCCAGTCAGAACAATTGCTTTTCTATCTAATTAATTATGTATTGATACTTTCACTATATAATTATAAGTCAATCCTCTCATTGATTTAATCCTTCTGACTTGAGTGATTGTTTCCACTCTAGAACAGTATTAACATCTACAAATGATGAACCATACCTCTCCATCTCATCAACTGCATGTTTTCTTGCTCCCCTCCTTACTAAAAACTCCACAATTTGGTCTTTGTTTTCACTTTGAGCAAGTGAAAGTGGTGTGAGGTCATCCTATAAAGCAGCAAAAACAATTTTTAATTTATAAAATTATACTTTTCAAGCTGAGTTTTAAAACTTATAAAAGATCCTCTGAACTTAAACATATAAAATAGAAAGTAAATACAAAGTAGCACCTTTCTTCTCAGCCCTGTGCAGCCACTAGGCGCTCCTTCCCTTTAAATGACCCCCCTCTCCCTCTTCAACAGATGAACTGCAACATCATTCCCCAAAACTCACTTCAAACAATTACAGTGTTAGTTCCAAGAATCTTTGCTCCTACCACAGTATCTATTCAAGTACTCTTTCATTATTTTATTACTGCCTATCTAAACCTAGAGATTCTTGAGGACTGAGGCTATTTTTAACCTCTGTATCACTAAACTATAAAACTCAGTAGTAAATGCTTTAAGTATTTTTCCTGAATTAATAACCTAAATTATTAACTGTAGAGTAGTGTTTCTTAAATAATAATTTAAAGAATATGTATTTTACCAGAAGTTCAGTACTATGTCCCAGTAGTAAAAGAATTCAGAAAGATTACCTGTGTTTAAGAAATATTACAAAACTTCATTGTATCTCTAGTACTCAAAAATGTTTAACTCTGTTTACTCCTGATTTGACAATAGTTTTTTGTTGCAAACAATAACATTTGAAAAATTATAGAGTTTGAGGGTTACAGTTTTGAGAACTCTTCAACAGAGTTGAGGGCTTTCTCCAGGTTATACACACTTGCTTCTTTTCTACCAATGCTATCAGGATACCAGATGTCAACATCAGTCAGTCCTGCTCTAAAAAAATGGACTCTAGCTAGCCCTGGCCAATTCAGCTCAGTGATTAGAGCATCAGCCCTCAGACTATAGGGTCATGGGTTCAATTCTGGTCAGGGGCATGTACCTGGGTTTTAGGTTTGATCCTTGGTCCCAGTCAGGGTCATGCAGGAGGCAACCAATAGATGTATCTCTCTCACATCAATGATTCTCTCTCCCTTCTTCTTTTCCTCTCTTCCACTCTCTCTGAAAATCAATAGAAAAATATCCTCAAGTGAGGATTAACAAGAATCAAAAAAATAAACTCTAAGTTAAAAAAGATAGGCTTCAGCCTGGCCAGTGTGGCACAGTGGTTGAGCATTGACCCTTGCACCAAGAGGTCACTGGTTTAATTCTTGGTCAGGGCACATGCCCAGGTTGTGGGCCCAATCCCCAGTGAGGATATGCAGGAGATGGCAATCAATGTCCTCTCTCATCAATGTTGCTATTTCTTTCTTTCTCTCTCCCCCTTCTCCCTAAAACCAATAAAGAAAAATAAATAAAAAGAAATAGCCTTCAAATAAACTTTGGTTGCTTATTACTAAATGGTCCATGGGTTTTCTTCTTCTGTGAGATGATAGCTTTTTATCTTAGCTGTTAGAAAGCTCAATATGAACCTATATTGTTAATTATGTTAATAATCCTGGGTCTCTAATGAATATATAATTTTTAAAAAAATATTTTTATTCTGATTTTATTTTAATTGCACTTACATTTGAGGCAAAATATAAATCAGAAATAAAAATAGAATGGCTTATCAATATAAATTTTAACACTGATTTATATAAATAATTTTAGCACAATAAAGCTAGTAAACCTCTTGCATTTTTTCAGGAATGATGCTGAAGAGAAAGATAATATTGTCTGGAACATGCATACCCTATATTTAACTCCAACCATGATTAACCTCCTAAGACTTACAGACATTCCAATGACAATATGATTATTTATAGGACATATAAAGAAAATGTTTTTTTAAAACAACTTAAAAATTTTAACTTAAAAAATTAAATCCCATTCTTAAGAGAATAATATAAAATGTATATTATAAATTAATGTAGATAGTCTTGAATATCTTGAAGTCTTTGATAAAATATACTATAAAACAAAAATTGTAAACTCAAGTGCTTACAGAGGCAAAGTGGATCACCAAAGTAAGTGAAGACTCTAGGTGGGGACAGAAGCAAAGGAGAACACAGGTCTCACATTGAAGGGGCAGCCTCTGCACAATATACCAAACAGTATGTTTGGGGCTTATAGGGTGCCAGATTCAATTCTTTAAAATAAGCTTAAAATTAAGATTTCTACATGAATCTCCTAAATTTTAAATGTTGATTCAATTTATGGAGGCAAATTAAACATATCCAGAGCCCAAATTTAGTATAAAGCCCACTTTTGTGTTTATATTTGCAGTATTTTTAAAAGGTTTGTACAAAGCAAATATTTGTATATAAGATTTTTCCTTTCATTAGTATCATATTTTGTTGTTGTTTTTATCCTCACTTGAGGACACTTTTGCATTTATCTTCAGATAGAGCAAGAGAGAGAGAGGGAGGAAGAGAGAGAGAGACATTGATGTCAGAGAAACACTTTGAGTGGCTGCCACCCACACAAACCCAACTGGGGCATGGACAAATTGCAACCAAGGTACATGCCCCCAGCGAGAACCAAACCTGGCCTTTTTTGATCCAGTGGCAGGCACTCTAACTGCTGAACCAAACTGGCCAGGGCAGTATTATGTGATCAATATTTTTGCCCCAACATGTAATAAAAATTATTATTTAGACTGATAATACCCACTATAAAAATTCTGCTAATTCTTATTAAAGCTACAATCTATTTGTGTTAATTTCTTTCAGATTATTAATCAATAGTTTATAGAATGGCTGGAACTAAATTATTAAAGCAATTCTCATCTTTATTGTTACTAATTTTATGGGTTTTGATGTTTTGATGATTGAAACTGCCATCTTAAGTATGCCAGGGCTCTATGAAATTAACAGACACACTGAGATGTTCTATCACACAGTTTCAACTAAAAAGAAAGCCCAAGACTTACTATTATTGCAGGGAATTCCTGCTTGTAGTAAACATTTGTTGATTTAAGAAAATGAACAAGAATTAAAGATGCACCCTGGCTGGTTTGGCTCAGAGTGTCAGCCAGAGGACCAATGAGTCACAGGTTTGATTATGGTCAAGGGCACATACCTCAATTGGTTTCTTCCTAGTTGGGTTTTGTGGGAGGCAACCAGTCAATGTGGCTCTATCACATCACTGTTTCTGTCTCTCTCTCTCTCCTTTCCACTCTATCTGATTATAAATAAAAAAGTATCCTCCTGTGAGGAATAAAAAAAGAAAAATGAATAAAAGATGTAAAATTCTTAAAGGGTCAGATTCTATTTACTAACAGACTGCCTAAAAGCAAATTTCTAAAGACTGTGAGCCAGTGAAAGATTGAAAGAAAAAAGTGATCTTTAAGCCGGTGGACATCACAGATAATGATCATTATAATTTGTCAAGTGAAGAAGTAGAAACAGTTGAAAGTCAGGCCAATATTGCTGGAAAGGAAAGAGTTGAAGGAAGTATCAGTTATAAAATTCCAACTCTTCTAGAGATTTCTTAAGTTTGTGGGATCTGTAAATTTATACATTACACATATCCATTCAGTACTCCTTAACCAAGAGTTGTATCAGAACCTCAAGGAAATATTTCTCAATATACATGTCTGGGCCTTATTAGATTTACTCCATCAAAATCTTCAAGGAAGAACCTCCCGTTGCAAACTTTTTTAACTTTCTTAATTGATGGTGATTCTCCATCACAATTCTGGCCGAGAATGAATGCAGGATAGTCACGTCAGTCTCCCTCAGCAGCAAGACTTCTATTATACTGTAATGTGCTTTACTTTGAGATTTAAGATAAAGCCCATTTTCATAGCAAATTTTGCTTTCCTGTGTTGTTTTACATTAGACAAAAACTCAGGTGTGAAAAAAAATTTTTAAAAGAGTTTTACATCTAACAAATTGTGTTTTCACAAATATTTGTTACAAGGCATAAAAGAGGGTTGTACCCTCTACTACTTTTTCAGAAGTGTCATTATGTAAAGAGAAATCTTAATTCAGTTACTTCAAAATATTTTCATTCAGGGAATGCTTGAGCTTCGAAATATGTAAAGTTGACCATACCTGTGTCAACTGAGGCTGTTCCTCTCAGGTTGCAGTGGTGAGAGATATTGTATGTCCTGAAGAAAAAGCATGTGAACAGCTTTGCCATTGCCTGCTCCCTATGTACAACTACAACCTCGCTGAGGAGCTACACGAGGCTGAGCAGGAGCTACACTCAGCTGTGGAAAACCCCAAGGTAGTAGTATGTGGCTGCCAGAGTGGCTACCACCACAAGGGGATGCCATTTACTAGATGTCAAGACATGACCTGACCCCCTTGCCCCAACCTTCTGAACCTTGGGGTAGTGGAGAGTTGAGAACCTGTGGACTATTGCTTCCCCTTCCCACTTGCCCTCACCTAGCTCTCCCTGCTGGGGGCTAGATCTTCCCTCCCCCCATCCCCAGCAGCACCCAGTTTCTAAGCCACTGCCTGCACAGCAACCAGCCCCCACCAGCACTCCACTCCCCCAAGCCTTCAGTCCTTTGGGGGCTCTGAGCCTATCACCCACTCCCAGGCACCAAGAGAAAGTGCTTCCTTCTGGGGTGGAAGGGTAGCTGGAGGACTTGGCTTTGTCCTTTCTGCAGACACCACATTTCTCCAGCCCTCCCTGACTTGGCTTTAAAGTTCTTTCCATGGTGAAAGGGCCGGATATATGGTATTCGGTACACATTTGTGAGAAAGAAAATACTTGGGGCTAAAGTAAAAACATGTATTCCAAATATTTTGTAAAAAGTGACTTGATCTATACCTCGTTTTTTGCTTCCATATTGGCTCTGCACAAAAGCAGCTTTGCCACTATAGCCTTGTTCTCACCACGGACAACATAGTGCAGAGCAGTGTTGCCGCTGATGTCCACCACATTAGGATCGGAGCCGTGGTCCAGGAGAATCGCTGCACATTCCTCTTGCTGGGATTGCACCGCCTGTCAGTATTATGCCAAGAAATAGACTGTAAATTCCAGAAATTCAAAGTAAACATTCCTCTAGTTTAATCAATAACTGATAGTTAAATGAGATAAATTTATTTTTATTCCAAGTAATTAAATCAAATTCATCTCATGTTGCCAGTGTTGGCAACTGCATACCTGAATCAGACTTGTCCTGTTATCAATGTCACTGAGGTCCAACAGACATTTTCTGTCCACTAGGAGACGTACCACTCTCAGATGGCCACAGGCACAGGCCAAATGTAGAGCAGTCCTGTCAAAGTGAGAGGACGCTTTAGGAACTTGGAGCGCACTGTCTCAACACGTACAATTGTTCATGTGATTGTGAACATTAAATGTTATCCCCGTGCCTTCAAAACAAATACTTAGCTTTCTTCTGAAGATAGCTCAATATTTATTAGTTTTTATTACTCACCACATTAATGAAGGAGCAGCCTATCTCAATTGAGGTGACCTGGAAATTCAGCTCAACTTGGGTCTGGATGCTATCTTAACTGTCACTTATTAGCTATCACTTAGCCTTTCTGAAAATAAATTTCCTCATCAATAAATGAGAAAACAGTAGTGATCTCACAGAAGACCTTTGCTCACTTAAATGAAAAGCTAAGTAGTGTTTACTGCAGTTTCTAGCACACACAAAAAATCTTAGTAATTGTTAGATTATATTATAATTATTACTATTACTACTTTACAAAGACATTTTAATTAAGTAAAATTATATTATTAGACCTACTTTGCAGATGTGTTTTAAGAATTAGAAAGCAAACTGTATTTCAATGATATATATGTTTTTTTGTTTGTTTGTTTGTTTTTGGTACGTGCCTCTAGTGGGAACCAAACCTGGGACTTTCTGGTCCATAGGCCAAGGCTCCAACCACTGAGCCAACCCGGCCAGGACAATTTCAATGATTTTAACATACTTATTTTCTCACATTCCAACATCATTTGATAGTGGAATGCAAATTATGAACTTTGAAGTATTTGTTCTAGTTCTGTGAAAAATGTCATTGATATTTTGATGAAAATTGCGCTGAATCTATAGATTGTTTTGGGTAGAATGGACATTTTAATGATATTGATTCTTTCAATCCAAGAACAAAGTATGTGCTTCCACTTTTTTATTTCTTCCTCTATTTCTTTTTTCAATGTCCTGTAGTGTTTTGCAAATACATCCTTTACTTCTTTGGTTAAGTTTATTCTTAGGTATCTTAATTTTTTTTTTCACAATGATAAATGGGATTGTTTTTTCAAATTCTCTTTCTGTGAGTTTATCATTGGTGCCATTAATTTCTTGATGTTAATTTTGTATCCTGCTACTTTGCCAAGTTCATTTATTAAGACTAGTAGATTTTTGATGGAGTCTTTAGAGTTTTCTATGTATAATATTATGTCATCTGCAAATAATGACAGTTTCACTTTCTCCTTTCTAATTTGGATCCCTTTTATTTTTTCTTTATGTTTGATTGCTGTGGCTAAGACTTCCAGTATGATGTTAAATAAGAGTGGTGAAAGTGGGCATTCCTGTCTTGATCCTGTTCCTAAGAGAAATGCTTTTAATTTCTGCCCATTGAGTATGATGTTGGCTGTATGTCTTTCATATATGGCCTTTATCATGTCAAGATATGATCCCTCTATTTCCACATTGGTGAGCATTTTTATCAGAAATGGATGCTGGATTTTGTCAAATGCTTTTTCAGCTTCTATTGATATGATCATGTGGTTTTTATGCTTCATTTTTTTATGTGATGTATCACATTTATTGATTTGTGAATGTTGTACCAGCCTTACATCCCTGGGTTGAATCCCACTTGGTAATAGTGAATAATTTTTTTGATGTGTTGCTGATTTTGATTTGCTAGTATTTTGATCAGGACTTTAGCATCTATGTTCATCAGAGATATTGGCCTGTAGTTTTCTTTTTTTGTAGTGTTTTTTTTTTCTGATTTTTGAACTAGAATTATCCTGGCCTCATAAAACAAGTTTGGAAGTCTTCCTTCTTCTTGAATTTTTTGAAATATTTTGAGGAGAATGGGTGTTAATTCTCTTTTGAATGTTTGGTAAAACCCCCGTGAAGCCATCTCGGCCTGGGCTTTTGTTTGCTGGGAGAGTCTTGATCACCTCTTCAATTTCCTTAGTTGTTACTGGTCTGTTCAAGCTTTCTATCTTTTTCTGGTCCAGTTTTGGGAGACTATGTGTTCTAAAAATTTGTCCATTTCACTTAGATTGTCAAATTTTGTCATATAATTGTTCATAGTAGTTGTTAATGATCTTTTGTATTTCTGTGGTGTCAGTTGTTATTTCTCCTTTTTCATTTCAGATTTTGTGTATTTGGGTTCTCTCTCTGTTTCTTGGTGAGTCTAGCTAAGGGTCCATCAATCTTTTTTATTTCTTCAAAAAACAGCTATTTGTTTCATTAATCCTTTGAATTGTTTTTTCTTTTATTTTGGTCTCTATGTCATTTATTTCTGCTAAGATCTTTACTATTTTCTTCCTTCTAATTGCTCTGGGGTTTTCTTTTTTATTTCTAATTATTTAACTTGTGAGGTTAGACAGTATATTAGAAACTTTTATTGTTTCTTGAGGTAGGCCTGTAGTGCTATGAACTTTCCTCTCAGAACTGCTTTCACTGCATCCCATAGATTTTGTGTTGTTGTGTGTTCATTTTCATTGGTTTCCAGGAGGTTTTTAATTTCCTCCTTGATCTCCTCAGTAACCCATTCATTGTATAATAACATACTATTTAGCCTCCATGTGTTCAAAGGTCTTTGCATGTTTTTGTTGCAATTGATTTCTAGTTTCATGCCATTGTGATCTGAGAAGATGCTTGATATGATTTTAATCTTCTTGAACTTGTAGAGATTTAGCTTGTGTCCTACCACATGAGAATGTCCCATGTGCACTTGAGAAGAATGTGAATTCTGTAGTTTTGGGGTATAATTCTCTGTAGTTATCTATTAAATCCATTTGGTTTAGTGCTTCATTTAGAGTCTCTGTTTCTTTGTTAATTTTTTGTCTAGAGGATTTATCCAGTGGTGTCAGCAGGGTGTTGATGTCCCCTGATATTATTGTATTGCTGTTGACTTCTCCTTTGTAGTCCTCCAGAAGATTTTTAATATATTTTGGTGCTCCTATATTGCATGCATATATGTTTATCAAGGTTATATCTTCCTGTTGGATAGATCCTTTCAATATTATTATTGTTTTTTGTCTTTAGTTATTGCCTTCATTTTGTAATCTATTTTATCAGATATGAGGATTGCTACCCCATCATTTATTTCTTTCTGTTTGCTTGAAAGATTTTTTCCATCCCTTCACTTTCAACCTATGTGAGTGTTTTGTTGTGAGATGGGTCTCTTGTAAACAACATATAGATGAGTCATGCTTTCTTATCCAATCAGCTACTTTGTGTCTTTTTATCGGAGCATTCAGTACATTTACATTTAAGGTGATTATTGATATGTACTTATTTATTGCCATTTTTGTTTAGTTTAGTTATATTTTTCTGTCTATTTCTTCTACTATTTATAGCAGTCCTTTTAACATTTCTTGCAGTGCTGGTTTGGCTCTAATGTATTCCCTTAGCCCCCTTTTTTTTGGTCTGGGAAGCTCTATATTTGATTTTCTATTTTAAAAGATAGCCTTGCTGGATATAGTAGTTTTGGATTCAGATCCTTGTTTTTCATGACTTTGATTAATTCATGCCATTTCCTTCCTGTCTATAGTGTTTCTGTTGAGAGGTCAGCTGAGAGCCTTATGGGCTTTCCTTTATAGGTAACCAGTTGCTTATCTCTTTGTGCTTTTAGGATTCTCTCTTTGTCCTGAATTTTTGGCATTTTAGTTATTATGAGTCTTGGTGTGGGCCTCTTTGGATTCTGCTTACTTGGGAATCTCTGTGCCTCTTGAAGTTGAATGCCTTCTTTCTTTACCAAATTAGGAAAGTTTTCTGTCACTATTTTTTTTAAATATATTCTCTAACCCTTGCTCATTTTCTTCTTTGGAGACTGCTATGATGTGATATTATTACATTTCCAGTTGTCCCACCATTCTCTGAAGCTATCTTTTTGTTTTTTAATTTTTTTTTTTTTTTTTTTTTTGGTTTTCTGATTGATTGATTTTTCTACCCTGTCTTCTAATTCACTGATTTGGTACTCAGCTTCCCCTATTCTGCTGTTTAGACCTTCCAATGTGTTCTTTATTTCTGATATGTCATTCTTGATTTCTTCTTGGTGGTTTTTAATTTCCATCTGGTTGATTTTTAACATTTCTAAGTCCTTACTCATCTTGTTGAGCTTCCTCAAGGTCATTGCTCTGAATTTTATCTCTGTTAACTTGCTTAACTCCTCCACATTTATCTCATCTTTGGTAGAGGTCTCTTGTTCTTTTGTTTGGCTTCTGTTTCTTTGTTTCACTATTTTGGCTATCAGAGTGGGTTTTGGAGCCTGCCAAGTTTTCCTTGTGGGTGTTGGTTTTCTGCTGTTTGTGACTCCCTCTCTTGGGTTTGTATGAGCAAGGGAGGACCATTGTCCAGTCTTACTTTTCTGCTTAGAGTTGCTAGCCCAGGAATGGTACAGTTATCCTCTAGCTTTTTGCCTGGAGGCTATCAGTAGCAATGACTTGAAGAGCCCTGGGTTCTCAGTTGAATAAAAATTTTTCTCAGGAGCTCAGGGAAAATGGATTTCTTGAGGGTGGGGCAGATGCTGGTTGTTATTGAGCCTCAATTTGCTTTTCAGTGGCCTACCTGAGTGAGGTTGAATCTCTGAAGGAGGGGCCGCAAGCCTCTCCCCAGAGCCCTGGGAAGGAGTAAGATGGCCACCATCCTGTGTGGCTGCAATTCACCAAAAGCTCTGAGCGCCCTCCAAATCTTGAGTGTCCCCACACAGTTTTATTTCAGTCTGCCCTTTCTCTTCCAGGGCCCAATGTGAGTGGCTGTGGTTATTTTAGTGTCTGTCCCGGCTCTGCACTGTGGAGCCACTTGGGAGTTTAACCTGGGGCCACTGCTCACAGCTAAGGCTGCTGCTGTCTGTGGTCTCCCAGCCCCTTCTCACACCTCCACAATCCTACCAGGATTGAGTCATTGTCCCTGGTTATATGATCTTTGTGAGCTGCTTTTCTGTTGCTTTTTCCCATTGATTTGTCTTTATTTTTGTTGTGATTCCAGTTTGGTCCTGGGAGATGGTCTGTGTAGCTTCCATTAACTTCACGGCCATTTTGGAATTGCCCTCTCAGCTTTTCACCACTACCTCCTGAGCCCAACACTAAGGCTCTAGATAAGCCAATCACCTCAGGCCACAACCGCCTAGCAGAGCAGCACTGTAGTTTTAAATCTTTCAGCCTAGTATGATAGTAATGAAGCAATGCCTTCCTCTACACACAATTGCCCCTGTGCACCTCAGAGCCAACATCAGTGCATCTGCACTCAAAGGTCCCATGGCCAAAGATACCCAAAGCACATGTGCAAGGTTTAGATGTCTTAAAATCTCAGAAAGTGCTTGTGAATGGGTGGTGCTGGGTTTTGTTCAAACACTGATGAGAATTGGCTGAGTATTTTAAGATAGTTACAAAAGTTAGAAACACCTTGGTAGAGGAGCAGTCTTTGACTACCACTGGGGCTAGGGTGATGTGGAATTTCAGAATGCTAAAGGCCTCATCTTTCAGAAAGCTCCTTTGAAAAAAATCTATAAATTTTTTTGTCTCTGGATTTATTCCTCTTCCACATCCCTCTGGACCCCAGCCAGTGTCCAGGGAATTTAGCAGATGTAACAACATAAAGATGTTTCATGGTTTTATAAATTGTAGCAATGAGTCTATAGGTGCAAATTTATGAGAAACAAATGTACTTTCTCCAGATAAAATAAAAGCAGATTTCCATGTGCCTCTTAATCCCTTAAACCCAGCCTTACATTTACATTTTCTTTCCTTTTATTTTCTGAAATTAAATTTTTAATCAGTCCAAGATTTATTTTGGAGCATGGAATAACATTTAAGAACTTTTAAAAAAATGCCTATTCACCTGTTGCAAACCACCTTTCTCAGTTTAAAATACACTTTATTTTGCATTAAATTCTTAATATGTTATTTTCTGTTTCTGGATTTTCTATTCTGTTCTATTGAATGTTCTACTTCTTGCAAAAGTATTCCAGTACTAAAGAGACATCTAATTGAAAGAGACACATTGACTGGTTGCCTCTGGCACTTGCCCTGATCCAGAAATCCAACATGCAATCTGGGTATGTGCCCTGCCTTTGAATCAAACTCGCCACCTTGTGGTGTATGGAATGATGCACCAACCAACTGAGCCACATGGACCAGAGAGTGAAGAACTTTTTTGTTATAATTTTATAACAGGAAAAGTTGACAGCTTCTGGTAGGTTCTTAGGGAAGGCAAACTGGATAGTAAAGATTTTACCACGGAGATGTAATATTAAAGAATGTTATGATGCAGATGGAAAAAATCAAATAAAATGCAAGCAAGAAGAGTTGTTTTTATTGATGGGTAAGATAATTGCAAAATATTTAAAGACATATTATATAACTATTTTTTTCCTGAAATGCCAATATCCAATTTTTTCTGTAATTAGTTAAGAGGGACAGCTAACCTTTGTGTTTCCTTTTAATATTCTGTTTTTTTTTTTTTTTTTTTTTTTTATCTACCCAAATCTATTCTCTACCCTTCTATCTAATCACCTTACTGACCTTGTGTAATCTTATCATCTTCATCATAATTAAGCCTCTTGTGTTCCATATGTGTTCCGTATCCTTTAAGATCTTACAAACTTAAAATTTAGATACTCATTTCCTTTTGCTTCCATCTTTCTCTATTGGCATCTCCTCTCTTTTTAGTCCATTTCTCAGGAAAGCAAAAATATGCTGGCTCTGCACTCCATAAAAACTGGTATAAACAGGAGCATTTATAGATAAACTTATTTTAATGTAGCACTTGCTCCAGTAATTCCAATTGGACTATACCTTGTATTATGGATAAAGCAGACAGAAGCAGGAGCAGGTCCCACAACAACAACGACTAATGCAAAACCAGCTAACCCAAAACTCAACAGGTTCCTATGACATTCACTAATGATTTCAAGAGCTAACAAAATGAAAAGCAATAGAAACCACCATTACATCAGATGCACCAGCAAACTTTGAATGTTTGGCAGCCATATTTTACAGCAAGACAAATGCACATATATTAATTTAGGTAGTTATTCTTCAGAGGCTATTAAATGCCATTTTATTCTTTGATGGTTGAATAATTTCATAATAAATTCTTTAAAATTAGCAATTCAGCCCTGATTGGTTTGGCTCAGTGATTGGAGCATCGGTGTGCAGTCCGGAGAAACCCAGGTTCAGTTCCCAGTAAGGGCAAGTACCTCAGTTGCAGTTTGTCCCCAGCCTTGGGTGGGTCGTGTGGGTGGCAACCACTCAATGTGTCCCTTTCACATTGATGTTTCTCTCTCTCTCTCCCCCTCCCACTCTATGAAAAAGTATTCTTGAGTGAGGATTTAAAAAAAAATTAGGAGGAATACCTCAGCTGTGAAGTTTCTCCATGAAGAGTGAGGGGTCCCTGTCCCACATGAGGACCCCCTAGCTCAGGGTTCCAGTGCCAGGAAGAGAATTTTGTATAACTTCTGTCTATAAAACCTAGTGGGAACTGAGGCTGAGGGAGGCTGAGGCTCTTGAGCCCCAGGCAGTCCCACTTAAAGGGCTCCTGCACAGACTGACTGGGACTTGCTCCCTCTAGGCTCCAGCATGGAGCGAGCAGCTTGAAAGGCACCAGAGACATAAAGGGAAGAACCAACTTGTTTGGAATTGGGGCAAAATATGGAGAAGCAGCTTACTCCTGGACAGACATGCTGACTGAGGCCATTGTTCCTTTTGTGAGCCCTTCCCCCATAGTGCTCACAGACCAGTGCCATATCAAGAACTCCAGAAACCTGGCTCACACAGTTTGCTTCACCCTGGTGATTCCCTGAGGCCCCTGCCCCACCCAATTTCCTGGCCAAGTCAAGCTGCTTTCAGTGGCTTTACCAGAGTAATTGCCTATCTTGACTCATGCTTTGAATTTTTCTAAAATCTCTGCTAAATAAGCAGAATCTGTCCTCAGTGAGCTTCACACCTCTCACTACCAGCTTTTCCACATCAGCAGCAATTGTTATTCTTGCAAGTATCCTCATTACTCTGACTCAGGTAGACCTTGTATGTTTTCCGTCTGAACAGGGACTTCACACTGCCCACCTGAGTTTCCCTAGGGGGCAAATAATTAATTGCCACTTAATACATTTCCTTTTCATTGATTCCCTGGCCTCACAAGTTTAAGGTTAAATCCAGAGGAATATGCTCAGAGATTGTTCTGAATTGGAATACTTTTCTCTTCTACATGAGGTGGTGGCTGGGGGTCTGAGTGGAGATCACTGCTGTTTCTCCTGCTACATCCAGGCTCCCCTAGCAAGTTTTAGTCTTTGATTCATGATGCAAACCTCTGTCTGCCTTTTCCCATCAGAAATTATGAATATTGAAAAGGAGACTATGAATAGTGCACAGAGTCTCTGTTCAGGTAAAAGTGTTTGGGAACTAGTAAGGTCAAATATGACTCACTAAATATCATCTAAGATCTCATCTCTCAGCCACAGGAAACACTAAATTCCAACAGACATGGTTTATGTAGTGCCAGTCACCTCGCAACCAACTGGGTGATGTGGGAAGGGAGAGAAGGGCAGGGACACTGCTGCCATGTTGGCCCAGCTCTTGCCTTTACACTGGCCTGCCCTGGACTACACAGCTTAATCCCAGTGTGATCTTGCCCCCTGTTCCCAAGCAGGAAGTGGACAACCTACCATTCTCCAGAACAAGGGCATCTGAGAGAGAACTGTCTTCACTGCCAATATTTCCATCTGAGAAGACAAAAAGAAGTCAGAGATGATCACATCCCTTAGAGAAAGCTCAGTCTTTGTCTGGGATTTTCAAAGTGAAAATTATGTGTAGCACCATCCAATACCCTTCTCTTCCTGATCAGAAAGAACCTGTGGAACACAACCAAAATGCAATGATGGTCCTGTGGGGGGGGCATTAACTCGTCCATCCCTGACACAGCACCGTCCCATCTGTGTGCTTATTTGATGGGCACTGCAGTGAAGAGTAGCTCCATGTCCACTGTAAGGCTGCCTGTCCTGGTTAGGCCACAGCACTGTCCCCCCCAACCCCAGGGCCTGTTTTGACAAAACCCAAGTAAATGAACTGTTATTTATTGTACAAACATGAAACCAGTGTAAGAAACCTGATTTTGCTCACAGGGCAACAGATGACTTCTCAATAAATTTCTTTTTAAGTTGATTATTTTAGAGAGGAATGGAGAAAAAGATAGAAAGAAACATTGATGTGAGAGAGATACATGAATTGGCTGACTCTTGCATGCCCCCTACTGGGGATTGAGTCTGCAAACCAGGCATGTGCCCTGACCCGGAATCAAACTGGGACCTCTCAGTCCATGGGACCACACTCAATGCACTGAGCCACACTGACCAGGCTCAATAAACTACTAAAGTCATTAGTAGAGAAATAAACTGCTAAAAATAACTTCTGTCTCTACATAGCTTATTTTCATAGACCCCATTCAGTTACCCAAGAGAACATGCCATAGAGTGAGACAGTAAGGTAATGCTCCCCCTCTTTTTTTTTGTTAATGCTCACCAGAGGACGTTTTTTCCATTGATTTTATTTTTAGAGGGAGTCAAATGGAAGAAGAGAAAGTGATAGCGGAAAAACATTGATATGAGAGAGACACATTGATTGGTTGCCTCCTCCTTGTGCCCCGACCAAGCTGGAAATCAAATCTGTAACCCAGGTATGTGCCCTTGACTGGGAATCATACCCAAGACACTGTGGTGTGCAGGGAGATTCTAATTAGTGAGCAACATCGGCCAGGGTGATCATCCCCTTTTAATAGCTGAGGAAACTGAGGCACATCTGGGGAGCTGGTTTTTCTGGAATGGCTCTGCTCTCCTGGCAACATCAGTAAAAGGTCCCAAGTCTTCAGATATCAAGTTTATTGTTTTTTTTGGGGGGGGCAGGAGGATTGTGCTAAGGAAATAAGAAAAATCATAATCACTCCTCTAATTCAAATGGGCTCGTGTGATGAAAATATTACTTGAAAGAGGCATCAAAATAGAGAAGTTATATTCTTGGTGGGTTAAAAACAATGCTTGCAGCCTTGGATGGGTCTAGTTACCAGCTAGCACAGACATGATGTGGAAATAGACTCTGTCACTTTCCTGACAGAACAGCCATCACTGGGCTGGCTGGAAAACCAGGCTCTTCTGTGGCTGACCAGTGAGCACCCCTCCCTGCACTGCCCCTCCAAACTGAACTCTGTGCCCACCCCAGATGTTCCACTGGAGCCTGAACCCCCAAGTGTCTTCAAGGGAGCAGAAAAAGAAGGGCTGTGGATGGCAGCTCTGCTAGGAGGTTGGGGGAAAAGTGACCAAGTGTTGGCCAAAGACAACAGGGTAATATGGGAAAGGACAGTTATTTCACATTTACTACAGCAAAGCGATTTCTTATGGTCTCTTTCCTTTTTTAAACCAGGAATTCACTATTCATAATTCTTGACAGATTGAGAACACCTAGGAGACTCTGGCATCTTTGAGCCTAGAATATCATTGCTTCTCCAGTATGCCCACAATTTTAGGTTGCAGATTCTATTATCTATCTATCTATCTATCTATCTATCTATCTATCTATCTATCTATCTATCATCTATCTATCTATCATTTATCTATATATTATCTATTCATCTATCATCATCTATCTATCATCATCATCATCATCATCTATCATCTATCTAATCTATCATCTATCTACCATCTGTCTATCATCATCTATCATCTATCTATATCTATCCACCTATTTATCTATAATCTATCTCTCTCTCTAGATTGATAAATAAATACAAAATGGTGGTAAAATATACATAAAATTTAGCATTTTAACCACTTTTCTGTACAGCTCAGTGGCTGTAAACACATTCACATTGTTGTGCCACCATCACCACCGTCCATCAGCAGAAGTTTTTCATCTTCCCAAAGGGAAACTCTGTCCTCATTAACATGAGGTCCCCATTGTCCCAGCCCCAGCCCTGGTTGCCACCATTCCTCTTTCTGTCTTCCTAGAGAAAAAGGTTTTTAAATATGAAAACATAATAAAACAGTCTTTCTATATTTATATCTATATCCATATCCATATTTATCTATATTTATATCTATATTTATATCTCCACATATATTTCAAAGAATTTGCTTATTTTAAAAAAATTTAACATTTGGGGAGCTTGATGGTTTTGATAGTTGTTGGACTTGGAGGGGGAGCCTTTCCTTCTAGTGTTTACCAAATATAATCACCCAAACTCCTAAGCTCTCCTCCCTGGGTTCAGGGCTCCAGACAGTCAGAGTGGGCAGCCCAGTGCTCCCAGCTCAGCATTGGAACTGGGTCCCAACATGGAGAAGCACAGAAGTAATGGGGTGCTGGCTTCAGGCAGTCCAGATGTCCACCTTTCCCTGAAAACTGGGACAGGCTGCTCAGCCCTGAGGACAGCAGGACAGGCACAGCCAACTGGGCTTAGTGCACAGAAGGGCTGGGAGAGCATTTAGTTCATGGCTGCAGGCTCTCCTGGGGAGGCAATAAACAGTAAAAATGATAGTCTGGTTGGCATAACCCTTTCATCTAAGAACCTGAGTGCACTTTATTGCTCTCAGACCTTATTAGCTTCATTTGATAGGTAGAAAATGAAGGCACAGGGTGGTTAAGTGCTTGCTTAAGTCATGCCAGGAGTTGAGCTCTGGCCCACTCATAGGACATGCACCTATTCCCCAGGGCAGTGGAGGCAGCCTGTTGTGGGGAGTGGGCTCAGCACTGACCATCAATGATGAGTGAGGCCCTCTGGGTGGGTTTCTTTCCAGACTTGATGCGGATCTCATTGACTGCATTCTCCAGCTCCTGCAGCTTCTTCAGTGGATTCCGATAAGAGGTTTTATTGTTTCTTTAGTTCTTTGCTGACACTGGGGTCACTGGCGAGGTGGCGGGCAGCCTCTGTAATCTGGGACTGAATGGCAAACTCTTGTTCCAGGCATTCTGGCTCAGGTCCTATGGGAGGGAGAGCCAGGGCTCATACTTTGGTGATGCTCATCAGGCAGACATCTGTCCATTCTGCACCCCCCCCACACTGTCCCAATGTGAGCCAGACTTCCTTACTGCTGGGGACCATGGGCACTCAAAATCTAGCAGCCCCACTGCCTAACCCTGACCCTGCATGAACCCCCAGTGGCCCAGGAAAATGAAGCTGTGTCAGAAAACGCTCTCAGAGACCACACCTGCATCTTGCCCTGGGTGACTCGTAGTCATGCCAAGGTCTGGCAGGAACTCCCCTGGCTACCTAGGAGCACAATGTGAGTTTTCTCAGAATTAACAGACAGATATTTCTAGGTAGAGGCCAGTCAAATCTTCTGGCCTCTGGGCACCACACCCCAGGCTGGGTCCTCCATCCAAACTTTCAGCTTGATTTTATTCTGGGTGATTTAAGCCTGAAGAAAGCAAAGGTGAACATTAAGCAGAACTATTTAGGCAATAATGAATTTTAAGATCTTTCCAATCCCACTGCATTTGTTCCCTGGGAGGGAGAGGAAAATTGGGACAGACTCCTGCCAAGGGCCTGGGAACAAGTCAGCAGAGACTGGGTGAGCTGCATGTGTGTCTCCCCCCACCCCCACCCCTGCAGCAGTGCTGAGCCCTGGTTCAAACACTGCCCCGTGTTTTGTGGACACCCGGGACAAGTTTTTGCTACTCAAACTGAGTCCGGTGAGTGCTCGCAGCCAGTGTAGTTACTGTCATTTGATATATAAGAAAACAGATTTATAAACCTAAAATTAGGTAACCTAAATTTATATTGCTACTAAGTTGTAAGAGAAAATACATACTGGCATGTGCCATAAAGCCACAGACAACATATAAGATGGTGCTCACATAAGATTTTAAAGGAGCTGAAAAATTCCTATTCCTAACATCATAAAACTACATGTTGCTCATGTTTGTGGTGATGCTGTGTAAACAAAACTACATCACTGCCAGTCAGATAAAAAACTTTAAGTAAATGAATAAAATAAAATTACAGCATATACAACTGTCGTACTAGGCTATCCCAGCTTAGGCTGTGTAAGAGCACTCTATGATGTCTGACCAAGAATGAAACAAAAATATCCTGATGATGCAGTTTTTCAAGATGCATCCCCACTGTTAAGTGGCACATGACTATTCCTAGAAGTTGTGTGATTAAATTTCCAGACAAGAAAAGAATACATCTGCAAGAGTAAAAAGTGTCACAATAAAAACAAAAGTGTATTTATAAAGATAATTGTGTCCAAAAAGAGTAAGTAAGAACTTCACTGATCCAACAACTTAAATTTCTACATGGTAATTTACAATGAAATTTAAGGTATGATGAGGTTTTAAAATCATACTTCAAAAGCCAGTGATATAGCTATTATACTTTATTTATATTATATTATAATTAGGCAAGTACACAAATGCA
Source organism: Molossus alvarezi (assembly GCA_037176705.1). Lineage (NCBI taxonomy): Eukaryota > Metazoa > Chordata > Mammalia > Chiroptera > Molossidae > Molossus > Molossus alvarezi. Next base: position 123,834,969 of record CM073885.1, read on the forward strand.
AAGGCATCAAGCAACCTAGCTAAAAATGGACATTATGGTAATTATGGACATTATGTGTTTATATGTGTGTGTGTGTGTGTGTGTGTGTGTGTGTGTGTGTATACACTTTTCAAAAGTGTCTTTGTAAGTAGGTAGAATAGCTAAGCTCAGGCTCAAAAGAGAATTATAAAGATGATTTGAATTATTCTTCCATAACCTCTCGGCACAATCAATTTTACCAAAATATTCTGGGGTAACCTCAGCAACATGGAGGGCTAGAAGGCCCCAGGGATTATCTCCCACATGAGAAAAATGAAACAAAACAATAAACAAACAACTACAAGCTGAAGAAAACCAGTTAAGAAGATTACAAAGAAGTAGCAAAAACCCAGTAGAGTTAAAAAAAAAAATCAAGGAAGGCTGCATAAAGAAGTATAGGAAGCATATTACCTGTGTCACCCCATCTCCAGTCAAGAGTCTATTGGTACCACGTGGGGTCTCCGCACAAGAAGTTTCCACAAGAGGAAAAAGAACCCCAGCAAGACTTATTCTGCTGCACAGGAGACAGACTTGGCTAAGAAGTCTCCATAGTCCTCACCAATGCTGATCCCAGATGATGGAGCTGCCCAGAGCACTCCCCTCTCCCTCCCCACCTCATCTCCTCCCATAGGCTGGAGCTGTCACTGCAGTGACCCCTGGTTTCATGGGCCCCAGTAACTGATGCACCCTGATCTCCAGGATGGGGAACCGCAGCACCTCACCATATGTGTGTGAGAGCTGCCACTGCTCTGTGCCCCACATCAGGCCGCAGATTTTGGCTTTGTCTTACTATTACAAAGTACAACTGGGGTCATGCTGCTGCTGACCTGTGGCTGCCCCTCTGGAGCCACATTTGGGACTCTGACCACCATCCCCAGGCTGTACTGCTGCAGCACCCTGCTCCTGGGCTCCAGTCTACAACTGCACCTTGTCATCTCAAAACCTGTGCCACTGCTGCATCCCTGCATGCTGGCCAGAGTCACTACATGAGGCTCTGAGACTCAAGTCTAAGTTCCATGGGAGATCTGCACATACACGCACCAGACATCAGTACCAAAGCCACAGGAAGTGCACCTGTGTCCCAGGACTCAGGCAATGTGGTAGTTCCCTATGTACCTCATTCTACTTCTGATACTGCTCTGTGGCAGCATGTCAAGCCAGGAGCCAAGGATTTCCTCTGCTAGAACATCCTCCCATGAGCAAAGGGGAGAACAGAGAGACCTCAGCAGCTTTCCCTTTTCAGGATCCCAAGAGCCCTACCTGCCTCTGCTACACACAGAACCAAGGACATATTCACTGACAGAAGACCCTGCAGTGTAGCCAACGTCAACCTCAGCCAATGGAGTTTCACAGAGAATATAGCACTGTGCCATCTCAAGACCAGATGCTGCATGCCACCCAGTTGTCACCTTTGCAGCCACCTCCAGATTTAGTGTTTTGCCACTGAAGCCAGTCCAGAAAAGCTATACAAGGTTACTGCAATCTACGTGCAAACTATGTGACTTGTGGGCTCCACAGAGAATAAACATTTTTGCATTATGGAGACTTGGAAGGAAAAGAAAGGGATAAAGGAACACAAAATTTACTTAAAGCAATAATGGCTGAAACTTCCCAAATGTGGAGAGAGAGATGGCTGTCCAGGTACAGGAAACTCAAAGATCCCCAAAAGAGATTCAACCTAAAGAGATCTTTACCAAAACATATTATTATCAAACTATTAAAAAATCAAGACAAACTGCCTGGCCAGTGTGGTTTAATGGAGTGAGCATCATCCCATGGACTGATAGGTCCTGGTTTGATTTCCAGGCAGGGCACATGCCTGATTATGAGCTTGATCCCTGGGGAGGCAGCCAATCGATGTTTCTCTCTCACTCAGATGTTTCTATCTCTCTCTCCCTGAAAAATCAACAAAAACATTATATATATATATATTTAAATAAAAAATAAATTGAGAATTTTATAAGCAGAAGGAGAAAAATATTATCACAAGCAAGGGAATCTTGATAAGGCTGCAAGAAGATTTCTCAGGAACCTTACAGGCCTGAAAAGATAGAGATACATATAATCAAAGTGTTCAAAATAAAAACACACTGTCAACCAATAAGTTTACCCAGGTAACTTATCATTCAGTAATAAAAGTGGCATACAGACTTTCAAGACAAACAAAATGCAATGATATTTATAAAAATAGACCTGCACTATAGGAACTACTAAAGAGGATTCTATAAGCTAAAAAACAGGACACTAATTAGTAACATGAAACATATAAGAGTATAAAATTCACTAGTCAAGTGAATATATAGTCAAATTCAAAATCTCTATTAGAGCTGCATAATTAGATTATTTATGTCAAGGAACTAGAACAAGAACAAATAAATCCCCAAATTAGTAGAAGGAAGAAAAAAACACATTTCCAAAAAAGAAATAAATGCAAGGAGAAAAGATAGATAATAGAAAAAGCAATAAAATGAAAACCTGTTGTTTTAAAAAATGTAACAAGCCCTGGCCAGTTTTGCTCAGCAGTTAGAGCATCAGCCCACTGGCCAAAGAGTAGCAGGTTCAATTGTGCTCAAGGACACGTACCTCAGTTGGCGTTCAGTCCCTGGCCCTTGCAGGGGTTAGATGGAAGACAAACAATGAATGTGTGTCTCTCGCATCAATGTTTCTCTCTCTCTCTCTCCCCCTTCCTCCCTCCCTCCTACCCTTCCTCCCACTCTGTTTGAAAATAAGTGCAAAAATATCCTCAGGTGAGGATTAAAAAAAATAAAATAAAAACAACAACAACAATAATAATAATAATAATAAAAGGAACAAAGAAACCTTTAGCTAGATTTACCCAGGAAAAAAAGACTCCCAGCCCTGGCTGGTGTGAATCAGTGGTTAGAACATCAGTCCTCACACCGAAGGCATGCAGGTTTAATCCCCTGTCAAGGGCACATACCTGGGTTGCATGTTCCACCCCTAACCCTATTCAGGGTTCTGCAGGAGGCAATCAATTGATCTGTCTCTCTCTCTCCTTCCCTTCCACTGTATGTAAAATATCAATAGAAACGTATCCTTGGTTGATATTAACAGAAAAAACAAACAAACAAAACATGACAATGTAAAGCCTGAAAATTATTTAACAAATATCTGAAAACCAAGGGTAAGTTATACATTTATGATTCCTTTTAAAAGAAATTGCTATTCCAAATCAAATACTACATAAAATTCTATCACCATAGCTATTCTTACCATTTATTTTGTAATAAAAAAGTTTACGTGCTCTAATGGAAACATGGCCCTTTAATGAAAATGATAGAATGCATATTTTGACAAATGAATAATAATTCAAATATTTATTCTACTAGAAACCCTTATACACTCTTAGGACAGGGAAACATTAAGCTAATATTATTTTTTCACTGTAATGATGAAAAAGCTTTTAATGTGACACAAAGTATTTTGATAGTTAATTGGAAAATTTGAGTAATTTGAGTACACATTTACAAATTATTTTTTTAAATTTGAAAATAAATTAATTCTCAGGCATATAAATCTAAGTACCTTTCCCCAGTATGAACAGGTTTAAAATGGCAGTCTACAATGGAAGTATTTTACATGTTCCTATATCACTTACTGAATTAATGCATGAAATTGCTCAAAGCCAAGCTCTTCGGCAGCCAAGGCTCCTGTACATGAAAGACACTTTTCAGCACCACAGAAGGCAAATAAATGACACCAGATACACACAGCAGGTGGTAAACACTTTCAAGCAATAAAAAACTTTCCTCTTTCCTTGTCCCTTAAAATCCTGTTTATTTTCAACTTACTATACTATAAACTTATATTTTAACATCTAGTTACCTCAATTATAACTAAGTAGACCTAATACTGAGAGTATAGAAGGGTGATTAAATAATAAACACTTCTTTTCAGTTCACTCATGCTGGGATAGTTTATAAACTATGAGAAATGATTGGCAATCATAGTACTTCACACATTATTATAGTATGGCCTGCACTTTTAAATAATCTTTCAATTTATATGTCCAGGTAAAATCATTATACTTAACCTTTCTCTGTGTAATATAAAAATCTTTAGATTTACTGCTTAATCATTAGGCAAATGTGAATACAAAGGCAGAGACTCTGAAACCACATGGGTTCAACAACAGCTTTGTTTCCTCATTAATTCATAGAACTGTTGAGAAGTTTTCAGTAACTTATTTAGTTTATGTTTATTGATCCATACAAGTATAACGTTTAAAAAATTAAAGTAAATCAAAGAAAGCATTTAAATCAAGGGCAATGTTTGTTTAGCACTTTTCTAAGTGCCAGGCCCCTTTCCAAATGCTCTACAGGTCCGACCTCACTTAGTCCTCATAACAACCCTGTTAGTGCTCCTTTTGCAGGAGAGGAAACTGAGGCACAGAGAAGAATCCTCTCAAGTGCACACAGCAGTAAACAGCAGACTGCCTGGCCAGTGTGGCTCAGTGGTTAAGCACTGACCCATGAACCAAGAAGCCGCCAGTTCAATTGCTGGTCAGGGCACCTGCACAGGTTGTGGGCCAAATCCCCAGTGGGGGGCATACAGGAGGCAGCCAATTGATGTCTCTCTTGATGATTCTGTCTGTCTCTCATTCTCCCTTTCTCTCTCTCTAAAATCAATAAAGAAAAAAAATATTTTAAACAAAAACCAAAAAAACATAAAAACAAAAACAAATTTTAGTTAGTTCAACTATCCCAGCCTAAATTTTGGTAACCTTAATGAAACTGTTAAACATGCTTACATGCTACCCAGGGAAACCTGGAAAATATTTCAAACCAATCTTAATGACATTTTTGACTATCATCCTTGTGAATATTTTCTATGCATTTCCTTCAACTGTATTATCAACTCTAAAAATGTAATTTATTTGAAAGGTTATGCTTTAAAAACCTGAAAAATAAACACCGTTAAACTGTTTAAATTTTAAAATGCTTCCTTGGGAAAGTGATATCAGGATGTGCCACTGTAACTGCAGAGGTAACAGAGAAAACACTGACAACACAGACACATTTTAGTTCAAGGAGGCAATGGTGCATCATAAACAGTCCTATAAAAATAGCAAGGTGTATATCACAGTCAATCCAAATTTACTTTCTAGAATTCAGTTGTCTTATTTCTTTAAAAACAATTTCTAGACATGAGAGTTAATAGAATGCTATATAGGTAGAATAAGTCACTTATTCTATATAAGAACTCGGACCTACCAACTACCAAAGACCACCTGCTAGCAAGATAGTTCCTGAAAAGAAAAACAGAACAGCAAGTCTTTCTATGTAGCCTGTGCACCACCAGAAATCTCCATATTACCAGGTCATTCTGGAATGGCCAACTACATAAGAATTTCAAAAACTTTTCAGAGAATATAAGATTTTTATAATGAGAATAGTCATTATTTAATTTTTTAAAATAGAAATCTTCTCTCTGGCTGGGTGGCTCAGTTGCTTGGAGCATCTCCCAATACACACAAGGGTCATGGGTTCTATTCCCAGTCAAGGCACAGACCCAGGTTTTAGGTTTGATACGAGGTCTCGAGGCCCCTATGAGAGATGAAAGGTAACCAATAGATGTTTCCCTCTTTCTCTTTCTAACATCAATTTAAAAAAAGAAATCTTCAATGTCTGTAAATATAAAATTAAAATTCATAATTAAAATTATTTTATTTTTTAAATTATTTTTAATACTCTAGGATATTTTTCCATTTTTATATAGAGTGGAAGAAAAAAAGAGAGAGAGATATTGATGTGAGAGAGACACATCTATTGCTTGCCTCTTGCATGACCCCAACCAGGGCTGGGGATTGAACTGAAACAAAGGTTGGTGACCTTGACAGAAATTGAACCTGGGCCCTTTGTTCCATGGACTGATGCAGTAATGCTGAGCCAAACCGGCCAGGATTAAAATTACTTTAAATAATTCATATACAGTAACACTGTCCAAAAAGTCCAAGAGAAAAGAAAACAATGCATAATAAAAAAAAGTACCGCTTTTGCTCTAGGAAGCAATGAAAGGTATTTTTTTCTCCAGCATTGAGGTAAACATTAAAGCATTTGAAACTACAGTATATAGGAATAGGTAACTTAAACTTTCTACATGAGAGTACCAAAGCTCAAAACAGAATGTCAGGTAGGAAGTTAACTAGAACTTTTTTAAAAGTTTAAGAAATACCTTTTTTTTTAATCCAAAAATAAAAGCAAAAATAAACACATGTAATTCCCTCTAGTAATTAAAATAATCAATCGAGAAATAAAAAATACCAAGGCTTATGAATTAAGCTTAGGCTAGAAAAGTTTCTTGTGATGTTTAATAACTTTCATTTCTTTTTTAAGAGGAACTATTAAACTTGCTGGAATAGGTAAAATTATATTTCAACAGTCCTTGCTTTTGTTGACAAGAAGCTAATCATGCTAATACCCCTGATTTCTCCCTTAAAAGGAAATAACTTAGCTGGGTTTTGAGCAGGAGCGGTGATATTTCTCCAGTCATAGATGAGTCTCATTGTGGCATATTTCTCCTTTAAGATAAGATGGCATTGGCATGCTGCATATCAGTAAAATTATCACAGCTGCTAAATTTTTTTCTGGCCAACCTGCACAGGTTTGGGTTTTTGCAATATCTGGAAATGGCCTAGGAGAAGAAATCAAAAAGAGCATGTATATGTTAGAAATGAGAGACTTCCAGCCTTAACACAGACAGCATCACTGAGAAGCCCTGGCCCCACCTCTGGATATAGAGTATAGGTACTGCCCCTTGGGAGAGCTCTGGGCTACACTTCTAGGGCCTTGGGATTCTACTTCATGCTGAATGACTAAGGTAACTCTTTCAGGGACTATGATCAGATTGCCAGAGCACAGGGGAACTCAGAATTTTTTGAAGTTTGGGTTTTGTCAACAGTTTCAAAGGCATGACAGGCCCCTAACAACAACATCTTCTGTTGCCTGTACACTTGGCTCCTTAAATATAATAAACATGCGCTTGGGCAGAATCAGTGTTTACTCAGCTATTGAAATTCCATCCAATGTTTATTAGTTATTACATACACTACACACATTTTAAGGAGGCAGGCATGTGTTAGACTTTATTGAATGGTAGGAAAGGTCTAATGATGGAAGCACCCACCATGAGGTACTATTATACTTGCATGTTAATTAAGGTACAAACACATCTTATTCTAAAGTACCATCAAAGTACCACAGAAGCTGTCCATTTTAAAAATGTCCATTTCAGTTGTGAATAATTTTGTTGTACACTCACCAAAAGTCAGAAGCCATAAATATTACTTTGTTCCATGAAAATTTTCATTAAAAAACATGTACTTTCTACACCAAGTATTTGGAACACGTATCACACAATCTAAGTATAGGTCTCTCAGGTGAGCTTTGTCTAATAAACTTAGGGGACTTAACTGTGATATATACAGAAAAGACATGAATTTACAAACTGGGTTAGGAAAAGTAAGTAGATTATATTTGTAGATATGATTAGTGATACATTTTTAAGAAATTATTTATGTATGGTTAGAAAAAAAACAGAGTTAAAAAAGCCATCAAAGATTAAATTTTAATTAAAATATTCTGAATCATGGTCAGAACATATGGGGTTCATATATAAACCGTAAAAGATGCCAGAAATACGATGGAGAGAGTTAAGAAGCTTTCTTCAATGTGTTAAAGAGCTTTGCATTTCCCTAATCAGTACATAATATTACTGAGCCACGAATGTGGTTTCGGTGTCTGGCAGAAAAGCCCACTTTGTGATCCCACAGCCTCACCTCCAGCTTCTGTGCTCTTTCTTTTCGAAGAGGAGCAAATACAATAGGCAGTCCGTGGTCACCTGCTAAGGTTCGAAGGTCAAAATAGTATTTGGCATAGACACTGGCAGAGACATAAAGATTAAACTGGAGTAGATATATATATTGCCTTTCCAACTCATTCCTGGGGAAGATGAAAAAGAGAAAGCCAGCAAAGGACAATTTTAGTTGACTTGGCAATCTTCATATTCTCATTCTATGCTACTAGGAAGGCTCTAAGATTTGTTTTGAAACAAATAAAAGCTACCCAGCTGTACTAATACCCTAACCTTTAAACAGGCAAACAGAGACGGCTAATGTGGTCCTTTCTGCATCCCAGCCCTTTGTTTTGGGGACCACAAGGAAGGGGGAGGGTGGGTCACATCTCCCGTGTACTTGTGCTGCTGACTGGGGCTCATTCTTCAGAGTCCCGTTGATGCAGCTGCAGATCATGCTCCCCGCTCACTCACAAGACCCCAAGGCTCAGATGAAAGTAATGATGTGCTGCTTCTTAGCTCTGAAGAACTTGCAGACATTTTCACCATAACAAAAAGGGGCTTATAGAAGTAGATATGTGCCAACAAAAGAAGTGGGCACATCACCACGGCAACAAGTGGATCCACTGAGACCCACCACTGTTATCTCTGAGATAAAAATCCTGAGGTAACAAGAATTCATCTCTAATAAATTAATAAGTGTGCCAGGTTTGATAAGGGAACCTCCCCTTGTCCCACAGTGCAGGAGACTAATGTCAAACAGCACAGTGCACGATTCTGTTCACCTTAATCTCTGGACTGCAGGCCAATGCTCTGACCACTGAGCAAAACCAGCCAGGGCTCTGTTCACCTTAATCTTACTGGGGTGAGAAGCTGTCATCATGACAGAGCTGGATGCACGTTCAAACTGTGAAAGGCAGAAAGACTGCAGATCACTGTCTCGGTGGACTAAACCACTTTACCGTATGACCTCTGACTGAGCACTGGACATCCTCAGACAGTGCTCTCCCTGCTGGGACTGCAGCCCTGCGATGCTCTGCACCCCTGACCTTGGCAGAACAGAAGGGAACATTTCACATGGGGTGAGTTCAATAAAGTGGGAAAGGAAATTGGGGAGCAGACCTTTACTATGTGACCATACTCTTGTCACTTGCCAAGTTCTTAAAGAATTATAAAATAGGAGTAATTACACTACTTCCAGTCATCCCTTGATAGAGGTAATTAATAAAATATGAAATGCCTGAACATACATGACAGAGGCTTATTTTCTAATGTATTTGTTTTCTCAGTATTAAAGCTTTAATGTTTTATCCATTGGACAGGTCGACAAAAGCTTGCTGTTCTCCTCTATGGAGAGCAGTCAGAATATGAGCAGAGATGAGGTTTTCTCACTTGTTACACTTCAAACCTAACTAAACCGACATCCAAAATGAATGTCCTGTTCTTATGACTGTAAGTCTATAAAAATATAAATCAGATAATGATTTTTATTTTTTTTATTCTCACCCGAAGAAATTTTTTATTTATCTTCAGATAGAGCAGGAGGGAGTGAAGGAAGAAGTGAGGGAGAAAAACATTGATGTGAGAGACACATCAAGTGGTTGCCACCCACATGACTCCAACTTATCTTAAAGAAATGAGAAAAAGGCCCTGGCCAGTTTGGCTCAGTGGTTGGAGCATTGGCCTGCAGACTGAAGAGTCCCAGGTTCGGTTCCTGCTAGGGGTGCATACCTCAGTTGCAGTTTGTCCTTGGCCCCAGTTGGGTCGTGTGGGTGGCAAACAGTCAATGTGTCTCTCTTGCGTTGATGTTTCAATCTCTTTCTTCTCCCCTCTCTCCCTCCCAATGTATCGGAAGATAAATGCAGAAATGTCCTCGGGTGAGGATAAAATTAATAAATAAAAAACAATAAAATAAAGGAATGAGAAAAAGAACAATGAACAATGCCCAAAGCGAATAGAAAAAATGAAATAATAAAGATCAGAGCAGAAACAAAGAAAATAAAATAATACAAAAGATCAATGAACTAAGATCTGATTTTTTGGAAAAATGGATAAACCTTAAACCAGACTCATCAAGAAAGAGAGGAGTCAAATATATTAAAAGCAGAAATGAAAGAGCAGTAGGAACAATTCACACCACAGAAATAGAAAGAATATAAAAAAAATATGAATAATATTCCAACAAATTAGACAGTCTGGAAGAAACAGACAAATTCATAGAAACATACAATCTTACTAAACTGGATTTAAAAACCAGAGCCCTGGTGGTTTTGCTCAGCAGTTAGAGCATTGGCCCGCAGACCAGAGAGTTTTGGGTTCAGTCCCTGAGAAGGGCAAGTACCTCGGTTGCAGTTTGTCCCTGGCCCCGGATAGCGTTGAGTGGGTGGAAACCAATCAATGTGTCTCTCTCACATCGGTGTTTCTCTCTCTCTCTCTCTCTTCCCCCCTCTCTCCTCCCACTCTATCTGAAGAAATGCAAAAAATATGTCCTCAGGTGAGGATTAAAAAAAAGTAACAAAATCTGAACGACTGATTACAACTAACAAAATCAAAGTTATAATAAAAACATTTTTAAACAAAAGTCCTGAAAATGATGTCACAAGTAAATTTTACCAAACATCCCAAGAAGTACTGACACCAGTCTGCCTCAATCTACTGCAAAATATCCGAGAGGATGGAAGACTCCGAAGCTTATTTTAAGAGGCCAGGAATATCCTAATTCCAAAACTAAAGACACTACAAAGATAGAAAATTATACTACAGCTCTGGCCAGTTTGGCTCAGTGGTAGACTGTGGGCCCACGAACCAATGAGTCACAGGTTCAATTCTGCTCAAAGTCACCTGGGTGGCAGTTCACCCCCAACCCTGGGTTGGGGTTGTGCAAGAGGCCAGCAGTCAATATGTCCCTCTCACATCCATGTTTCTCTCTCTCTCTTCCTCCCTCTCACTCTATCTGAAGATAAATGGAAAAATATCCTCGAGTGAGGATTAAAATAAATGAATAAATAAAATAAATAAAAATAGCCCTGGCTGGTTTGGCTCAGTGGTTAGAGCGTTGGCCCACAGACTAAAGAGTCATGGGTTTGATTCCGGTCAAGGGCATATACCTTGGTCACAGTTCAGTCCCCAGCCCCAGTTGGGGTCATGCGGGGGAGGCAACCAGTCGATGTGTCTCCCTCACATTGTTGTTTCTTTCTCTCTCTCCCTTCCCACTCTGTCTAAAAATAGATGGAAAATTTCTCAGATGAGGATAAAAATAAATAAATAAATAATAAAAATAAAAATACATAAATAAATAAATAATGAAAAAGAGGAATAAAAAAGGACTGGAACTAGTAGATGGCTTTAAGAAATCCATGAAGATATTTGCAGTACTATGGTTCTTGGGTCTAAGCTTGTACAACTTCTGCCAATAACTACCAGAGAAATACATTTAAAATGATCACACTGGTTATTACAACAATAACACATAAAGATGTACTAATTAATGAGAAGAAATATTAATTGTTATAACAAATGTGGACCGAAAAATGTATGTAATTTTACGCCTAGTTCAGTTCTCCACACAATGTACCGTTTAAAAATATTTCTTAATATGTAATCTTTATGGGAGCAAATCAGCTATTGGAAAATGTTAGCAAGTTCACCAAAGCCTTCCAAACTCACAGGTCCTTAAGGGTAATGTTCTTTATGACTCTGCAGAAGAACACATTCCGTACAATCAGTTCGTTCAAATACTTGGAGGCAAGAAGAATGGCCCCCAAGACAACTCGTTTCCAGTTCGTGGGGCCAATGTCTATTTTAGCATAAATCGCAAGTCTTTCTAAGTAAACCTGAAAAAGTAAAACACGGGTCTTTGATTTCAGTTCAGTTTAAGTGCTGTGATAAGAACTGCTAATAAGGACAGATTTCACCTGTTTGTGACTTGACTTCTATTCTTAGGTTCTACAGAGACTGCTTGGCCAGCCAAAGCCAGAGGCAAAGTCACTGTTGCAAATCAGATACTTTTTTGCCTATGTTGCCCATGTGACTTTCCAGCCCAATTTCTGGTCACAGGAATGAATGGACATCATAGGAAAGGACCCTCTGAAGAAATGTCATTACCTTACCTTTCCACTTGCAAAGGGCAGGATACCTCAGTTCCTACCATATGCACTATTTCATACCTGGCCAGTAGTTATACAGTGATTTTACATAATTCCTGAATATGTAAATCCCTGATAATACTGAGCACACAAATACCTTCTTGACACAGTAACTAGTCCTATGCAGCACAAGCAGTAGATAAAACAGATTGTCAAGAGGGCCCCCCAGTGGCTGCTGTGCGGTGCAGCAGGACAGGCAGTACAAAGGGCTGTGCTTGATGCAGGTCTTGACTGTCAAGTATTCCTGGATTTAGTGCCTTTGTAAGAGACACACATGCACACAAAGGAGAGTCCTTTTTATATACCTCGTCTTCACATCCCCAGGATCACTTTATGAAATTTATCTCTGTCTTACACAGACTGAAGCTTAGTTAGTGCTGGTGGTTTCAGATGGTAACAGAGCTGCCATCTCTGCATCCTTGGTCCTCTACACCTGCCAGGAGCTTGTGAGGGTTCATGATTTCTTTACCTTGTATCACATGTCTATTGTACAAAGAACTGGGTGAACTTAACAGCTAAGTAAAGGTTACAAAGGCAAGTGGTGATTTGTTGTTACCTTGAAGGGTGCTTTGCAGAAGAGTATGTATGCCATTTGCCAACAAAGTCCCATTTTAAAGAGTATGTTAATTGTCTGAGGTTATCAGATTAACAGCTCAGATTTGCCAATGTTCTTCAAACCCAACTGTATTTTTAAAACCAAATGGTTATTGAACATCATATGATCTTAGTGAAAGTTTACACAAATCCCCAAAACCCAGCACTTGCAGATATCCTAATAATAAACCTGCTTAAAAGGTCCAATTTAGTACTTTATGGGGCTAGAGGCACTTATACAACACTGGCAATCTCTCACCTTCCTGACACCTTTACTGGCAGACTTGGTATGTGCCATCCTCACTCATTCATGCACTTGCCCTCCTGTGTCAGGGGACCTGAGATTTCCCTTCTCACTGAAGCTGACTCCTCTCTCAGTGATTTCAATCCCATCCCACTTCTGAAGAACACCTCTCACAATTCCCCCTTTTTGAAGAATCCTCCCTGTCTGCCAGAGATGTTTCCCTATGTGTTGACACTGTTCCCTGCCACCCCCCGACCCCTAGAATGCTTCCCCTCATTTTGCTCACAGTAAATGCCCTGATGCTGCTTCTCATCTCCCACTGTCTCCTTAACCCACTCTGTCTGGCCCCTGCTGCTATCACTCTATTAAACTATTGCTGAGACCATCTGTGCCTTCACATATACAGACCAGAGCTCTTCATCCCAACTCCTCATCCCCAAGCACTCCCTAATGTCATAAAGGGCACTGCCATTTGCCTAGTTGTGCTGAGTTTTGGGGATTGGTGTAAACATTTACTAATTCTAATTCAGTAAGCCTGCTCCAATCTGTTAGTGATTCTTGTTATCTTCACCTATAACTGGTCATTAGGCTGCTTTCTATTTTATTTGTCACTTCTCACCTGGATCACTGCTATTGCCTCCTGACTTCTCAGCCTCCACTTGAACTCCCAACTACAGTCTATTCTCCCCAAACATCCAGGACAGCCTCCATAATTAAGAGCACTTCACAACCCTGCTCAATATCTGCCAAAGGTTTCCCATCAAACAATGAAAAATGTTATGTCTTCCCATGGCCTGCCAGCTGCAGGGCCCTATAAGATAGGATGCTGCCCTTCTATGTCCTCATGTCCTACATTCTTTCCCTCATTCCACACTCTGACCACACTGGCCACACCTCATTGTTGTTTGAATACACAAAACATGGTCCCCTCTGCTTACGACAATGCCAGAGCTCCTCACCCTCCTCAATTCAGTCAGGTCACGATTCAATTGTTTCCTCTTCTAAAAGGCTCTTCTGAATTGGACCCTCTACTATAGCAAGCTGCTGTAATCTCTTTATCTCTTTCCCTGCTTCATCTTGGTATTTACTACTACCTGAAATATTCATCTTTTAAAAAACACTCATTTAAAACATATTTATGTCTTCCTCAGTATAATACAAGCTCAATACAAGCAAAAACTTGAATCAACCATGTCTCTCCTCCATCCTCAGCACTGAGCTCTGTAAGGACCACGAGCACAAAAGGGGGAGTCCCCAGGATTGGGTGACAGTGGTGGGGAAACCAGGAGAAAATAATAAAAAGTCAAGATATGTGAGGTTCAAGAAAGAGAGTGAGGTCGAAATGCTAAATGTGGATCATAATTCCTTACCTGCAGCTCAAATTCGGGCTGTTTCACACATTCATATGATTCCTAGAGATCGCACTCTGCTGTCTCCCAGGTGCATCAAGCTTGATTTGTCTACAGAGGACTCCCACTCTCTCAGTCCAGACACCCTCCTTCCTTACTACTGAGTTCTCACATGGAATCATCCTCCTGCCTTCACCACCACCTGCTAAGTCCTCCTGGTGGCTGGCAGCTCCATGAAAAGGCCTGTGTCTGATCCAGTGTCCATGAGGGGTCTCTAGTCAGAAGCACAGTGGCCTCTCCAAAATTTTACCTGGATACTGAAGGAAGAGGCACTGTCCTAAGGATTTGTTCCCTCCCGACCATGCAGTACACTTCCCCCTTTAGGACTGCTGGGGCCAGGACCACTTCTCACTAGACTAGGACTACTTATTCCAAAGGAGAAACTCTTCCCATAGGAATTCTGTGAATGACACAGTGGACCTCGCATAGCCTGTTCAGGAACTACTGGCACTATAATCCTGGGCAACGTCACAGGCAGGCTCAGGAAGACAGCAGGGATGGATTTACACCCATCATCCAGGGAACAGAGAATTCAGGGCTCTGGTTCTCAATCAGGACACAGTCAGAACTGCCTGGAGATACAGCCTGGGACGCAGCTCAGACCTACACTGAATCAGTCACTGCCCGGGAACCAGATGGTTTTGTTATTGCCCTTCATGCCTGTCAGCACACCTTGTACGTGTGCATGTGTGTGCACTGCATGTGCACATGTCTCCTGAGGGGTGGAGGCAGAAACCAGAACTTTCTCTTGCTGCCTTGAATAGGTGTTTTGTGATGAGAAAAGCAAGGACATTGGAAATCATAATGATTATTAACCTCAAATGTGTGTATTTCATGTCCTTGGATGGGTGTCTCTAAAAATGTTTGGATGATTTTTTTCAGGAACCTACTTTAATATGATCACACCCTATGGACAAGACAGGAAAAATACTTCCTGAGAAAAAGAACTATCTTACCAAAGTTGTTATTGCAAATTGACCGGTTAGACGAAAGGCATTGAAAAGAGGCCGAATGAAACTATAAATAGATTCAGGATGAGGAATATGATGATATTTCTCTAGATTCATTTCTTCCTGAATGGAGAAAATGCAATGTAAGAATCCAGTGAAGAAAAACACTTAAGTACTTCTATGGTGGCAATTTTCTACTTGTGCCCACATGTCCCTGAAAATAATTTTCAATGGGTGACCTGTGTTTTTTTCTTATAGGAATAAACAATGGGACTTGCAAAAACAGTAGTGATGCAAAACTGCCACTCATTAAAGATAAATACAGGCACAACCTCAGAAAACTCATATGTTCCTTTCCACCTTCCCTACAGAATTCTATCTAAATATAAACTAGCTTTAGGCTTAAAAGTCTTGTTGATTGCCCTGTCCTACTGCTCTGGGGTCAGCTCTGAATATATACTCTCAGTAACCGGCAGGCACTGAGGCTGGGCCCTGCTGCACAGCGTCACAGCCACGCATCGCTGCAGAGCCTCTGGAGGGGGCAGCAGAACAGTCTGGTCATTCCAGTTAGTTCAGAATTTAAAGAGTTAAGTTTCTTCATAGAGGTCTTAACATATGTGAGGTTTATTTACAAATATTTACTAGTTTGATGCTACTGAAAATTATCTTTTAAAAAGTTTCAATTTTTTGTTTTGGGGCATGTTTACTCACCTTAGCTCACTAATTATACAGACCTGAAACTCAGCTTTACTGACATTTTTCTTATACAACATTCCCTTTGTAAAATAATTAAATACAACATGGGGTGGAAAGAAAACAAAAGAAGATAATTTTGACTCCAAACTAGAGGGAGTAATTCTCTTCCAGTAATTAATTTCAAAGCAAATCAGCATGAAATAAACATGACTGTATGAGAGAAAAATACCACCTCCATACATCTGAAACTTACTGGATCTGATGAATACAAGTACTCCTCAAAAATATCCTTGGTTCTGTTTGAATCTCTATAAAATAAGAACATGCATTTAAAAAATGAATTCAGGAATTTGTATTGTTTTAGGAGCAGGTCTGCTGGGAGTAGACAGAGGGATGGAGGGAAAAGCTAAACCTCAAACACAGTCCTTTTACACATTCTCAGATTCTGTAAAAATTTTCTGACCTCTTTTTACTCAGCCATGAAATTCTAGGACTCTTTTCTACACTAACTGGCCAGAGTTCTCTTTATAAGCACTGACCCTCCCTGATAGGCAATGTGGGTCAACCAAATCTATTTCCAGCCCCTGAGCTCACACTGGAATACAGCAGAGCATTGATGAGGCAGCAGTGGTGGGCAATCGTGCAGGTGAAAATGAGATTCATGCTTTTTCCCTGTATTGTTTTTTTTCTTGTTTGTTCACTATATTATATTCTTATCTTGTCTCTTTTAAATAGTTTGTGTTAAGCCCTGGCTGGTTTGGCTCAACAGTAGACTGTTGGCCCATGGACCAAAGAGTTGGAGGTTCTATTCTGATCAAGGGCACATACCTCAGTTGCAATTCATCCCTGGCCCTGGTCGGGGTCATGTGGGAAGCAACCAATCAATGTGTTCCTCTCACTTCAATGTTTCTCTCTCTCCCTCTCTTCCTCTCACTCAGTATGGAGATAAATAAAAGAATATCCTCAGGTGAAGATTTAAAAATAAAAATAAATAGTTTGAATTAAAAATGCCTTTTTATTTTAAAAGTGATCAGTCTATTGAAAAACATTTTAAATTGATTTTATAGAAGTAAAATGAGACTGCAAGACAGAGAGAGAAAAAGACAGAAACATTGATTGGCTGCCTCCCACACATGCCCT
Organism: Molossus alvarezi; assembly: GCA_037176705.1. Classification (NCBI taxonomy): domain Eukaryota; kingdom Metazoa; phylum Chordata; class Mammalia; order Chiroptera; family Molossidae; genus Molossus; species Molossus alvarezi. The sequence goes on from CM073885.1 coordinate 123,851,977, forward strand.
GACCAGGGTTCAAACCTGCCACCTGTGTGTTTTGCAGGCCTCTGGGTTTACCCTGGACCATTTTCAGGAGACCCGCGATGCCAAAACTGTTTTTATAGAAATAGTAAGGCACTGCCTGCTTTTACACTGACATCTTCAATAACTGTATGAAAGCAAAAGTCATTAAACGGTCTCTGAGCATGACTCAAGCAGGGGTACCACACTGTACGCGCAGCCATTCTATTCTTCACTGACACCTGTTGTTGAAAAACATTCTGTTCTACTTAAGAACATCTTTGACAAAGCAGTAAAAATGAATAATGGTATTATCCTTGATTCTCCTCTTTATATGCTGATCAGTGGAAAGCATGCATTAAGTGCTTCTGTATACTAAGACATGGCTGTGTCAAGGAAAAGCACTTGTGACTTAGCTGTGAGTATAACAAGCTATGTTTTTCATAGAATAACATCTCTGTGTGAGAGTACAACTGTCATTCTCTCGAAACTAAAAAGTGAGCCTGTCACTCAAGAAAAATAACTTGTATACTTGTCAATGACACAATTCAAGGTAACATGCAACAAATCAAGATGGAGAAAACGTGTAGTATTTTGTGAGCTTTACAGCTTTTCAATAGTTAAAGGCTTTTCTGGTAAGACTGGTGGTGATATGATACTAACAAAAGTGAGTCTGAACACTGTATAAAGAAATGTAAACCAATACTTTGCAAATGAGCAATGTATAATATTATTAAAAAATTACTTACAAGTAAAGAGATTCATTCAGCATACAAGATATATAAATGGGTAGTAATTTAACACAGACCTTACTACAAGCTCATGTATATGATTTAAAATTCCATTGTAACTAATTTAAGAAACTAGCACTTCTGCCCTTTTGCTACAATATCAAAGAATATCCACAGTTACCTGAAAGCTTTAAAAATACAAACTATTCTAGCCATAAAGCTACATGAGGCTGGGTCTTCTCTATATTGTATCTTTAAAACAAATTATTCAAATGACTGAAGTAATGACAAATGATTGAAGAAAGGGTATACATGAAAACCAGCTATCTTCTACTAAACCAGACACAAAGAGATTTGTAAAATGTAAATAAATGACACAATTTCCACTCAACAGTTTTGTTATAAAAATAATTTTGTCTTTTTAAATAAAAAATTATATAAATAAAAAAATTATGGTTCCCAATCAGGGGTGATTTTGTCCCCTGGGAATCATTTGGCCAAGGTTGGAGACAGTTTTTGCTGTCACCGTGTGGCATGGGAAGAGGGTACTATTGCATCCAGTGAGTAGAGCTCAGGGAGGCTGCTAAACATCCTATGATGACAAGGTCATCCACCACAAGGAATTATCCAGCTCAAAATTTCATCAGTGCTATAAAAAACATGTTCCAAGATACAAGAACTTATTTTTCAATTCTCAATTTTTATCTCTAATACAGAAAATATCAATATAATGCACATAAACAAACATCCTAAGGGATCCTCAATAACCTTTAAAAGCCATCGATTCACTTTAATAATGTAGTCAAAGCGCTCTATGGCTTACTCCAATAATGTCTGTAGTTATTACCTAACACTATACTTTGTATCTTGTAAGTTTATTAGCTAGAATAAAAAGATGGGTTTTAAAACTCACCTGTTCTTAATGTGGTAATATATTGCTATAGCCAGGCTGTGGAAGAAAAAAAAAATTGTAACAAATGATTTTATGTGAGGTCTGAATATATGTCTGAAAAGGGGTTGTGGTGGGGGAAGACCTGCCCAGCTGCCCAGTGGCCATGGAATCCTCATACAAAACAGCACATGGGTACTTTTCACCTTGTTGGAGTTCTTTGCCTTTTAACAAAATTAGAAAAACCAAAATGCTACAGAATGTGCTGTCAAAACACGTTCAAATGATTATTATAATACATGTTATTACACATCTCCCCTGTCATTTGCCTTCTACCCACAAAACCTTTCATCCTGCACAAGTCACATCTATCTGTACACATGCTTAAATTGAAGTCACACACTAGCTTTTCCACCTACCCACCCATTTTCCATCTTTTCCCTGAAGGTAAATAAAATGCTCCATACCAAATAAAATCAATTATTTAATAAGATCACTTTTACATAATTATGAGAAAATGTAATGGCAGATATAATTACACACCACATCAGTAGGTCTAACTCTCCTAAAATAAGCGGTGCTAACAAGGCAGCATAAGAGGACACAGTGTAATATTAATAACATTTCCAAATTAGTTTAAAAAAAAAACTTTAACGAGCAGATGTCTGTCCTCAGCTACAGTGTAAGGTGCCATGTTCCTAAGGTATTCACAGACGCTGCACAATAGGAAACAAAGGGGGCTGTAGGTCAAGTGATGTGCTTTTCCTCTTTGCTCCCAGTGTCTAAAATGAAGCTCAAAATAAGTGAGGGAAAGCAAATCTGAATTTTATAACAAGGTCTACAGAATATTAGCACTCGTAATAAGACCTATAATATTGTTTGCATCAAAGATAGGTACTTCTATAGTGCTTCAGTTTCAGCTTATTGATTATAAAATCACAGAATTTGAACCATGTAAGTTGATAAGAATGAATGGATTTGTGATGACACTTAATCCAACAACTCATTTCACAGATGAGTTGACCAGAGCTTAAAACTGACTTGCTCTAGTTCCCCCAGCAGTGAGCCAATTAAAACTTATTGTGCATCCAAAAATTAAACTCATTTGGAGAAGAAAAGCATAACATGTACTGGTCTGAGAAAGGTAAATCTCTGAAACTACTTTTGAATTATATGCTCTAAAATCACAATCTTTTGAATTCAAAAGAATCTATGGAATGCAGCCAGAGTGGAGTTGTTTTCATCCATAAATTTAATCTCCCAGCTGAATAAAAAACTCCAGTAATTATTCAATGGGTGCCAAGGCTCAGGACTTAGACAGGGACAGGGCTCAATTTTTAGTGAAACAATTTGATCTCAACTACTGTTATAAGTGAGAGAAGATACATTATTATGATTGTGAACTTATAATTCAAGTACTTCTAATTAAAGTAGAAGTTACTGATTGTTTGGTTAGCAGAAAAGCTGGTACAATAAGAATAAAATTAAGTTTAGAAACAAATTATGTTTTAGGACTGAAAAATAAAATTAGGATTGAGGATATTTATATTTTCAGGGAGCATTTCCCAAACTGTGCTCTGGGAAATCAACACTCACATCCCAGGGAGACGCTGACAATGTTCCTTGGACAACCTAGGGAATTCAGGAAGCTCTGCATCCCATTTTGGTTTCATTTCGGTCTTCAAGAAGCTTGAAAGTTTTATCTTAGGGTGCTGTTTTTAAAGACTGTCTCCAACTGTAGCCTATGTAGTGCTTGCAGAACTTAAGGACCAGGGTATCTCATTGTAACACTGTTGTGTTTGCTTCAGTGTAAATCTACCTGTGACTGTGTTTCCACAACCTCACCGCTTTCATTTTTTTCTGCTGTGATTTTCTTCTATAAGGATTGATGTAGTGTCTTGAAGACTTATTGATATATCTATACACATACATGATAACTAAATTTAATACATCTATAAAATTAAAACCTCAGTTCAACAAATTTTATCCACAAAGAAGTTGGCTTTAAAAGTTGTTCCTTAACACTGGTTTGGTGCAGCTGGCTGGTGTGGCTCAGTGGTTGAGCATTGACTCATACCCCAAGAGGTTGCCTGTCTGATTCCCGGTCAGGGCACATGGCCAGGTTGTGGGCCAAATCCCCAGTGGGGGGCATGCAGGAGGCAGCCAAACGATGTTCTCTTTTATTGATGTTTCTATTTCTCTCTCCCTCTCTCTCTAAAATCAATAGGGAAAAACAATTTTTTTTAAATGTTTGATGCAATTTTTTTGAAAGGAGAAGTGAAATTTAATATAAACATAGTATAGAAGAGCCCTAGCCAGTTTGACTTGACATTTAGAGCGTCCACCTGCAAACCAGTAGGTCCTGGGTTTGGTTTCTGCTAAGGGCACATACCTCAATTGCACTTTGTTCCTGGCCTCGGTTGGGTTTGTGTGGGTGGCAGCTGTTTGATGTGTCTCTCTCACATCGATGTTTCTCTCTCTCTATTCCCTCCTTTCTCCCAACTGCTCTATCTGAAGATAAATGGAAAAATGTCCTTGGGTGAGGATAAAAAATAATACAATAGAAGAATAAATATATAATGGGGTAAACCTGACAAAATCCAATTAAACCTAAAGGCCGATGCACTCTGGTGCCAGCAGGGGACAAGCTGTTTCTTCTTCCAGGAGGAGCTTCCAGAGGAGCACACATGGTTAGAGGCCTAGATCCCATAAAGAAATACTTTTTCTAGAAACATCCAATAAAAAGCACCTCTCCTTTCACTGTTCAACAATGTCTCAACAACAGTAATGCATCAAGTAACTATCAATAAATACATCTGAGGGGATGTTGTATTTGCTAACTGGCATTCCCTTCTTCCATCTACTCTAAGAGTATAATGGAACCTGAAATCACTATATACTTGACACCATTTTTTTTTTCTTTTTTGTTTTTTAATCCTTAACTGAGGATAATTTTCCATTTATTTTCAGAGAAAGAGAAAGAGAGAGAGAGAAACATCAATGTGAGATAGATATACTGACTGCTTGCCTCCCACATGACCCCAACAAGGTCTGGCACCAAACCACAACTGAGTTATGTGCCCTTGACCAGAATCAAACCCTTGACTCTTTGATCTGTGGCCTGAAAATCTAACCACAAAGCCAAATCAGCCAGGATGACAGCAGTTTCTTACCTTGATCACTGAAAAGGACAAACAAATGACTGAAATTACATAGGGCAGGATGCCTGTAGCATAAGGGGTCTGTCACTGAGCCCTGGGCAACCTATTTGTACTCACGAGTGCACAGTGATTATAACACTAGGCTCGGACAGTGTGCTCTCATCTAAAAAGATGGTTGAGCATGAGCTGTGCTTTTCACGAAGGAGATCTGGAGACACCTGAAGGGGAGGGAATAGAACAAAATATCACAGTAAATGAAACTTATAAAAGTGTGTTTTTTCTTGGATAAAATGTCAAACAATAAAACATTAAAATTCTTTTTATATTCTGTGAACTGCCTTAGCATGATATCATGTGCGGCTCTATGTGAAACCCATTAGACAATCCACAGACAAGTTTTGAGGAAGGGGTTATGAAATGCTGTCCTTGATCTAGTACCTTTAATCCAACATGGCAAACACCTGTGAGAAATTCCCTTTATAATAATGTAAAACATTTAGCATAAGATTTCAGTGTGTGTTTTTTCTTAAGAAATGAAAAGCAGCTGAGATTTCTATTTCTATTTATTTTCTACAATAACACATAATTTCTTATATAATATTGGAACAAGAGCATTTTGTTGAAGTAAATAAAACCAACAATAAATATTAGTTTAGGAGTCAGTGTGGCAAAACAAAGGTAGTTGAGTCAGAGGTGTGTGTGTGCTGGGCCTGGCCTGTGGCTTGCAAGCTATGGGGTCAGAGGTCTCTCTGGGCCTCAGTCTCCTTATCTAGAGGATAAAAGAGTACTGTTTTAAGATTCTCTCACATCTGAGAAAACAGTTGAAACAACTCTGAAAATTTAACTCTCCCTTCATGTTTGACTAAGACTATCACTACACTACTCAAATGGGAACATCAGAGAACACTTTCCATTATGTTACTACTTCTATCCTCTGAGTTACTTGACACTCATCAGGACCCTGCCTCCCTCATGCTGCTCTCTCTGGCTACAAGGCCTTTTCTTCCTCCTTTTCCCAGCAAGCTTAACCCCACTTCCCATCTGCCTCCAGGATGCCTCTGCCAGCAGCCGCACAGCAAAACGTCTCCCTGTCTCTGCACTGGCCCATCCCAGTTACCACTTGGGATGTGGCATCAATTGCTTACAGGGTGTCCCCACCTACAAAGTGACCTCCTCCAGGAAGGGAGGACTCTTACTCCCCTTCTACCTCCAGTTTTGAGCACAGAATCTGTGGCAAATTAGAAGTTCTAAAGTGTCTGACAAGTTATTTTAAACTAATTACAACTGGAAGGTAAATCTTACTACAGATACAAATTCCAATTGATCTGCAGTGGCACCAGAGAGTGGACAGTAAATGTTTGAGACCCTCCAGAGCAGAGGTTCTCAACCTGTGGGTTGGGACTTCTTTGTGGGTCAAATGATCCTTTCACAGGGGTCACCTAACACATAACAGTAGCAAAATTACAATTATAAAGTAGCAACAAAAATAATTTTATGGTTGGGAGTCACCACAACATGAAGAACTGTATTAAAAGGTCATGGCATTAGGAAGGTTGAGAACCACTGCTCTCAAAAATAGAGTCTCTTTAAAATACTTTAGGAAACATGAAACATATGCATGAACACATAATCAATGGACATGGACAATAAAGCTGAGGACGGAGCAGGGAGGAAGGGGAAGGAGGGTGTCAATGAGGATAAAAGAAGAAACATGTATAACAAAAATTAATTAATTAATTAATTAAATTTTAAAGAAAAAAGGATTTAATGAGTCCAGCCAATGTGTCTTAGCAAAAAAGCATTGGCCTGCAGACCAATGAGTACCTCAGTTGTGGTTCATCCTCAGCCCTGGGTTGGGGTCATGTGGAAGGCAACCAGTTGATGTGTCCCTCTCACATCAATGTTTCTCTCTCTCTCTCTCTGCTTTTTCTTCCTACCACTCTATCTGAAGATAAAAGGAAAAATATCGTAGGGTGAGGATAAAAAAAATATTTTTAATGATTTGTAAAGAGCTCAATGATTCAGCAATAATCAAATATAAAAATAACCTAAACTATATTAGCCAATCCTTGAAAAATAAAACCAAAAACTAATCCCAGTCAGTGTAAGCAGTCAAATGTCATAGTAGCATTCTTTAATATCACAGATTACCAACAAAGTTAATAAGCTGTTTTTTACTAACAGAGAAATATCACCAGATGTTAGATCTTGATGCTTGAGTTTGGCTGAAAAAGAATTTAGAGCCAAGAATTCAATTTATAAGGAACAGTTTATTTAGAAATTCACAGGGGTAGAAGAAGTGAGCCAGTTGCATGGGCTCAGGAAACAAGTTACAGAGGCAAAAGATGGACCCTTGAAACTTAGGAGAAAGAAAGAAAAAATATGCACACCAGGGGAAAGAACAGGGGGAAAGGTGCAGGTGAGCTCCAGATTAGCATGTGTGAGAGAGACAGAGAGAGAGACAGAGAGAAAGAGAATATTCAAGATAGATAAAACTAAGAAGTATAAAAGGGCTGGAGCATAAGGTCAAGAAAATCTCCAAGAAGTAGAAAAATGCAAAAAAAAAAAAAAAAGGCAAAAAAGAAGGGTAAAAAATTAGAGATCTGTGCAGAAATACTGGTCTAAGAGTTCTAACTTCTGAGTGGAAACACTAATATATATATATATATATATATATATATATATATATATATATATATATATATATATATTGATTTAAGTAGATAAGATCTGCAGTCTAAATGGCCACACCAAAATGAAGTACATAGGAAACCATAATATAAAATTTTAGATTCCCAGAAATAGAGAGGATTCCCAAAGATTTCAGAAAAGAAAGGGATGGGAGAAATTACTAAAATTGATAATATAGTCCGGCTGGTGTGGCTCAGTGGTTGAGCATGGACCCAGGAACCAAGAGGTTGCCAGTTCAATTCCCAGTCAGGGCACATACCCAGGTTCTGGGCCCGACCCCCAGTAAGGGGCAAGCAGAAGGCAGCCAAACAATATTCTCTCTCATTGATGTTTCTATATCTCCCTCTCACCTCTCTCTGCAAAATCAATCAAGAAAAAATAAATTTAAAATTATAATAATAATAAAATTGATAATATACAATGTTAACAGATTTAAGAGCAACGCTGTAATGAGAGAACAGTAGAAATGTATTTAACTGTAAAAATTAATTTCAACCTAGAATTCCATACTTTATAAATTAGTAGGGATATCAGAGAGGCTGGATCTCTAAAATATTCTGTCCATGTGTCTTTTCCCAGGAAAAAGACTTCAAATAGAACAGGAGTGTATAACAAGAGAGAGGGAAACATACAATCTAGGACAGTGACTTTCCACCAGTGTCCTGTGTGGCACACTGATGAATTTTTTTTTAATGTTTTAAGAGAGAGAGAGGAAGGGAGAGAGAGAGATAAAAATATCCATGTGTGAGAGAAACATTGACAGCCTGCTGTGTGCCTCCTATGAGGGATCGAGCTCATAACCCAGGCATGTGCCCTCACTGGGAATCAAACTGGGACCTCTCAGTCCATGGGACAGCACTCAGTCCCTCGAGCCACACCAGCCAGGAACACACTGAAGAATTTTTAAAACATGCCATCCATGACTATTTAGACAGGGACACTGACCACTTTTCCATTTAGATTGTCAAATTAAAAAGAAAAAAAAGACAACAGTCAACACAACAGATATCCAGTGTCAATAAATCAAAATTATCCCTATTTTTTTGTCAGATTGGCAAAAAAAATTTTTTTTGGTGTGCCACAGAATTTTAATCATTAGGTTATGTCTGCCATGAGATGAAAAGTTGTCAGATCACTGATCTTAGACAGAGAGGATCCAATACAACACAGCAGTTATGGGAGACCCAGATGACTTTAAAGAAATATGCCCAAAACACAGGAGCAGAGCGGGCCTAGGGAACCCAGTCTGTGCTAGAAAAGGGTAACACAGGCTGCGGAGATTGCTTCCAATAGAAAATGGAACAAATGTGTTTAGTAATGTGAAAAATATTTTTGACATGCTTGTGATGAATGCTACCGTGTTTTCAGAAAACAAAAAGTGAACATAGTAAAAAAAAAATGTATTCTACATACACAAAAATGAAGACTTACTAGGTATTATGTTAATGTAGCATAAATGTAGTATTTCTGTCTGATAGTTATCTCTCTCTGACAAATTACTAGACAGTTAGGTACAAAAAAGTTATTTTGAAGCAGGGAGACCAGCTACTCTTTGCAATGGGCTCTGAGATCATGTTGACCAGGCAGAAGGGGTTTGGAGTGTCCTGGGGAAGAGGAGAGGTGCTCAGATTTTAGTCATATAGGGAAGAAGAATGAATGGTGTACAGGAGAGAGGTATAGCCAGAGAACCCTATGGCTCAGCAGAACTACTTACACAGACACAATAATGTGAACAGTGATTCTGATTCAATAATATCCATGTCACACGTTGAGGAAGAGGGGAGAAACAAGGCCACATGGAGAGAACGCTGAGTTTCAGCTGCTAGGACAGTAAGTCCACAGATGGTGCTAACAACTGACTGAGCTAGGACACTGTTGTTCACTTTGTTAAAGAAGAATAACAACTAAAGATAAAAGTTAAGACAGATCTTTATACCACGACCATGTTATTAAAATCTAACTTAAAGGTCAGAACCCCTTAAACATTGGGCCTTCCTAAGCAGAAATCATTCCTGAATATGTAAATTTGATCATTAAGATAACAGAAGAGATTTAGAAAATCTACCTAAAAGGTCCATGCTAATGTTATTGGGTCCATTAAATATTTTTTAAAACAATGGCAATTTTTTATTCAAATTATTAATTTATTACTTAAGTTTACAATTGTTTACTTACATGGTATGAATTTTTCTTCATAGTCTTTCCTTTCACTAAGAATGGAAAAAATTAACTTATCAATTCTGATACAAATGATATAGAAATACATGTTACTAATTACCTGAAAGAGTACTAACATACAAAAGAAGACAAAATTTTATTTAATTTCTTTTATAATTCCCAATAACATTTATAACTTAAATCACATGGCTAGATGAGTCCCATAAAGTAACTTCTTAAAACTAAGTTTTAATTTTTTGATCTAACAGATGCTCTATATCAGGTACAAATAAAAGTCTTTCCATGTACAGAAGAAAAGGGCAAAGCAAACCGGGCTGGGTGAGAAATGTAACTAATATGAAGTTTACTTGTTGCGCATCTGAACCACTACTCAGTGTTAGTTTCTGATTCTACATTCACACCCACTTCACCTGAATCACCAGGATTAACAGTTGACAGCTCAAGAGCCTGTTTCTGACAGGGATCTGGAAATATCTTGAACCCCTCACTGGCAATCAACTAGAATATCTTACTGAAAAAAAATGAATCTTTACTCAACTGCAAAGTCACCTGTCTCATTTCAATTTACAATGAGTGTGTCTTACCTAACTAAACATATGTACATCACTAAATCATTTGCTCTAACAGAGATCAGCAGAAACACAGACACTACAAGGAGGGTCTTGGGCTGCCCTGTTTCCCACACAACCTCCTTCAATGAGGACAGACACCATGGGCACACACTCCTCAGGACTGAAAAGAGGCCATGGGAGAGCATCTCCTGTACTGTCTCCACCATCTCTACATGTGAGCAGTCCGTGGCTCTGGGAGAAACTGAGAGATACAGCAATCCTGACCAAAAATGATCAGCTCCAGACAGTCAAATACACACATACCATGAAAACGCATATTAACACCCCCATTTTTTACTGTGCTGTGTTACTTCACAGATAATGGAAACTTCCCTTTGATACTTCTGCTGTCATAGGCAATGAAATCTTGACCACATATGCCTTGTTAAGCAAGTAAACTCCATGTACCATAACATGAAGGATACGAAGCAGACAAGCAGAGTGTAAAAACCTACACTTCTGATTTTTCTCCTAAAACAAACAGGACCCAGGAAGTGGACACCCATGTCATGTGCTGATGCAAAGCTTCTGGGAACCCCACAGGCTCTGTGGCTCTCATGCACCCCTGGCAGCATTAGGTTAGGATGAGAGAGTCTCCAACAGCTTTTGGATGTGAGATCGGATCATGTGGTTGAGCACAATGTAAAATAAAGCCCAAATCACAATTTCATCCTCATATACAAACGACTGATTATTTTGATTTGTTCAAATGAAAACCTAACTGTGACCAAAATACTATCTGACTTACCATTCATTCAAGATTTCTTTAGGAAAATGGTGCTAGCACTTGGATGGTCTGAAGGGATTTGTTCTAAATCCATCTCTGTGTAGGAAGAAGAGAAAAACATAATAATTTAGTTGAGTAGAAAAATACATAATTTTAGAGAGAGCTACACATCCATTTTAATTTTATAACAGTGTTAGAAAGAGTTTTTAGTAATGGTATCAAGCCAATTTCAGTAAAGAAAACAATATGAAAAAAACTTTATAGAGTCTCTCTACACATGTGGAATAAAATCAGGACATGTCTTAGACTTTTTAAAAATTTGCACCTAAATAATCTGTGAATCATATATGTGCTTTCCCCTTCTGCTTATCAATTAGAAATACAGTCACTACTTTTATGCTGATATTACTGGCTCATTTCAGAAATAGCCTCAAGAAGCAAGTTATACTGTGGACAATTAGTGTCAGATACAAGCTCAAATATCTGATATGTCCAAATCAAGTGAGCTGTTTTAGGCAAATGTTCTTTACATATTTAGGCTAATTCTAACTCCACTAAAAAAATAAACTAACTAAAGTAGTTAGCTGTGGTTTACTTGGGGCTATTCATCTTTGCAGATTTAAAATAATAACATAAAAGCTCAATGCTCCAATCTACAGGAACACATCCATAATAATGACTTTTAATACTTTCATCAGATTTTTTAAATTTACCCTCATTTCTAAAGCTAAAATCTCACTTCTTCCTCGCATGCCACACAATTAATTGGGAGCTTCAAGAAAAATAACTTTTTGGTGCTGATCATACGGCTGCTTGTAACTATGTAAAGGTAGGTTTTCCTGAACTCCACCATGCACTGAGGTGAGATAATCTCCTATTTAGGCAAGAATACAATACAGATACTTGAATTTTAATAACACAAATTTGCCATTGTATGCAATTATAAAGTTGTCATTAAAAATAAAAACAGCCCTGGCTGGTTTGGCTCAGCAGTTAGAGGATTGGTCTGTGGGTCAGAGAGTTTCAGGTTTGGGTTCGGCTAAGGGCATGTACCTCAGTAGCAGTTTGTCCCCAGCCCCAATTGAGGTCGTGTGGGTGTCAGCCAGTTGATGTGACTTTCCCACACTTATGTTTCTCTCTCTCTTCCTCCCTTTCTCCCTCCCATGCTATCTGAATATAGATGCAAAAATGTCCTTAGGTGAGAATAATAATAATTTTAAAAAGCCTGGCTGGTTTTTCTCAGTGGTTAGAGCATCAACCTATAAACCAAAAAGTCCTGGGTTTGATTCTGGCCAAGGGCATGTAACTCGGTTGCAATTTGTTTCTGGCCCTGGTTGGGGTCATGCAGGTGGCAACCAGTTAATGTGTATCTCTCACATGGATGTCTCTCTCTCCCTCCCTCCCTCCCTCCCACTTTGAAGATAAAATGGAAAAATATCCTTGGGTGAGGATTTAAGAAACAAAAAAACAAACCCTATGATATTCCTTAGTAATGTTCATCTCAAGCCACTTAACCAGTCTTATAAGAAAGTGGACCAAGATCCTGATAGTGTGGTGGTTAAGGCAGCATTACCAAAATCACATCATTTTTTAAAAGATTATTTGGCAGTTAAATCCAAATGAACTACCTCCCTGGTTCTTAGAGAATCAAAATTCTCAATGATATATTAAAAATGAATCAGTCTGACACTGCTGTACTTCACCTGGTTATTAATAACAGGAGAGAAGTGAAGAAAAGGCATGGCATTTGGACAGCTTCACCAGGAAGCTCCCGCTCTACACTCCCCAGGGAGCCTCTGGTCCATTCCTTGCAGATCCCTGAGGGAAGGGACTGGACAGGGGGGAGACAGACTCATACCCAGTAAAGCTGGCGGGGAGAACTGAAGGTGCTTGCTGTCAGTCACACCTGGGAACAAGTCATTGGCCAGAGTAGGCAGGGCCACTGCCAGTGCAGGAAGATCTGAGATACTTAATTCCCTCTCTGGGCTGTGCTCTTGGGCTCTAGGGCTCTTGGCTGTTGGCACGTTATGCTTGACTCCCGGCTGGTGGGGCTGTCTGGCTCCTGCTTCCTGTGTTTGTGCACATGGCCCATGCAGACCCCACAGGATGGACTATGGACCGGAACTAGCCTGATGCTGAACTGGACCCAGCTGCAACATGGAAACTCTGGACACTGCCTTTGCTTTTAGCTCTATTGAAGCTAAATTACACTTATTCCAGGACTGAATTAAGAGAAATGGGACTTTGGAAACCCAGGGAGGTAATTCCACAAAAATTAAAATCACTCATCCTCCCATGCCAGTCTCAGAAAATTCTTTTTCTTGAGAGATTGTGAGGATATAACCCCCAGCACGCAGTGGGAAAAGGGATACCCCACTTCCACGGATAACACGTCTAGTAATGAATAATGTCTAACACATCATTTCTCAAATTTATATACCTAGAATCCATTTTTCCCTCCAAGGAATATAGTTAGTATCTTGCACAAATATAATTTGGGACTTTCTGATTTAACAGACATCTGAGCCATCCATTTTGATAGTATTGTCAACACTAGAAATTTAAATCACTAAACGAATTGCCTCATTCTTTAAGAAAATGCCTTCCCTGAATTCAAGTTTATTAAGTTTCTTTCAGAGAAACTATTCTAATCAACATTTTAATGGAAAAAACCCATACAATTATTTTACTAATTTTTTTCCCACATATTTGAAAAATGAGACAATGTTAGCTATCTGGAAAAATGACTTAATTCAGTTGTGCACAAAGTGAGAGACAGAGCCTATGACAGCAGCCTCTAACCTTGGGCTTCTAAAAGAATTCAAGACTATTTCCTACCAAAAACAAAGCAAATATATTGAATCTGAATAAAAACAAATAAGAACAAAAGTTTGCAGAACAAGCCATATTATGTATCAGTGCCTAGGGCATAATAAAGTTTGATAAATATTTCAATGGGAAGCCCAGGAAAAGTATGTACTTGAATCAAAGAAGAAGCAGGCTTACGCACACACACAGCCCAAACCAAGATGTGCTACTATGGCTCTAAATACAAAAATCAAGAAGGCTTGAATAAAGAAAAGACCACTTGCAGAAAGAAAGCAAAATTAGCTCAAGTAAGAAACAAAAACTCCCCCTACCCTACACCTAGGTTCTAGGGCAGACATGTGCCCAGGGCTGGCCAATCAATACAGCAGGCCTGGGACCACCCAAGAAACAGAAAGGAAAGGCAGAGCTGACTCTGATCCTTAGAGAGTCTGCAGCTGTGGACTTTCCCTTTGCCAGCATGAGGAGAAGCCTTTCCAGGAGAGAGCAACAGGGGAGCAGAACTGAGACAGGTTCTGAGATGATCACTGAATTCCTGAATCAAGGAGCACCTGATGTTTACTCTGTGAACTCTGGTTATACAAGTCAAGACTTTTTTAAAAAAGATTTTGAGACATATGTTTTTTTTAAATTTGTAGCATATTTTCTGTATAATTGATACATAATCGCCTATACTTTACTTAGCCAGCCTCCCATTCGTGTTTAAGTAATTAAAAAGTTTTATTAATATCATACTATCAAAAAATTTTTCACGTACATAGTGTTTTTTAACATCTTCTTAGAAAACTCTTTTAAATAAAATGACTAGACCAAAAGGTTAGATTTTTTTATGGCTCAATATATAAACCTAAGTTGCTTTATAAAACAGATGAAGGCATATTAGTGTATAATGCTACCAAGCATAGCAGTTTTAGCTTCTACCACAGCTTTGAATACTTAAAAGAAAAATCCTAGTCATATGAATGAGGAACCACATAGTGTCTCTAATTTGCATTTCTTTGATTACATAGTTGAACTACACTTAACAATGTTATTTGCACTTTGGTGAATTGCCCATCATTCGTATGTACTGTATGATCTGTACCCACTAGGGCCCTAATGTCAATTTACAAGAGGCTTTCATACATTTCCTGTTTATAGCCCTGACCAGTGTGGCACAGTTGGTTGGGCATCTTCCCAAAACCCTTCCCACTGAAGGGTTTCCTGTTCCACTCCCAGTGAAGGCACATGCCCAGGTTGCAGGCTGTATCCCTAGTAAGGGGCATACAGAAGGCAACCAATGATGTGTAGCTCTCATGTCAATGTCTCTCTTTTTCTACCTTTCCCTCTCTGCCTTCCTTGCACTCAAAATCAATTTAAAAAAAATTTTTTTAAAGTGCTTACACCATCCTAAATGTGCCTGATCTGATCTGACTGACAAAAATTTTATTTATTTATTTAACATTTTTCTTTTTTATTGGTTTTAAAGGAAGAAGAAGGGAGAGGGAGAGAGAGTTAGAAACATCAATGAGAGGGAAAATCAGTTGGCTGCTTCCTGCATGCCCACCACTGGGGACTATGCTCACAAGCTGGGACTGTGCCCTGAACAGGAAATAGCACCAGCAACCTCTTGATACATGGGCTAACGCTCAACCACTGAGCCACACTGGCTGGGCTACAGCAATTTTATATGTAACTTGCACCTTTTACTCATTGCAAATACTGCATCACTATTTTATGGAATGTTCTTAAACAGAATTTTTCAGAAAGACATTCATTTCAACATGATTTCAATTTATTCCCATTAAATAAAAATGTCAGCAGTTTCTGGGCCAACAGCTGGACACCTGTTTAATTAAAGTTTTCTGCATTTTCTGAACTGCTCTATCCCCATACTATACATTGTATTTTCTATATATTGTATTAGTTTTGGGGTCCACAACACAAAATTTAGTGTCTAGCAATTACCATGTACACTAATGATTTTATCTCTCGGAGACCACACTTTCTGCCCCAGTCAGGTGACTCCTACCCAATGGCCTTGAGCTGGCGGCCTCCCCAAAGGCACACAGAAGGCTCTTGTATCCCCCAGTCTCCTGCTCCTGGAGGCTGGCTTCCAGTTTCCTGGCCTCTGACAATCCTCACTCTGGCTTCCAACCACCTCTGTAGCTGCCTCACCTGGGATCTCAGTATAGCCCTGATTTAATCCTCTACCCATTTAAATGACTCACTGAGCTGTGACATTTCTTACAGTGAAGAATATTTTTTTTTCTTTATGGGTTTTTAGAAAGTACTTTGCAAAGTGTCTTAGACTTTTATGAACAGTTCTGAGTAGCAATTTATCTCACATTACGTAACATTACTGTTTTAAGCCTAAAGTTTAGTTACTTTAATGCACTAAAAGAAGGGTTGTGTGAAAAGGCAGTATCTCCAAACTGATCACATGACATGTCATTCTATAAATGCTATTTCTGTGCTCCAGGCATCTGGAGTTGACATTCCTGCTCTATCCAGCCTGATTTTTAAACCTCAGACAACTCAACTGATGCCACTCAGAGCCTGTCTTCTCACACATAAAACAGATATAATTCCTATATTACCGAACTCAGAACATTATAAGGATCAAATGAACTGAAGAGCAATTTATGTACTACATATGAAGCACAGAAGAATGACAAAACATTCACAAATTAACTCAAAAGCAAAATACGAATGTTTAGCATTTTCATTGTAAAGATGAAATGTCCACAGGTTAACCAAAGAGCATCTTAAGTTCACATGTGCTCTGTCTGCCCTTAAAGAAAAAGGAATGAAAGTTACACAATTAACAAGAATTTCTTTCAGCCTGTTTATGTTCTTTTTTAAAATAAGTGAAAACGGATTTCCTCTTCTGTCAGGTAAATTACTGGATTTCCTCGCCTTTCTTTTCTTATGTGACTTATCCTGGAGATCACCACATAGCAGGATAGAAATATTTTATTCTATGTTATAGCTCCATGGCAGTCTATAACAGTTTATTTTACCAGTCCCTAACTAGACATGTTATTTGCAATATATTTTTTGAAAACAATGCAAAAAAACTTTTGTGAATATGTGGCTTCCTATTTATGGATATGTCTTCAGAATAAATCCTCAGAGTAGGATTCCTGCTTAATGCCAACATCCCTTCCTGGGTGGAGCCATTCTGCACTTCACAGTCCCAGGAGCTTTCTGTCATTACTTCTCTTTACAACACAGAGTTATAAAGAGCACACAGACAGTGACCTCATTTTTCATAAACAAACAAAATGTTAACTTTATATGCAATGAAAAGTTGCAGAGGAATAAACATTAAAATATTAATAAAAGTTCTGACTATTCTCAACAAAAGTGAATGACTCTTCTGTATTTTATGAATCTTTTATATCAAATGCTTATTAATATTGTAACCAAAAAAATTAAAGGTTTAAATAGCTACTGGAAAGAGTCAAGATCTGTTGCGCAGAGGTTTTTTTTACATAATGTTGCCAATTTCTTTCCCACACTGTCCTCAGGGCCGGGGGAGGAAGGGTCACTTGAGAGAGCACCTTCAACTAGCAAATTAGCAGTGTTCCTAAGGTCAGCACATAAAGGCTTTGTGGACAGTTGATGAGCAATAATACAATTAAATAACGGGACCTTTGTGTGTCACTGACACCACCCTTGGATATATTAGATGTACCGTGAGATAAAGGTAGCAGAAAACTTCTTTTAAGTCTAAAATCTATGGTAGGCTCTTAAGAAGATGTCTTTGAAATGACAAAGAAATCATATTCTGTTTCAGAAGAACAAGGCAGAGTGTCATTTAAGTATGATTTTGTGTAAGTAGTCAAATAACTCAATTCTCTATTGTAGAAAAGCCAGATTTCTTAGTTTCCAAGGAAACCAATCTAAACTGGTTTTGAATAAAGACATTAAAAGCAAATATTCAATGTGCTTGTACTTTATATTTGGTATTTTTACCTTGTTTCAATGGAAAGATAATAATAGGCAAATGCTGAAATTGAGGTTTCTCCTATCACTTTATTGAATTCCACTCCAAAATTAAAAACAAACTGAAATAAAATTTCAGCATTTATATGAAACGTGAAAAGGTAAAGTTTACACTTATGAATTCTATTTTTCAACTATTCTGATTCAACATTACTTATCATGGGCTTATGCTTAATCCTTGTTATTTCCTTGGCCCTTGTACCAGCTTTTCTTAAAGTCCCTCTGTGTCCAGAGTACTCTGGGTGTCAATGGCCGGTCACCAGAACACACTCTTTAAAATGTATCAACTCATTAACATGGTAAGTTTATGCTATTTTATGACTTCTGCTTTTATTCTTATCCACTGTATTAAGCTTATAGACATAGGATGGAGTGGTAATGGTGGTTTCTGACTTGTACACAATAATTTCAAAAGGAAATAATCAAGACTGGAGTAAGTTTAAATAGGCTCACATCATGGAGAAATGATCAAATACAAACTGTGTTCTAAAGAGCTTTTCGACTTCACACAGATGGAATCTGGCACATCTGTCAGCTCCACATCAGCCCTTCTGCTCAGTAGCCGTGTTCCAGTCAGGTCACACCTCTCAGTCTGTTTCCTCAGCAGCAGAGGGAGAATATGCAGGGGCCTTGTTTGCAGTTAGGGCCAGAGGAGATGTACATGGGACTGAGCTGTAAATCTTAAAGACTTACATAGAGGTCCAACACTACCCATCACTAAGTGGTTTATGAAATTACTCAGACAGAGGCTTAACTTACAGCACCACACAGAGCAGAAGTTTTCACCTCTATTCACTTGATTTATGTTTAAAGGTAAAATTAATCCACATCATTTGTGCTTTTTATTTTTTCCACAATATTTGAGTACTCTGAAAAGGCAGTACTTTTCAGTTACAAAGCCACAGTCACCGTCTCAGAGAATCCACAGGCTTAACTATTCTAACTTTTAAAAGCTCAACTAAAGTTTAAATAGAATAAGAAGTATAATACATTTTTTTCTATTAAATAATAAAATAATCTCCAGCATTTAAATAAAACAAATGAAGCAATGGTGTTTTAACATCTTTGTGAAAGAATGTTTTTGACTTCAGAAAACACAGTCATCCTCAGGCTGGTGCAGCTCAGTTAGTTTCGTGCCATTCCATGCACCAAAAGGTTGCTAGTTTGATACTTGGTCAGGGCACATGCCCAGGTCACAGGCTCAATCCCCAGTGTGGGTGTGCAGGGGGCAGCCCATCTGCTTTATGTTTCACTCTCACATCGATGTTTCTCTCTCTCCTTTTCTTTCTAAAAATCAATTAAGAAATCTAAAAGAAATATATATATATATAGTCTTCATTAGCTACCTTGTGACCCAAAATTATTTTAAACCAAATGTTTCCTCTCTGTTTGTTTCCTCCTCCTTTTTTATCCACTATTTCTCCTTCTTCAGCCATCTGGTCTTCAGAACTTTGACCACAACATTCTCCCAGTTAAACAGGAATCCCCTGGCAGGATGGGAGAAGAAGCCATGAAGATAAACATTTTCATGTATGATCTGGCACCTTAACTCCCAAGGCTTTATGTTACAAAATAGAGTCTAAATTTCTGTGCTCTCCTCTTTGGACACTTTTTTTTTTTGCATTTATCTTCAGACAGAGCAGGAGGAGAGAAGGAGGAAGTGAGAGAGAGAAACATTGATGTGAGAGAGATACCTCGATTGGTTACCACTCACATGACCACAACCGGGGCTGGGAACAAACTGCAACTGAGGCACATGCCCTTAGAGGGAACTGAACCCAGACTCTCCAGTCCACAAGCCAAAGCTCCAACTGCAGAGCCAAACAAGTCAGGGCCTCTTTGGATACTTTTGGCCAACCGTCTCATGAACTCCCTCCCCAACTTTACAACAGGCAATATGCAAGTGAGGTCTGTAAGTCATGAATGAAAGACTGAGACATATTTGTCTCAGAGTGGATACACAAAAGTGATCAGAACTCAATGAGTTCTCCTTTGTGTACAAAATAGACAAACAACCAAAAACTATTCTCTGTAGCGCTGGCAGTAACATTTCACATCATCAGTAATTGTAAGTTTCCTCTCCCACCATTTCCTTTGGTGTTCAAATGACAGTTGGAAGGAATAAAGCAGCTGCTACCCAGGCAACTGGAAACAGCCTGTTCAAGAACACCATATAGATTCTATGCCAGTTTTGAATTTAAATAGCAAACTTTAAAATCTATGCAGTTAAACTGTCCTAAGTACTAACTATATTAGCAGGTGAGACAAGGGTATCTCCAGGCACTATGTGGCTCCTTCACTAAAGTACCATATGGATAGGTAAGAATAGGGAGATGGGATGGACACTCTGAACTTGGGCTATTAAAGTTTTCATTGAGAAGAAGGAGAAAATATACCCCAAAGTCTTCATCGAGTCTCACAAGACGTTAAACAGAGCAATAAACAGGATGGGCCAAGGACTGGAGTGTCTTAGGCTGGGTTGGAAAATGGGAACCAAAGAAAAGAACGGGGTGTTTGTGTAGTGAATAGGGAAAGAAACTGACCAGACATGATAAGGAAAGAATAAGGTGTGTGGACAACAGGAAGGAAAAGCTCTTGGAAAGCCGCTCCAGGCAAGAGGGTCTCTGAGGTGGTGGCTTCTTTCTAGGGGATCCTGAGGGCAGTGGAGGCCGAATGTCCACACGAGAGCAGAAAACACCTGCCACCTACTTACCTGTCGGCATTTTCACATCACTCATGCGCAGCACAGGTTTTTCCTCATTCAAGTCTAGGATAGCTATGGCTGGAGGTACTGCCACAGACTTCCTGGCACCCATCTCACAGACATCAGACTCACTGATGCTGTGATTCCCTGGCCAAGGGTGCCAGCCTGGACTGGGAGTGACACTGGGGCTAGCACTAAGGCTAGCACTGGGGCTGTCAATGAGCTTACAGCAACATGACAGTATGATGCCCATGATGGGACTCCACTCCTCACTGCTGTCACTGAGGAGTCCCTGGTCAACCCCCAACAATGGCAAAGCCCTGTGTAGCCCAGGGGCCACTGGGCTGCAGGGCCCTGGGCAGTGCTGAGGGCCTGGCCACGCCCCTGCTGCTGCCCTGAGCTGCTGTCCAGCTGCTACCACCTCCACTGAGTTGACAAGTCTACGAGGACAGTGAGCAGCCTGACTTATTAAAAAGGTGACCAAACACTGAAAACCACAACCACTGCAAGAAGAGAGCACAGCAGAAGCTCCTCCTCCCTCCACAGCTGCCTCTCAACTGAAGGCAGTTTGCCTGGCTGGCGCCAGCCAATCAGAACACATTCTGTGGTCACCTGGTTACGAGGGACCAATCACGCCCAGAGTTCCATCCATGAGCCCAACTGACAGAGAAGGCATGTGGTTCAGAAGGCTCTACCTCCCCCACCCTGCAGGCACACTACTGCTCTGTCTTTTCTAAATACACACACATGGCCCAGTCTTGGGCTCCATACACAATTTCCTAAACATTGTCATATGTTGTCAGGAAGGCAAAAAAGCTACAGATCCATTGGCTATGGCAACTGGGTGCAGAAGTGAACAGGACATGAGAAAGTAAAGAAAGTGACTGAGGGCTTCTCTTCCCAAACATTTGGCTGAGAGGAGAGATGTGATAGCAGTGAGAAGGAATACACCATGAGGATTTTTTATTTTATCTTATTTTACTTTTGTAAAATATATTTTTCCATTATCTTCAGATACAGTTTGAAGGCAAGAGAGAGAGAGAGACACACACACACACACACACACACACACACACACACATTGACTGGTTCCCTCCTGTATGACCCCAACCAGGGCCAGTGACCAAACAGTAACCAAGGTACATGCCCTTGATGGGAACCCAACCCATGACTCTGGTTTGTGGGTCTATGCATTAACCACTGACCAAAAACAGCCAGGGCAAAATATTTTAAGATGAGTCGTGGGTTCTATTCCAGTCAAGGGCATGTACCTCAGTTGCAGTTGAACCCTGGCCCTGTTTGGGTCATGCCGGAGCCAGCCAGTTGATGTATCTCTATCACATTGATGTTTCTCTCTGTCTCTCCCTCCCTCACACTCTATCTGATAATAAGTAGAAAAATGTCCTCAGGTGATAAATAAAATCAAAACAAACAAACAAAAATCAGGAAAGCAGGGATGTTTAATATTTTATTTAATAGTTCAAAAGATGTAAGTAAGTTTTAGTGAGAAGAATAAGCAATATATTGAAATGTGGGAGACCAGAGTGGAATGGGAAAAGATTTGATGAAGTTCAGATTCAGTAAACAGCATCTAGTTAAATACTTAGCACCTATGACCGCACTCTATGGTAATAATATTGTCTGAAGTCCTAGATATGCCATTAGATACCATTTTGAATGATTCTTGCATACTTGAGACAACACCTCAGATTATACTGCCTGCATTTGACAACAGATACACACACTAATAGGAATAAACTTCATTTGTTGTTGTTAATCCTCATTTTGGGATATTTTACCATTGATTTTTAGAGAGAGTGGAAAAGGTGAAGTAAGGGAGGAGAAGAAAGAGAGAGAAATATCCATGTGAGAAAGACACATCCATTGGTTGCCTTCTGCATGACCCTGTCTGGGGCCAGGGATCAAACCTGCAACTCAGGTACATGCACTTGACCAGGAATCAAACCCAAGACCCTTTGATCAGAGGGTCAATGCTCCAATCACTAAACTGATTTTGCAAAAAGGCAGAAAATGGGAGCCTTCTCTGATACTGTCAACAATAAAGTAAAATTTACAAAAATGCATGACCCTGAATATTAAAGAATTTTAAACCTGCTAAGTAAAATAAAGTATTGTTAATAAAAAATCTTCTTCTAAAAGAGTAGCAAGTCTGGGAGCACAAAGGGCAGCTAATAGGAGGAATGTGATTTGAACCAAGAAAGAGTTTGATTTTGTGATAGAAACAAAGATGTTGCATTTGCAACTAATGGCTGAATATCCCCTGAAAGGACTTTAAGTTCAGAGTTTTACATGGTCTGGTAGAAACTCTTTCATGCATTCATTCATTCATTCATTCATTCATTCATTCAGTACCCAGAGCCCTTACCACATGCCACACAAGATTTAGGTGCTAAAGATGTTGCTTTGACCACAATAAACAAGGTGCCTAATCTTATGAAATTTATTTCTAGTAGAAGAGTCAACACACAGCATTGCCAATCATACCTCAAGCTCAGGTCTCAGGATGGCTATTGGTCTCTGGCTGTTTAATCTTTTTTCTAGACAGCAGGGTGACATAAGATAAGGGAGATTTTTTCAGAATATCCACATAGCACAGTGGTTACATATTTCTGGCTTAAAGGTTAGTCACATGGCCATACACAGCTGCAAGAGAGGCTCAAATAATGTAATTATAGAGCTGAGTAATTAACACAGAAAGGAGAAGTGGATATTAGAAAGTAAGTGGCATTTTCCCAGCAAGTGTGGCTCAGTGGTTGAGTGTCGACCCATGCACCAAGAGGTGGCCAGTTTGAATCCTGGTCAGGGCACATGCCCAGATTGTGGGCCCAAATTCCAGTGGGGGATGTGCAGGTGGTGGCCAACTGATGTTCTTTCTCCTTCATCATTGTTTTCATCTCTCTCTCCCTTTTCCTTCCTCTCTCTCTAAAATCAATAAAGAAAAAAATAAATAAAAGAAACTAAGTAGCACTCTCTGCCACAATCTGTAAAGAAAGGTTAGAAAAGTTTCAACTTCAGGAGTAATCATGATTAAATTTCATAGTCCGTGGCAGGCATATATAAACAACGTATACAAGCAGGTGTGTAATAATCTTTTCTGAAGCAAACAGGACACAAACAGTGGAGAGAGGCTTAACCTCTAAAATGAAACCAGGTTAGATGAAAGAAAGACTTGCTGTCAGTCAGTGCTCAGGATTACAGAGTACATGCATATTGTGACTCACAGGGTTCCAGCCTGAATATTATAACTAGAGGTTCTTATAGAATACAATTCAGTGTGTAAGTAACATGTACATTTTTCCTGAGCTCAGTTTATCATTATCACCATTTTCTCAAAGGCTTATGTAAACAAAAATGCTAAGAATTACTATACCTGATTTGATGTGGAACAACTCTCATTCCCAACTTCAGAAAATTATAATCTGAATATTTTAGGATGTTGGGCATTTGATAGTACTGATATTAACATTGTAGTAAACTGTCTAGTGCCTCTTCCATCTCTTTCCACGTCTTCTGAAGGCTTCTCCCTTCTTCTCTCTTCTCACAGCATGTAGGTTTCTTTCTGCCAAGTGAGTCAGTTGAAATGAGAATGCTAATATTTTTTATGATGATCTGAAAAGAAAATAAGGGTATTAGTTGACCATACAATCAGGGTAATTAATGCTTATTCAACAGGTCAGTCTTGTCCCCAAAGGTCGACTGTGATTACAGCCCCAAACATTGGGCATTTTATGAGACAAATTCTAACAAGGCTTGCAGTGTTGAGAATAGTGGTTTCTTTTCTTTTTTCTTTTTTGCTTTCTTTTTAGGTGTTCAGTAATTTTATTAAATGCATGTCAGTAGCAAAAAATACCCTTTCTCTCTCTGCTGAGTCGCTGAGCTGTGTGCATCAAACACTTAATGGCATCAGCGCACACAGGGATCAGTGCTCATGGGAGCAGAGAGCCTTATTTAGAGGAGAGAAGACATTCACCAGGCCCCAGCCATGTTTTCAAATGATTATAAATTATTTATCAGTGCATCTGCAAAGGTTTATATAAACTCATCATATATTTTTTTCTTTAATTCTAGTGTTTCCAGGATGACGTCTAATGCAATGATGATCCATTTCAAATGGCAGTAGGTAAGCTGTGTGAATCTGATCATATACATGTTTCTTGTTGGCTGGATTGTAGTTAATGAAATCAAACACACCCACCCCATTTGTCTTCAGGGTATAAGGAAGTGAACACTCCACTGGTTAATTTTTTTATTAAAATAAATTGCAGACAGCCACATTTGAATGGACCCCAATAGGCTTCACCCAGGGCCAGGGACTCTCTGCGCCAGGGCTGCACTGAGGCACTGGTATTCAAAAGATTATGACATTGGAAAACCTACAATGTTAAAAAAAATGAAACTTTTTGTAACATTGGGAATCATTCCATTGCTCTTCCTAGAAAAAGTGTCTTTAATTTCACTAATAAAAACATGAATGAGGTTAAGAAATCTACAAAAACAGTTGATTATGTACATAAACAGAACAGTTGCATGAGCTGTGACTGGCCCAGATAACTAGAGAAAGTTTACCGTACTTTTCTAGAACCTCTGATTTAAAGAAACAGTCCCCTAGAAGTTGGGGTTGTGACACAGAAATTAAAGAAAATATAGAAAATAAACTGCCTTGTGAAGGCTGCCTGCCTGAGAAGATACCCCGTGACAGTCTAACATACTTGCTGAACTCCAGTGATGCTACTGCTCCACAGATGGAAAGCCCATCATCAAAATACAAGGTTGTTTTTCTCCTGAGGTTTCTCAGGACCATAAAACAATGGTCCAAGTCGTGATCAGCAGAAATTTTAGACTGAATATAGCTTTGACTTTCTAAAAAAAGAAAAGAATACGTGAACTTGTAGCTTATTTGGGGAGGATACAAGACCCTGGAGTGGGGGTGGGTTGCTTCTTGGAATCAATAATAGCTCTAGGATGAAAAATAATACATCTCACTTGGCTGCTGTGTAGACTTGTCTCCAGTAAAGTCACTAACAAAGTCCCTACCAAAGTCACTAAAATCAATTTTAAAGAATATATAATAGTTGTTTTTGTTTTTTTGCATTTTATTTTTTTCTCTTTTGCTTTTTTCCTCCCTCCCCATCCCTCCCTCCCCTGTCCCCAGCTTTGTTGTCCATGTCCATTGTTCACGCACACATGCATGTAAGTTCTGGGGTTTATCTCTCTCCCACCACCCCCTCTTTCAGAAATTGTCAGTCTGTACCCCACTTCCACGTCTCTGGGACTACCCCATTCCTCAGACTGTTATGTTCATTATATTCCACAAACAAGTGAGATCATATGATAATTGTCTTTCTCTGTTTGGCTTCTTTTGCTTAGGATGATACTTTCCAGGTCCCTCCATGTCATGTCAAAAGATAAGAGATCTTTCTTTCTTACAACTGCACAGTACTCCATTGTGTATATGTACCACCGCCTTTTCATCCATTTGTCTACTGATGGACACTTGGGCTGTTAACAGATCTTAGCTATTGTAAATAGTGCTGCTACAAACATGGGGGTACATATATTCTTTCTGATTAGTGTTTCAGGCTTCTTAGGGTATATTCCTAGAAGTGGGATCACTGGTTCAAATGCCAATTCAATTTTTAATATCTTGAGGTAACACCATATTGTTTTCCATAGTGGCCACACCAGACTGCATTCCCACCAGCAGTGTACTAGAGTCCCCTTTTTTCCCCACCCTCGCCAACACTTGTTGTTTGATGATTTGTAGATGGCGGCCATTCTGACAGGTGGGAGGTGATACCTCATTGTTGTTTTAATTTGAATCTCTCTGATGATTAGTGATGTTAGTTGTTTAAACTGGCAGCAAGCAGTCATAAAAATGTCCTGATTAGAATTATCACTGAAAACTAAAGTTGTAAATGATGAATATATTCACATTTTTATACAACAATTAAGGGGATTCTGAAAACAAGAAAACCATCTTACTTTGGCTTCAAGATACAGTGATAATATAGTTAACAATGTAGATGCTTATTTAAAAATTTAAAGTATACTTTGTACTTACCTGCTTTTTAAATAAGGCCTGTGAACAAAGAAATCTATTTCTCTATTCAGTATATAAACCTAAAAAGAAGAAAACTTTCTTTTCTTTTCTCTCTCTCTCTCTTTTTTTTTTTTTTTTTTTTGTGAATCTCAATTTTACCAATCTATTTAATCTAGAATAGCCAGCAAAGATCTACCTTTCCACTTTCTTACTTGGTAATATACTCACTTGTCAACTTGTGTCAAGTGTAATGGTATTCTTAACAGATGACCCTTGAATTTTCTATAATTCTTTTTGCAACCCACCTTGAATGTGTCACTAATTTCTTCCATTATCTTTCCAAAGTGAGTCTGGGTTGAGTTCATCAGGTCCTCCAATAGTGGCACTCCTAACAGTGCACGCCGGGCAGTGCCCATTTGTCTGTGCAATGTTTCTGCCAATGTGTGAGTCTTCAGCCATGTATCTGCCCTTATAAAACTGGGTGGGAAATATAAACATGAATTTAGCAACACCAAGAAGCACAGATGATACAAACATAATGCAAAGATTACAGCTGAATCTAAAATACTATTAACCAGAAATTTGTTGCCCTTAGCAACCATGTAAGCTTGCCATTGAGTGGAAGAGTACCTGCTGCTTTCCCAGCTATCATTCCAGGAAGAAAGAACCCCGTTTCTGCCATTCTGTGTTCTGAGTTTTCAGAAATGTATTAAAGCAAAAGAAGAGTATTTCTGATGCTCTAGGAGTAACTACTGAAGCATGGCTCATTTACTCAGAATAAGATAAATACTAAGGGAAAGAAAATTAAGATTCTGGGGAGTCAGAGGCTTCTTCTGAAACACCTTCTGAACCCTTCTGTTATATAAACTTTCCATACCCTTAACTACTTGAAAGCATGTTTTCTACCACCTTTGAGTTTCTCGAAACCTGGCCCTCCTGGGGAGACTGCTTTCTCTAAGCCTCCAAGTGGAATTATTGATTCACTCTCACCCAGATACCACAGGGCACAGGTGAGCTTCCTGTTCCCATCACAACTCCAGACTATTGCTACATGCCCTCTTCCATCAGGCACTATTCCACTGAAGTTCAGACTGTCTGACTGGAGCTTTGCCCAACACCCTTGCTGGGTCATCCGAGTCTTCATTAACTAAAGGCTTCTGGTTCAGCTCAGTCTCCTTCTCCATCCACAACCCACCTTCATGCTGCCCAAATGGTACACACATCCAGCTTCTGAACTAGCTCCAGGCCCCACATCTCTCCCAACATCTGATCATCACTAACACACCTCAGATTCAACATGCATGACATTGAACTCACAACCTATGTCCTTCCCAGCCTTAGGTCAGTGTCTACTCAGTAGATGACACATCTATAGTTGCATGAGGCAGATGTCCCAAAAAGGGTATTTTTAAATTTAATTAGCTGCTCTCATCCAGAACATCATAAAACCACTGGATTCCTCTACATCTGTATCTCTTAATCCCACCCATATTTCTCAGTTTCCACTTTTCTCCACCCTGATCTGAGCAACCATTATATCGTGACTACATTACCGTGTTGCTTACTACCAGATCTCACTGATCCACTCTTAACACCTCCTTTTTCCTGCATCTGCACTAGACACTGCAGGCAAAGTGACCTCTGTTTTGTTGATTCTGTATCCTCAGCACATGTACACTGCTAGGCACAAGCAAATAACATAGGTTGAATATATGTCAGAACAGGAAAATAAAAAGGCTCAATAATCAATATTCCCCCATTCTAATAGCTCTTATGGTTTTGTAGAAAAAGGAGGATTGATACTTGTAACCACTGATATAAACTGTTCACAGTCAATGGTCAGAAAAAAATAAAGACCCAGTCTATGTCCAGAGGTTCTCTAACATCATTTAGATCATGGCAGCAATGGTGTACCTATCATCATTACTACATACAATCACATTTCCAAAGAGCAAAAGCTTCAGTTATCATTTGGTTAAGCACCCAACTATTTAGGCACATCATGACTCAATGAATATGCACAAGAAAATTTTAAATCAGGTGAAATACTCCACTAGAGAGTATTTTTAATTTAAATGAATGAAACCCATTTGTTTCAAAGTTGTTCTTAGAGTAACATGATTTAATGTAATTAAGAAATATTTTAAGCAAAGTAAAAGTTTTAAAAATGAGTAGAATTCCACAACACACAGAAACTACAACAACGTCAACTGAAAACCAAAACAGTTAAAACTATCAGCTTACTACAGTGCAGCCTCGGCCTCCTCCACCAACCCTGTGGCTCCTGGGAGCCCAGGAAAAGCTGAGGGGCCCATGGCCAAGAAGCATGCAGGTGAGTGCAACAAGAAGCTGGCAGCCAAGAAGAAGATAGACAAGAAGTGTGCTCTGCGGTGGCTGCAGTGGGCTCTTCCCTCCCCACACCTGCCCAACCCTCAAATCTGTCTCTAAGTTGTTTAAGTTGTGGCTGGGGCAGGGGAAGGTGTGGCACACTGGCATCTGGATTTGTTTTCTAAATAAAGTTGGAAAAGCAAAAAAAAAAAAAGATAATTATCATCTTACTCACTACAGCAAGAGGGAACACTGAATTCTATATCTAGAAATAAACTTCCAATTTAAAAAGAAAGTCAGAAATTCCAAAATGGTGGTGGAGTGAATGGAAGCTACACAGACCATCTGCCAAGACCAAACTGGAATTACAACTAAAATAAAGACGAATTGTCAAAAAAAAAGCAACAGAAAAGGTGCCTGTGAGGACCATATAACCAGAAACACTGAATCGATCCTGGGAAAATTTCAGAGGCGTGAGAGGTGGACTGGGAGCCCACAGAGAAAAGCAGTTTCAGCTGTGAGCACCGCCCTCAAGGTTCAAGTCCGAAGCCAACTCCACAGTGCAGAGGGCCAGGACAGGGCACTAAATTAGCTACAGCCACTCACCTTGGGCTCCGACAGAGGAAGGGTGGACTGCACTGGAACTGTGTGGGAACATTCAAGATTTGGAGGGCCCTCAGAGCTTTTGCTGAGTTGTGGACATGCAGGACAGTGGCCATCTTACTCCTTCCCTGGGTTGTAGGAAAGGCAGTGGCCCCTCCCTTCAAGATTCAACCCCACCCAGGT
Source organism: Molossus alvarezi (assembly GCA_037176705.1). Taxonomy (NCBI): domain Eukaryota; kingdom Metazoa; phylum Chordata; class Mammalia; order Chiroptera; family Molossidae; genus Molossus; species Molossus alvarezi. The sequence goes on from CM073885.1 coordinate 123,881,654, forward strand.
GGGTCAAAGAAATGCAAATTGAGGCTCATTAACAATCAGAATCTACCCCATCCATGGAAAATCCTCTTAGCTGAACACCTGAGGGAGTTTCTCATTCAACTGAGAACCTAAGGGTCTTCAATTAACCAAGACTAATAGCCTATAGGCAAAGACCTAGAGGATAACTGAACCATTCCTGGGCTTGCAAATCTACCCAGAAATGTAAAACTTGACAGTGGTGTTTAACATGGGCTCTCCCACACTCATCCAAACCCAGTAGAGAGAGCCACAATAAGCACAACTCCAACACTCAATGAAAAAAATTTGACAGGCTCCAAAACCCAATGAGATAGCCAAAATGGTAAAATAAAGAAACAAATCCCAAATAAAAGAATAAGAGACCTCTATCAAAAATGAGATAAATGAAATTTAGTTAAGCAAGTTATATGAGGTAGAGTTTGGAGCCATGATCTTGAAGAAGCTCAACATCATGAGTAAGAACCTCAACACCATGAGTAAAGATACAGAAGCTTAGAAAAACCAACCAAATGAAAGTGAAAAACGACCGAGAAGATATGAAGAATGACAGCACAAATAAAGAACATATTGGGAGAACTAAACAGCAAAGTAGAGGAAGCTGAGGACAGTATTAGTGAATTAGAAAACAGGGTGTACCTGTTTACAAATCATAAACCAATCAAACTACCAAAAGAAAAAACAATTAAAAAACAGGAAGACAGCTTAAGTGAACTATGGGACAATTGGAAACGTAATAATATTCACATCATAAAAGTCCGCGAAGAAGAAGAAAATGAGCAAGAGTTAGAGAATATATTCAAAAAAATAGTGACAGAAAACTTTCCTAACTTGGTGAAGGAAGAAGGCATTCAAGTTCAAGAAGCACAGAGAGCCCCAAGTAAGAACCCAAACAGGCCAACACCAAGACACATAGTAATCAAAATGCCAAAAATTAAAGACAAGGAGAGAATTGTAAAGACAGAAAAGAATGAGCAACAGATTACCTACAAAGGAACCCCATAAGTCTCTCAGCGGACTTCTCAACAGAAACACTACAGGCCAGAAGGGAGTGGCATGAAGTAATCAAGGTCATGAAAAACAAGGGTATGAATCCAAGACTACTCTATCCAGCAAGGCTATCATTCAAAATAGAAGATCAAATAAACAGCTTTCCAGACAAAAGAGGCTAAAGGAATATATTAACACCAAACAAACACTGCAAGATAGCTAAAAGAACGGCTGTAATTAGTAGAATAGGAAGAAAAATAAAACCACACCAAACAAAAATGGCAATAAATAAGTACATATCAATCATCACCATAAATGTGAATGATTTGAATGCTCCCATAAAAAGACACAGAGGAGCTGATTGGATAAGAAAGCATGACTCACAACAAAAGACTCACCTAGGTTGAAAGTGAAGAGATGGAAAAAAAATCTTTTAAGCAAACAGAAGAAAAAAAAAAGCTGGGGTAGCAATATTCATATCTGATATTCATTCATAGAATTTAAATTGAAGGTCATAACTAGAGACAAAGAAGGTCTGTACATAATATTTAAAGGATCTATCCAACAGGAAGATATAATCTTGGTAAACATATTTGCACCCAATATAGGAGTACCAACATATATTAAAAATATGGAGATCTTCAAAAGAGAAATCAACAGCAATACAATCATACCAGGGGACATCAACACCCCACTGACATCACTGGATAGACCCTCTAGACAATAAATTAACAAAGAAACAGAGACTCTAAATGAAGCACTAGATGAAATGGATTTAATAGATATCTACAAAGAATTACATTCTAAAACTGGAGAATTCACATTCTTCTCAAGTGCACATGAAACATTCTCAAAGATAGACCACATTATAGGACAAAAACTAAGTATCTGCAAGTTAAAAAAGACTGAAATCATATCAACCATCTTCTCAGATCACAATGGCATGCAACTAGAAATCCATTGCAACAAGAACATGCAAAGACTATTGAACACATGGAGGCTAAATAGCATGTTATCCAACAGTGAATGGGTAACTGAGGAGATCAAGGAAGAAATTGAAAACTTCCTGGAATCCAATGAAAATGAACATACAACAACACAAAATCTATGGGATGCAGCAAAAGCAGTTCTGAGAGGAAAGTTCATAGCACTACAGGCCTACCTCAAGAAACAAGAAAAATTTCTAATAGACTATCTAACCTCACAACTTAAAGAACTAGAAAGCAAGCAAAATGAAAACCCCAGAGCAAGTACAAGGAAGGAAATAGTAAAGATCAGAGCAGAAATAAATGACATAGAGACCAGAAAAACTATTCAAAGGATCAATGAAACAGAGCTGGTTCTTTGAAAAACTATACAAGATTGATGGACCCTTAGCTAAACTCACCAAGAAACAGAGATAGAGAACCCAAATACACAAAGTCAGAAATGAAAGAGAAGTAACATCTGACACCACAGAAATACAAAAGATTGATAGCAAATACTATGAACAATTATACAGCAACAAATTTGATAATCTAAGCGAAATGGACAAATTTCTACAAACACATAGCTGGAACATCATTCTTTTTTAGAAACATATATTTGTATTAATTTTTTTTTAAAGAAAGGAAGGAAGAGAGAGAAACATTGATGTGAGAGAGAAACATTGATAGACTGCCTCCTGCATGCCCCCTACTAGGGAACAAGCCTGCAACCTGGGCAGGTGCCTTGACCAAATATCGAACTGGAACCTCTCAGTCCATGGAACCATGCTCAACTCACTGAGCCACACCAGCTGGGCAGAAACATCATTCTTTACTCCTTACCCTGCACATCTATCACCAAGTTCTGCTGATTTTAATTCCCAAATATATGTCTCGGAGCAGGCTTCACTTTCCCATCCTTGTTAACAATGCCTTATTTCAGGTCCGTGCCATGGATCCCCCAGACTGCCACTCAACCTCTTCACAGAAACTGCCACAGTCCTCAGACCTGACCCTTGAAATCCCACTGAAGCCAGAGGGAGCTATCTGAAATACTGATCTGACCACTTCCCATACCACTCCATACCCTTAGTGCCCCACCAGATGTGGCCAAAGGCCAGATGTGGCTGCTGCCTATTTTATAAGGTCTGTGAGGTAAGAATGTTTTTTATACTTCAATAAGAATTGTTTAGATTTCATATTTGAATGTCTATACATAAAGTTTCATTAAAACACACTCACCCCTAGTCATTTGAATACTGTAAGGCTGTTTTCACATTGCACTGGTGTATTCAGAACTTTTGACATAGACCACATGGCTCGCAAGACCTGAACTATTTACTGTTGGCCCCTTAAAGAAAAAAATCTGCCAACCCCTGACCTATGGGATATATTTCAAGGTACGACCTGATCCCCACATACTACCCACAGGCCCCAGTCACTGTCCCACACTTTCCCTCCCTCCTTCTTGTCCTCCTGCCCTCCCATGTCCCTTCTGCAGAAAATGCCTTTTTACAACTTCACTCTCATGTTGCTAATTTCTCTTCATCCTTTAAAAGTCCTAGTCAGTGTAGCTCAGAACAGCAACAGGTTCGGAAACTGCTCCAGAATCACCAAACCCTCCCCAACTAGCTCAGAGGCTCCTCATCTCCAGCCCTCAACTGTCTACAGACACTGCTCCTTTTCTGTCCCCATCTCAGTTGCACTCACTGTGGCCGACCCTGAGGGCAGACAGTGGGGATCAGACCCTGGCCCCGGGGAGCTTTCAGCAGATTTTAAATGAACTCCAAGTGTAATTATGAAATGGGAGCAGGGCCTCAAAGAAAAACAGGTGTCACAGGACAGCACAATGGGGGGGCACTCAACGGGCTGGTCAGGGAAGGCCCTCTGAGGAGCTGTCACTGAAGCTCAGGCCTGAGGACACACAGGACCAGCCACACACACAGGCACAGGCAGAGCTGCCAATGCTGAGTCAGAATCACCTGGCTGCTTGAATGGCACAGAAACCAGGGAGAGGGAGCTCAGTGTGGAGGCCCTCATGCCTGCAGAGGGGGATCCACACCACACACTCACACTGCCTCACAGTAGCTGGTGTGCTCTGTGAGTCCCTCAGGAGTACAAGTTCTCAGTTTTTAAAGTTAATTTTCATAACCTCTAAGGCCACACCTGGTACCTAGAGCCAGGACGTATCCATGAAAATGTGCTGGAGTGAAAATAATCCTCTTCAAATACTGCACTGTCCATATGAAAAACGCTGGCCACATGTGGGCATGTAAAGTTACGTTTAAATTGATTACAATAATCACAATAGAAACAGAGCTCCTGGGCCACATGGCTTATTCCAAATACACTTTAAGACTTGGTTTTCTTATAAGTTTTCAGTTGAGAAGCTGGATCCAAGGTACCTCTGAGTTTCTCTATGTGTGTTTCCTGTATTGTATACAAGTCTGGGAACAACTGGTTACCCACATGCAGAATCTGATAGAATGGTGCTTGAATATAATGCAATCTCCAAGACCCCTGACAACTGCCAAGACCACACCAGACCTGGCGCTGTTCTGAGCTACATTGAACCTTCCAGAGCTTCAGAGCCCATACCGTCCCTGCCCTGGTTCCAGGTATGCAAGCGTTTCATTCAGCACGTGATATAGTCCTTGGGAGGAAAAGTGTTTCAGCAGTAAACAACTGAATACATTGAAAGGTAAACAGACCTATTAGCATTAGATCTGTGACTTTTACAGCTGGGTCTTTGACCTTCTAGGCTGAAGACCAAGAGCCAAAATGCAAGACACTCATCCCAAGACAGATTTTTTAAAGCTCTCTTAAATTTTTCTAACATAATTTTACCCCCAGAAATAAATCTGAAATGCCCACTTATAGCTTTGTCTGTTCTGCTGCACACATATATGCTCACAAAACATATGTGTGTGTGGACATGTATGAGACTGAGAGGCAGTGGGAGAACACAAGTTGTCCCTTTTTGTTGTTCACAGACCAATGTCTACAAAAATTAATAGACTTTAACTTTTAGAGCAGTTCTAAGTTCACAGCAAAACTGAGCAGAATGTACCGAGTTGCCATGTACCCCCGCCACCCCCACATACCACCCCTCTATCAACAGCCAGTATGAAGTCACTTTTAAAGCCTCTTATAATTGCAATTCTTTAACAATCAGCACATCAAAACTGATGCAGGCAACTTTTAATATGTACCTGTCATATATCCGAATGTTTGCTGGGACGGCACTTATAAACCCTACCAGTGTTTTGTTCTAAGATACTCTGACTGCACAGTGCCACTGAAGAAGCCAGCCCAGGGAAAGTCAACATAGGCAAGGAAAACAGGTGCCAGTCAGTGTCCAGAATACAGGGACTGACAGAGACGGGCCAGCCCACTGCCCCCCCATGGCATGTGAGACCAGTGAGACTCGCCACAGCAAGAACTTGGCCGAATAGTCAAACCAGAACATGATGTCATCCTCCATGTAACACTCCTTTAGCAAGGTGGACAACTCCTGAGCTACAGGACCAAACAGAGGAAATATTCAATAACAAAGCATTCTGATACCAATTTGGTCCAATACATAAAATAAAATAGCATTTATGGCCCTCGAGTTTAACATAATCATTAATATACTATTATTTTATCTACCCCTAGAGTAAAACTGGGCAGTTAGGTAGTGGTGGAGAACAACCACTAACTCACCACTAAAAGGAGAAAATCTCTGTCATGCAGAAAAAAAGAGTATAATGAAATGATGGTGATTTCTCAGTCTCAACCCTGAGACTACAGATTAATTGTACAGCACCATGGGAGACAAGGTAATTCTGATGCCAGACTTAGCTGTTCCCTCTTTTTAATTTTATCTTTATTGTTGAAACCCCTTTTTCCCCAATTGACCCCCTCCTCCTGGCTCCCACCCCCTTCTGCTTTTCACAAACTACTGTCTATGTCCATTGGTTGTGCATATATGCATATAAGTTCTTTGGTTTATCTGTTCTCAAGCCTTCACCCCCTTTCCTATGAGGTTTGTTATTCTATTCCCTACTTCCATGTCGCTGCATCTATTTTGACCGGCAACTTATTTTGTTCATGATATTCCATATATAGTGAGATCATGTAATACTTGTCTTTCTCTGGCTTATTTTGCTCAGCATAATACTCTTCAGGTCCCTCCAGGTGGTCTCAAAATATAAGAGATCAATTTTCCTTTCTTACAGCTGCATAGTATTCCATTGTGTATATGTACCACAGTTTGTTTTTATCCACTCATCTACTGATGGGCACTTGAGCCGTTTCCAGATCTTAGCTATTGTAAATAGCATTGCTATGAACATAGGGGCGCAGATATTTTTTCTCTCTGGTGTTTCAGGCTTAAAATGTCCATACTACCCAAAGCAATCTACAGATTCAATGCAATCCCTATTAAAGTACCAATGCCATATTTCACAGATCTAGAACAAATACTCCAAAAATTATATGGAACCAAAAAAGACCCCAAATAGCCAAAGCAATCTTGAAAAAAAAAAAAAAGAACAAAGTGGGAGGGATCACAATACCAGATATCAGGTTATACAACAAAGCCACTGTAATCAAACAGCCTGGTACTGGCACAAGAACAGGCATATAGATCAATGGAACAGAACCCAGAACCCAGAAATTGACCTAAGACATTATGTGCAATTAATATTCAACAGGAAGCAAAAGAATACAATGGAGTAAAGACAGGCTCTTTGCCCTGGTCAGTTTGGCTAAGCGGATGGAGCCTTGGCCTGTGGGCCAGAGAGTCCCAGGTTCAGTTCCAGCTAGGGGCACATACAAAAAAAAAAAAAAAAAAAAAAAGACAGGCTTTTCAATAAATGGTGTTGAAAAAATTTGGCAGGTACATGTGAAAAAATGAAGCTAGATCTCCAACTTACACTATACATGAAAATAAACACAAAATAGATAAAAGACTTTAACTCGTTAAATCACAAAAATTCTAGAAGAAAGTGTAAGCAGACATCACACATAGCAGAATTTGTACTGATATATCACCTAGACAAGAGAAACAAAGGAGAAAAGTAATACATGGGACCATAGCAAACTAAAAAACTTCCGGCACGGCAAAAAAAAAAAAAACCCCAAAAACAAAAACAACAGTGTCAAAATAGAAAGGGAACCCACTATATGGGAGAGCATAATTGTCAACGATACATCAGATGGGTTAATTTTTAAAATATATAGAGTACTCATACAACTCAACAAAAGGAAGACAAACAATCCAATTTAAAAATGGGCTGACCTGAATACACACTTCTTCAAACAGGACATACAAGTGGCCAAGAGACCTATAAAAAAATGTTCAACATCACTAATCATCAGAGAGATGCAAATTCTCTCAAGAGGTATCACCTCACACCTGTCACAATGGCCACCATCAACAACTCTTCAAACAACAAGTGGTGGAGAGGGTGTGGAGAAAAGGGGACTCTAGTACACTGCTGGTGGGAATGCAGACTAGTGCAGCCACTATGGAAAACAATATGGAGGTTACTCAAAAAATTAAAAATGAAACTTCCATTTGACTCAGTGATCCCACTTTTAGGAATATATCCTAAGAAGCCTGAAACACCAAAGAAGAAGAGATGTTCCCTTTTTATTCTTCACTTCAACTAATTGGGGGTGGGGGATAGTGGAAAGAGAAGAACTGCAGAGACCTCTGGCCAATTCCAGCAAAAGCTAAAATTTCACAACTGTTTGTGTCTCTCCACCTGGATTGCTGGCAGCACAGTTTAAGTCGGCAACGTTTCTAGCAATTTCCACAAAGGTACCCTTTCCAATGTCTTCTCTGGAGCTTCCCAATGTGGCTGAGATAAATCCCAGCCTCCTGACCATGTCTCTGCCTCTCTGTCCACCCTGGTCACACCCACCTGGCCCAGCTCCCCAGGCTTAGTCACACTGACTGCCCTCATGCTGGCCCCAGCTCAGAGCCCTCCTCAGGCCCCCAATGCTCTCCATAGGGCTGGCCATTGAGTTTCCTCACATACAAGCTCACACACAGCTTTCTCACAGCGTCTTTTTCTGACTAAACCTTGCTCCTACCTGGAGTATACCCTCCCCTCCACACTCACCTGGCCACCACTTATCTTACTTTTGCAGCACCATCTCCCCCGTATGTACCTCAGTGCCTGGCATTTAATAACAGACACTCAACAAATATCTGCTAAATATAATTCAACCATTAAAAAAAAAAAGAAAGGCATGCCATATGGACCACATGAATGGACATTGAGGGCATAATGCTAAGTGAATAAAGTCAAAGAAAGACAAATACCATATGAACTCACTTATGTGCAGAATCTTAAAAAACAGAAACAACAAAAAAGAACTCATAGGTACAAAAAATAGATTTGGGCTGTCAGAGGCAGGAGATAAAGAGTGGGGAAGTGGGTGGAGAGGGTAATATGGTGCAAATTTCCAGTTATAAGATAAATAAGTCCTGTAACATATAGCATGATGACTGTCATTCATAATGCTGTACCGCATGTTTGAAAGTTGCTAAAAGAATAAATCTTAAAAATCCTTAGCACAAAAAAAAAAAAAAACTCTGAAATTGTGTGGTGATGGACATCAACTACTTACTATAGTGATCATTTTGCAATATAGACATTTATTGCATCATTGTTATACACCTGAAACTAATATAATGTTGTATGTCACCTGTACCTCAATAAAGTAAACAGATAAATAAAACCAGGAAGGGGGGTAACCCAACTATCTGACTACAAATGACCCTCAGGTACAGGTTTTCACCATCACAGACCTTGTGACAGGTAGAAGTCACAGGGTTTGTACCAGCTCAAAGAGGTTTTCTTTTCTCTTCTTTCTAATCCCTGACTTTGTTCCATTCATGCTATGTCCACCCTACCAGCTCATCCCCAAAGAAATACCTTAGGCTTCCTCAAGTCAGCCCAAGTGATTGGATTCTCAGTTGCTCCCTGAGTGTCCTCAGACCTTTGCTTAGGGCTTGGCTATCCACTCATCATCAGGGGACCATCTCATTCAGGCAGCTGCAGTTGGCTGTGTTTAGAATCTGAGAAATAGCTCTGGAGAGAATGGAGAGGCACAGTTTCCCCAACTTTTACATGTTCTAGAGCCTGAAAGAAAAAGCAGGGAGGAAAATGTCTTCCTTCTTTCTCTCATACTTTGGAGTTCATGCTTGTTAAGTGGATTGGGGTAGTTGTGGGTGGGAGACAAAAGGTGACTTCAAAAACCATCGAAAACCATCAGTGGAAGGCACATAGAAAAATTGTTTTCTGATTTATATGTGATAAAACTGATTATTAGTACATAACTGAGCTATTAAGTGTTTTGGATGGTGTCCTGGTCAGTTTGGCTCAGGGGTTAAAGTGTAAGCCCATGGACCTAAGGTTCATATGTTCAATTTCCAGTCAAGTGCATGTGCCTGGGTTGTAGTTCCATCCCTGGCCTTGGTCGAGGTCATGCGGGAGGCAACCAATTGATGTGTCTCTCTTACATAGATGTTCCTCTCTCACTCCCTCCTTCCTTTCCACTCTATCTAAAAATCAATGGGAAAATATCCTCAGGTGAGGATCAACAAAATTTTTTTTAAAGAGTTTTGACTGGCAATTACTCCTTTATTTTACATAGATTCTGGAACCCAAACAAGAAAGAAAATGGGAAAGTAATTATATAATAATCTATTGTCATTTAAACATAAAACAAAGCAGAAGATAAACATTGTAATGTATTTATAAACAAAATATGGCATTTTATCATCCTCTTGTTTTGCATAGTGTGAAAAAGAAACAATTAAATGGCGTTTATGGAAACAAGTGGTAAAAGTCTAAGTAAAATATCATGGAGCAGGCAAAGTGATGAGGGAAGAGGCCAGTTTGAAAAGTTCCTACATGACCCAAAGCCCTCACGAAGCCCTTCAGAGGTGTCCCAATTTTCTTTATTATATTCAAATATGTATTAGCACATTGGGTATAATCAACACCACTGGTCAGTGCTCAGAATCTTACTGTTAAACAACACAAAATTTTCTATTTTGGTAAGATTTAATAGGTCAAATTTTCTGTCCTATGGAATAATGGAGATATCAAACTGTTAAAATTTTATGCATATGAGAAACAGCTTCACAAAGATCAGAATAAAAAAAAATAGGGGGTTGGGGAGACTCCCTCTTTCATAGGGATTTTTAATACACTAATGGTTCAACTGTGAAAAAACTGGATTTTTCATAAGGATAAAAATTAGACTGAAATTGTTGTTACTGAAAGGCAATGTCCACTACTCAATACACAGTGGGGCAAAAGCAGGTATACAACTGTATGCAAAATAATGCAATAATTAAGAAATAATAATATAAGAAAAAACGCATTTCACGTATTCACAACTGTAAACCTACTTTTGCCTCACCATGTACGTATGTGTGTGTGTGTGTCTGTATGTGTGTGTGTACATATACTTTTCTTTTTTAAGAAGAGAAGTATCACCTTTATAATCTGTAGTACAAGGCAAGTTAAGTAAGTGAAGTGAAGCCTCTTTTGTGTGTTTTGTTTGTTTTTCACCCAGCTTTGTTTGGGCGGAAAGTCAAAATAACTTACTTAGTTTGGGTACCAGCTGTGTGTCCCAAAACTCATATTTGTGTTTGGCAGCTTCACTGATGCTCCTGGTGGGACCCTGGCACACAGATAACCCTAAACAAAAATGGCAATAAATAAGTACATATCAATTGTCACCGTAAATGTGTATGATTTGAATGCTCCAATAAGAAGACACAGAGAGGACCTGGCCAGTTTGGCTCAGCGGTTAGAGCATTAGTCTGTGGTCCAGAGAGACCTGGGTTTGGTTTTTGCTAAGGTGCATACCTCAGTTGCAGTGTGTCCCCAGCCTTGGTTGGTCATGCAGGTGGCAGTCACTTGATGTTTCCCTTTCATATTGTCACATTGATGTTTCTCTCTCTCTCTCTTGCTCTCTCTTCCCCCCATTCTATCTGAGAGAAATGTCCTCAGGTGAGGATAAGAAGAAAAAAGAAAGCATGATTCAAATATACCTTGTTTACAAAAGACCCACCTCACAGCAAAAGCCTCACATAGGTTGAAAGTGAAGAGAGAAAAAAAATCTTTCAAGCAAACAGAAAGCAAAAGAAAGCTGGGGTTGCAATACTCATACCTCATAAAGTAGATTTCAAAATGAAGGCCATAACTAAAGACAAACAAGGCCACTACATAATATTGAAAGGATCTAGCAAACAGGAAGATATAACCTTGGTAAACAAATATGCACCCAATATAAAAGCAGCAACATATGTTAAAAATTTTTAGAGGATGTCAAAAAAAAAAAAAAAATTGACAGCAATACTATAATAGCAGGGGTCTTGAATTTCCCACTGACATCACTGGATAAATCTAGACAAAAAATTAACAAGGAAACACAGACTCTAAATGAAGTGCTAAATCAAAAGGATTCAATATATATCTACAGAGAATTACACCAAATAACCGAAGAATTTCCATTCTTCTCAAGTGCACATGGGACATTCTCAAAGATGGACCACATGTTGGGCACAAAGTAAACCTCTACAAGTTCAAGAAGATTGAAATCATATCAAGCATCTTCTCCGATCACAATGGCATTAAACTAGAAATCACTTGCAACGAGAACATGCAAAGACATTTGAACACATGGAAGCTAAATAGCATGTAATCAAACAACAAATGGGTTACTGGGGAGATCAAGGAAGAAATTAAAAACATTCTAGAAACCAATGAAAATGAACACAAAATATATGGGATGCAGTGAAAGAAGTTCTGAGAAGGAAGTTCATAGCACTACAGGCCTACCTCAAGAAGCAAGAAAAATTTATAATAGACTATCTAACCTCACAACTTAAAGAACTAGAAAGCTAACAAAAAGAAAACCCCAGAGTAAGTAGAAGGAAAGAAATAGTAAATATCAGAGCAGAAATAAATGACACAGAGACCAAAAAAACAATTCAAAGGATCAATGAAACAAAAAGCTGGTTTTTCAAAAAGATAAACAAGATGGATGAACCCTTAGCTAGACTCACCAAGAAACAAAGAGAGAGAACCTAAATACACAAAATCAGAAATGAAAGAGGAGAAATGATAACGGACACCACAAAAACACAAACGATTGTGGACAAATATTATGAACATTTATACGGCAAAATATTAGACAATCTAAGCAAAATGGACAAATTTCTAAAAACACACAGTCTTCCAAAACTGAACTTGGAGGAGAAAAAAACTTGAACAGACCAATAACAACATAAGAAATTGAAGATGTAATCAAGACTCTCCCAGCAAACAAAAGCCTAGGCCCGGATAGCTTCATGAAGAAATTTTTCTGAACATTCAAAAAGGAACTAATACCCATTCTCCTCAAACTATTTCAAAATATTCTAGACAAAGGAAGACTTCCAAACTCATTTTATGAGGCCAGCATAATGCTAGTTCCAAAACCAGAAAACCACTACAAAGAAAGAAAACTACAGGCTAATATCCCTGATGAACATACAAAAATAAACAGATGTAATATCCTAATATACTATAGTAATTAAAATAATCAAAAGGAAATTGAAAAATACTAAGACTTATGAATTAAGCTTAGGTTAAAAATTTCTCATGATGTTTAAAAACTTTCACTTCTTTTAAAGAGGAAATACTAAACTTGCTACAAAAAAATTTTATATTTCAACAGTCCTTGTGTTTGTACATGAAAAGCTAATCATGCTAATACCCCTCCTTTCTCTCTTAAAGGATATAACTTAGCCAGGTTTTGAGCAGGAGCTATGATAATTCTCCAGTCATGGATGAGGGCTCCTCATGGAACAACCCCTCATTTCTCCTTTAAGATAAGATGGCATTGGCAATCTGTGGATCATTAAAATTACCACAGCTGCTAAATATTTTTATGGCAACCCTGCACAGGTTTGGGTTTTTACAATATCTGGAAATGACCTAGGGGAAGAAATCAAATAGAGCATGTGTATGTTAGAAATGAGAGACTTCCAGCCTTAACACAGACAGCATCACTGAGAAGCCCTGCCCCCACCTCTGGATGTACATTATAGGTACTGCCCCTTTGGAGAGCTGTGGCCTTCACTGACAGGTCCTTGGGATTCTACTTTATGCTGATTGACTAAGGTAAGTCTTTCAGAAACTGTGATCAGATTGCCCGAGCAAAGGGGAACTCAGAAATTTTTGAAGTTTGGGTTTTTTCAACAGTGTCAAAGGCAACAGGCCCCTAACAACAACATCCTCTGTTTTCTGTACACTTGGCTCCTTAAATATAATAAACATACACTTGGGCAGAATCAGTGTTGACTCAGCTATTGAAATTCTACCTAATCTTTTTAGTTATTACATACACTAAACACATTTTTAAGGAGGCAGGCATGCACTGTACTTCATTGAAAGGTAGGAAAGGTCTAATGACTGAAGCACCCACCATGAGGTCCTATTTTATTTGCACATGAATTAAGGTAGAAACACGTCTTATTCTAAAGTACCACAGAAAATGTCCATTTTAACAGGGTACATTTCAGTTGTGAATAATTTTGTTGTATACTCACCAAAAGTCACACCCGCAAATACTACATTTTTCCATGTACCTACACTTTTCATTTAAAAACCCATGTACTTTCTATACTGAGTTTATGAAACACAAACTATACAATCAAAGTATAGGTCTCTCAGGTTAGCTTCCGCTAACAGTCATGGGACTGAACTCTGATATATACAGAAAAGACATAAATTTGCAAACTCAGTTAAGAGTGGTAAGTAGCTAATGTTTGTAGATATGATGATCAGTGATGTAACTTTTTTTTTTTAACACATTTTTATTGATTCAGAGAGAGGAAGGGAGATAGAAACACTGATGTGAGAATTTCCTTTGGCTGGTTCCTGCACACCCCCTGCTGGGGGTCAAGCCTGAAATCCAAGCATGTACCCTGACCAGGGAATCAAACCAGGATCTCTCAGTCCATGGCACTATGCTCAATCCACTGAGCCACACTGACCAGGCCATGAATGATACAAATGTAAGAAATTATTCAGGGATGGTTAGAACAAGAACAGAATTTTTAAAAATCAAAGATTAAATTTGATTTAAAACATTCTATATCATGGTCAATGAAGACATCCTTTTAAAAAATATAATGGGAGTTCTTATATAAACCATAAAGATACCAAAAATACAATGAAGAGAGTTAATAAGCCTTCTTCAGTGTGTTAGTTTAATGTGCTTTTCATTTCCCTAATCACTACATAACATGACCGAGCCACAGATGTGGTTTCGGTGTCTGGCAGAAAAGCCCAGTTCATGATCCCACAGCCTCACCTCCAGCTTCTGTGCTCTTTCTTTTCAAAGAGGAACAAATACAATAGGCATTCCGTGGTCACCTGCTAAGGTCTGAAGGTCAAAATAGTATTTGGCATAGACACTGGCAGAGACATAAAGATTAAACTGGAGTAGATATATATGTTGCCTTTCCAATGCATTCCTGGGGAAGAAGGAGAAGATAAAACCAGCACAGGACAATTTTAGTCAACTTGGCAATCTTCAAATTATCATTCTAAGCTACTAGGATGGCTCTAAGTTTTGTTTTGAAACAAATAAAAGCTACCCAGCTGTACTAAACAAGCAAACATGGTAGAGCTATTTGTGTTTTTTTCTGCATCCCAGCCCTTTGCATTGGGGACCACAGTGAGGAGGTCACATCTCCCATGCACTCTTGTTGCTGACTGCGGCTCATTTGTCAGAGTCCCATTAGTGCAGCTACAGAGTCATGCTCCCCACTCAATCACAAGGCCCCACGGCAAGGCTCAGATTAAAGGAATGATGTGCTGCTTCTTAGTTCTGAAGAATGCGCAGACACTTTCATCATAATAGAGAGGGGCTTAATGAAGTAGAGATCTGCCAACAAAAGGAGTGGGCACATCACCAAATAGATCCACTGAGAGCCACCACTATTATCTCTGAGGGAAAACTCCTGAGGCAATGATTCATCTCCGATAAATAAATAAGTATGCCAAGTTGGATGGAAAGGGGAAACCTCTCCCTTCCCCCACTGCATGAGGCTAATGTAAAAGACCACAGTGAAAGTTTCTGTTCACCTTGATATTACTGGTGTGAGAAACTGTCACCATGACAGAGCTGGCCTGAGACGGCACTAGCACTGAGTTTGAATATGTATCTGTCTGGTGATCACAACTCGTCCCTACTTCATGATTCACTAAGAACCTACTTCACCCAACTCAGTGCCATCAGAGCCCAATAGGCATCCTATAAAAGGAGGCAGGTGAAGACAGATCTCAAAGTGCCTTGAGCCTTTTGCTGACCAGCACCTAGCTCAATGCTGGTAAACAAAGGCATTGATGAGCAGCTTGGCCCCTCGCATGCTTATCAATTAAAGCATGGACAGCCACAGACTGAGGCTTGCTTTGTCACTCCCAGCCGATTGCCCAGGGCTAGTCAAAGGCAGTGCCTCACATTTACCTCTACCAAGTCTCTCCCAAAAGACCTCAGATGGAACACACCAAGTGCCAAGGGTTAGACAACATCAAAGCAGGATCCAGCACATCCACAGGAAGTTCTCAAGAAACACCAGACCCTACTGAGGTGAAGTCTGCTTTTGTGGAAAGCTCCTGCACAGCAGCTCCCACATTGTGGTCAAGGTCAGTCTTCACAGTCAACCAGTCTCAGGGTCAACCTCACGCACAGATGAACCAATGGCAATCAAGACTAAACCAAAACAGAAAGGCTTAAATAACCCACACAAGAACCATTCCTGGAGCACAAGTTCACATGATCAGACACTGTGCCACTGGGTCCCACAGGACTCCTACGAGGTCACCGTACCATGATTGGGAGACATAGCCAATTGACCTAACACACAGAAACAAACACAGAGAGGCAGCCAAAATGAGGAGACAAAGAAACATGCCTCAATTGAAAGAACAGAAGAAATCTCCAGACAAAGAATTAAATACAATGAAGGCAAACAATCTAACAGATACAGAGTTCAAAGCAATGGTTGCAAGGATGCTCAAGGAAGTTGGTGAGAACATCAACAGCATAACAAGAATATAGAAATCATAAAAAACAACCTGTCAGAAAGGAAAAATGCAATGAAATGAAGGAAATGCAAAAAAATGAAATGAAGACTACACTTGACAGAATAAAGAGCTAGGTTAGATGCAGTACATGACCAAAACAATGACTCGGAATCAAGGTAGTGGAAAACAATCAAAGCAGCAAAAAGAAAACAAAATTGTAAAAAATGAGGATGGTCTAAGTGACACATGTGACAATATAAAGTGTAATAATATCAGCATCATTGGAGTACCAAAAGAAAAAAGAGGGAGCACAAATGAATAAGAATTTATTTGAAGAAATAATGACTGAACATTTTTTTACCCTCATGAAGGAAAAGACCAAGAAGTCCAGAAAGGGCAGAGTCCTAAACAACATAAATCCAAGAAGGCCCACACCAAGAAATACTGTAATTAAACCAGCAAAGACTAAAGACAAAAGGGAATCTTAAAAGCAGCAAAAAAATAACAGTTGCCTACAAAAGAGCTTCCAGAAGACAACTAATTTCTCAACAGGGACATTTCAGGCCAGACAGGATAGGCAAAAATTATTCATGCCTTGGCCAGTTTGGCTCAGCAGTGAGAGTGTTGATCCACAGACTGAAGAGTTGCAGGTCAATTCCAGTCAAGGGCTTGTACCTCGGTTGTGGTTCGGACACCGGTCCTGGTTGGAGACATGTGGGAGGCAACCAATCAGTATGTCTCTCTGGCACCATTGTTTCTCTCTTTCTCTCTCCCTGCCACTCTATCTGAAGATAAATGGAAAAATATTCTTAGTGTAGATTTAAAATATATATATTTTAGAGAGAGAGAGAGAGATTCAAAATAATGAAAAGCACAAATGTATTCCAAACAAGCCTGCTCTACCCAACCAGACTATTATTTAAAACTGAAAAGAAATAGCTTTCTAGACAAGGTAAAGCTAAAGGAATTCATTAATACCCAAACCAGAATTACAAGAAATATAAAGGATTCTTTTTAAGAAGATGAAAGGAGAGGAAAAATACAGTGATAAAGAATAAAATGGCATTAAATACATACCTATCAATAATCACTTAAATGTAAATGGCTTGAATGCTCTGACAAAAAATCACAAGGTAGCTGACTGAAGACAAATATAAGACTTATATATATGCTGTCCTCATGAGACCCACCTGGAGTCAAGTGAAAATGAAAACACAACAACCCAAAATCAATGAAACACACCAAAAGTAGTCCTAAGAGGAAAATTCTTGGCATTGAAAGCTTATCTCAAGAAACAAAAAAATCTCAAATAAACAATCTAACCTTATTCCTAAAGGAATGAGAAAAAGAACAACAAACACTGCCCAAAGTGAGTAGAAGGACAAAAATAAGTAAGACCAGGGTGGAAATAAATAGAATAAAATCATGCTAAAGATCAATACACAAAGATCTGGTTCTTTTAAAAAAAAATAATAACATTAATAAACCTTAAATCAGACTCATCAAGACAAAGATCTCAAATAAATTAAAAGCAGAAATAAAAGAGTTGTAGAGACAAGTGAACTCACAGAAATACAAAGGATAATAAAAAAAAATATTATGAACAACTACATTCCAACACATTAGACAATCTAGAAGAAATAGATAAATTCCTAGAAACATAAATCTTTCAAAAGTGAATCAAAAAGAAACAGAAAATCTGTACAAACTGATATAGCCATTCAAATCAAAGCTATAATAATAATAATAATAATGATAATAATAATAATAAAAACTTTCAACAAACAAAAGTCCTGGACATGTCATCACAAGTAAATTTTACCAAATATTCAAACCACTGACACTATTCTGTTTTATACTATTCCACAAAAATGAAGAGGATAGAAGACTCTGAAGCTTATTTTCAGAGGCCATCATTATACCAATTCCAAAAGCAGACAAAGACATGATAAAGAAAGAAAATTATAGGACAATGTCCCTGATAAACACAGATGTAGAAATCCAAGACAAAACATTAGCAAATGGGATTGAACAATACATTAAAAAGATCATATGCCATGATCAAGTGAAATTTATTCCTGGGATAGAAAGTTGGAATAATATCCACAAGTCAATGAACATGCTACCCTACTTAAACAACATGAAAGATAAAAACCATATGGTTATATCAATAGATGCAGAAAGCATTCTGACAAAATCTATAACCCACATTTATGATAAAATGTCTCAGCAAAGTAAGAATAGATGAAACCTAGAACAACATAGTAAACGGAAATATATGACAAAAACACAGCCAACATTATAATCAATCAAGCAAAACTCAAAGAGTTTTTCTTAAGATCAGTAACAACATAGGGCTGTCCACTTTCTTCCTTTTTTTTTATCCTCACCCGAGGACATTTTTCCATTTTTTGTACAGATAGAGTGGGAGGGAGAGAGAGAGAAACATCGATGTGAAAGGGAAACATCGAGTGGCTGCCACCCGCACGACCAACCAGGGCCGGGGACAAACACCAACCGAGGTACATGCCCTTAGCGGGAACCGAACCCGGGTCTCTCCGGACCGCAGGTCAACACTCTAACCGCTGAGCCAAACTGGCCAAACTGGCCAGGGCGGCTGTCCACTTTCATCCCTCTTATTCAAAACATTACTGGAAGTCCTAGGCCCAGCAATCAGACAATAAGACAAAATGAAAGGCAACCAAATTGGAAGATAGAAGTAAAACTCTCATTATTTGCAGATGACATGATACTGTGCATAGAGAATCCTAAAGATTCCACCAAAATACCTACCAATGAATTCAGTAAAGTGGCAAGATACAAAATTAATATCCAGAAATCGGTTGCACTTTTATATGCCAATAGTGAACTATCAGAAAGGGAAACTATAAAACAATTCCATATCAAATTATATAAAAGCACCTAGGAAGAAATTTAACCAAGGAGGTAGAAGACTTGTACTTGGAATATTGTAAGACACCCAAGAGAGAATTTTAAAAAGATACAAATAAATAAAAATATACACTAGGCTCATGGATAGGACAAAATGATATCTTTAAAGTGTCCATACTACCCAAAGCAACCTATACATTCAATAAGATTCCTATGTCAAGATTTAATGGCATATTCTACAAAAGTAGAACAAATAATCCAGTATTTTATATGCAATCACAAAGACCTTGAATAGTCACAGCAATTGAGAGAGAAAAGAACAAGGTTGGAAGTATCATGGTACTTGATATCATACTATAGTACAAGGCTATACTAATCAAAAGAGCTTGGTACTAGCATAAAAATAAACATATACATCAATGGAACACAATAGAAAGCCCAGAAATAAACCCGCACCTAATATGGCCAATTAATATTTGAAAAAGGAAAAATACTCATTCAGTAGATAAAAGGAAGTGTATTAAAATGTTGTTCTGTAACTTGGACAAAAACATACAAAAAATAAAACTATACCTTCTTACAGCGTATACAAGAATAAACTCAAAATGATGTATTAACTTAAATGTAAGATTTAACAATAAACTCCTAGAATAAAACAAATGCAGTAAAATCTAGAACATTTCTCTTAGTAATAGTTTATCTCCTGATAGATCACCTTGAGCAAGTGAAACGAAAAAATAAAAAACCAGGACTATGTCAAACTAAAAAGTTTTAGCACAGCAAAGGAAAACAACACAATGGAAAGACAATTGACTGATGGAAAAATGTATTTGACAATTATGTATCTGATAATGGGTTTAATATTCAAATTTTATAAAAATGTGTACAACTCAACACCCAGAAAACAAACAATCCAATAAAGAAATAGACAGAGGACCTGAACAGGTATTTCTCCAAAGATAACAAAGAGATGCATGAAACACATATGAAAATATGCTTAATATCACTAATCATCAGACAGATGTAAGTTAAAATCACAATGAGACATCCCCTCACACACATCAGTCAGGATGGCTATCATCAATAAATCAACAAACAACAAGTGTTGGCAAGGATGTGGAGAAAATGGAACCCTCATGTACTTTTGGTGGGAATGTAGAATGGTGCAGCCACTGTGGAAAACAGTATGGATTTTCTTCTGGAAATTAAAACTGGAACTGCTTTATGACTCAGTGATTCTGCTTCTGGGTATATACCCCAAGAAACTGAAATCACTAATTCAAAAGAATACATGGACTCCTATTTTCACTGCAGTATGATATACAATGCCCACACTATGGAAGCAGCTCAAGTGTGCATCAATAGTTGAGTAGATTGAAAAGTCGTGGAATATTACTCAGCCATAAAGATGAATGACATCTTACCATTTGTGACAGCATGGATGGACATAGAGGGTATTACACTAAGTACAATAAGTCAGTCAGAGAAATACAAATACCATATGATTTCACTTATATGTGGAATCTAAACAACAACATAAATGAACAAACAAAACAGAAGCAGACTCATAGATAAAGAGAATATTTTGATGGTGGCCAGAGGGAAAGGGTGTTGGGGGGCTGAGTGGAAAAGGTAATGGGATTGAGAGTACAGATTAGCAGTTACAAAACAGTCATGGGGATATAGAGTGAACCATAGAAATCAGGATCAACAATACTGTAAGAACCATGTATGGTGCCAGGTTGGTACTGAAAATGTTGCAGAAAACACTTTGTGAAGTATATTCTTTTCTAACCGTTATGCTGCACACTTGAGACTAATACAAAGTAATAATAAAGGTAGCCCTGGCCAGTTTGGCTCAGCAGTTAGAGCTTCAGTTTGTAGACCAGAGAGACCCAGGTTTAGTTCTCGCTAAATGCACGTACCTCGGTTGCAGTTTGTTGCCACCTCAGTTGGGGTTGTGTAGGTGGCAACCAGTCAATGTGTCTCTCTCACATCGATGTTTTTCTGTCTCTCTTTCCCCCTCTCCCTCTGGCTCAATCTGAAGATAAATGCAAAAATGTCCTCAGGTGAGGATAAAAACAAAAAACAAAGAAACAACCAATAGTAAATGTAAATTCTTATTGAAAATAATCAAAATGAATCAATAAATAACAAAAAAAGTTTGAGGGAAAAAGGACTGGAACTGGCAGACAGCTTTAAGAAAGTCATGAAGATATTTGCAGTACTGTGGTTCTCTCAGTGAGCTTGTACAATGTGTGCCAATAACTACCAAAACAATTTAAAATTATCACATTAGTTATACAATAATATATGAAGACCTACTAATTAATGAGAAGTCATATGAATTCTTATAGCAAATGTGGATAGAAAAATGTATGCCATTTTATGCCTAGTTCAGTTTGCTACCCAATGTAACCTTTAAAAATATTTCTTAATATGTAATCTTTATGGGGACAAACCAAGTATTGGAAAACGTTAGGAAGTTCACCAAAGCCATGCAAACTCACAGGTCTTTAAGTGTAATGCTCTTCATGATTCTGCAGAAATGCACATTCCATATAGCCAGATCGTTCAAATACTTGGAGGCAAGAAGAATGGCCCCCAAAATGACTCGTTTCCAGTTCGTGGGACAAATGTCTATTTTAGCATACATCACAAGTCTTTCTAAGTAAATCTGCAAAAGTAAAACACGGGTCTTTGGTTTCAGTTCAGTTTAAAGGCTCTGATGAGATCTGTTAGAAAGGACAGATTTCACCGGTTTTTGAGCTGATTCATTTTCTTAGGGTCTACTGAAACTGCTTGGCCAGCCAAAGCCAAAGGCCAAGTCACTGTTGCAAATCACGTATTTCTGATTTTTTTTTTGTAATCCTCACCTGAGGACATTTTTTTATGTTTTATTCAGATAGAGAGAAAAGAAGAGAGAGAGAGAGAAACATTGATGTGAAAGGGCCACATCAAGTGATTGCTACCCACAGGACCAAACCAGAGCTGGGGACAAACTGCAACTGAGGTACGTGCCCTTAGTAGGAACTGAACCCGGGTCTCTCCGGACCTCAGGGCGATGCTCTAACCACTGAGCCAAACTGGCAAGGGTGTATTTCTGTTTCTTACATTGCCCAGCTGAATTTCCAGCACAAGTTTGGTCACAGGAATGAATGGAAATCTTAGCAAAAAACCATCTAAAGAAATGCCATTACCTTTTTACTTGTAAAGAGCAGCGTGGACAGGTCCAGTGTGGATACCTGAGTGCTACCATGTGCACCATTTCATACCTGACTGGTGGTGACATGGTGATTTTACATAAAACTTGAATATGTTAATCCCTGATAATACTGAGCACATGTATATCTACTTTACACAGTAACTAATTCTTTAGCAGCCCAAGCAGTAGATTCCCGCATGCCACCACAATGAGGATCTGGCCCACAACCTGGGCATGTGCCCTGACCAGGAATCCAACCAGCGACCTCTTGGTGCAGGGTCAACACTCAACCACTAAACCACACCAGCTGGGCTGAAATATTCATCTCCTTAAAAACACTCATTTAGTTATGACTGGTTTTCTCAGTAGTTAGAGTGTCAACTTGTGGTACAGAGAGACTCGGGTTTGGTTCTCGCTAAGGGCATGTACCTCGGTTGCAGTTTGTCCCCAACCCTGGTTGTTCGTGTGGGTGGCAGCCACTTGATGTGTCCCTTTTATGTCAATGTTTCTCTCTCTCTCCCTCCCACTCTATCTGAACAAAAAATAAAAAAAATCCTGGGCTGAGGATAAAAAAAAAAACACACTCATTTAAAAACATATTTCTACCTTTTTTATAGAAGATAAGCTCCATAAAAGCAAAAATTTATTCAACCATGTCTCTCTCCATCCTCAGCACTGAGCTCTGTAAGGACAACCAGCATGAAAGCCAGGAGACCCCAGGATTGGCCGAGAGTGGTGGGGAAACCAGGAGACAATAATGAAAAGTCAAGATAAGTGAGGTTTGAGAAAGAGAGTGAGATCAAAATGCTAAGTGCTGCCAAGAAGTTGCTCATTCCATGAATATCCACAGAATACCTAACTCTTTGTCACTGTTCTATACACTGTTTATTCACATGCTTTCTATGCACTGGAACATCAGATCATAATTCCCTACCTCCACCTCAGATTCAGGCTGTTCCACACATTCAGATGATTCCTAGAGACGCCACTCTGTTGTCTCCCAGGTGCATCAAGCTTAACTCTTCTACAAAGTACTTCCCCTCTTCCAGCCAAGATACTTTCCTTCCACACTACCAACTCTCCACATGGAAGCACCTTTCTGCCTTCACTGCCAACTGCTAAGCCCTCCTGGTGGCTGGCAGCTCCATGAAAAGCCTGTGTCCACGAGGGATCTCTAGTCAGGAGCACAGTGGCCTCTCCAAAATTTTACCTGAATACTGAAGGAGGAGGCACTGAACTAAGGATTTGTTCCCTCCCGACCATGCAGTACACTTTCCCCTTTAGGACTGCTGGGGGCAGGACCACTTCTCACTAGAATAGGACTACTTATTCCAAAGGAAAAACTCTTCCCATAGGAATTCTGTATGAATGACACAAAGGTCCTCACACAGCGTAGCTTAGCAGGCAACTCACACAGCCTGTTCAGGAACTACTGGCACTATAATCCTGGGCAACATCACAGGCAGGCACAGGAGGACAGCAGGGATGGATTTACACCCATCATCCAAGGAACAGGGAATTCAGGGCTCCGGTTCTCAATCAGGACACTGTCAGAACTGCCTGGGGATACAGCCTGGGATGCAGCTCAGACCTACACTGAATCAGTCACTGCCCAGGAACCAGAGGTTATTGCGCATCCTGCCTGTCAGCACACCTGGTACATGTGCATGTGTGTGCACTGCATGTGCACATGTCTCCTGAGGGGTGGAGGCAGAAACCAGAACTCTCTCCTGCTGCCTCAAATAGCAGGTGTTTTGTGATGAGAAAAGCAAGGACATTTGAAATCATAATGATTATTAACCTCAAATGTGTGTATTTCACATCCTTGGATAGGTGTCTCTAATAAAGTTTGGATGATTTTTTTCAGGAACTTACTTTTATCTGATAAACAAGATCACACCTTGTGGACAAGACAGAAAGATGCTTCCTGAAAGAACTATCTTACCAAAGTTGTTACTGCAAATTCACCAGTTAGTTGATACGCATTGAAAAAGGGATGAATGAAATTGTAAATAGATTCGAGATCAGGACAACGATGAAAATATTCCTTTGGATCTGTTTCTTCCTGAAAGGAGAAAATGCAATGTAAGTATCCAGTGAAGATAAATACTTAAGTACTTCTATGGTGGCAGTCTTCTACTTGTGCCCATGTGCCTCTGAGAATAATTTTCAATGGGTGACCTGTGTTTTAGTATTTTAGGTATAAACAATGGGACTTGAAAAAGCAATAGTGATGCAAAACCGCCACTCATTAAAGGCAAATACAGGCACAACCTCAGAAAACTCATATGGAAGTGCCTTTCCCCCTTCCCCCACAGCATCATAGCCACACACACATCCCTGCAGAGCCTCTGGAGGGGGGAGCTGGTCAGTCTGGTCATACTAGTTTGTTCAGAATTTAAAGAGCTGTTTAAATTTTTCATAGAGGTCTTAACATATCTTAGGTTTATTTAAAAATATTTATATAGTTTGATGGTACGGAAAATTATCTTTTAAAAAGATACATTTTGGGGAGGGGCATGTTTACCCACCTCAGCTCACTAATTATACAAAGCTGCAACTCAGTTCTTACTGACATATTTCTTATACAACATTTTTTGGTAAAATAATTAGATACAACAAAAGGTGGAGAAGAACACTGAAAGGAAGAAAAATTTGACTTCAAGCTGGAGGGAGTCTTTTCTTCCAGTAATGAACTTCAAAGCAAATCAGTATGAAATAATCATGAATGTATGAGAGAAAAATCCAACCTCAATAATGCTGACACTTACTATAAATGGATGTAAGTGCTCCTCAAAAATGTCCTTGGTTCTGTTTGCATCTCTACAAAATAAGAACATGTATTTAAAAAATAAATCCAGGACTTGTTACTACCTTAGTAACACATCTGCTGGCAGCAGACGGAGGGATGGAGGCAGAAGCTTAACCTTGAACACAGTCCTATACATTCTCAGATTCTGTAAGAATTTTATGGCCTCTTTCATTCAGCACATGAAATTCTGGGAAATCTTTTCTACACTGACTGGCCAGAGTTACCTTTATAAGCACTGACCCTCCCTGATAGGCAATGCGGGTCAAGCAAATCTATTTCCAGCCCCTGAGCTCACAATGGAATACAGCAGAGCATTGATGAGGAAGCAGGGGTGGGCAATCGTGCAGGTGAGTATGAGATTCACGTTTTCCCTTTTATTTGTTTCTTATATTATAGCCTTAGTATGTATTTCTTCTTATCTCTTTTAAACATTTGAATTAAAAACTTGTCCATTTAAAAGTGAACAGTCTACTTGAAATAAATTTTACTTCCTTTAGAAAGAAGAAGAAGGAGAGAGAGATGGAGACAGAAATAGAGAGACAGAAAGAGAGAGAAACATTAGGGATCGAGCTGAAATCCAGGTATGTCTGAATGGGAATCAAACCCTCAACCTTTTCCTATTAGGACAATGTTTAAACCCACTGAGTGTACAGGCTGGGCAAGCAGCCATTTATTTTTTAAAGTGTACCCCACTAATACAAACACACTCTGCTCATTTACACAGCGGTTCTCCAAGTGTGTTTTGCAGGCCTCTGGGGTTCCCCTACACCACTTTCAGGAGACACACGATGCCAAAACTGTTTTTATAGAAATATCAAGGCATTGCCTGCTTTCACACTGACATTGGCAATAACTGCATAAAAGCAAAAGTTAGCAAAATGGCCTCTGAGATGACTCAAAAAGGGGTACCACACTGTACACATAGTCCTTCTATTTTTCCCTGTCACATTATTGAAAAATGTTCTGCCTTGGCCTGTTTGGTTCAGCAGCTAGAGTGTTGGCCCATGGACCTGAGAGTCTCGGGTTAGATTCCCGCTAAGGACACGTACCTTGGTTGCAGTTTGTCCCCAGCCCCGGTTGGGGTCGTGTGGGTGGCAGCCACTCAATGTGTCTCTCTCACATCAATGTTTCTCTCTCTTCCTCTCTCTCTCCTTCCTGCTCTATCTGAAGATAAATGCAAAAGTGTCCTTGGGTGAAGATTAAAAAAAAGAAAAAGAAAAAGAAAAATGTTCTGCTGTACTTAAGAACATCTATGATAAAGTAGTAACATTGAATAATGATGTTATCACTGATTCTTTTTATATTCTGATAAGTGGAAAGCATGCATTAAGCGCTTCTGCATACTGAAACATGGCTGTGTTGAGGAAAAGCACTTGTGACTTAGCTGTGAGCTGAACAAATGATGTTTTTGATAGAATAACATCTCTGTGAGAGTACAACTCTCATTCTCTCAAAACTGAAAAGTGACCCTGTCACTCCAAGGAAAATAACATGCATATTTGTTGCCAATGAAGCAATTCAAGCGAACATGCTACCAATCAAGATGGGGAAAACACGTAGCATTTTGTGAGCTTGACAGCTTTTCAATAGTTAAAGGCTTTTCTGATGAGACTGGTGGTGACATGATACTAAAAAAAGTGAGTCTGAACACTGTATAAAGAAATGTGAACCAATACTTTCCAAACAACCAATGCATAACATTATTATAAAATTATTTACAAGTAAATAGACTCATTCAGCAGACAAGGTAGATACATGAGCAGTAATTCAACACAGACCTAACTACAAGCTCAGGGATATGATTTAAAATTCCATTGGAACTAATTTAGGAAACCAGTACTTGTGGACTTTTGCTACAGTATCAAAGAATGAGCACAATATTCTGAAGGCTTTAAAAATACACCCTTTTCTAGCCTTCAGGCTACTTGAGGCAGGGTCTTCTCTATATTGTTTTTTTAAATCAAATTATTGAGATGACTGAAGTATTACAAATGATTAAGGACAGGGTGTACATGAGAACCAGCTGTCTTCTATTAAACCAGACACAGAGAGATTTGTAGAAACATAAATAGATAACACAATTTCAGCTA
This sequence comes from Molossus alvarezi, assembly GCA_037176705.1. Classification (NCBI taxonomy): domain Eukaryota; kingdom Metazoa; phylum Chordata; class Mammalia; order Chiroptera; family Molossidae; genus Molossus; species Molossus alvarezi. Next base: position 123,908,716 of record CM073885.1, read on the forward strand.
AAATATTTTGTTATTGAAAAAAATTAAATTGTATAAAAAATGATGTAGCCCTGGTTGGTTTGGCTCAGATGTTAGAGCATGAGCCCTTGGTCCAAAGACTTGTGGGTTCAATTCTGGTCAGGGGCATGTGCCTGGATACCCGGCCCTGGTTGTAGTCATGTGGTAGGCAACCAATCAATGTGTCTCTCACACAGATGATTCTCTCTCTCTCTCTCTCTCTCTCTCTCTCTCTCTCTCTCTCTCTCTCCCCCCCTCACTTTCTATCAGAAGATAAATAGAAAAATGTTCTCAAGTGAGGACTAAAAAGAGAAAAATTTATGTAAATACTATGGTTTTTAATCAGGGGTGATTTTTGTCCCCCGGGAATTATTTGGACATGGTTGGAGAGTTTTTGCTGTCACCATGTGGTGTGGCAAGAGGGTGCTTTTGGCATCTAGTGAGTAGAGGCCAGGGAGGCTGCTAAACGTCCTATTACTACAAGGCCATCTGCCATGACAAAAAATTAGCTCGAAATTTCAACAGCACTATGAAAAAACATGTTCCAAGATACAAGGACTTATTGTTTAGTTCTCAATTTTAATTTCTAATACAGAAAACATCAGTACAGCTCACATAAACAAGTATACTTTGGGATCTTCAATAACTTTTAAAAACCAATGATTTACTTCAATAATGTAGTAAAAGCACTCTATGGCTTACTCCAATAATGTCTGTAGTTATTGCCTAACACTAAACTTTGTATCTTGTACATTGATTAGATAGAATAAGAAGAAAGGTTTTAAAGCTCAGTTGTTCTTAATGTGGTAATATATCGCAAATACCAGGCTATAAAAAGAAAAAAAATTATTAACAATTGATTTTATGTGAGGTCTGAAGACATGTCTGAAAAGGGGTTGTGGTGGGGGAAGACCTGCCCAGCTGCCCAGTGGCCATGGAATCCTCACTCAGAACAGCACGTGGGCACTTTTCACCTTGTTGGAGTTCTTTGCCTTTTAGCAATATGAGGACAACAAAAATACTACGGAATGTGCTGTCAGAAAACATGTTCGGATGATTATTATAATACACATTATTACACATCTCCCCTGTCGTTTGCCTTTTACCCACCAAACCTTTCCTCCTAAACAAGTCACATCTATCTGTACACATGCTTAAATTTAAGTCACACAGTAGCTTTTCCACCTACCTACCATTTTTCTTTTCCCTGAAGGTAAATAAAATGCTCCACACCAAATAAAGACATTTAAGATCACTTTTACATAATTATGAGAAAATGTAATGGCAGATATACAATCCTATAAAATCAATAGGTCTAAATCTACTAAAATAAGTAGAGCTAACTAGGCAGCATAATAGGACACAGTATAATATTAATAACATTTATTTCCAAATTAGTTCAAAACAGGTTTAATGAGCAGGTGTATGTCCTCAGCTACAGTGTAAGTTACCGTGTTCCTAAGGTATTCACAGACGCTCTGCAATAGGAAACCAAGGAGTGCTGTAGGTTAAGTGATACACTTTTGCTCTTTGCCCGCAGTGTCTAAAATGAAGCTCAAAATAATTGAGGGAAAGCAAATCTAAATGTTCTAACTTGGACTACAGAAGAGTAGCACTTGTAATAGGGCCCATATCATTGTCAGCATTAAAAATACAAACTTCTGCCCTGGCCAGTTTGGGTCAGTGGTTAGAGCATCAGCCCATGGACTAAAGAGTCCCAGGTTCGGTTCCCACTAGGGTGTATGCCTTGGTTACAGTTTGTCCCTGGCCCCTGTTGGGGTCGTGTGGGTGGCAAACACTCGATGTGTCTCTCTCACATTGATGTTTCTCTCTCTCTCTCTCTTCCCCTTCTCTTCTTTCCACTCTATCTGAAGATACATGCAAAATGTCCTCAAGTGTGGATTAAAAAAAATACTAACTTCTATAGAACTTCAAACAGTTTCATTTTATTGATATTAAAATCACAGAATTTGAAGCATGTAAGTTGAAAAGAACCAGTGAACTTGTGATGAAATTTAAGCCAACAACCCATTTCACAGGTAAGGTGACCAGGGCTTGAAACTGACTTGCTCAAGGTCGCCCAGCAGTGAGCAGTGAGCAGTTCACTTTCTCCTGCGCTCTCACCAGGCTGCATGGTGCCCAAGCTCGGCTGGACATGTGATTGTCAGAAAAGCTTTAAAAACAGCCTTGCTTGAACTGGCACTAGTTGTGACTTGGATGGTTTTTAAAGCTTCCCAGGTGACTGCAATGTGCAGCGAGTTTGAGAACACATGAATTAGGGTTAAAATCAGAATCACGCTGAATGCTCCTCTCCATTTCATGATGCCTGCCATCCTTCCTCAGCTTATCAAAAATCCTGTGAGACTGAGAGAATGTGTCAGGGGAGGAGAAATGGAATGCCTGTGTTTAGAAACATGGATTTTGAAAAAAGTGGCATCAGTGATAACAAAATTTAATACATCTATAACATTAAAACCTTAGTTGAACAAATTTTATTTACCAATAAATTAGCTTGAAAGCTTTTTCCTTAAGACTGGTTTGATGCATTTTTTTTGGGGGGGAGGAGAATTGAATTTCTATATAAAAATAGTGCAGAAAAAAACATGTACGATCAAAGAAACCTGAGAAATTCCCTTAAACCTAAAGGCAGATGCACTCTGGTGCCAGCAGGGGACAAGCTGTTCCTTCTTCCAGAAGAAGCTTCCAGAGGAGCACACATTGTTAGAGGCCTAGATCCCATAAAGAAATACTTTTTCTAAAAACATTCAATAAAATGCACCTCTCCTTTCATTGTTCAGCAATGTCTCAACTACAGTAATGCATCAAGTAAAGATAAATACTTTACGGGGCATGTTTAACTTGCTTACTGGTCTTCCTTTTTTTCCATCCACTCTAAGATTATAATGGAACCTGAAATCACTATATACTTGACAGCAGTTTCTCACCATGATCACTGAAAAGGACAATTAAATGACTGAAATTACATAGGGCAGGATGCCTGTAGCATAAGGGGTCTGTCACTGAGCCCTGGGCAACCTGTTTGTATTCACCAATACACGGTGATCCTAACATTAGGCTCAGATGTTGTGCTCTCATCTAAAAAGATGGTTGAGCACGAGCTGTGCTTTACACACAGACCTGGAGACACCTGAAGAGGAAGGGAAATGCAAGAAAGTATCACAGTGAGTTAAACCTATAAAAGTGTATTTTCTTGGTTAAAATGTCAAATAATGAAACATTCCATTTTTTTCTTGCGCTGCCTGGTTGGGCTCAATGGTAGGGTTAGGGTTAGGGTCTGAAGAGAGGATGTGAAGAGAATATTCATGAACTTTTGAAGTGTGTCCCCTCAGGGCTGTGGTCACTACTGGGTGTTTGGTGCCAAGACACAGGGTCATTAGTCACTGCAGCTGGTCCTGATATCATTCAAGGCATTGTCCTGACTAGCCTTGCTGCTTTTCTGGGGCTAGATGTTATCTCTAGCTTATCTAAACCTCTGTCTCTGTGGTCATAAAAATCGAAATTTGCCCTGGCCAGATTGGGTCAGTGGTTAGCATGTCGGCCTGTGGTCCAGAGAGACGTGGGTTCCGTTCCCACTAAGGGCATGTACCTCTATTGCAGTTTGTCCCCGACCCTGGTTGGGTCGTGTGAGTGGCAGCCACTCGATGTGTCCCTTTCATGTCAATGTTTCTGTCTCTCTTCTCCTCTCTGTCCCTCCAACTCTATCTGAACAAAAAATAAAAAAATGTCCTTGGGTGAGGATAAGAAAAAAACAAACCTGAAATTCTGTTCCTAAGATTATTTGATGCAGATCAGAAACTCACTCTTCAGAGATAAGTTCAGAAGGGAAGGTCACCCTGGGGCCAAGGTCCACCCTACAACACTTGGTGTCCCAGTTTGCCCTGTTGCTAGGCACCCAACACTTTCCTCCCTGGTGACACACTTGGACCATTGTTCCTACTGTGTTTATGTCTAGATAACTGCCTACTATATCAGTTTTGTTGTATTTTTAAAAATTAATAAATTAATTTTTGTTACAGATGTTTTTCTTTTTTTCCCCATTGACACCATCATTCCTACCACCACCCCCAGGGCATTGTTGTCTATATCCAGTTTTGTTGTATTTTATAAACTAATTTAGATGAGCCTTCCTTCCTCACATTAATATAAAGCAACTTTCATCACCTGCCATACGTTTCCATCAGTACTCCCACAAATACACCAAAGATAAGACAGGGAGAAAATCTAGGTGATGTCTTTAAAAATACAGAGCACGTACAAACTGCCAGTAGCCAATAACTAGACAAACCATATATTACATGACACCATTTGCCTGTTTCAAATGTACTACTTCAAAGCCACATATTCCTCATGAACCACAAGTGCCCGATGGCATATTTTCTAAAGGAATCACTATCTGGAGGAATACATTCTCCTTCATGCTTGAAATGTTTAACTATAGTTAAAATTCTGATATGTTCCTTAAGCTATGCAGTTAATATGTAATGTACATTTAGAATCGCAAAAGGACAAATACAGTATGAAAATACATTTAAATACTTTTATGCTAAATGGAAAGTTATCTTTTAAGATCACTACTATCAAGGTATAATATGGCATATAAAATACCACAATAAAGTCAACTATGACCCAAAACCTATATATATATGGGGGAGTGAAAAGCATAGAAAAAAAATTGCACCAAAATAAATACCGGTGGGTAAAGCTTTGGGTGATATATGCTCTCATTTTTCTCTATTTAACTTTTTCTATTATGTATGTATACTGGTTTGTATTTGAAAATGTTAGTGCTAAAACATTTAAAATCTTTAATTTAGACACTGGCTCACAGCTCTAATGGGGCTCAGCTAGTAAATCAACAACTTAGTCTACTGGCTACATCCAACCAAAGAAACAGGGAACATTTCCCCTTCACGCCAGGCCCACTCCCAACTATTCCAACCTTTCAGTTTTAATGTCTGTATCCAATAGAGGGCGACAGAACTAAGCCTCCTAGCAAAGCCTGCCTATACTGGCTGCCAGGGGTTACTTTCCCTCATCCTGCTTGAAAATGTAAAACAATTGTTCTTTATGGTTAAAATCTTACTGTTGCTGGCTTACAACCTCAATAAACTACACTGACAAACACAAAGATAAAAATGGAAATAATCAAAAATAAAAACCAAAGAGCCAAAATACTGTTGACAATTTAGTGTTCATAAGTATTTAGATTGGCCACTGGAATAGACAGGGACAAAAATCCTACAGCATCTTCATTCATTCAGCACAAATGGCAGAGTAAATGGACTTTTCCAATCTTTGCAAAAAAGGGAAGGGGTCACTTAGTAGACTTATCAAGTTCAATAGCAGAGAGAAAAATATAACCATACTTAGAAGTCTAACAAGTGACATCTGAATCCTTACTAACAAGTGAAGAACCTGTTGAAATCCTGCCCCCACCATTGTGCCTACTGTCTCATGTTAACCCATTAAAAGGTAAAGCTGAAGTTTACTGACTTTGTGTGGCGGGCACACAATGCAATATACTGATCATGTATCTTAGAAATTGACACTTCAAACCTATATATAGTTATTTACTAATGTCTCCCCAATGCCTTTAATTTTTTAAAAAATCTGAACTCACACAGAAAAAGTTGAAAACATTTCCTAAAATCTACATGCTAAGAACATCACATTTTTTAAGTGATTACTTTAATAGGGCAACTTAGAATTTATGGTATCAGCATAAAAGTTGTCCTATGCAAACTAAAACTACTGAATAAAAAAGAAGAAAATTAATGAGTGATAAAATTCAGGATCTAATGAAACACTTTAAAAAAATAATTCTTAACCACCTAAAGGCACAAATTTGCATTGATAAAAGAACAAAATACTATTTAAAAAAGCTTGACAAGATATAAAAGAACACTATAAATTAAAAACAAAATGGGAAAAATGAATTATAAAAATGTTGGAGCATAAAGTCAAGAAAATCTATAGGAAGTAGAAAAAAAACAATAAGAAAAATAAGAGATGGGACGATTTAGAGATCTGTGCAGGAATACTGGTCTAAGAGTTACAAATTCTGAGAAATGAGAATACTAGAAAAAAGAAGGAATACAGAAATTATAAAAGAAAAGAAAATGTCATGAAAGTAGCTAAGATCAGCGTCTTAATGGTCACAATAAAGTGAAAAAGTACATATTAAATCATAATATGAAAGTTCAGAATTTCAGGAACACAAAAATTTCTAAACATTTCCAGAGAAGAAGGGCATGTGGAAATAACTAGAATTGGGAATATACAACATATCATACAATGTCAACAGATTTAAGAGCAACACTGGAATGGGAAAACAGCAGAAATGTCTTTACAAGTGCAAAAATTATCTTCAACCTAGAATTCCATACTTTATTAAGTAGGAGGTATTCCACAGAGGCTAAATTTCTAAAAAACATCTGCTCATGGGTCCTTTCCCAGGAAAAAGAGCTCCAGTAAAACAAGGGCATATGACAATACAGAGGAAAACACACAACCTGGGACAGAGCCTTTCCACCAGTGTCCCGTGCGGCACACTGAAGAATTTTTAAAACATGACATACCTGACTATTTAGACAGGGGCATTGACCTCTATTCCCTTAGACTGTCAAGTTAAAATAATGACAACAGCCAACACAATAGACATTCTGTGTAAGTGAATCAAAATTATACCTATTTTACCATGTGTCAGATTGGCCAAATATATCTATTCAGTGTGCCGCAGAATTTTAGTCATTAGGTTATGTCTGCCATGAGATGAAAAAAGTTGCAAATCACTGATCTAAGAAAGAGGGGATCCAACACAAGATAGCAGTTATGTGGGACCCAGATGACTTTAAAGAAATATGCCCCTCAAGAAACAGGAGCAGAGCAGGCCTAGGGAACGCAGTCTGTGCTAGAATAGGTAACACAGGCTGGGGAGATTGCTTCCAATGGGAAATGGAACAGATGTGTTTAGTACATGGACAATATTTTTGACAAGTTTGTGATGAATGCTACAGCATTTTCATAAATACAGTTGCTGTTAGAAAACAAGTGAATATAGTCCAAAAATGTATTAATGTATTACACACACACACACACACACACACACACACACACACAAAGACTTAGGTACAAAAACATTATTTTTGAAGCAGGGAGACCAGCCTACTATCTGCATTGGGCTCTGAGATCATGTTGACCAGGCAGAAGGGGTTTGGAGTGTCCTGGGGAGGAGGAGAGGTGCTCAGATTTCAGTCATATTAAAGAAGGAGAATGAAGGGTGTACAGGAGAGAGGAACAGCCAGAGAACCCTACCACTCAGCAATAGAACTACTTACACAGCCACAATCATGTGAACAGTGATTCTGATTCAATAATAACCATGTCACATGTTGAGGGAGAGGGTGGAAATGAGGCCTCATGGAGAGAATGCTAAACTTTCAGCTGCCAGGACTGTAAGTCCACATATAGTGCTAACAACTGACTGAACTAGGACACTGTTGTTCACTTTGCTAAACAACAAGATTAACAACTAGAGCTAAAAATGAAGACAGATCTTTATACCACAGCCATGTTAATGAAATCTAACTTAAAGGTCAGAACCCCTTAAAAAACGGGCATTCGTAAGCAGAAATCTTTCCTGAATATGTAAATTTGATCATTAAGATATCAAGAGAGATTTAGCAAATCTACAAAAAGTTCCATGCCAATGATATTGGGACCATTATATATTTTTTAAAATCATGGCAGATAATTTTTCTTTTTTATCATTTTATTTATTTATTTATTTTATTAATTTATTTTTGTTACAGATGTTTCTCCTTTTTTTCCCCCATTGACACCCTCCTCCTCATTCCTCCCACATAGTCCCCAGCTCTGTTGGCCATGTTCATGCATGTTGGGTACATGCATATAAGTTCTGTGGTTTATCTCTTAATTTTTCATTCAAATTGTTAATTTCTTATTTAACCTTACAAGTGTTTACTTACATGGTATGAATTATTCTTCATACTCTTTCCTCGCGCTAAGAATAAAAAAAATTAACTTATCAACTCTGATATAAGTGACATAGAAAAACACATATTACTGATTACCTGAAAGATTTCCAACATACAAAAGAAGACAAAATTTTATTTCATTCTTTTTATAATTTCCAATAAAATTTATAACTTAAAGCACCTGAAAAGTTGAGTTCCATAAAGAAACATCTTAAAACTAAGTTTTACTTTTTGACCTAACAGATGCTCTCTATCAGGTACACATGAAAGTCTCTCCATGTAAAGAAGAAAAAGGCAAAGCAAACCGAGCCAGTTGAGAAACACAGCTAATACAAAGTTTACCTGTTGTGCATCTGAACCACTACTCAGTCATAGTTTCTGATTCTACATTTACACCCACTCCTCCTGAATCACAAGATCGAACAGTTGACAGCTCTATCAGCCAGTTTCTGGCCAGGGATCTGGAAATATCCTGAATCACTTACTGGTAATCAACTAGAATATCTCACAAAAAAATTAACTGGTCTTTACTCAACGGCAAACTCATCTATCTAATTTAAATTTAAAATGAGTGTGGCTAACCTAACTAAACAAATGTATGACACAAAACTGTTTTGCTCTAACAGAGATCAGAAGAAACACAGATGCTCCAAAGAGGATCATGGGCTGTCCTGTTTCCCACACAGCCTCCTTCAATGAGAGCGGGCATCACGGGCACACACTCCTCAGGACTGAAGAGAGGCCGTGGGAGAGCGTCTCCTGTCCTGTCTCCACCGTGTCTACATGTGAGCAGCCCGTGGCTCTGGGAGACACTGGAGATACAGCAATCCTGACCAAAAATGATCAGCTCCAGGCAGTCAAATACACACACACCATAAAAACACATGTTATAACCCCCATTTTTCACAGTGCTGTGTTACTTCACAGATAATGGAACCTGCCCTTTGGGACTTCTGCTGTCATAGGCAATGAAATCTTGACCACGTGTGCCTTGTTAAGCAAGTAAACTCCATGTAACATAACATGAAGGAAACTAAGCCAGCAAGCAGAATATTAAAACCTACACTTCTGGGGCTGGCTTTAGCTACTGGTTCCTTCGCATTCAGCTTTCAGCTTGTTAATCACTCTTTCCTGCGAGGGTATTTCGAGACCTATGGGTGTCTCCAGCCCTTCAAAGTAAACACAACAAAAACAACAACAACAAATAAAAACTACACTTCTGACTCTCCTCTTGAAACAAACAGGACCCAGGAAGTGGACACCAGTGTCATGTGCTGATGTGAAGCTTCTGGGAACCCCTCAGGCTCTGTGGCTCTCATGCACCCTGGCAGCATTAAGTTAGGATGAGAGAGTCTTCAACAGTTTAAAAGTTCTAGATGTGAGATCAGATCATGTGGTTGAGCCCAATGTAAAATAAAGCCAAAATCACAACTTCAATCCTCATATAGAAACAACTGATTATTTTGATTTGTTCAAATGAAAACCTAACTGTGACCAAAATCCTATTTTGACTTACCATTCTTTTGAGATTTCTTTAGGAAAATGGTACTAACCCTTGGATTGTCTGAAGGGATTAGTTCTAATTCCATCTCTGTGTAGGAAGAAGAGAAACACATAATAATTTAGTTAGGCAGAAAATTACACAATTTTAAAAATGACTACACATCCATTTTAATCACGTAACAGTGTTGGGAAAAGTTTTTTAAAGGTTTAACAAGCCAATTTTAATATAGACAACAATATAAAAATCATTGACAGCCCTGGCTGGTTTGGCTCAGTGGTTAGAGCATCAGCCTGCAGACCAGAGAATCCCAGGTTTGGTTCCCACTAAGGACATGTACCTGGGTTGTAGTTCACACCCCTGTCCCAGTTGGGGTCATGTGGGTGGCAAGCAGTCAATGTGTCTCTCTCATATCGATGTTTTTCTCTCCCTCTATCTGAAGATAAATGCAAAAATGTCCTTGGGTGAGGATTAAAGAAAAAAAAACACTGAGAGTTCAAAATTGTAGAATCTTTCTGTATATGTGTAATTAAATCAGGATACATCTTAGATTTTTTTAAACCTGCACCTCACTATATCTATGAATCATATGTGTACTTTCCCCCTTCTACTTATCAATTAGCAATACAGTCACTACTTTTATGCTGATATTACTGGCTCATTCCAGAAACAGTCTCAAGAAGCAAGTTACACGGTGGCCAATTAGTGTCAGATACCAGCTCATATATCTAATATGCCCAAATCAAGGGAGTTGTTTTGGGCAACTGTTCTTTATACATGTAGGCTAATTCTAACTCCATTCAAAAGAGGAACTAAGTTAGTTGTGGTTTTGGGGGGCTATTCATTCTTGCAGATTTAAAAGGATATCACAAAAGCTCAATGCTTTCATCTACAGAACACTTCCACAATAATGACTTTTAATACTTCCAACAAAGTGATTTAGAAATTCTGCCTCAATTTCCAAAGCTAAAATCTCACTTTATCCTTCCACGCCACATGATTAATTTGGAGCTTCGATAAGAATACCTTCTGGTGCTGATCACAGGCCTGAGTATAACCATGTAAAGGTAGGTACCTTGCACCAAGGTGGGGTAATATTCATTTTAAGCAAGAATATAAAACAGGTATTTAAATTTTAATACCACAATGTTTGCCACTATATGCAATGATGAAGTTGTCATTTGAAATAAAGACACCCTCTGATATTTTTTAGTAATGTCCATCTCAAAGTACTAAAGTACTTAACCTGTCTTGTAGGAAAGTGGACCAACATCCTGATAGTGTAATGGTTAAGGCAGTATTTCCAAAATCACAAAATAATGTTTCTGTTTTAAAAGAACATTTAAACTTCAAATCTAAATAAACTACATCGCTGATTCTTAGAGAGTCCAAATGCTCAATGATATGTTAAAAGCACATCAGTCTGACACCGCTGTATTTCTCCTAGTTATTAACAGGAGAGAAGCGAAGGAAAGGGGTGGCACTTGGACAGTTTCACCAGGAAGCTCCAGCTCTACACTCCCCAGGGAGCCACTGGTCCATTCCTTGCAGATCCTGGGGGAAAAGACTAAAGCTGGTGGCCTCCCCAAAGGCACACAGCAGGCTCTTGTGTCCCCTTGTCTTCTGCTCCTGGAGCCTGGCTTCCAGTTTCCTGGCCTCTGACAATTCTCACTCTGGCTTCCAACCACCTCTGTAGCTGTCTCACCTTGGATCTCAGTATTGCCTGAATTTAATCCTCAATCCATTTGAATGACTCACTGAGCTGTTACATTTCATGCAGTGAAGTATACTTTTCTTCTGTATGTATTTGTTTTTTTAATCCTCACCTGAGGACTTTTCTGCATTTATCTTCAGACAGAATGGGAGGGAGAGAGGGGCAGGGAGAAAGAGAGAGAAACATTGATGTGAGAGAGACACACAAAGTAGTTGCCACCCACATGACCCCAACTAAAGCCAGAGACAAACTGCAACTGAGGCACATGCCCCCAGTGGGAACCAAACCTGGGAATCTCTGGTCTGCAGGCCGATGTTCTAACTGATGAGCCAAACTGGCCAGGGCTGTATGTATTTTTAAAAAGTACTTTGCTCAGTGTCTTGGACTTTTAAGAACAATTCTAAAAAGCATTTTTCCTCCACTTCTTCTCACATTGTTTAATATTACTGTTTTAAGCCTAAAGTTTAATTCCTTTACTGCACTAAAACAAGTGATGTGTGAAAAGGGAGTATCCCCAAGGCTAATCACATGACGTGTCATTCTATAAATGCTATTTTTATGCACCAGGCATCTGGAGCTGACATTCCTGCTCTATCCAGGCTGACTTTTCAAACCATGGACAACTCAACTGATACCACTCAGAGCCTGTCTTCTCACACATAATATGAATATAATTCCTATATTACCAAACTCAAAATATTGCAAGGAGCTAATAAAAAGCATGTGGCATTTATATACTACATATTGAGTACAAAAAATTGACAAAGCATTCACAAATTAACTCAAAACCAAAATATAAACATTTAGCATTTCACCAGAAAGTATGAAATCTCCACTCATTAATTAATCAGCATTTTTACTTCATATGTGCTTTGTCTGCCCCTTATAGAAAAAAGAATGAAAGTCACACAATTAACAAGATTTTCTCTCAGGGTTTTTTGTTTCTTTTGAATAAGCAAAAACACAATTCCCCTGATTCTGTTCACGTAGATTACTGGATGTCCTCGCCTTCCTTTTTTAACGTAACTTATCCTGGAGATCACCACATAGCAGGATAGAGATAGTTTATTCTTTTTTATAGCTCCTTAGCAGTCTACTGCAAGAACATATCAGTTTATTTTACCACTCTCTTACTGGAATTAAGTTATTTGCAATATATTTTTTGAAAATAATGCAAGGGAAACAATGTGAATATGTTGCTTCCTATTTGTGGGTTTGTCTTCAGAGTAAATCCTCAGAGTAGGATTCCTGATTAATGCATCTGCACTGTGGGGTGAGTATGCCAACATCCCTTCCTGGGCGGAGTCATTCTGCACTTCCACCAGCAACATATAAAGTATTGTTTCTTCACAGACCTTCCAAAACACTGAGTGTCAAGTTTATGGATCTTTTCCAATACCAGAGAATCTACAGCACAGCTTTATTTGCATTTATTTTACACATGAAGTCATGTGTAAAAGTCATCTGCATGTGTTTTTCTGTGCCTTGTCACTGATGTCTAAAGCACTACATTTAGATTGACCTCATTTCCCTAAGTCAGCCTATTGGGGCCCTTACTGTCTGGTGTGTTTTTTTGCAAGACACGGTTGAGTCTCACTTGAAAAATTGTGCCAGCCTTCTACCCACCTCCCTGCTTCTTCCATGCTTACACAGTCACTTCTCTCTCACGTGCACTCTGTTCCTCTCCCTCTCTTTATAGAATTAGCATCATCTCTCTACATATAATCCTCCAAGGGTTTCCCATTTCAACTAGACTGAAATTCACATTTGTGACAAGGCCCCCTCGGCACACAGGTATAATGCACCATATTCCTGCTCCTGGTGTCCCCTCATCTGCAGTTGCCCCATGTTTGCTGTGACTGGCCTGCACACTGGATTCCCATCTGGGGAACCTGCATGGAAGCCTTTTCTCCCACGGGTTCACAGGGCTCCCTTTAAATTCTAAAACTGCTCAGTGTCACTTATAGAGAGCAGCTGTCATTAACCCTGACTTCCTTGCTGGTTCATGTGTTGTCTGACTCAGGATCTTTTAAAATGTCAAAGCCTGAGTTAAGCTGGGGGCTCTTCCCTGAACACCATTGTCCTGCATCTAGAAAGGTGCCCAGTAAATATCTATTTCAATATTCCCAAAACCAATCAAGTTTCTCCCAAGTTTTTTAGAGTTTCTAAAATTTGATCTAATGTAATCTTTCGATTTGTCAATTAAGATCAGCACTTCTTTCAGATCTCAGAGTAGTAGTCATTCAAATTTAGACACAAAACCCACAAAAAACATAGAAATTCTAACGCTCAGTGAAAAACCAATGGTGACTTAAAGTTGGGATACAAATATTTAATGTTAAAATGTCTTAACCACAACATGACATCCTAATTAAGTTATAAGAAAGATATCATCTGAACTTTACAATGAATCTGTTTTTGTCTGTGTCCAAGAATAAAACATCATAATGGGTTGTATACAGTTTCCCTCTGAAACATGGCCCATCATAACGGGTGGGCCCCTGAATGATGCTCCAACCACTTGAAGGCACAGAACAGCTGTTAAAAGGCTGCAGGGGAGCTCCTCAAAGTTGCATGAACACACATCCTACAGTGCTCTCAGGGTCAGCACGGTCCCAGGAGCTTGCTGTCATTACTTCTCTTTACAACACAGAGTTATAAAGAGCACACGAAGAGTGACCGCATTTGTGTACACTAAACAAAATGTAAAGTTTATACTTATACAACAAGTTCAGGAGAAATAAATACATAAATATTAATACAAGTTCTGGGTATTCTCAGCATCAGTTAATGGCTTCTGGAGAAACATCTGTAACAAAAGTAAAATTAAATGAAAGGAAAAAACTAACAAAGAAAAAAACAAAACAAAACAATGAGCCCATCTGTGGCAGACAGATTCTAAGATGATCCCACTGAAAACAGTCTCATGTTTGTGCTCTTGTGACCCACTACTCTCAAGTGTGGTAGTACCTGTGACTTGTGTCTATCCCATGCAATGTGGCAACAGTGACTGGATGTCACTTTTGTGAACTGGGTAAGTTCAGACTTCCATCTGTGAGGACAGTCTCTCTATGGACGCTCTCCTCACTGGCTGTGATGAACAAGCTGCCATTTTTTCAGCCACCCTCTGGAAACTCCCATGTGGCAAACAACTGAGGGTGGCTTGGGCTGACAGCAAGGAACTTTGGCCCTCAGTCCAACTGCCCGCTAGGAAATCAAGCCTAACAATGGCCATCCCTGTCAAGTGGAACCATCCCTGTCAAGCTCTCAGGGGAGGGGAGACCGAGCTGACACCTTGATGGCAGCTTCCTCAGAGACCCTGAAGCAGAGGCCTCAGCTGGCTATGCCTTCTTTCCTGACCCATTGAACCCTGGACACAGTAAATGTGTGGTTTTAAGCCTCTACATTTGTAGTCATTTGTTACAGACCAAGAGATGACTAATACACCACCCAAGCCAAGGCTGGTGAGCACAATTAACTTAAAAAGCCTTAAAGAACACAAAATGGTATTTCCTAGTAAACTCCCTTACTTCTACCAGCCCCTGAGTTCTATCCAGACATTTTACCTACCTATGCATATCCTCAAATCCATAAGCCAATTTTTCAGACTCCTGCAAGTAATTCTTTTCTACATTAAAAGCTTCAGTATAAAGACTTGAAAAACTGAAAATTATTTTTACTTACATCAGGCAGTCTGTTTAGCTTCATTTTTCTCTGTAAAGTCATAATTCTACTCACATGAGAAAATTTTACTTCTACCAGTTTTCTGGGATTTGGTGATCAATACCAGTATCTGGAATACAATAAAGGTTTGAAAATGGAACTGAATTTTAACTCTACAAGTTTTTCCTCTGTCTCAGCTCAGCTGCTATAGAACATTTAATGAATGTTTCTGTCGTGTTTGGCGCAATGCTGGATGCTGAGCCCTCTTGCAATGCAGTTACTTTCTCAGTCATTTGTTACCTCTAAAATATGTCCTGCATTCCTAGTTTAGTTCCTTTGCAGTTTCATCTCATTCAGTAAAGGGGTATCTTAAAGTTGTAGAAGTCATATTAATAATGCCCTGCTAGCAAGTATTTAATAACCATCACCAATTCTACAGAAAGCAAACCAGTAAGGTTAAATACATAAGAATAATCCCCCTAAATTACTAGCTTTCATGCTTATGGAACACACCAAAAAAACATGATATGGAGAAACTACCTTGAATTTTGCAATAGATTCCAGTTTAGGTATTGGGATAAATGACTTGAATTAATATGTACCTGTGGTATAAGTACCTCTCACTCATTACATCACCAGTGCTCCAATATGTACCTGTGAAGTCTTATAGATTCTGTTTATGTATGAGTAATTGAACAGGACATAGTAATTTTATGTGCTTTTTAATAGTGTGTTTACATGAACTGTCATTTTATTTGATTCAATAAATATAGTGGAGGGAGAAAAACTCTGATTCTTCAGAAACAGGTTGGTCCAGTGACAATTTGATTCACAATTTTCTCCCTGGATTAACCTTTGAAAGCTTGATAAGAGCAGATGGAGTCATAAAACCAGAGCTTAAGCCTCATCTTCTTCTTAGTGAACAAGTACGTCTGGGCTTTTCAAGGGATGTTTATCAGGCTTGTGGAACGGCACTGCAGAGCATGGTGTAAGACTGAGTGTTAGAGGAGGAAAGAAAACGGCACCACCCAGGGTAGTTCCCCATCACCAGGCCCTGGGTTTCCCCAAGGTAGACACAGCCCTAGTCTTTCCAATGGAAGCCACACTGCAGCACAGCTCCAGCACTGTGTACACGAGCTGTGGGACAACTAAAAAGTAGCTCGGCTTGGTGGTTCTTGCTTCTAGTCTCCATCTCTGCTACTAACCACGTACAGGACCACGGGTGAGCTGAGATCCCTCTGAGCTACACGTGAGGAGAAGAACACTTCTAGCAACACAGCAGGGAGCTTAGGTACAGGTGAGATGCAAGGTAAGGGTGTTGCTATTACCTGCATGTGGCCACTGGCTTAGGAAGAACCACACCAGCAGTATAATGGCCTGGAAAATCCCTCCAGGTTTACTCTTCTAGTTATTTCTCAAATTGACACTGGGACTACCTGTTTTGATCTCAAGTTTTAATGAACACAAAGAAAGTTAATTTTGACCATCTACTTCACTGGGAAATAAAGATGTCAAAAAACAGATCAAAGTAAGACAAAAACATTTTTTTTTAATCCTTACATGAGGATATTTTTCTATTTACCTTCAGATACAGTGGCAAAAAGTGAAAGAGAGAGAGAGAGGGAGAAAGAGAGAGAGAGAGACAGAAAAATCGATGTGAAACAGACACATCAACTGGTTGCCTCCCACACAACTCAACCAGGTTCCGGGATGAACCACAACTGAAGTACATGCTCTTGACCAGAATCAAACCCGTGACTCTTTGGTCTGTGGGCAGACACTCTAACTGCTGAGTCAAACTGGCCAGGACAAGATGAAAACATTTTTAAAAATAAGATAACATTTCAAAGAGTAAAAAATTAAAAGACCTCCTCAAACAGAATTATTAGAAAAGTATTCTAGCATCTAGACACTTCACCAATTCTGATCAATACACTATTTCCCATACAAACCTACCAAAATGATTATGACTCCTTGGAGATGCAAACTTCTTATGCTAAATACATTTTAGGACTTTGGTCTCTTCTATGTTCTCAGTTTAGAAGCTGGATCTGAGGTGCCTCCGAGTTTCTCTCTGTGTGTTTCCTGTATTATACACAATTATGGCAATAACTGGTTCACCCACATGCAGAATCTGATAGGATGGGGCTTGGGATATAATTCAATCCCCAGGACCCCTGACAGCTGCCAGGACCACACCAGACCTGTGCTGTTCTGAGCTACACTGAACCTTCCAGAGCTTCAGAGCCTGTCCCGTCCCTGCCCTGGTTCCAGGTATGCAGGCGTTTCATTCAGCACGTGATAGTCCTTGGGAGGAAAGGTGTTTTGGCAGCAAACAACTGAATATATTGAAAGGTAAACAGACCTATTAGCATTAGATCTGTGACTTTTACTGCTGGCTCTTTGACCTTCTAGACTGAAGACCCAGAGCAAAAATGCAACACTCATCCCATGACAGAGATTTTAAAAAAATCTTTCTTTAAATTTTTTAAAGCATGCAGCAGTTGGAGTGTTGGCCTGTGGAACTAAGAGTCACAGGTTTGATTCCAAACAAGGGCATGTACCTCAGTTGTGGTTCAGTCTGGGCCCTGGATGGCGTCACATGGAAGGCAACCAATCGATGTGTCTCTCTCACATTGATGTTTCTCATTTTCTCACTGTTTCTCCCTCTCCCTCTCTCTCTCTATTTGATGATAATGAAAAGTATCCTCAGGTGAGGATTTAAAAATAATTTTTTCTGAATTTTCTTTCCAGAAATAAATCTGAAATACCTACTTATAAATTTGGTTGCTCTGCTGCACACATATATACACGTATATGTATGTGTATGTGTATATACAAAACATATCTGTGTGTGTGCACATGTATGAGACTGAGAGGCACAGGGAGAAGATGAGTTGTCCCTTTTTGAACCTTTTGCTCCATGGCTCTGCACTGCTCGGGTTTGGTCGTCCACCTTCATGTCCACTCACACTCTCTCACACACTAGCTCACTCTCTCACACACTCACCCTCCCTCTGGTCCTGCCTGCTGCCATCTCTCATGGGGTTTTGCTTTGTTCTTCTTTTCATTTTCAATTGGTTGATTTTCATTGTTTTTATATCTTTACTTATGTTGTTGAGCATTCTTATAATCATTACTTTGAACTCTGCACCTTACACCTTACTTGTGTTCTTTCCATTTAGCCCTTCTTCTGGAGAATTCTCTTGTTCTTTCATTTAGGATTTTTTTGTTGTTGTTGTTTCATCATTTTGGCTGTCTGAACAGGGTTTTGATCCTGCCAAAATCTCCCTGTGAGTATCAATATTCCCACAGATTGTGGCTCCCTTTGCTGGACTTGGATGAGTATGGAAGGGACCCAGCTGAATGCCAATGTCTAGTAGAGTAGTAGATATTCCAGAGTAGAGTTGCAAGCCTGGCAAAAATCCAATTATCACAGAGCCTCTGCCTGCAGGCTAGCCTGTTAGTCTCAGTAACTTGGTGAGCCTCAGGTAGTAGCCCTCAGCTGAATGAGAACTCTCCCAGGTGGGTAGGGTAAAAAGATTTACAGTGGGTGAGGCAATTGCTCACCCCCCCCCAAGCCCCTCACTGCCACCCTAAAGCTGCTTTGAGCAGAAAACTGCCTGAGAAAGATGTTTTTTGCAGTGTGGGACTGACTCATACAGAGACCTAGGCAGCTGTCTTCCCAGAGCCATGAAACCCATCAACTGCAAGCCAGGCCCAAGGCTCTAAGTACCCAGAGACCCATCTGTGCCTGCAGGCTGGCTGGTGGACTCTGACAGTTAAATAGCCTCAGGTTGCAGCTCTGTGCTAGGTGTGTAGGCTTTCAGGCAGCTGAATGAAATTGCAGTGGGTGGGGAAGTTGCTTTCCCCAACCCTCTGGGTTAAAGCCATTTTGATGGGAAGAGTCTGCATGACAAAAATGGTTTCTGTAATGTGGGGGGATAAATCAGGATGAGGCTCCGATAGCCTCCTTTCCAGCTCTTTCCCAAGTGTCACAAACCGCCGATTCTCCTTCTGCAGTTCCCGTCCAATCCGCCCTCCCACTGCTGCTGCCCAAGTTGAGTGGCTGCAATTTAGTGCACTGGCCTGTCAGGTGGGTGCCTGTGTTCCCAGAGCCTCCCCCTGCCAGACAGGACCTCTGCTCTGGTGGTTTTCACAGCCAGGTCTTATGTGGGAGCCTTTCCCTGTTCTGTGCTGGGGAGCCCTGTGCTGAGGAGCCCAACCTGTCATGGGAAACTTCTCACAGCTAAGATAGTCTTCACCTGCTGCCTGTGGGAGCCCAGCCAGCCCTCTCATGCAGAGTAGAGAGAGCTTGACTTGGGCTCCTCCGTACATCCCTGGTTCTAAGAGTTCTCTCCAGCTGGTCTTCAGTTGATCATTCTGGATGACTTTTCTTTTTAGTTTTAATTCCAGTTTGGTTCTGGAAGATGGTCAGTGTTGCTTCCATTCACTCTGCCACCATTTTTCCAGTCCCAGTCAGTCATTTCTATCATGTCATGCCTGAGCCGAGAGCATGTAAATAGCTCCCTCTGCCCTACAATTGGAGTTAAAGCCCCTTATGTGGGCCACACCTTCTATTTCCATCTTGTTCCAGTTGCTGCTTGAGCCTCACCTCTTTCTCTCTTGCCCTCGGCATCCCTGGTGCCAGCTCCTTGGAAGCTCTTCCAGAGTCTGGAATCAAGAGCTTTCTCACCATCCTGCTTGAGAGACCTTTCCTGCCTTTTTCTTAGCCTGAGACACCTATCTCTACTCCACTTTATTGTCCGTCTTTGTGTTAGAGCTCTCCTGAGAAACAGAATCCATAGGATGCACAAGTGTGTGTTACATATGATCATTATTATAAGGGACAGCCTCCCATGATCATGGAGGCTGAGAAGTCCCCAAGCCTGCAAGTAAACAGAGGCCCAGGAGAGCTGATGATGTCGATTCCAGTCTGAGCCCAAAGGCAGGAGAAGACCGATGCCCCAGCCAAAGGCCATCGGACAGAGAAAGTGAATTCTCCTTTGCTCTGCCTTTGTGTTCTGTTCAGGCCTTCACTGGATTGGATGAGGTCCACCCACATGATTGGATGCAGGCCACACACATGATTGGATGAGGCCCACCCACATGGAGGAGGCATCTGCTTTGTTCGGTCCGGGTTCAGATGTTACTTCATCTAGAAACATCCTCACAGACACACACTCAGAGTAATATTGAACCCAGTATCTGGCCCCCGTAGGCCATGTTGAACCATTTCATTCTGGTTGCCTTGTACTGGAGACCAATGGCCATGTCCCAGGTCCTGATGAGATGCATGCTTACATTCTCACCTGCGTCCACAGCCACCTGTTTTCTCCCCAGGAGCACCTGCAGCACTGGGTTCTCACTGCCAGGTGGCTCAGGCCCAGCGCAGGTTCATCCGTAATCCTGCCCACCCTGCCTCTGTAGTTTCTACTAAGGGCCTCCAGTTTCATACTTAGGACATGTTTCATAAATATCCGTTTAATGCCTGTGCTATTTTATTAACCTTTAACTTGAGTCCTCACTGGTCTCAAAGCAGTGTGATTATTTTAGCTTGGTTGCTTGCACAAAACCAACATCCACTCCTGGCCAATGACTGAATATATATGTAAGAATACTCCACATTTTGGTTTCATTAACTTCCCCTGGGATTTAGACACTAGCGGCACTCAGTCCGTGGCTTAGATATTTTATGCTGATTAGAACTGGGCTCCCTTGTTAGCATTCTCCGTGTGCTCTCCACCAGGGAGAGGGCATTTGGTTTGATGTTTCCAATTAGAAAGTAGCACAGAGAAGGGTCTGGGCCTCATGCTGGCCTGCAGCCTCTGTTCTGTCTTCGTGACTGACTTCCAAAGACTCAGCATCTGGAAAATGACCCGGCACAAAATTACTTCTAAAAATTGCCAGATGAGTCAACATGAATAAGTCCAAAACTTATTTTGATCACAGGTTTCTTTGACAGTAATTATATTTACTTCTGAAAGGTTTTTAAGACTATAAATGAGTCAATAAACTCAAACTGAGTGGAGTTGACATTGACTGAAAGTCTCCTGTACTTCTTACTGATAGAGCATCAGTGTATCTGGGAGCAAGTTTATCAGAGCTTGTTCCTTCCTGCAGCCTCACTTCCTCCTTGTTTCACAAGCACTTACCATGTGCCAGGCACTGTCCTGAATGTTTGACATGCACCATTTCATTCCATTTTAACAAGATACAGCCAGCTCTTCACTTTTGACAAGAAAAAATCTGTCTGATGCATATTCCGTACCGTGTCCAAGCCCACAGAGCTCAGTGGGTGCACAGCCTTCCCTGGCCTCTGGGTTTCTCTGATGTGAAAACCCAGAGATCCTGTTCAGCTTTAAAGTGCCTAGGATAAAGTCAGTGTCCACTAAAGGTGATTTCTTTCCACTTCTTGTCCTACAGAGTTTCAGATTTGCACACCACAGAGGGTACGAGGGTTAGGGGTGCATGGCAGGGTGATAATCACCCGCCCATTCTGTCAACTGTGTCTTTTCCTTCATGTTACTATGATTCTTATTCTTCTTTTCCATCTTTGAGAATATTTCTATTTTCATTCTATAATAAAAGTAACAACAGACATGCCGACTCAATTCTGGTTTTTCTTTTAGTTGTCATTCCTTCTTTTTACATTTGATACAAATCTCTTAGCAGATATGGTCATGTGTGCTCCCATTGAAACGTTGGTAAAAGACCTCTGATAAAACATTTTACTGAGTTAGAAACCATCCATTGAATAACATTCACAAGTTTATACATTAACTGAATATACAAATTGATTTTATTGTTTTTAAACAGATGCTTTATATATTAAAATAAACATTTACAATCATTTATCTTTGGAGAATCTATGTTTTTCTTTGCAATTAATAGGGGCTATTTTTCTTTTTAAAAAATGTTTTTATTGATTTTTTAGAGAGACAGGAACAGAGAGAAAGATGAAAACATTGATGTGAGAGAGAAACACCCATTGGCTGCCTCCTGCACGCCTTCTACTGGAGATCAAACCTGCCACCCGGGCATGTTCCCTGACCAGGAATCAAACCAGGACCTCTCAGTCTGTGGGACACGCTCCATCCACTGAGCCACACCGGCCAGGCATTAGGGGCCACATTTTAATATTGCAAACACTTAGCCCATTTACAAATGAGTGTTTATTTTTACGCAGGGTTTAAAAATTGATTTCTACAAAAAATTTGTTCAATTGTTAGAAGAAGATATCCTTAGTGATAGAATTTATACTTAAAAAATTAAATATACAAGCACCTAGTTAGTTTCTTCCTAATTACTATACAGACACACACACACACACACACACACACACACCACACAATTTTTTCCTACTTCAACCCATACAAAACTTTAGTTTGACTAACATGATGAAAAGTATTCTATTTATAATTCCTTAAATCTTTTGAAAGAGCTTTGAACACTTGGTTCCTACAAGTGGACATTAACATTTTTTTTTTATCCTCACCCGAGGACACTTTTTCATTCTTTGTTCAGATAGAGCACGAGAGAGAGAGAGAGAAACATCAATGTGAAAGGGACATATCCAGTGGCTTCCACCTGCACGACCAACAAGGGCTGGGGACAAACTGCAACCGAGGTACATGCCCTTAGCGGGAACCGAACTCGGGTCTCTCTGGACCACAGGCCGACACTCTTACTGCTGAGCCAAATCAGCCAGGGCTGGACATTAACATTTTAAAGGTACAATGTTGCCAGAGTTCAGCAAAGCATTTTATTATTTTCTAGTCTCTCTTTATCTCATATTTTTGGAGTGCTTCCTTAATATATCCAGTGTTTATATTTTGTGGAACTATAACTATTTTTAACAGATATGATCATTTTTATTTCTTGATATTTGCATTTGAGATTAATGTTTGCTTGAACTCTGGGCAGATGCACATGTCTTTGTTCAGCCTTATGGTTTTGTTTTCAGCACTGGCCGAGTCAGCCATTGACGCATTGATGTAATGTCAATAATCTTATTTTTCAGGATTTTTTCTGACCTTCAGATTTTGGACAAACATGCATGCATATCACCGAGACAATAAAGGTGGACACTAAGACTTCCATTGTAAGAGTCACTTGGTGTACTAGATGAGAAAATGCACACCGTTACTCCAATACTTTAATTTCTGCCCTAAGAAAATCAACTTACTAAATTGTTGACAGTTAAAATTAACTTCCACTCCAATTTATATATATATATATATATATATATATATATATATATATATATATATATAATTTTACCTAGGAAACTTAAGAGTCTGTAAGTGTATAATTAACTCAGTTGTATAAGGGTTAACCATCTGAAATATATCCAGGTCACCTAAGCCTTACAATTGTCAGATGCTTGCTAGGTAACAAATGTCAGATTGGAAGGAGGCAGGTTTCCTGGCAATGCTTCTAGTGTGAAAAAAAAAAAAGCAAATTACATGATACCTGCATTTGTGTTGTTCTGCTTTCTGCAAATAAAGTTGTGTTTGGAAAAAAAGAAAAGCCTTGACATTTCTTATGCACATGGTCTTTCTTCCAAATATCAGAACAATATCACTTGACAGTTAAGTGATATGGAAAAATAAATTAGAATGGCAGTGACATTTTCTCTCGCATGGGATTTCAGAGATGGGCCTTTTGCCTAATCCTGTTTTTCTATCTTGTCATCAAGTTAATTAATTCTCTAAATTCATGGTGATTGAAAAGCAACTGCGGATCAGAAGTAGTGAAGCATAATTGATGTAAAACACATACATTCCCCTGTTCCTAACGACAGGAAATGAAGATGACTTGTATTCCATGGTTCTGCACACAACATGGAAGAATGTCACCAATGATGAAACTGATGTTGAGAGACCATACATTAGAAATGTAGAGCTTTAGAGACTCTAAGATCTGCAAACAACTTAAAACAAGTGTGATTACATATTACGTGGTTAATTTTTATTTTTGGCAGTATATACTGTTGAAGCATTAAGTATGGTAAGAAATAGACAGTGTCCAGCATGACCCCCACCTTCTGGGATAAACTCCGATGATGTTCCCTTCTCCATCTTTTTATGTTGATCAAAGATGGTTCAAGTTCAACAGGCCTAAAAGGAAACAACCCAAATTCTCTATTAGACGTCTGGTAAATAAAAATACAGTGTTTGATCGATTTTCAAACATATGATATTTATTAAAGTGTACATTTGAAAGATCTGATTTTTATTCCTTAAATGAGTTGTGGCAAACATTAATAAATTTCCTTTTGATTAGTCTCATGTTTCCTTGGGAAAATTTAATTCAAAATGTAACAAAATCCAATATTGTGTGTATGTATAATTGGATATAGTCTTTTACAAATGAACAGATCTTTCCAGTGAATTTTCAGTTTTTCGTAAAACATAGGAGACATATATTCAAATTCAACCTTCCTGCAAATGAGGTTTTTGTCAAATTTCTATCTAAAATGACTGTGGTGCCTCTGTCTGATTTCTACTGTAAGACAATGGGACTGAGGGGACTCAATTAAAATAAAGCATATCTGGCCCTGGCTGGTTTTGCTCAGTGGTTAGAGCATTGGCCCACAGACGAAGGAGTCGGTTTGATTCCGGTCAAGGGCACATACCTTGGTTGTGGTGTCCCCAGCCCTGGTTGGGTCATGAGGGAGGCAACCAGTCAATGCGGCTCTACCACATCAATGTTTCTCTCTGTCTCCTTCCCTCCCTCCCACTCAATCTGATGATAAACAGAAAAGTATCCTCGGGTGAAGAGTAAAAATAAATGAATAAATAGAGAAATAAATGAAGTATGTCGGGTAGATGAATCAGGTTGAGGTTTACTGTGATAATGATAATGACATAACAAGTCAACTGAAAAATACCATATTTGTTATCTAATTCAGACCAAACTTTGTTTATATTTCTAAATTCTGTATTCAGTTCACATAGCAGGAACA
Source organism: Molossus alvarezi (assembly GCA_037176705.1). NCBI lineage: Eukaryota > Metazoa > Chordata > Mammalia > Chiroptera > Molossidae > Molossus > Molossus alvarezi. The sequence continues at coordinate 123,933,579 of CM073885.1, forward strand.
TGCTCAGTTATTAGAGACAAGAAAATGAAGACCAGGCTTCAGTTTATTTCCTGGGAAAACTATCCAAAGAGTATATCTTTATACTCTTCATGTAAAAAGTGAGGATTCAGAACCCACACACATTGTTGGTGACAACACATAACAAAAATAAAAATGAAATGAAAGAATTTTAAATTATAAATCACTAAGCCCAGCAGATGTGGCTCAGTGGTTGAGCATTGACCTTACACAAGAGATCGCCAGTTCAATTTCCAGTCAGGACACATGCCCAGGTTGTGGGCCCCATTCAGAGTGGGGGGCATGCAGGGCGCGGGCAATTGATTATCTTTCTTGTTGATGTGTCTATCTCTCTTTCCCTCTCCCTTTGTCTCTCTAAAATCAATAAAGTTACAAAAAAATTATAAAGCATTAAAGTATTTGTGACTCTATCAACATAAAGAGAAATCGCAGTTATTCTGTGTATTCTCTATACAATGGCTTTAAAAATATGTGACCTTGTTCAAGTGTCAACCGCATAACACTTTCTAAAATAAAGAATATGCTCAAATACTGTTACCAGGTTTGAGAAGTGTTTCAACGTGTTATGAAATACGCACACTGAGAAAATCAAGGTTGTGATGACTTTAGGACTAGATTGCTCACAGGTAACGCTGCTTCAAAGTCATGTCTCTTCCAACTATTATGCTCAATTTCCCCTTCCTCTTTGCCATCCAGAATCAGAGGCATGCCTGGATAAAAAGAGTTTTATTTAAAAGGCAAGAGAAAAATATAAAGAGTTAGTCGTGATGCATGGTGCATGAGTGACTTTCTGGAGGTGTTTGGGGACGTTGGTCATCTCTTCTGGACGTCTTCCATGCTGAGGAGAGTGTGAAGTTAGTCAACCAGAGGTTCAGAAGAGGGTCAAGCTGCATAAATGCACTTCCCTGAAATTGCTAAGTATGGTTATCTATGCTGAACTAATATGTGCCCTGCCCGGTTTGGCTCAATGGTTAGAGTGTCATCCTGCAGACCAGAGGGTCCTGGGTTCAGTTCCCAAGAATGGCACTACCTTGGTTGCAGTTTGTCCCCAGCCCAGTTGGGGTCCTGTGGGTAGCATCAAGTCAGTGTGTCTCTCACATGGATGTTTCTCTCTCTCTCTTCCTTCCTATCTCCCTCCCACTCTATCTGAAAATGAATACAGAAAAATCGTCCTCAGGCAAGGATAAAAGAAAATAATATTAATGAGACATTTGTTAGCACTGGAAAGCTTCTAGTCTTATAACTTTCATTGAGTTCTGAAATCTTGAATTGCTGTCTTCTTCCCATTTCATTTCTTTGTCCGATTATCTGTGTAGAATCTCATGAACATTCTAAGGAATGATGGTGGTGGACTTGATAGTCCTGAACTGAGGTGGAATAAAGTAGTACATTTCGTTGGGTCAGCCTCTTCATGACATTTGCTTGGTTACTTCCTAAAGCCTGTTTCAGGGTAGGCAGCATAGGGTCTGCCTTGGAGACATACTTTGTGTTCCCTCAGCCAACAGACATCATCTGCAGGACACTGACAGCCTTCCCATGCCCAGCAGCAAGCAGTCCCCCTGAGGGGACAGATGCCGCATCTGAACTTGACTCGGAATTGGGAGTGTGGATCCCAGGATTCCCCAGAGAGACTGATCCAGATTGTGGCTTGCTCAGCTAGGAAGAGGAAAGTAGGAGAAAATATAAAGAAGATAGAAAAAACAATAAGAAAAGCTTTGTGATGCTATTGGTTTGGCGTATCTTGTCCTTGAACTGGGTTTGATGACATTATGCTCATGTTAGAATAGAATGTGTGAACTGTGTTAAGGAAGCCTTTTGGCGACCAGCCAGAAGGAAGGGAGGGAGACAGGAAGGCAACCACAGTCTGTAAAATGCCTCCGTGTGACAGACACAGTTCTAAGCGTCTTTTCTCCACTAACACAGTGCAGTGAGGCTGAGGCATCTCCACTTGGCATGTCAAGGAGTCAGTTGCAAACAATCTTCACCTGGTGGCCAGGCAGGTGTGCATGCCGGCCCGTGGTTGTTTTAAGGGCCTGCTGATCCTGAGGCCTGCAGGGCGCAAGGTCCATCCTGACAGTCCCATCACGGTGGCACCATCAGCGCCAGGAAAGGAGCCCTGGGTGACGCAGGCTTGACGTTGGAAAATGATCTGTTATTTAGAGGGGTTTCTGTTCAGACGCACTGTGTAAGGAAGGCTGTCCTCTCTTGCTGTATTTCCTCCATGGTCTGGAAGACAGACACTAACATTGCAGGTGATCAAGGAACAGCTGGAGGGATTCACTTCACTAAAGACCAGTGTTGTGCAAGCCCATAAGTGGTGAATCCTTAGAACAATGGTTTTTAAACTTAATTTCAAATGTGACTCACAGTAAGAAAAAGATACTTTATTTTATCACAACCCTTCCCCCCATACACACAAATTTATAAAAATACTTCACTTTAATGGCATGTCATGTCTTATTACCCCAATCAACACAGCATTAACATTCCACAGCTTTGAAAGTCTGCTGACCAGAGACCCACCGTGCTGACTTGGTAGCCCACTGAGGGCCACGACTTACAGCTTGGAAACTGCTGATGGGAAAGTGGCGTGAAGCTTCCTGGAGAATATAAACTGTACATTTAGACGGAGAAAATTGGTAACCGGTCATCAGGAAATAGCAGCATGAGGGAGTTAGTTTTGTGTTTGGCAGAGGACTGGAGAGCACCCTGGTGGGAGGCGTCCCTGAGACGAGATGGCAGCTGGATACAATGACAATGGGAGCTTGACTCGTGGCTGTTTGTGTGCAGGATGCAGTGCCAGGCGAAGCGTTTGATTGTGAATATTGTGCAGGTTGCGTTGCAGGAGGGAGTGGTGCTGACCTCATCACCTTGGCTTTGGGAAGAAGTCAACCGGAAGGCGAGGTAGGGAAACATCTGAAGAGGGCAAGGGTGACCATCATAACAGTTAGAGGCTGCCAGAGGTCCAGGTGAGAGATGTCCTGTTCTAGGAAGGTCAGCGGAAGGGTTGGAGGGACATAGTGAAAATAAAGATATGTTTAGGGAATAAAAATGAGAGGATTTGGTGATGGATTGGTGATGAACAGGGACCGGAAGGGTGAGTTAAAGAGCATAGTTACAATAACTGCTAATAGTTTAGAATAGTTACTATGTAACAGATACTTTTCTAAGCAACACACCTATTAAATTTAGCTTTCAAATGTTTTCCTGAATGCAATCCACCTTGATAAATCTATTTTGTGTTATTATATACAAACATGTATTTTTAAAACTGCGTCTCACAGATTTCTGGCTTAAGAAGTAGGTAAAGACGCCCTGGCCGGTTTGGCTCAGCGGTTAGAGCATCAGCCTGTGGTCCAAAGAGACCCAGGTTCAGTTCCCGCTAAGGGCATGTACCTCGGTTGCAGTTTGTCCCCGGCCCTGGTTGGTCGTGCAGGTGGCAGCCACTCGATGTGTCTCTTTCACGTCGATGTTTCTCTCTCTCTCTCTCTCTCTTCCTCTCTCTCCCTCCCACTCTATCTGTGCAAAAAATGGAAAAATGTCCTCGGGTGAGGATAAAAAAAAAAAAAAAGTAGGTAAAGGCTAGTTCTATAAACTCAAGTAAGGAGAGTGGAGTGTCGACCCTGCACCAAGAGGTCGCTGGTTCAATTCCCAGTCAGGACACATACCCAGGTTGTGGGCCTGATCTCCAGTGCGGGGCATCCAGGAGGCAGCCAATGGATTCAATGTTTCTCTCTCTCCCCCCCCCCCTCCCTTTCTCTGTCTCTTAAAGTCAATAAAAACATATTTAACAAAAAAAAAGAATAGTGGAGAAGTTTTTTGGGGAGAAAAAATGGTAGGACCTGCGGAGGTGTGAGAGGGTGGTGGGCTGGAAGCCCAGGGACAGCAGCCGCCTTAGCTGTCAGCAATGCCCTTGGGGAATAGAACAACCCCGCTCTACAACCCAGAGAGCCAGGACAGAGCACTAAAATAGCCAGAGCCACTCTCCTGGGAGCTATGGCAGAGGTAGGGCAGACTGGGCTGGAACTATGTGGGGACACCCAGCATTTGGAGGTCACTCAGTGTTTCGGCTGAGTTGCATACTGGCCACAAAGGCCAGTGGCCAGTGTGCTCCTTCCTAAAACTGTGGGGAAAACCAGCAGCCCCTCCCCCCTTGGAGATTCAGCCTTTCCCAAGTGAGGCAAAGAAAGAAAAATTGAGGCTCATTAACAACCAGCATCTATCCCACCCTCTGGAAATCCTCTTAGGCAAAACACAAGGGCTACAATACAAGGCACTGAGTAACTGACGACTAGCCACCAGGAAAAAGCTACAGGATAAGTGAACCTTTTCTGGGCTTGCAAATCTACTCAGGAAAGTAAGATTTGACAGTGGTGTTTAACGTGGCCCCACACAGGCTCATCTGAACCCAGTAAAGGGAGCCACAAACAGCAGAACACCAACACCCACAGGGAAAATTTGGCAGGCTCCCAAACCCTCTGAGATAGCCAAAATGGTAAAACAAAGAAACAAATCCCAAATGAAAGAACAAGAGAACTCTATCGAAGATGAAATCAATTAAATGCAGCTAAGCAAATTATCAGAGGTAAAGTTCAGAGCCATGATCTTTTTTTTTTTCTATTATCCTCACCCGAAGACACTTTTTGTTCAGGTAGAGTGGGAGGGAGAGAGATGTGAAAGGGACACATTGAGTGGCTGCCACCTGCACGACCAACCAGGGCCAGGGACAAACAGCAACCGAGGTACGTGCCCTTAGCAGGAACCAAACCCAGATCTCTCTGAACCGCAGGCTGACTCTCTAACCGCTGCACCAAACCAGCCAGGGCCAGAGCCATGATCTTGAAGAAGCTCAACAGCATGAGTGAGGACATCAACATCATGAGTAAAGATACAGAAACATTGAAAACCAACCAAGTGGAAATGAAGAATGACATAGCAGAAATTAAGAACACATTGGAAGGACTAACCAGCAGAGTAGAGGAAGCTGAGGACCGAATCAGTGAATTAGAAGACAGGGTAGAAAAAACAACCAATCAGAAAACCAAAACAAAAAAAAAATGATTTAAAAAAAGAAAGTTAGCTTAAGAGAACTGTGGGACAACTGAAAACGTAATAACATTCACATCATAGGAGTCCCCGAAGAGAAAGAAATTGGGCAAGGGTTAGAGAATATATTTGAAGAAATAATGACAGAAACCTTTCCTAACTTGGTGAGGAAAGAAGGCATTCAAGTTCAAGAATCACAGAGAGCCCCAAGTAAGAACACAAACAGGCCCACATCAAACACATAGTAATTAAAATGCTAAAAATTAAAGACAAAGAGATAATCCTAAAGGCAGCAAGAGATAAGCAACACATTACCTGCAAAGAAAACCTCAAAAGACTCTCAGCGGACTTCTCAAGAGAAACACTACAGGCCAGAAGAGAGTGGCATGAAGTAATAAAGGTCATGAAAAACAAGAATCTCAATCCAAGACTACTCTATCCAGCAAGGCTAACATTCAAAATAAAAGGTCAAGTAAAGAGCTTTCCAGACAAAAAAGGCTAAAAGAATATATTAACACCAAGCCAGCACTGCAAGATAGGCTAAAAGGACTGCTGTAATTAGTAGAAGAACGAGAAAGAAAAATATAATCACACTAAACAAAAATGGCGATAAATAAATACATATCAATTATCACCTTAAATGTGAATGGTTTGAATGCTCCAAAAAGAAGACACAGAGTAGCTGACTGAATAAGAAAGCATGATTCACATATATGTTGTTTACAGGAGACCCACCTCACAACAAAAGACTCACATAGGTTAATAGTGAAGGAAAGAAAAAAAAACTTTCAAGTAAATGGAAAGCAAGAAAAGCTGGGGTAGCAATACACATATCTCACAAAGTAGATTTCAAAATGAAGACCATAACTACAGACAAAGAAGGCCAATACATAATATTGAAAGGATCTATCCAACAGGAAGATATAACCTTGATAAACATATATGCACCCAATATATTAAAAATCTGTTAGAGGACTTCAAAGAAGAAATTGACAGCAATACCATCATAGCAGGGGACTTCAACATCCCGCTGACATCACTGGATAGATCTTCTAGACAAAAAATTAACAAGGAAACACTCTAAATGAAGAGGTATATCAAATGGATTTAATAGTATCTACAGAGGATTACACCCCAAAACTGCAGAATTCACATTCTTCTCAAGTACACATGGTACATTCTCAAAGACAGATCACATGTTAGGACACAAACTAAGTCTCTACAAGTTCAAGAAGGCTGAAATCATATCAAGCATCTTTTCAGATTACAATGGCATGCAACTAGAAATCAACTGCAACAAGAACATGCAAAGACATTTGAAAACATGGAAGCTAAATAGTATGTTATATATAGAACAATGAATAGGTTACCATGGAGATCAAGTAAGAAATTTAAAACTTCCTGGAATCCAATGAAAATGAACACACAACAACACAAAATCTATGGGATGCAGCAAAAGCAGTTTTGAGGGGGAAGTTCATAGCACTACAGGCCTAACTCAAGAAGCAAGAAAAATTTCTAACAGAATAACTAACCTCACAACTTCAAGAACTAGAAAGCAAAGAAAAAGAAAACCCCAGAGCAAGTAGAAGAAAAGAAATAGTAAGAATCAGAGCAAAAATAAATGACATGGAGACCAAAAAATCAATTCAAAGGATCAATGAAACAAACAGCTGGTTTTTTAAAAAGATAAAGAAGATTGAAGGACCCTTAGCTAGACTCACCAAGAAACAAAGAGATAAAACCCAAATACACAAAATCAGAAACAAAAGAGGAGAAATAATTACTGACACCACAAAAACACAACAGATAATTAACAGAAATTATGAACAATTATACAGCAACAAATTTGACAATCTAAGCAAAAGGGACCAATTTCTAGAAACACAGAGTCTCCCGAAACTGAACCGGAAAGAGATAGAAAACTAGAATAGACCAATAACAACAGAATAAATTGAAGATGTAATCAAGACTCTCCCAGCAAACAAATGCCCAGGCCTGGACAGCTTCACAGGGGAATTTTACCGAACATTTGAAGAAGAACTAATACCCATTCTCCTCAAACTATTTCAAAGAATTCAAGAAGAAGGAAGACTTCCAAACTCGCTTTATGAGGCTAGCATAATTCTAATTCCAAAACCAGATAAAGACGCTACAAAGAAAAAACTACAGACCAATATTCCTGAAGAACACAGATGCCAAAATCCTGAACAAAATACTAGCAAATCAAATCCAGCAATACATCAAAAAAATTATTCAACATAACCAAGTGGGATTCATCCCAGTAATGCAAGTTTGGTACAATATTCGCAAATCAATAAATGTGATACACCACATAAACAAAATAAAAGATAAAAATCATATGATTATATCAATAGATGCTGAAAATGCATTCGAGAAAATCCAGCATCCATTTCCAATAAAAACGCTCAGCAATCTGGGAATGGAGGGATCATATCTTAACATAATAAAGGCCATATATGAAAGACCTACAGCCAACATCATACTCAATGGGCAGATATTTAAACCATTTCCCTTAAGAGCAGGAACAGGGCAAAAAGGCCCACTTTCACCACTCTTATTTAACATAGTATTGGAAGTCTTAGCCACAACAATCAGACAGGAGAAAAAAATAAAAGGGATCCAAATGGAAAAGGAGGAAATGAAACAGTCACTATTCGCAGATGACATGATACTATACGTAGAAAACCCCAAAGACTCCATCAAAAATTTACTAGACTTAATAAATGAATTTGGCAAAGTAGCAGGATACAAAATTAGTGTCAAGAAATCGATGGCATTCTTATACACCAATGATAAACTCACAGAAAGAGAAACTAAGAAAACAATCCTATTTACCATCACAGCAAAAAAATTAAGATACCTAGGAATAAACTTAACCAAAGAAATAAAGGACCTATTCACAGAAAACTACAGGACATTGAAAAAAAGAAATAGAGGAAGATATAAAAAACTGGAAGTACATACCTTGTTCATGGATTGGAAGAATTAACATCATTAAAATATCCATATTACCCAAAGCAATCTATACATTCAATGCAATCCCCATCAAAATGCTAACGACGTATTTCACAGAACTAGAACAAATACTTCAAGAGTTAATATGGAACCAAAAAAGACCTCGAATAGCCACGGCAATCTTGAAAAAGAAGGACAAAGTAGGCAAAATCACAATACCAGATATCAGGTTATACTACAAAGCCACTGTAATCAAAACAACCTGGTACTGGCACAAAAACAGGCATATAGACCAGTGGAACAGAACAGAGAACTCAGAAATGGACCCAAGACATTATGCTCAATTAACATTTGACAAAGGAGGCAAGAACATACAATGTAGTAAAGACAGCCGCTTTAATAAATGGTGTTGAAAAAATTGGACAGCTCCATGAAAAAAAATGAAACTAGACCATCAACTTACACAATACAAAATAATAAACTCAAAATGGATAAAAGACTTAAATGTGACTCAAGAATCCATAAAAATCCTAGAAGAAACTGTAGGCAACAAAATTTCAGAGATCATAAGCAGCAGAATTTTAACGGATACATCCCCTAAGGCAACAGAAACAAAGGAGAAAATGAACACATGGGACTACATCAAACTCAAAAGCTTCTGCACAGCGAAAGATACAATCATCATAATGGAAAGGCAACCCCCTGTATGGGAGAGCATAATTGCCAATGATATATGATATAAGGGGTTAATTTCAAATATATATAGAGTGCTCATACAACTTAACAAAAGGAAGACAACCCAATTAAAAAATGGGCACAGGAACTAAATAGACACCTCTCCAAACATGAGATACAAATGGCTAAGAGACATATGAAGAAATGCTCAACATCTCTAATCAAGAGAGAGATGCAAATTAAAACAACAATGAGGTATCACCACACCTGTCAGAATGGCCACCATCAACAAATCATCAAACAACTAGTGCTGATGAGGGTGTGGAGAAAAGGGGACTCTAGTACACTGCTGGTGAGAATGCAGACTGGTGCAGCCACTATGGAAAACAATATGGTGTTACCTCAAAAAATTAAAAATTGAACTTCCATTTGACCCAGTGATCCCACTTCTAGGAATATACCCTTAGAAGCTTGAAACAACAATCAGAAAGAATATATGTACCCCCATGTTCATAGCAGCACTATTTACAATAACTGAAATCTGGAAACAGCCCAAATCATCAGTAGACGAATGGATAAAAAAGCTGTGGTACACATACACAATGGAGTACTATGCAGTTGTAAGAAAGATCTCTTACCCTTTGAGACAACATGTAGGGACCTGGAAAGTATCATCCTAAGCGAAACAAGCCAGAGAACGACAAGTATATGATCTCACTTATTTGTGGAATATAATGACCATAACAGTCTGAGGAATGGGGTAGTCCCAGAGACATGGAAGTGGGTTACAGACTGACAATCCCCAGAAGAGGGGGTAGTGGGAGGAAGATAAACCACAGAACTTATATGCATGTGTGCATGACCAATGCACATGAACAACAAAGCTGGGTACAGGGCAGGGAACAACAAAGCTGGGTACAGGGCAGGGACGGAGGGAGAGGGGGGAAATCAGTGGGGGAAAAAAGAAAAACATGTAACAAAAATAAATTAATTAAATAAAAATAAAATAAATATATATATTACTCTGGCTCTTTGTTTTGGGGTATACTCAAGGTCACTCTTGCTATACTCACTAATAAATTCTAAAATCTCTTCCTTCCCTAGCAGAGCGCAGATGGGTAAGTTTTGGGTATTTGTCTCTCCTAAAACTTACCTAAAAACAGCGAGTCTAGCCCTTGGACATCCTGGATCTCAAGGCAAGGAGGGGCGGGCCAGGAGGATCCCCATCACCCAGGACTTTTTATAACAGGATCCACCCTAGGGAGCTGAGCCCAGACTCCTCTCCCCGCGGGGCGCCGGCTTAGGGTGCTGCCTCCTCCTCCTCCTCCTCGTCGTCCGCGGGGCGCGGGGCCAGGTTGGTGGGTGCAGGCGGCCAGGCCAGCGGGGACGGTCACAGCCGCGCTCTGCCAGCAGGTGGGCAGGGTCCCAGCGGCACCGCCTCCTCTCGGCGCCCCTCCTCCCGCGAGGGCGGTCAGCGCCCTGACCCTGCTCGCACCCCGTCGCCGCCGCCGCCATCGGCCCGCCCGCCGCCCGCTGCCGCGGCCACTTCCCGAGCTGCACCCGGGCCGGCCCGCTCCGCCCTCCCCGCCCCCCACTCGCTCCCCAACGGAAAGTTCGGCTCCGGCTGCGTTTTCCCAGAAGCCGGCAAGGAGCCGGGTCGGGGCGGGGGGGCGGGACCCGGGCGGCGGCCGGGAGGGAACAACTTCTCCCCGGAAAGCGCCTCCCGCCGAGCCCCGCGCGCCGCAGCCCCCGAGCGGGTTCGCGGCGGTTCTTCCCTCGTGGCCTCCCCCCCGCGGACTCCAGAGACGACCTTGGTCTGGGCTCCCGCGGGTGAGGAGCCCGCGCCGCTGCCCCCGCTGCAGCCGCCGCCGCCTCGGCAGCCCGCGGGCACAGCCGGCCTCCGCTCCTGGAGTCTCCGGGAGGAAGACGGCGGGAGATCCCAGCGCTTCGGCCTGGGGCGCGGAGGTGAGTGGCGCGCTGGGCGGTGGGCAAGGGCGTGGCCCCTGTAAATAGCTCGGAGCTGGTCGGCGCCGGGCTCCGGACCGACTTCTCTCCCGAGGGGACCTTGGCGCACACGCGGGGAGGCGGGCAAAGTTGTGCTGAGGGAGACGGGAGTATAGTGACCATAACATTCTGAGGATCCGGTCCTCCCAGAGACCTGGAAGTGGGGTACAGACTGACAATCCCCAGAAGAGGGGATGGGGGGCAGATAAACCACAGAACTTATATGCAGGTGTGTGTGCATGAACAGTGGACCTGGACAACAGAGCTGGGGACGGGAGGGGGAGTAGGAGGGGGTGTCAGTGGGGGGGGGGAGAAACATCTGTAACAAAAATAATTAAATTAAAAAAGTCATTAGGAAATACTTTATGTGTTTGAGAAACAGTGTATATTCCTGTAGGTTTATGATAAACATTAATAAATTAAGATCTTTAAAGAATCCTACTGAATCCTACATATGCCATATCTCTTTAGCTGTGTTTACTTTATTATTTTCCACCAAGGTATTTCACAATAGAATGGAGATGGGTCTTTTACTGAAAATATTCCTTTACTGTGTTTTACTGTATCCTCAATCTCTTAGTATGAAGTGAGGAAATCCACGTTTACTGTAAGAACCATATTTTCAGTTATTACTTTGAACTTCCAGGTGAACAATTCTAGTTATAGACTCTGCATTTATTAACATAATTCCTCCTGGTATTTATTTTCTCAGTGAATATCTTTTTTTTATTTTTTAACCATACAGCTCTTTTTTAGCAACTGCTCTATGACCTCTTTAGTGATAATTTTAAAGAAAATAGTTAAACTAGCAGATCTCCCTGCTTATTCTAGTGATGATTTCCAAACACATCACATCTCTGACTCCCAAGGCTTACATCACCCCTGGAATTGAAATCAATGCAACACTACCAAAGTCACTTGTAATTTCATAAAGTGCCTCTCACAACTTCAACTATCTTTTTTATTTTTTTAGTATTTTATTTTTATTTTTTATTTTTAATTAATATAGTTTTGTTACAGATATTTCTCCTTTTCCCCCCACTGGTTTCCCCTTCCCCTCCCCCCCCACTCTGTCCCCACCTTTGTTTGTCCATGTTCATTGTTCTTGCATACATGTATATAAGTTCTGTGGTTTATCTCCCCCCCACCCCCTCTTCAGGGGATTATCAGTCTGTACCCCACTTCCACGTCTCTGAGACTACCCCGTTCCTCAGGTAGTTATGTTCATTATATTCCATAAATGAGATACTGTGATATTTGTCTTTCTCTGCTTGGCTTGTTTCGCTTAGGATAATAGTGTCCAGGTCCCTCCATGTCGTCTCAAAGGATAAGAGATATTTCTTTCTTACAGCTGCATAGTACTCCATTGTGTATATGTACCACTGCTTTTTTATGCATTCGTCTACTGATGGACATTTGGGCTGTTTTCATATCTTAGCTATTGTAAATAGTGCTGCTATGAACATGGGGGTACATATATTCATTCTGATTAGTGTTTCAGGCTTCTTAGGATATATTCCTAGAAGTATAATAAACATAATAGTCTAAGGAATGGGGTAGTCCCAGATACATGAAGTGGGGTACAGACTGATAATCCCCAGAATAGGGGGTCATGGGGGAGAGATAAACCACAGATCTTATATGCATGTATGCATGAACAATGGACATGGACAACAAAGCTGGGGAGAGGGCGGGTAGGGAGGAGGAGGTAGGAATCAGTGGGGAAAAAGAAACAACTGCAACAAAAATTAATTAATTAAATTAAAAAAGAAAAGGAAAAAAAAGAAAAACTTACCTTTTTTTTTTTTACAGCAATTTAGATGAACAAGAACTCGTAAGGGGTAAATATGCCTATTTTTTAACTGATGAATTTTCCCCTCTCCCCCCACCACACACACACATGCGCGTGCACATTTGAATCTATTCATTTTAAATAAGAATTCAATACTTCTTATCTAACCTGGACCTCCTCTGTTGATGTAATGACAAAGCTTACGTTTATTTACGAATCAGCAAGGATTAAATCCAAGATGTACATTGAATGACATGTGTTTGAAAGAGACACATAACACAGACTCTTTATTCTGCTTAAAGATGATGAGAAACAGCTGATGAATGTAGAACCAATCCATGCGGACTTGTTGGAAACTTACAAGAGAAAGATTGCTGAGGAAGGATGACTTTTTCTGGCTGAATTTCAGGTAGGTGCTCTCCTTGGTACATGAGAGGAAATTTCACTCAACTGTCAAGACCAATGCAATTGAAATTTATAATGTATCCCACATATCACAACATCATCAAAGCAGATATTCTTAGCAGAAATTTATAGACCGGAAGAGAGACTCATGGACAGGGAACTAGTCAATATTCCAGAACAATGGCTCATTGTGTTAATAATACATGCTATGAAATTGTGTCACAAAACCTACTTGGCTGCTTTGGTCCTTGGATTCTCAGTCATCATCCAACTATGTGTTTTGTTTTTGTTTTTGAGTATTATTTATTTTTTACCAAATTTAATGACATTAGTTATAGAATGATATAGTTTTCAAATGCACAGTTCTATGATACATGATCTGTACATTGCATTATGTGCCCATCACCCACAGTCAGATCTTCTCCCATCACCCTATATTTGACCCTTTACCCTTTACTGCCCCTAACCCCCTTCCCTCTGGTCACCACTATACTGTTGTCTATGTCTATGAGTTTTTATCTGTTTGTTTTCCTTTTTAAAAAATTTTACAGTACAGTTGATGTGCAATGTTGTATTCATTTCAGGGGTAGAACTCCATGATCAGACTGTTATATAACTTACTCTATGACCATCCTGATAAATCTGGTTCCCATCTGACACCAGATAGAGTTATTCCACTATTATGGTTTTTTCAGTGAATTTTAAAGTGGTAGAGCAATTAATTCTCAATTTCCTGTCACCCAGAATGTATTCTCAAAGTAGTCCACCCTTCTCTTTTTTAAAAACGCTTTCTGCACAGTTCCTTTGTGTTCGCTGCTTGACCCCCACACAGCCTGTCCATCAGCGTAAAGGAAGCACGGAACAGGCTGTCTCATTTCCATGACATGATCACCAATGAGGATGAAACTGTCCTCCTTGAACCTGCTGTGACCCCGGGGTCTTTGTGTCTTGCAGAGAATCCCATGCGTGTTCAGCAAGTTCTCCATCAAGGAGGCTTTAAAATCCTCCAACCAGAATAAGAACCGCCATGTTGATTGACATCCTCCCCTGTGAGTCCCCGTTGAGCGCAGGCTTTCCAGACACACGGGCTCTCTGGTTCTCTGCTGTCGCACTGACTTGTACTTCTTTTCTTTGGCCAGATGACTATGACTGTGTTGAGCTGTCTGAGAAAAATGGAGACGCAGGGTCAAGCTATATAAATGCCTACTACATTGATGTGAGTGAAATGCGAACTGCCCGGTGATTTCATATCGTCCCCGTTTGTTCTGAGTTGATTGCACTGAGTCCCTTCTTTGTCTTCTCAAAATTTTACAGATAGGGCTAGACATGCTTTGAAGTAAGCCTGTAACATCACGGCGGCAAACAGCAACATCACTAGTAGTTGCAAGAACAGTTGCTTATTATTTGCTGTTAGTACTATGTATAACATAGGGTTTTCCTCTACAAATACAATGATGATATGGATCAAAACACTCTGGAACCCAGGATATTAGAGTAAATGATCTATGTAGGCATTTCTTTTTTTTTTTTTCCTTTATTAATTTTAGAGAGAGAGGAAGTGAGAGGGAGAGAGAGATAGAAACATCTATGAGAGAGAACATCGATTAGCTGCCTCCTGCATGCCCCTCACTGGGGATCGGGAATCAAACCGATGACCTCTTGGTGCGTGGGTTGACGCTCAGCCACTGAGCCACACCAGCCAGACAATGCAGGCATTTCTTATAAGAGCCCACATTTTTCCCGGCCATGTGCACTATCAATGTAGAGGTGAGGACTGGAGGACTCTGGCTATTTAGTTACCTTGTCCTGGTTCCACTAGTAAAGGCCTGAGTAGGATTCAAGCCCAGGCCTGCCTGACTCCAGACGGTCGCATTGCTTATCAGCAGGGTTGCCTTCATTGGTCCAGATCACCCACTCATTCTATTTATTAAAAAACAAATATCGTGCATGGGAATATTTCCAAAACAATTAAAAGTGTAATTTACTCTGTAATTGTTAAATAAGTAATACATCACACAGATTTAAACATTGGAAGCAGTCTAAACTTATAGAGAGACTGGCAAAATGTTCCTCCCACCCTTTGCCCAACGCCCTCCCGTCAGAGATGTTGCCTCTTCCTTACCCAGCCAGAGTGTCTTTGTCCACACACATGAAAACACCCAAATCTGTTATCTCTGCCTTTTCCCAAAAATCTTAACACAGCAGTCACACTCTTCCGAACCACACTTCATTCACCTAAACTATTTTGTCTGGGTTGTTTTGGCTAGACTGAAGGCTAGTTTTTTTCATTGTTTTGCATGTTGAGCAAAGATGCACAGAAGCCTTGAGTCTTGATGGTAAATCTCCGTGCAGTTGAAAATGCCGGGGAACCCCACAAGCGAGAAGCAGTAGCTCTATGGCAACTTCCTCTCACTCCCCCCCCTTTTCCATGCCCGGGAATCCCTGTGTGCTCAGTAAATGATATGCCTTTGTGTGTGTTTTGATCAGGGTTTCAAAGAACCCAGGAAATACATCTGTGCTCAAGGTAATCTACCGGACAATTGGGTTTTCTCCTGGAACATTATCTGATAGCACTTTAAAGACGCTATGTCTTAGTCTGTGTTTGTGTACCTCCTAGGTCCTAGGGAAGAAACTGTTGATGACTTTTGGAGGATGATCTGGGAACAGAAAGCCACCGTCATTGTCATGGTCACTTGATGTGAAGGAGGAAACAGGGTAAAGTTCTGGGAGATTCCACAGGGGGAGGTTGAAGCTGGGAAAAGAGAGTGTTGAACGGCATTTCCAAAAGCCACGTACGTGTGCTTGATGACTAAGAGGGGGGGGGTCCCCATTTTAATCAGAGTAGCACTGGGTTGAAATTTTGCAGACATGTACAAAAATAAAATGTGCACCTGTATTCTTATATGTACCTATGAGTGAAATGTCAGCGTTTCTGCTTACCTGCTGGACTTAAATTTGATTCCTACGTCTTTGCAATATTCTTATAAGTTCAGCACATTTCTAGGAGCTAGTTCACAAGTACCTTGTGAATACTTAAACCAGAACTGACCTTGGGCAGGCGGGTGCTCATCCATGTCCCCATCCCCCACCTGAAATGAACTTTAGGCAGCCACAGCCGTCAGCGAACCCCAAAGAGGCCATCCCTGTGCTGGGTGGTAGGAAGAAAATCCTCAGGACATGTTCCGGCTCAAAGTGATATGTGCCTCGAAATGAATATACTAATGTGTTCCGAATTTCCGACCACTACGTTTTTTATTTTAATGCTTTTGTTTAAAGAATGTTTAATAAACAAAATTGCTTCAGTGGAAAATGAGGATTATTCATGATTTTTAAACCATACAACAAGTGTGCAGAATACTGGCCGTCCATGGAAGAAGGCAGCTGGGGTATGGAGACGTCCACATGAAGGCCACCAAGTACAGGATGTGCCCGGATTACATCATTCAGAAGTTCAGCATTACAAACGTAAGTTTGTTTTATTCAGTCCTTCTTATTTTCACACGGTTTGTCCAAAAATACAATTGCGGACTATTCAATGTGAGAAATGACACTGTTCCTGGGAGAACTGATTTTTAATGACCGGCAGGAGGAAAAGTTGGGTTGGAACAATAACACAAGCCAATGGGGTCAAGTTCAGTGGTGAAAGTAGTTTGTCTGAGTCACATCGAAAATATTGATAATGCCGACTCTCCGAGTGCAGAGAAAAAAGTTCACGGAGCGTGCCGAATGGATGACTGACTTAATGAATGACAGAGTGGTCTCTGTTCTCAATGGGTCTATCACCATTGAAAGGATATTTATATATGAGACACAATGAGAGGTTACTGTAAAAAGTACCAAGTTCCAGGTAGCAGAGATAAAAGGTTTAATTCAGAAAACTACCCATGTAGCCTTAACTCAGAGTTGAGATGGAGGTTTCACACAGGAATACGATTTCACTTATGAAATGTCCCAAATTGGGGAATCTATAGACAGAAAGTTAGTTAGCGATTGCTTGGGACTGAGGGGAAAGAGCACACTTTGGGATGACAGCTAAATCAGGGAGAGTTTTTTGGGGGGAAATGTTCTATACTTTGATAGAGGTGATGATTTCACAACTGAATCTAATAAAAAAACTTACACTTTCAATGAGAGAATTGTAGGGTATGTGAAAATATCTTAATAACTCTGTTACAAATGGAGGTCTTTCCAGATAGGGTTGAAATTTTCTCTGAATTCCACTCATTTGAAGGGTTTTGAGTCATTTAAGTTGTATTTCCATCCTTTCCAGGTGTATTTTCTGCAATTCAGAAAACACCAATTGTGTATTTATCCCAAGGTCTCTCAGGGTTTTCATGGTCCCCCTAGTTGTTACACGCACGGAAGGCTGGGGAAAACCCCAACCCATGGTTCATGTAAGGGATGGGCTATGAAGGCTCCATGTGGTCAATGCCAGTCTGGTTACATTGACTAGTGTGATGTTCCTATTCCTTTTTTTTTTAGTTTTTATTTCTTTATTGATTTTAGAGAGAAAGGAAGGGAGAGGGAGAGTGAGACAAAAACATCGATGAGAAAGAACATCTATTGGCCGCCTCCTACACGCCCCCCCACTGGGGATCGGGCCCACAACCTGGGCATGTACGCTGACCAGCAATCGAACCAGCGACCTCTTGGTGCATGGGTCAACACTTAACCACTGAGCCACAAGGGCCAGGCTTGACGTTCCTATTCTTAACTCACATAGTCACTACCTATCAGAACAGGATAACCAACCGAGGGTTGCTTCTTCTATTATCTAAATGGTTCATCCTCACACCTGCAGAGAACTGTGGTGTCCACGGCCTCTCACGGGTACCACCACACTGGGACCATCACAGTTGTCATCTGGGCTGACTTGCCTCTGTGCTCTGTCCACATTTGACATTTCCAAGATGAGTGAGCCCAGGGAGTAGAGTTTAATTAAATCACTAGTCAGACCTTCAGAACCAGAGTCCTGTTTGCTGGCTGGCCAATCAGCTCTGAGAATGGCCTCCACCTTCTCTCTCACACCCACCCGCCAGCCCCATGTCTTTGTCTTTGTCCATTTGTTTGGTTCTGACTCAGTGGTGTGAAAATCCCCAGCAGTTCTAGCAACACTTCTGTGCCTCCCTTACCTTCCTGCTCAGTATCTGCTGACAGGTTGGCCCCTGCTGGTCCCGCCTGGCATCGTGGTGACTGGTTAGAAAAGAGGCTGGAGCCCGGCTGGTGTGGCTCAGTGGCTGAGTGTCGACCCTGCACCAAGAGGTTGCTGGTTTGATTCTCGGTCAGGGCACATGCCCAGGTTGTGGGCCTGATCCCCACTGGGGGGTATGCAGGATGCGGCCAATCGATGTTCTCTCTCATCAGTGTTTCTATCTCTCTCTCCCTCTTCCTTCCTCTCTCTCTCTAAAATCAATAAAAAAAAGAAAAGACGCTGGAACCGTGGCTGAAAGAAGTATGGTGTGGGGAGCTGTTTGTACTGGTCCCCCCATTTATGTCAGGAAGTTTGCTTTGAAATAAAAATCAGCTCAAAGAACATGACTAGAAAAAAGAAAAAATGAGCGGAAGGGAGGTGACCCACATTCAGTTCACCAGCTGGCCAGACCACAGGGTGCCTGAGGACCCCGGCCTGCTACTCAAGCTGCGCAGGAGGATCAACACCTTCAGCAACTTCTTCAGCAGCCCTGTGCTGTTGCACTGCAGGTGAGGGCCCTCATGGAGTTCTGGCGCCGCTCCTAGGGTGGATCCTGTTATAAATAGTCCTGGGTGTTGGGGATTCTCCTGGCCCGCCCCTCCTTGCCTTGAGATCCTGGATGTCCAAGGGCTAAACTCACTGTTTTTGGGTAAGTTTTAGGAGAAACAAATACCCAAAACTTACCCATCTGTGCTCTGCTAGGGAAGGAAGAGATTTTAGAATTTATTGGTGAGTATAGCAGGAGTGAGCTTCAGTGTACCCCAATACAAAGAGGGGTATAGGAGGAGCCAGAGTAATATTTTTTATTTATTTTTTATTTATTATTTAATTAATTAATTTCTGTTACATGTTTTTCCTTTTTCCACCCACTGATTCCTCCCTCCCCCCCTTCCCACCCTGTCCCCAGCTTTGTTCTCCATGTCCATTGTTCATGCATACATGCATATAAGTTTATCTCCCCCCCACCATCCCCTTTTCTGGGGATTGTCAGTCTGTACCCCACTTCCACGTCTCTGGGACTACCCCATTCCTCAGACTGTGATGTTAATTATATTCCACAAATAAGTGAGATCATGTGATACTTGTCGTTCTCTGTTGGGCTTGTTTTGCTTAGGAGGATACTTTCCAGGTCCCTTCATGTTGTCTCAAAGGATAGGAGATCTTTCTTTCTTACAGCTGCATAGTACTCCATTGTGTATATGTACCACCGCTTTTTGATCCATTTGTCTACTGATGGACACTTGGGCTGTTTCCAGATCTTACCTATTGTAAATAGTGCTGCTACAAACATGGGGGTACATATATTCCTTCGGATTGGTGTTTCAGGCTTCCTGGGGTATATTCCTAGAAGTGAGATCACTGGGTCAAATGGCATTTCAATTTTTAATTTTTTGAGGTGACACCATATTGTTTTCCATAGTGGCTGCACCAGTTTGCATTCCCACCAGCAGTGTACTAGAGTCCCCTTTTCTCCACACCCTTGCCAATACTTGATGATTTGTTGATGGCAGCCATTCTGACAGGTGTGAGGTGATACCTCATTGTTGTTTTAATTTGCATGTCTGTGATGATTAGTGATGTTGAGCATTTCTTCATATGTCGCTTAGCCATTTGTATGTCCTGTTTGGAGAGGTGTCTATTTAGTTTCTCTGCCCATTTTTTAATTGGGTTCTTTGTCTTCCTTTTGTTGAGTTGTATGAGCACTCTATATATGTTGGAAATTAACCCCTTATCTGATATATCATTGGCAGTTATGCCCTCCCATACACTGGGTTGCCTTTCCATTTTGATGATTGTATCTTTCACTGTGCAGAAGCTTTGGAGTTTGATGTAGTTCCATGTGTTCATTTTCTCCTTTTTTTTTGGTTGCCTTAGGTGATGTATCCGTGAAAATTCTTCTGTGTATAATGTCTGAAATTTGGTTGCCTACATTTTTTTCTAGGATTTTTAAGGATTCATGAGTCACATTAAAGTCTTATATCAATTTTGAGTTTATTCTTGTGTACGGTGTAAGTCGATGGTGTAGTTTCATTTTTTTGCTTGCAGCTGTCCAATTTTTCCAACACCATTTATTAAAGAGGCTGTCTTTACTCCACTGTATGCTCTTGCCTCTTTTGTCAAAAATTAATTGAGCATAATGTCTTGGGTTGATTTCTGGGTTCTCTGTTCTTTTTTATTGATCTATATGCTTGTTCTTGTCCCAGTATCAGGCTGTGTTGATTATGATTGCTTTGTAGTGTAATTTGATATCTGGTATTGTGGTCCTTCCCACTTTGTTCTTCTTTTATCAAGATTGCTATGGCTATTTGGAGTCTTTTTTGATTCCATATAAACTTTTGGAGTATTTGTTCTGGATCTGTGAAATATGCCGTTGGTTCTTTAATAGGGACTGCATTCAATCTGTAAATTGCTTTGGGTAGTATAAATATTTTAATGATGTTGATTCTTTCAATTCATGAACATTGCATATGGTTCCACTTTTCTTTTTTTAATCCTCACTTGAGTACATTTTTACATTTTTTTTGTTGTTCAGATAGAAGTGGGAGGGAAAGAGAGGAAGAGAGAGAAACATTGACATGAAAGGGACACATTGAGTGGCTGCCACCCGCACGACCAACCAGGGCCGGGAACAAACTGCAACCAGTTTACGCGCCCTTAGCAGGAACCGAATCTGGGTCTCTCTAGACCGCAGGCCGGCGCTCTAACCACTAAGAAAAACTGGCCAGGGTGCTTTCACTTTTTAAAATATCTTTCTCAAATTTTTTTTTTTTTTAATGTTCTGTAGTTTTCTGAGAACAGGTCTTTTACTTCCTTGGTTAAGTGTATTCCTACATATCACAATTTTCTTGGTGCAATTTTAAATAGGATTGCTTATTTACTTTCCCTTTCTGAGTATTTATTATTGGTGTATAAGAATGCCATTTAATTTCTGGATGTTAATTTTGTATCCTGCTACTTTACCAAGTTTATTTATTAAATCTAGTCATTTTTTTTTTTTTTTTTAGAGAGTCTTTAGGGCTTTTTGTGTACAATATCATGTCATCTGTGAATAATGACAGTTTTGCTTTCTCCTTTCAAATTTGGATGCTGTTTATTTTTTCTTGTCTGATAGTTGTGGCTAAGATTTTCAGTACGGTGTAAAATAAGGGTGGTGAAAGTGGACATCCCTGTCTTGTTCCTGTCTTAAGGGAAATGCTTTTAGTTTATGCCCATTGAGTATGATGTTGGCTATATGTTTGTTATATATGGCCTTTATTATGTTGCAGTATGATCCCTTTATTCCCACTTTGCTGATCATTTTGATCAGAAATGGGTGCTGGATTTTGTCAGATGCTTTTTCACCATCTATTGATATGATCATTTGATTTTTATGTTTCATTTGATTTATGTGGTGTATCACATTTATTAATTTGTGAATATTGTACCAGCCTTGTATCCCTGGGATAAATCCCACGTGGTTGTGGTGAATACTTTTTTAAATATATTGCTGGATTTGATTTGCTAATATTTTGTTGAAGATTTTGGCAACTATGTTGATCAGGGATATTGACCTCTGATTTTCTTTCTTTGTAATGTCTTTATCTTGTTTTGAAATTAGGATTATGCTGGTCTCATAAAAAGAGCTGGGTAGTCTTCATTTCTCTTGAAGTTTTTGGAATAGTTTGAAGAGAATAGAGGTTGGTTCTTCTTTGAATGTTCAGTAAAACTCCTCTGTGAAGCCTTCTGGACCAGGACTTTTGTTTGCTGGGAGTTTATTGGTTATGTCTTCAATTTCCTTAGTTGTTTTGGGTCTATTCAGATTTTCAGGATCTTCCCGGTTGAGTTTTAGAGGACAGTATGATTGTAGGAATTTGTCTATTTTCCTAGGTTTTCTACTTTTTGTTCATAGTATTTTCTAACAATCCTTTGTACCAGTGATACCTCGGTTCTCGAACATAATTCGTTCCAGGAGGACGGTCGAGAACCAAATTGTTCGAGAACCGAAGCAATGAAACCAATAGGAAATAATGGAAACTGGATTAATTTGTTCCAAGCCCCAGAAAATGCCTATTTACTGGCCTAATTTGTATATAATATGTAGAAAAACATAAGTCTCAACAAGAAATAAAAGTGTACAGTATGTATTAAAAAAATAAAATGTACTGTAAAGTACAGTAAATTGTGTTTCATTTACTGTACCTGTACCAACCTTTATTGTCTTGAAGGGGAGTCCTCTTCAATAAAAACAGAGGGTAACTGCTCTTTGGGTGTTTCTGTTCTCTGTATCTTTTGCTGAGGAGAATCAGAATCTTTCTCTGCAGTTACTTGTCTGATTTCTTTACGGAATAATTTTTCAATTGTTTGCTGTTTTTTTCTCCTTTCAGAAATTTTGCGGAAAGTGGACATAACATTGTCATTAAAAATGTTAACTGCTCTATTTGCTACCACTTTATCAGGGTGATGTTGTTCCACAAAGTTTGCGATTTCTGCCCATTTTGCACACATTTCATGAATAAGGCCACTAGAAATATCCTCCACTCTCTCCTCTTCTTCAGAAGAAATTTCTTCCACCATATCCTTCTGCTGCTGCTGTTGTAGGTGCATCAGTTCCTCGGCGGTTAACTCAGCAGCGTGACCTTCCACAAGTTCGTTGATGTCATCTTGTTGAATGTCAAGGCCTATGGTCTTTCCTATGGCCACAATATCATCAACTACAGCAACATCTTCATCAACGACAGGAGCTGACTCAGCTTCTAAACCCTCACTGTCCCTTTCGGGCCATAGTTTTCGCCATGCCGCATACAATGTGCGATGAGTGACATTACTCCAAGCAGTGTCAATCAAGTTTACACAATTTAGGATGTTGAAGTGTTCTTTCCAAAATTCCCTCAGAGTTAACTGTGTGTCATTTGTCACTTCAAAGCACTTCCGGAAGAGGGCCTTTGTGTACAATTTCTTGAAATTGGATATGACCTGTTGGTCCATGGGTTGCAGAATAGGGGTTGTATTGGGGGGTAAGAATTTTACTTTGATGAAGCTATAGTCATCAACTAGATCTTCCTCTAAAGCTGGGGGGTGAGCAGGAGCATTGTCCATCACTAATAGACATTTTAAAGGCAATTTTTTTTCTGCCAGGTATTCCTTCACTCGAGGTGCAAAAACTTCACGCACCCACTCTGTAAAGAATTGTCTGGTAACCCAAGCTTTGGTATTAGACCGCCACATCACAGCCAATTTACTCTTCATTACATTGTGCCTTTTGAATGGCCTGGGATTGTCTGAATGGTAGACAAGCAAGGGTTTTACCTTGCAATCACCACTTGCATTTGCACAAAACAAAAGAGTAAGCCTATCTTTCATAGGCTTGTGCCCTGGTAGCGCTTTCTCCTCTTTGGTTATGTAGGTGTTGGCTGGCATTTTTTTCCAGAATAATCCGGTCTCATCACAGTTGAACACCTGCTCAGGAACAAACCCTTCTGCCTTGACATAGTCACTAAATTCTTTAATGAAGTTATTAGCAGCCTCCTGGTTTGCACTAGCTGCTTCCCCATGCCTAGTGACGCAATGTATGCCACTTCTATGTCTGAAATTCTCAAACCAACCTCTGCTGGCTTTAAACGTGAAAGCACCTTCACCACTTGTACCAGGTGTTTCTTTGTTCAGATCACTGAATAGTTGTAGTGCTTTCTCACAAATAACGACCTCATTGATGCTGTCACCTGCTAACTCTTTTTCTTTAATGAAAATAAGGAGCAGCTTCTCCATTTCCTCCATTATCTGAGGCCTTTGCTTAGTTATCAGCGTTACACCTTTGGCAACATTGGCAGCCTTTATAACAGCTTTATTCTTAAGGAAAGTAGAGATGGTTGATTTTGGCACGCCATACTCAGCAGACAGATCCGAAACACGTGTGCCCTGTTCATATTTGGCAATGATTTCTTTCTTCAGCTCAATAGTTGTTCTCACAGCTTTCCGCTTACCTTTGTCTGCATTACCACTTCTGGCTTTCTTTGGACCCATGTCTAAGGGTTAAATTCAGTGTAAAGCGTGACTCTCTCCACAAAGCCTGACTCTCTCTCTGCACTCACACTGATGATGCAAGCAAGGCGCGCTGGGCCGAATGAACGCCATTCGGCTCAACTCGGCTCATCTCGGAAGTTCGAGTTCCAAATATTTGTTCGGATTCCGAGACAAAAGTTTCTCGAATCTCCTGGTCGAATACCGACTTGGTCGAAAACCGAGGCGTTCGAGAACCGAGGTATCACTGTATTTCTGTTGTATCAGTTGTTACTTTTATTTCTGATTTTGTTTATTTGCGTGTTTTCTCTTTGTTTCATGGTTAATCTGCCTAAAGTTTCATCAATCTTGTTTATCTTTTCAAAGAACCAGGTCTTGGTTTCATTGATCTTTTGTAATTTTTTTTTTGTCTCCATATTATTTATTTCCATTCTGATCTTTATTATTTCTTTCCTTCTATTTTGTTTTTTGTCTGTTTGTTTTTTGCTCACTTTCTAGTTGTAGAGTTAGATAGTCTATTAGAAATTTTTCTTGTTTCTTAAGGTAGGCCTATAATGCTATGAACTTCCTTCTCAGAACTGCTTTCTCTGTGTCCCATAGATTTTGTGTTATTGTGTGTTCATTTTTATTGATTCCAGGACGTTTTTTTTTTTATTTCTCCCTTGATCTCCTTGGTTACCCATTCATTGTTTAATAACACACTATTTAGCCTCCATATGTTTGATGTTTTTGACTGTTTTATTGTAATTAATTTCTAGTTTTATACCATTGTGATCTGAGAGGATGCTTTATATGATTTCAATATTTTTGAAATTGTAGAGACTTAGTTTGTGTCCTAACATGTGGTCTATCTTTGAGAATGTCCCATGTGCACTTGAGAATAATGTATATTCTGCAGTTTTGTGGTGTAATTATAAATATCAATTAAATCCATCTGATCTAGTGAGTCATTTAGGGTTTCTGTATTCTTGTTAATGTTTTTTCTAGAGGATCTATTCAGTAATGACAGTGGGGTGTTGAAGTCCCCTGCTATGATTGTGTTGCTATCAATCTCTCCATTAAAGTCCTCCCGACTGTTTAAATATATTTAATATACTTTGGTGCTCCTATTTTGGTTATATCTTCTTGTTGGATCGCTCTTTTTAATATTATGTAGTGGCCTTCTTTGTCACTTCTTACAGCCTTCATTTTGAAGTGTATTTTATCAATTACGAGTATTGCTGCCCCGAATTTTTTTCATTTCCATAAGCTTGGAAGATTTATTCCCATTTTTTCACTTTCATCCTGTGTGAGTCTATAACACTTTTTTTTTTTAGTGAAACTCGAATGGCACACTGGTTTCTTCATTATCTTAAATGTGATACATTAACCTTAATACCTTTCTGTCCTTAACATAAATTTTTAATGTTTTTTTTTATTAAGATCTATCTTATATACAGTAAAGAACATAAATCTTAAGTGTAAAGCTCAATCAATTTCTTTTAATTATGTGCACATCCATGTACCCCTCCCCCCCTTACTCTCTAAGAAAGGGAATATTTTCAGCGTACCAGCAGGCTCCCCTGTGGTCCCTCAACACCCCAAGTAAACTGTAATTCTTACATCTAGCACTATAGATTGGCTTTGCTTGTTCCGGAACTTCATATAAATGGAATTATACAGTGAGTCTTATTTTGTGTCAGGCTTATTTTGTTCCACATTCTTTCTGTGAGAGTTATTCACATTGTTGATATAGGAGTAGTTCCCTCTTTTTCATTGCTGTATATTGTTTTATTATAGAAATATACCACACGTTTTCATTCATTCTGTTGATGGATGTTGTTGTGCATTTTAGTCCACTTCTTTTGGTGGACATAGCACACTTAATCTCATGTATATATTCATGGGTGGAATTTCTGAATTATAGCATATATGTATGTTTAGCTTTAGTAGATACTGTCAAATAGTTTTCTTAAGTACTTATGGCAGTTTACACTCCTACCAGCAGTGTATGAAAGTTTTAGCTATTCCATATTTTCATCAATACTGGGTATTATCAGGGGTGTAGTGGTAAATCCCTGTCTCCTTGGGATTTTAATGTGATGCCCCAATTCACAATGATGGTAAGCACATTTTCATATACTTACTTATCATTGAGAATCCTCATTGTAATGGGCCTGTTCAAGATTTTGCCCATTTAAAATGTTTTACATTGTTGGTCTTTTAAATTAATTTGAAGGAGTTCTTTCTCTTTCTGGTGTAATAACCTGCTCCTATCACTTTATCCTGATTAAATAAACAAAAGGCCAACTATGAAGCTTTCAAAGGCCACCTGAGGAAGTACCATCTGGCCTGATAATCCTCTAAATGAATGTGTTCTCTAAGCCAATTTGTTAGTTTTTAAGACTTAGATAATAGCATGAATAGCAGGATAGATGTATGCTGACCCAGTTCACCCAGTTCCCTTTCGCCTCAGCTCCCTCCCATCTCTTGTTCCCTCCTGCTTATCGCTAACTGCCTCCACTTCTGTACACGTGCCTTGCTTGCTCTGCTAAACTCTTAAATGACCCCTGTCCTATATAAGCAACCCTCCTCCTGAGCTCGGGGCTGCAGTTCTTTTCTGTGTAGGTTGGCTGCAGTCCCTGCGCAGGTAATAAAGCTCCTAATATTCAAAATTACTTTGTGTCCGAGTGAGGTTGATTCTCCTGGGTTACAATACTGGGTTCTAGAAATGTCTTTTGAAGGATATTTGTATAGCAAATATCTTCTCCCAATCTGTACTTTATGGTTTCATTCTCATTGTTCTTAAAATTATGAAATTTTGTGAAGCTGGGTTTATAGATCATTTTATGTCATGTTAAATAAATTATTTTCTATTTATATACTTAAATTTCTTTTTTCTTAATCCACACCCGAAGATATTTTTTCCAATGATTTTTAGAGGGAGAGTAGAAGGGAGGGAGGGAGGGGTAAGGAAAGAGAGGAAAGGAGAAGGAGGAAGAGAGAGAGAGAAATATTGATGTGAGAGAGACACATTGAATGATTGCCTCCCACACTCCCAATGTGGCCTGAGGATTGACTATGCAACCCTGGTATGTGCCCTTGACTGGGAATCAAACCTGACACACTTCTGTGCATGGGCTGACACTAACCACTACACCACACCGACCAAGGCTTTCTGTAAACTTTTTCATTTTTTAAATTTTTTTATGTTTAGGTAGAGAGAGGAGGGAGGGAGGAATGGAGGGAGGGAGAGAGAGAGAGAAACAGAGAGATACATTGAATTTTTTTGTCCGGCTTATTTGTACATTCATTGGTTGATTCTTATATGTGCCCTAACTAAAGATGGAACTCAAAATGTTGGTGTATTGGGATGATACTCTAACCAATTGAGCTACCCAATCAGGCCCTGCATACTTTTTTTTTAAACTTGAATTCATCCGAGTGATAGTTTCCAGATGCTACCACAACAAATCACCACACACTTGGTGATTTAAACAATAAATATTTATTGTGTCACAGTTCTAAAAGCCAAAAGTCAGAGATCACTATCTCTGGGGCAAAATCAAGATGGTAGCAGATCTGTGCTAACTCCAGAGGCTACCAGAAGAATTTGTGCCTTGCCTCTTTCTGTGCTTTGCTTCATCTAGCTTCTGGAGGCTGCAGGCATTCCTTGGCTTGTGGCCACATCAATCCAGTCTCTGCCTCTTTCTTCAAAATACCCCTCCTCTATGTGTGTGAAGTCTCCCTCTGCCTCTCTCTTAAGAACTCTGGTGATGGCATTTAGGACCCACCCAATTATCCAGGATAATCTCCCCATCTCAAGATTCTTTTTTTTTAAATTAATTTTTGTTACAGATGTTTCTCCCATTGATTCCCCCCTCCCCCTCCCTCCCTGCCCTGTCCCCAATTTGTTGTCCATGTCCACTGTTCATGCATACATGCATATAAGTTCTGTGGTTAACCCCCTCTTCTGGGGATTGTCAGTCTGTACCCCACTTCCATGTCTCTGGGACTACCCCGTTCCTCAGACTGTTATGTTAATTATATTCCACAAATAAGTGAGATCATGTGATACTTGTCTTTCTCTGTTTGGCTTCTTTCACTTAGGATGATACTTTCCAGGTCCCTCCATGTAGTCTCAAAGGATAAGAGATCTTTCTTTCTCACAGCTGCGTAGTACTCCATTGTGTATATGTACCACAGCATTTTTATCCATTCGTCTATTGATGGACATTTGGGCCATTTCCAGATCTTAGCTATTGTAAACAGTGCTGCTACAAACATGGGGGTACATATATTCTTTCGGATTGGTGTTTCAGGCTTCTTAGGGTATATTCCTAGAAGTGGGATCACTGGGTCAAATGGAAGTTCAATTTTTAATTTTTTGAGGTAACACCATATTGTTCTCCATAGTGGCTGCACCAGTCAAGATTCTTAATGTAATCATATCTACAGTAACCTTTTTCTATATACCGTCATATTCACAGGCTCCAAGGATTGAGATGTGGATGTTTTGGAGATCCATTTTTAAGTGTCCTAGTCAGATTAACTTTAGAATATTTAAAGCTCAAGGCAAGACAGTCATATTATAGACAAGTTCTGGCTGGGAGTTTGGAAATAAGTGCAACTACCCAGGCCAAATTTTAATATCTATGAGTCTCAGTTTCTTTATTTGTAAAAATAATGGCATGCTTTTACAAAGTTGTTTCAGTAAAGTCTTGCATGTAAAAGTAATTTAAAATATTAAAATTTAGGGTCATGTAGTATTAATCCATGCTAGTTCATTGAGAAAATGAAATTGAATACCTTACCCAGGTATCAAAATTTATATCTTTGCCAATAAATGAAACTCCTAGGTAGGTAAATACTGCCTGTGCCATTAAAAGTGTCCAGGCCAATTCGACCGGTGTGGCTCAGTGGTTGAGCATCTACCCATGCACCAAGGGTCCACTTGTTCAGTTCTTGGTTGGGACACATGCCCATATTGTGGACCAAATCCCCAGGGGCGGGGCATGGAGGAGGAGGCCAATCAATGTTCTATCTCATTGATGTTTCTGTCTCTCCCTCTCCCTTCCTCTCTCTATAAAACCAATAAAGAAAAAAAAATGGGTTCAGGCCATATGGGGAAGTTAGCCTGGATTGTATCCCAAATGTTTGAGACAGTGTAGTATTGTAGTTTGGAGTGTATCCTCTGGTATCAGAGAAGCTGTGGCTACTAGAGGGTCATTCAACTTTCTGGTAGTAAAATACTTTCAAGAAATGGGGCCAGAGCTGGTCTGCAGAAGAAGGAACCATTGAGGGGAGCATGGACCAAGGTATCAAGGTATAGCTGGAACTCTATCACACTGGCCATTGGGCTCCCACATTGAATTAAGACCATAGAGGGTCAGACCTGTAAGGGAGGGTCTTCCTGGGGATGCAGCCTTGCAGTGTCCCTCTGGTTCCCTCTGTTGACATGGCCTAACATTCCTCCAGCTCCAGCTTGCAAAGGGCAAATATGGGTGGGTTTGGAGCTGAGAGACCATACATTGATAACTAACAGTTATTTAATCCCTATGCTTTATGTTCTTTATCTGAAATTAGGGGATCATAATGTGCCTCTCACGTGGAATTGTTATAAAAAGTAAATGGATGAATGTGTACATGTGATTGCTTAGGCCAGTGTCTAGCACCTCAGTTCTCGAACGCCTCGGTTTTCGACCAAGTCGGTATTCGACCAGGAGATTCGAGAAACTTTTGTCTCGGAATCCGAACAAATATTTGGAACTCGAACTTCCGAGATGAGCCGAGTTGAGCCGAATGGCGTTCATTCGGCCCAGCGCGCCTTGCTGGCGTCCTCAGTGTGAGTGCAGAGAGAGAGTCACGCTTTGTGGAGAGAGTACATTTTATTTTATTTTTTTTAATACATACTGTACACTTTTATTTCTTGTTGAGACTTATGTTTTTCTACATATTATATACAAATTAGGCCAGTAAATAGGCATT
This sequence comes from Molossus alvarezi, assembly GCA_037176705.1. Taxonomy (NCBI): domain Eukaryota; kingdom Metazoa; phylum Chordata; class Mammalia; order Chiroptera; family Molossidae; genus Molossus; species Molossus alvarezi. Next base: position 123,963,653 of record CM073885.1, read on the forward strand.
TTCTGGGGCTTGGAACGAATTAATCCAGTTTCCATTATTTCCTATTGGTTTCATTGCTTTGGTTCTCGAACAATTTGGTTCTCGACCGTCCTCCTGGAACGAATTATGTTCGAGAACCAAGGTATCACTGTATTTCGATTGCCTCTTATGTATTGCCCCACACCAGGTCCATGTCTCAAACCGATATTGATAGAAAATAGAGACATTGTCTCTGCCCTCATGGAGCTTCATCTTTAGCACCTTTAATTAAATGGTCAGATTTGAGATGCTTCCTAGGTAATATTTTAAGGATTAATACTATCTCAAGGCCTACCTTTAGAAATATAAAAACTTCCAATTAGTATAACAATTTTGAGGGTGGTGGTCTACTTTTCTGCAGAGAAATATGCACAATATATTTCTTTTTGAGTTTTTAAATAAGAGAAATCAGTGCCAAATTTAATTTGTTCAGTGTTTATTGCCTACTATGGGTCAGGTAGTGTTTAAGTGAATAAGACAAAACAACATTTCTGTTCTCATGCTGCTTGGATTCTAGGTGGGAAGCTGGGGAGATATGCAATAAACAAAATAAATGAAAATATGTTATAAATGATCAATCTGTGAAGAAAAGTAAAACTGGGAATGAGGATATACTCGATTCTTTTCCATCTTACTATTTAAAAAGGCATTGTGTGTGTGCATTGATGCCAGTTCCATGTATTCCTGTGGAAATCAGAAACGCCGGGATCCCAGGAGAGTCTGTGTTAGAAATGTTTTTCTTTCTCCATAGAGATTTTGGTTAAATTGGAGTTAGGTTTTCCTTTTTTAACTCTTCCCTTAACACTGTGATAAACATGTTCACTTCTTCAGTCAATTCGGGGTTATTGTACCAAGCTGCACATATACTCAGGGAGTGATAAGGTTCTTTTCTGATTGGCAGTAGTCTTATTTCTCTGTTAAGTACCAGATTGGTGGTGATTATGTCTGATGAGTTGTTAAACCCAGTCCTTTTCACCTGTATGTCTGAATGTCAGCATCTTAAGTCTGAGGGGGACCGCTCAGATTTTTTCCTCTTTTAAATATTCATGGCACTGGCTGATCTCCAACCTATAAAATAAAAGTGGAAGTTTTAAACTAATCTCTTCCATTTAATTCCCTCATTCTAAAGACTTTCAAAATAGGTCTGAAAATTATAAGAACCACAAATTTAAAAAGTGTTAGTTTGATATGTCTGAAATTAATGTTTTAATTTATTCATTACAGAATGTCTTTATGCATCACTGTTTTCTGTAATTTATACCATACTGTCTCCTCAAGTTAATCTGTGAAGCATGGTTAAATCATGCCTAAGAAGGAATATGAACACTATCTACAGTAAAGTGACAGGAAAAGGGAGTAATGGGACAAAATGTAAATAACACAAGTTGAAATAGAAGTTTCAGAAAAACTGTCAGGTATCTAAGATGCGTCTAACTAAAATAAGCTTTTTGGAAAAGACTATAAAACATTTAGAGAAAGTTTACTGGAAAAGGATTAGACAAAATTATAGAAAATATTTCTCTAGAGAACACATTCTAGTACCTGTGGCCTAAAATGTGGACTAGATAATCCAATAGGTTTTTATTTTATTAAAAAAAATTTTTTTTTCTTTATTGGTTTTAGAGAGGAAGGAAGAGAGTGAGAAACATCGATGAGAGAGGACATCAATTGGCCTCCTCCTGCATGCTCCCCACTGGGGAGTAGGCCCACAACCTGGGCATGTGCCCTGACTGGAATCAAACCAGCGAACTCTTGGTGCATGGGTCGATGCTCAACCACTGATCCATACCAGCCGGGCAATCCAATAGGTTTTTGTGTGTCTCATATCTTCAGTTTTCAGTCTTTCATTAATCATGTCAAAGAAGGTTTGAGATAAAGATCAAATGAGCAATTCTATAGAAGAGAGACAGATTTTGTCAAAATGATTTCATTTGTACCCTGGCCAGGTGGCTCAGTTGGCTGGAGCATTGTCCTGTACACCAGTAGGTTGCTGTTCGATTCCTGGTTGAGGCACATACCTAGGTTGACTTCAATCCCTCGTTAGGGCTAAAGGCAACTAACTGACCAATGTTTCTCTCTCACATTGATATTTCTCTCTCTTTCTCTCTCCCTTCCTCTATCTCTAAAATGAATAAAAACATATCTTCAGATGAGGATTTTAAAAAAGGGTAATTTCATTTGTTCTTTTGGCTAATGTGTATAACATGCTGACTTTGCTAATGTGTATAACATGCTGACAGCAGTTTCATTCATTTTATCATGGCTAATTTAATGCTGGTGAAGGGGGCCAAACTGATAGCTTGGAGACTGCAGTCTGTTCCACACTTCCCTGACCTGTACTTCAGTCTCATTCTAAAGGAGTCTGGGTGAGAATTATAAAGGCATGATGGTTTCTCTGTGATTCAGTTTTCTTTGGCTTTTGAGATTAATAATGTAATACTAGTGTTCTTAAACATTAGCATTTAGTTTGCATTCATTAATTCACTGAAATGCGTACCTGTGTGTAGAGCACTGGTTTCTAGGTCTTAGGCCCTGCAGGAAATACAGATCTCTGAGATACAGCTCCTGCCTTCAGTGACTGTACAGTTTGGTTAACTGCTAAAATGAGAAAGAGCTGTTGTCTTCACATGGACCATCGCTTCTAAAACACTAAATGAAAATGGGAGTTGGAGTTCAGATGGATATGTGGGATAGGGAAAGAGTTAATGCAGGAGGAGATTGCCAGATTGGGTGGGTATAGGTTTATTTCCATCTAGGATGCTCAGTGGACTTGTTTTTACTCTTGTGTTAGGGTTTCCAGAGAAACAGAACCAATAGGAGAGATACAGACATAGATGTAGATGTAGAGATAGACAGATATAGACATAGATATAGACAAAGATCTACATAAAGAGATTCATTTGAGGAAACCTCATGATTACAGAGGCTGAGGTGTCCCACGATCTGTTTCTGCAAGCTGGAGCCCCAGGAGAGCTGTTGGTGTAATCCAGTCTGAGTTGGAAGGCCTGAGAACCAAAGGAGAGGATGGTGTCAGTCCTAGTGCAAGAGAAGAAGACCAGTGTCCCAGCTCAAGCAGGCAAGGTAGGAAGCAAAGGGGTGAATTCCTCCTTCCTCTGCCTTTTTGTTCTATTCAGCCCTTCAGTGGGTTGGATGATGCCAACCCACATTGTGGAGGGCCATCTACTGAGTCCACTGATTCAACTGCTGATCTCATCTGAAGTAACATTTAATCTGGGTGCCCCATGGCCAGTCAAGTAGACATAACATTTATCCATCACAACTCTGATGTCACATTTTAGCAGAATAGCATTCCTTTCAAACCTAGAGCTCAAAGTGGAAAATAATTTTTGGACTTATCCAGAGAAGCCACAAGCAGGACAGTTGTATCTGTGACTGCTGGGCCTTCGTTCTAAAACCCCAGCTGATCCCATTCCTCTGAGATGCTCCAGGGGCCTCTCCCTGTTTCCCTGCTTTGTTCTCAGGGCAGCTCTGCTTTCAAGCAGGCTGAGTCTCCTCATTGACCCTGCCTTCTTGTGAATCCCCAAACACTGGGGCAGCAGGGAATCTCTGTGGGCACAGGAGGCGGCTCAGCACTCATCACCCTTCATGGAGGCTGTTCCCTCAATAGCATATGCCCTGTCCATCCCCCTGGGGTGACCAAAGGGTCTTATCTCATCTGCAGGATCCTTTGTAGTGGAACTTTGCTCAAGATTGCTTTGATGAGCCCTGCATCTTATGGGGGTAATGGTAGTTTTAAAAAACAGCAAAGGAAAAATAAATAAATTGGATATCTGCTGTGAAACTTGGGTGATTTAGTGATTCATCTGGTTTTATAATTTGATTATTAGTAATTAATGATCTACATAGATACATTTTTGTACTTCTAATAATTTTTACTAATGTGAAAGCTTATAATTACATAACAAATACATTGTAATTAGATTCCAGATTTTCTTTTAGAATAATGATTTAGTCCTATGAAGGATGTGACACTGCAGTTGTTTCAGTCTCTGAAGAATTAGGGTGAGAGTACTATTTTTCTTTTTTTATGAGAATGATCAAGATTGAAGATAAGAAAGTGAGAATTAGCCAGATTAGACTGTATTTGTCACTTTAGATTTTCACTTTTCTACTCAGTCTATATTAGTGTTTTTCAAGAAAAAGAATCATGAACTTTTCTAACTAACTAATTTATTTCAAAACTATAGTTGACATACAATATTCTACTATTATCAGGTGTACAACATAGTGGTTAGACACTTCTGTGCCTTATGAAGTGGTCACCACGGTAAGTCTAGTACCCATCTGTCACCATACATAGTTATTACATTCTTACTGACTACATTACCTATGTTGTACTTTACATCCTCATAACTTTTTGGGGGGGGGCGGGGGGAACTTGGCTGATGCCTCCCCTCACCCCTCTTCATGTTTTCCAGATAGTGTAGTTCTATTTTATTGTAGTATCTTTGATTTATGTTTTTTCAATTTGGTCATGCAGATTTCCTTCAGAGTTTTAAACATTTCTATAAACATTTTGCTTTGAAATTCCCAAATTTCTTTCCAGGAACTGAGAACACATTTGAGCTCATCTATACAGGGTATGCTGACAAATAAACTTCCATGTGGCTATAGAACCATAGATTCTTCAAGGACAAGGTGACTGGGTCTCTGTCTATAGAAAATCAATAGAACACTTTAGCTACTTAAGCTTCTTAATGCTCCAGACTGCTTCTGTCTCATCCTGCTGTTTCAGAGACTGCTTTTTTGATATTCTAGTGTTTTAAGTAAATTATTTGTAGGTAACACCAGAGTCTGTATGTACCTAAGAATTCCCATTTTCTTTTCTTTTTTTTTTTTTATAATTAATTGATTTATTTTTGTAACAGATGTTTCTCCTTTTCCCTCCACTGATTCCCCCCTCCCCATTCCTCCCCACCCTGTCCTTAGCTTTGTTATACATGTCAATTGTTCATGCATATATGCATATAAGTTCTGTGGTTTATCTCTTCCCCCCATCTCCTCTTCAGGGGATTGTCAGTCTGTGCCCCACTTCCATGTCTCTGGAACTACCCCATTCCTCAGACTGTTATGTATATACCACAAATAAGTGAGATCATATGAAACATGTCTTTCTCTGTTAGGCTTGTTTCGCTTAGGATGATACTTTCCAGGTTCCTCTATGTCATCTCGAAAGATAAGAGATCTTTCTTTCTGCCCTGGCTGGTTTGGCTCCGCTGTTAGAGCGTCGGCCTGTGGTCTGAAGAAACCTGGGTTCAGGGCACATACCACGGTTGCGGTTTGTCCCTAGCCCTGATTAGGTCATGTGGGTGGCAACCACTCTGTGTGTCCCTTTCACATCGATGTTTATCTCTCCTCTTCCCACTCTATCTGAACAAAATATCGAAAAATGTCCTTGGGCAAGGATAAAAAAAAAAGAGATCTTTCTTTCTTACAGCTGCATAGTACTCCATTGTGTATATGTGCCATAATTTTTTTTATTAATTAATTTTTGTTACAGATGTTTCTCCTTTTTCCCCCACTGATTCCCCCCATCCCCTCCCTCTCCCTTTCCCTCCCTGCCCTTTCCCTGGTTTGTTGTCCATGTCCACTGTTCATGCATACATGCATATAAGTTCTGTGGTCTATCTCTTCCCCACCACCCCTATTTAGGGGATTGTCAGTCTGTATCCCACTTCCGCGTCTCTGGGACTACCCCCTTCCTCAAACTGTGATGTTCATTATAGTCCACAAATAAGTGAGATCATATGAAACTTGTCTTTCTCCGTTTGGCTTGTTTCACTTAGGATGATACTTTCCAAGTCCCTCCATGTAGTCTCAAAGGATAAGAGGTCTTTCTTTCTCACAGCTGTGTAGTACTTCATTGTGTATATGTACCACCGCTTTTTTATCCATTCGTCTACTGATGGACACTTGGGCTGTTTCCAGATCTTACCTATTGTAAATAGTGCTGCTACAAACATGGGGGTACATATATTCTTTCTGATTGGTGTTTCAGGCTTTTTAGGGTATATTCCTAGAAGTGGGATCACTGAGTCAAATGGAAGTTCAATTTTTAATTTTTTGAGGTAACACCATTTTGTTTTCCATAGTGGCTGCACCAGTCTGCATTCCCACCAGCAGTGTACTAGAGTCCCCTTTTCTCCACACCCTCGCCAACACTTGTTGTTTGATGATTTGTTGATGGCGGCCATTCTGACAGGTGTGGGGTAATACCTCATTATTGTTTTAATTTGCATCTCTGATGATTAGTGATGATGAGCATTTCTTCATATGTTTCTTAGCCATTTGTATGTCCTCTTTGGAGAAGTGTCTATTTAGTTCCTCTGACCATTTTTTAATTGGATTCTTTGTCTTCCTTTTGTGGAGTTGTATTAGCACTCTATATGTATTGGAAATTAATCCCTTATCTGATATATCATTGGCAATTATGCTCTCCCATACAGCAGGTAGCCTTTCCATTTTGATGATTGTATCTTTCACTGTGCAGAAGCTTTTGAGTTTGATGTAGTCCCATGTGTTTATTTTCTCCTTTGTTTTTATTGCCTTAGGTGATGTGTCAGTAAAAATTCTGCTGTGTATGATGTCTGAAATTTTGTTGCCCACAGTCTCTTCTAGGATTTTTATGGATTCATGAGTTACATTTAAGTCTTTTATCAATTTTGAGTTTATTCTCGTGTAGGGTATAAGTTGATGGTCTAGTTTCATTTATTTCCAAGTAGCTGTCCAATTTTCCCAGCACCATTTATTAAAGAGGCTGTCCTTACTCCACTGTATGCTCTTGCCATCTTTGTCAAATATTAAATGAGCATATTGCCTTGGGTCCATTTCTGGGTTCTCTGCTCTTTTCCACTGGTCTATATGCCTGTTCTTATGCCAGTACCAGGCTGTTATGATTATAGTGGCTTTGTAGTATAACCTGAAATCTGGTAATGTGATCCCTCCAACTTTGTTCTTCCTTTTCCAGATTGCTGTGGCTCTTCGAGGCCTTTTTTGGTTCCATATGAACATTGTTCTAATTCTGTGAAGCATGCCGTTGGTATTTTGATGGGGATTGCGTTGAATCTATAGATTGCTTTGGGGAATATGGACATTTTAATGATGTTAATTCTCCCAATCCATAAACAGGGTATGTGCTTCCACTTTTTTATATCTTCCTCTATTTCTTTTTTCAATGACCTGTATTTTTCTGCGAATAGGTCCTTTATTTCTTTAGTTAAGTTTATTCCTAGGTATCTTAATTTTTTTGCCGCAATGGTAAATGGGATTTTTTGCTTAGTTTCTCTTTCTGTGAGTTCATCATTGGTGTATAAGAATGTCATCGATTCTTGACATTAATTTTATATCCTGCTACTTTGCCAAATTCATTTATTAAGTCTAGTAAACTTTTGATGGAGTCTTTGGGGTTTTCTATGTATAGTATCATGTCATCTGCAAATAATGACAATTTCACTTCCTCCTTTCCAATTTGGATCCCTTTTATTTTTTCTTCCCTTCTGATTGCTGTGGCTAAGACTTCCAATACTATGTTAAGTAGGAGTGGTGAAAGTGGGCATCCTTGCCTTGTTCCTGTTTTTAAGGGAAATGCTTTTAGTTTTTGCCCATTGACTATGATGTTGGCTGTAGGTCTTTCATATATGGCCTTTATTATGTTGAGATATGATCCCTCTATTCCAACACTGCTGAACGTTTTTATCAGAAATGGATGCTGGATTTTGTTGAAGGCTTTTTCAGCATCTATTGATATTATCATGTGGTTTTTATTCTTCATTTCATTTATGTGGTGTATCACATTTATGGATTTGCAAATATTGTACCAGCCTTGCATCCCTGGGATGAATCCCACTTGGTCATGGTGGATAATTTTTTTGATGTATTGCTGGATCCGATTTGGTAGTATTTTGTTCAGGATTTTGGCATCTATGTTCATCAGGGATATTGGCCTGTAGTTTTCTTTCTTTGTTATGTCTGTTTCTGGTTTTGGAATTAGAATTATGCTGGCTTCATAAAACGAGTTTGGACGTCTTCCTTCTTCTTGAATTTTTTGAAATAGTTTGAGGAGAATGGGTATTAGTTCTTCTTTGAATGTTCGGTAAAACTCCCCATGAAGCCATCTGGGCCTGGGCTTTTGTTTGCTGGGAGAGTCTTGATTACATCTTCAATTTCTTCTGTTGTTATTGGTCTGTTCAAGTTTTCTAACTCTTCCTGATCCAGTTTTGAGAGACTATGTGTTTCTAGAAATTTGTCCATTTCGCTTAGATTGTCGAATTTGTTGCCATATAACTGTTCATAGTAGTTGTTAATGATCTTTTGTATTTCTGTGGTGTCAGTTGTTATCTCTCCTCTTTCATTTCTGATTCTGTGTATTTGGGTTCTCTCTCTTTGTTTCCTGGTGAGTCTAGCTAAGGGTCCATCAATCTTGTTTATCTTTTCGAAAAACCATCTCTGTTTTATTGATTCTTTGAATTGTTTTTCTGGTCTCTATGTCATTTATTTCTGCTCTGATCTTTACTATTTTCTTCCTTCTACTTGCTCTGGGGTTTTCTTTTAGTTTGCTTTGTAATTCTTTAAGTTGTGAGGTTAGATAGTCTATTAGAGATTTTTCTTCTTTTTTGAGGTAGGCCTGTAGTGCTATGAACTTCCCTCTCAGTTTTTTTTTTTATATATCCTCACCTGAGGACATTTTTTCTACTTTTTTGTTGAGATAGAGCAAGAGGGAAAGAGAGGAAGAGAAAGAGAGAAACATCGATGGGAAAGGAACACATTAAGTGGCTGCCACCTGCATGATGCTACCAGGGCTGGGAACAAACTGCAACTGAGGTACTTGCCCTTAGCAGAAACTGAACGCGAGTCTCGCTGGACTGCACGCCAATGCTCTAACCGCTGAGCCAAACTGGCCATGGCTACCACAGCTTTTTTCTCCATTAGTCTACTGATGGACACTTCGGCTGCTTCCAGATCTAAGCAATTGTAAATAGTGCTTCTATGAACATGGGGGTACATATATTCTTTCGGATTGGTGTTTCACACTTCTTAGGGTATATTCCTAGAAGTGGGATCACTGGGTCATATGGCAATACAATTTTTAATTTTTTGAAGTAACACCATAGTATTTTTTATAGTGGCTGCACCAGTCTGCATTCCCACCAACAGTGTACTAGACTCTCCTTTTCTCCACACCCTTGCCAACACTTGTTTGATGATTTGTTGATGGCCGCTATTCTGACAAGTGTGAGGTGATACCTCATCGTTTTAATTTGCATCTCTCTGATGGTTAGTGATGTTGAGCATTTCTTCATGTGTCTCTTGGCCATTTGTATGTCCTGTTTGGAGAGGTGTCTATTCAGTTCCTCTGCCCATTTTTTAATTGGGTTATTTGTCTTCCTTTTGTTGAGTTGTATGAGTACTCTATATATTTCAGAAATTAGCCCGTTATCTGATGTATCATTGGCAATGATGCTCTCCAATGCAGTAGGTTGTATTTGTCCATTGTGATGGTCATTTCATTTGCTGTGCAGAAGCTGTTTAGTTTGATGTGGTCCCGTGTGTTCATTTTCTCCTTTGTTTTTGTTGCCTTAGGTGATGTATCAGTGAAAATTCTGCTATGTACGATATCTGAAATATTCTTGCCTACATTTTCTTCTGGGATTTTTATGGATTCATGGATCACATTTAAGTCTTTTATCCATTTTGAGGTTTGTTTTTTTTTGCGGGGAGGTAATTGAGTATATTTTTAATATACTTAAGAAATTTTTCTTTTTTTAAAATTTTATTTTAAATTTTTGTTGCAGGTGTTTCTCCTTTTGTACCACATTGACACCCTCCTCTCAATTCCCCCTGCCCCATCCCTGGCTTTGTTGTTCATGTCCATTGGTTATGCATATACGTTCTGTGGTGTACTCCCCTCTACTGAGGGTTGTCAGTCTGTACCCTACTTCAGCGTCTCTGGGTCTACCCTATTCCTCAGACTTTTGTGTTCATTATATTCCATATATAAATGAGATCGTGTGGTATTTGTCTTTTTCTGCTTGGCTTGTTTCACTTAGCATAATACTTTCCAGGACCCTCCATGTTGTCTCAAAGGATAAGAGATTTTTTTTTTTCTTATGGCTGTATAGTACTCCATTTGTATATATGTCACTACTTTTTGATCCATATGTCTACTGATGGCACTTGGATTGTTTCCAGATCTTAGCTATTGTAAATAGTGCTGCTATGAACATGGGGGTACATATATTCTTTCTGATTCGTGTTTCAGGCTACTTGGAGTATATTCTTAGAAGTGGGATCACTGGATCAAATGAAAGTTCAATTTTTAATTTTTAGAGGTAACACCATATTGTTTTCCATAGTGGCTGCATTCCCACCAGCAGTGCACTAGAGTCCCCTTTTCTCCACACTCTCGCCAACACTTGTTTGATGATTTGTTGATGGCGGCCATTCTGACAGGTGTGAGGTGATATCTCGTTGTTTTAATTTGCATCTTTCTGATGATTAGTGATGTTGAATATTTCTTCATATGTCTTTTGGCCATTTGTATGTCCTGTTTGGAGAGGTGTCTATTCAGCCCAATTTTAATTGTATTCTTTGTCTTCTTTTTGTTGAGTTGTATAATTGGCAATGATGTTTTCCCATACAGTGGGTTGCCTTTCCATTTTGATGGTTGTTTCTTTTGCTGTGCAGAAGCTTTTTAGTTTGATGTAGTCCCATGTGTTCATTTTCTCCTTTGTTTCCATTGCTTTAGGTGATGTATGAGGGAAAATTCTGCTGTGTATGATGTCCGAAATTTTGTTGCCTATATTTTCTTCTAGGATATTTCTGGATTCAGGGGTCACATTTGAGTGTTTTATCCACTTTGAGTTTATTTTTGTGTATGGTGTAAGTTGATGGTCTAGTTTCATTTTTTTGCATGTAGCTCTCCAATTGTCCCAACACCATTTATTAAAGAGGTTGTCTTTACTCCATTGTATGCTCTTGCCTCCTTTGTCAAATATTAATTGAGCATAGTGTCTTGGGTCCATTTACGGGTTCTCTATTCTTTTCCACTGGTCTATATGCCTGTTCTTGTGCCGGTACCAGGCTGTTTTGATTACAGTGGCTTTGTAGTATAACCTGAAATCTGGTATTGTGATCTTGCCTACTTTGTTCTTCTTTTTCAAGATTGCTGTGGCTATTTGGAGTCTTTTTTGGTTCCATCTGAACTTTTGAAGTATTTGTTTTAGTTCTGTGAAATTGTCATTGGAATTTTAATGGGGATTGCATTGAATGTATAGATTGCTTTGGGTAATGTGGACATTTTAATGATGTTAATTCTTTCAATCCATGAACAAGGTATGTGCTTCCACTTTTTTATAACTTCCTCTATTTCTTTTTTCAATGTTCTGCAATTTTCTGCAAATAGGTTGTTTACTTTTTTGCTTAAGTTTATTCTTAGGTATCTTAATTTTTTTGCCGTGATGGTAAATGGGATTGTTTTTTCAGTTTCTCTTTCTGTGAGTTTATCATTGGTATATAAGAATGGCGTTGATTTTTTGATGTCAATTTTTTTATTGTGCTACTTTGCCAAATTCATTTATTAAGTCTGGTAGATTTTTGATGGAGTCTATAGGGTTTTCTATGTATAGTATCATGTCATCTGCAAATAATGAGAGTTTTCCTTCTCCTTTCCAATTTGGATTTCTTTAATTTTTTCTTCATGTGTGATTGCTGTGGCTAAGACTTCCAGTACTATGTTCAATAAGAGTGCTAAAAGTGGGCATCCCTGTCTTATTCCTGTTCTTAAGGGAAATGCTTTTTGTTTTTGCCCATTGAGTATGATGTTGGCTGTAGGTGTTTCATATATGGCTTTTATTATGTCGAGATATGATCCTTGTATTCCACATTACTGAGCGTTTTTATCAGAAATGGATGCTGGATTTTGTCGAATGCTTTTTCAGGATCTATTGATATGATCATGTGGTTTTTATTCATTTTACTTATGTAGTGTGTCACATTTATTGATTTTTGAATATGTACCAGTTTTGCATCCCTAGTTTGAATCCCACTTGGTCATGGTGAATAATTTTTTTGATGTATTGCTGGATTCAATTTGCTAATATTTTGGTCAGGATTTTGGCTTTTATGTTCATCAGGGATATTGGCCTGTAGTTTTCTTTCTTCGTAGTGTCTTTTTCTGGTTTTGGAATTAGAATTATGTTGGCCTTATAAAACGAGTTTGGAAGTCTTCCTTCTTGAATTTTTTGAAATAGTTTGAGGAGAATGGGTATTAGTTCTTCTTTGAATGTTTGGTAAAACTCCCCTGTGAAACCATCCAGGCCTGGGCTTTTGTTTGCTGGGATAGTCTTGATTACCTCTTCAATTTTCTTAGTTATTTTTGGTCTGTTCAAGTTTTCTATCTCTTCCCAGTCCAGTTTTGGGAGACTGTGTTTCTAGAAATTTGTCCATTTGGCTTAGATTGTCGAATTTGTTGCCATATAATTGTTCACAGTAGTTGTTAACAAACTTTTGTATTTCTGTGGTGTCAGTTGTTATTTCTCCTCTTTCATTTCTGATTTTGTGTATTTGGGTTCTGTCTCTTTGTTTCTTGGTGAGTCTAGCTAAGTGTTCATCCGTCATTTTTAACTTTTTGAAACCAGCTCTTTTGTTTCATTGATCCTTTGAGTTGTTGTTTTGCATCTCTATGTCATTTGTTTATGCTCTGATCTTTACTGTTTCCTTCCTTCTCCTTACTCTGGGGTTTTCCTTTAGTTTGCTTTTTAGTTCTTTCAGTTGTGAGATTAGATAGTCTATTAGAGATATTTCTTATTTCTTGAGGTAGGTGTGTAGTGCTATCAACTTCCCTCTGAGAAATGCTTTTATTGCATCCCATAGAATTTTTTGTTGTATGTTCATTTTCATTGGTTTCCAGGAAGTTTTTAATTTTTTCCTTTACTCCTAGTAACCCCTTCATTGTTTAATAACATGCTATTTAGTCTCCATCTATTCAAATGTCATCGCAAGTTCTTGTTGCCATTGAATTCTAGTTGCATGCCATTGTGATCTGAGAAGATGCTTGATATGATCTCAGTCTGCTTGCACTATCAGAGACTTAGTTTGTGCTCTAACATGTGGTCTATTTTTGAGACTGTCCCATGTGCACTTGAGAAGAATGTGAATTCTGCAGTTTTGGCATGTAATTCTCTGTAGGTATCTATGAAATTTATTTTATCTAGCACGTCATTTAGAGTCTGTGTTTCTTTCTTAATTTTTTGTCTAGAAGATCTATCCAGTGATGTCAGCAGGGTGTTGAAGTCCCATGCTATGATTGTTTTGCTGTCAATTTGTCCTTTGAAGTCCTCCATAAGTTTTTTAATATATGTGGGTACTCCTATATTGGGTGCATATATGTCTACCAAGGTATTATCTTCCTGTTGGATATATCCTTTCAATATTATGTAGTGGTCTTCTTTGTCTCTAGTTATGGCCTTCATTTGGAATCTACTTAATTATATATGAATATTCCTATCTCAGCTTTTTTTTTGCTTTCCGTTTACTTGAAAGATTTTATTTTATCCCTTCACTTTCAACCTATGTGAGTCTTTGTTGTGAGGTGGGTTTCTTGTAAACAACATACTTGTTAGTCATGCTTTCTTATCCAATCAGCTACTCTGTATCTTTTTATCTGAGCATTTAAACCACTCACATTTAAGGTGATAATTGATATGTACTTATTTATTGCCATTTTTGTTTAGTGTGGTACTATTTTTCTTCCTATTTCTTCTACTAATTACAGCAGTCCTTTGAACATTTCTTGCAGTGCTGGTTTGGTGCTAATTTTTTGTCTGAGCCTTTTTTGTCTGGCAAGCTCTTCATTTGACCTTCTATTTTGAATGATAGCCTTGCTGGGTAGAGTAATCTTGGATTCAGATCCTTGGTTTTCATGACCTTGATTGCTTCATGCCATTCCTTTCTGGCCTGTAGTTTTTCTGTTGAGAAGTCAGCTGAGAGCCTTATGGGTTTCCTTTGTAGGTAACCTGATGCTTATCACTTGCTGCCCTTAGGATTCTCTTTTTGTCTTTCATTTTTGGCATTTTAATTACTATGTGTCTTGGTGTGGGCCTGTTTAGGTTTTTCTTACTTGGGGCTCTCTCTGCTTCTTGAACTTGAATGCTTTCTTCCTTCAACAAATTAGAAAAGTTTTCTGCCAATGTTTCTTCCAGTATATTCTCTAACCCTTGCCCTTTTTTTCTCTTCAGGGATTCCTATGATTTGAATGTAATTACATTTTCAGTTGTCCCTTAGTTCTCTTAAGCTGTCTTCCTGTTTTTTAATTTATTTTTTTCCTTTTGGTGTTCTGATTGGTTGATTTTTTTTCTACCCTGTCTTTCAATTCACTGATCTGGTCCTCAGCTTTGTCTACTTTGCTGATTAGTCCTTCCAATGTGTTCTTAATTTCTGCTATGTTATTCTTCATTTTCACTTGGTTTTTTTTTTTTTTTTCAATGTTTATGTATCTTTACTTATGGTTCTGATGTCCTTACTTATGCTGTTGAACATCCTCAAGATTATGGCTCTGAATTCTACCTCTGATAATTTGCTTAACTGCATTTCATTGATCTCATCTTTGTAGAGTTCTGTTTTTCTTTCATTTGGGGTTTGTTTCTTTATTTCACCATTTTGGCTATCTCAGTGGGTTTTGGAGCCTGCCAAATTTTCCCTGTGGGTGTTGGTGTTCTGCTGTTTGTGGCTCCCTCTACTGGGTTTATATGAGCCTGTGTGGGCCCATGTTAAACACCACTGTCAAATCTTACTTTCCTGGTTCACTTTGAAGCCCAGGAATTTTTCAGTTATCCTCCGGCTTTTTCCTGGTGGCTAGTAGTCTATTACTGAGTGCCTTAGAATGTAGCCCTGGTGTTCTGTCTAAAAGGATTTCCAGAGTGTGGATCAATGCTGGTTATTAATGAGCCTCAATTTTTTTCATTCTTCCCCTCCCCTGGGAAAGGCTGAATTTCTTAGGCAGAGTGGGGGCTCCTGGTTTTCCACACAGCTCAGGGAAGGAGCACAGTGGCCAGTCTTTTATGGCTGCAACTCAGCAGAAACTCTGTGTGCCTTCCAAATCCCGGGTATTCCCACAGAGTTCCATCCCAGTTCGCCCTTCCTCTGCTGTAGCCCCAGGTGAATGGCTTTGGCTATTTTAGTGCTCTGTCCTGGCTCTCTGGGCTGTGGAGTGTGCTTGGTCTATTCCCCAAGGGCACTGCTCACAGCTAAGAGTGCTGATGTCCCTGGGCTCCCAGCCCGCCACCCTCTCGTGCCTTCGCAGTTCCTATCAGTGTCCTTGGTTATATGGTTCTGTCCTGCAGCTTTTCTGTTGCTTTTTTCTGAGGATTTGTCTTTATTTTAGTTGTAATTCCTCTTTGGTCCTGGGATATCATCTACGTGCTTCTGTTTACTTTTCCTCCTTTTTCACAATTTCTAAGCCTATCTCGTGTGCAGCTGGTTTGCACAGGCCTTTCTGTTGCCCCTGTACCCTGTAGGTCCTGCAGGTAATTGGATCACACAGTCCCTCTGGGACCCATCTCTATGCCTATGTTATGAGCTGCTGTGTCGCACAGGACTCCCTGGTGTTTTAGCACCCCACAAGTCCCATGGGTAACTGGATGGCACAGACCCTGCTGGGTTGTGCAGGCCTTTCTGGTGCTTTAGCACCCCACAGTCCCTGTGTGTAACTAGATTGCACAGTCCCTGCTGGTTGTGCAGGCCTCTCTGGTGCTTCAGCACTTCACTGGCCCTTTGGGTAACTAGATCGTTCAGTCCCTGCTGGGTCGTGCAGGCCTCTCTGGTGCTTCAGCTCCCCGCAGGCCCTGTGGATAACTAGATTGTTTAGTCCCTGTTGGGTTCTGCAGGCCTCTCTGGTGCTTCAGCTCCCCATATGCCCTGTGGGTAACTAGATTGTGCAGTCCCTGTTGGGTCGTGCAGGCCTCTCTGGTGCTTCAGCTCCCCACAGGCCCTGTGGGTAACTAGATCGTTCAGTCCCTGTTGGGTCCTGCAGGCCTCTCTGGTGCTTCAGCTCCCCACAGGCCCTGTGGGTAACTAGATCGTTCAGTCCCTGTTGGGTCCTGCAGGCCTCTCTGGTGCTTCAGCTCCCCATATGCCCTGTGGGTAACTAGATTGTGCAGTCCCTGTTGGGTCGTGCAGGCCTCTCTGGTGCTTCAGCACCCCACATTTTCTGCAGGAAACTGGATGGCACTGTCCCTGCTGGGTGGCGCAGGCCTCTCTGCTGCTTCAGCACCCTGCAGTTCCTGTGGGTAACTGAATGGCACAGTCTTTGCTGGGTTGCAGGGGTCTTTTTCATGTTTCAGCATCCAGCGGGTATCTTGGGTAATTGGATGGCACAGTCCCTGCTGGGTCGCAGGGGCCTCTCTGGTGCTTCAGCACCCCACAGGACCCACAGGTAACTGAATTGCACAGTCCTTGCTGGGTGGCACAAGCCTCAGGTGCCCCTGCACCCTGAAGTTTCAGGGGGTGGGCAGCTGGATCACACCAGTCTCTCTCAGGCTAGGGCTTCTCACTGCACTTGTGAGCTACTGGACCACACAGGCCTCTGTGGAGCCCCAGATTCCGCTGCTGGAAGTTGGAGACTGCTGCTGCCCCATGGGGCTCAACTCCTGCTCAGCTTTTGCTGTAGATTTTGGTGATGGGTCTCATCTGCTAGTCTGTGCTTCTGTTGCCATGGGATGGATGTCTACTTTCTAACCCCTGTTGCTGGGGGTATATCTAGACTCTGATCAGGCTGCTACTATTGGGGATGGTGCTGGGCTCTGGGTTGTCTGCAGCTTCTGTGACTGGCACCTTGGGAGCTCCACTACTGTGCACTGGTCTGTGTTGACACAGAGTGTCCACTGGTCCGATGGTGCCACGTGCACTGGTGGCTCAGGTTGCTGGGCCCTAGCCGCTCCCCCTGCCTCCTCCCAGGGAAGACCCAGGATCTTCCAAAATGGTGGGACCTCCCCACAGTGCAGGGATAAGGGCCCCGAAGACCCTCTTATGGGGGTAGCCGGCTGCTCCCATCCACAGCACAGGAAATTTCTGCTCCACGTCTCTGCACTACAGGTGTTTGGTCATCCACCTTCGCATCCATTTACACTTTCTCACACATTCACCCTCCCTCTGGTCCTGCCTGCCGCCATCTTCCCCATCTTCCATAGATTTTGTATTGTGTGTTTATTTTCATTAGTTTTGAGGAAGTTTTTTTTATTTCTTACTTGACCTCATTGGTAACCCAGTTTCTTCTTTTTTTATGGCCTCCTTGTATTGCATTGTGTATATGTACCACAGCTCTTTTATCCACTCATCCATTGATGGGCAGTTGGGCTATTTTTAAACCATGGCTACAGTAAATAATGCTGAACATAGGGATGCATATAGTCTTTTCAGTTGGTGTTTCAGGATTCTTAGGATATATTCCCAGAAGTGGGATCACTGCATCAAAAGGCAGTTCCATTTTTCTTTTTTTAAATACTCACCTGAGGACATTTTTTCATTTTTTGTTCAGATAGAGTGAGAGAAAGAGAGAGAGAGAGAGAGAGAGAGAGAGAGAGAGACATCGAACTGAAAGGGACGCATCGAGTGGCTGCCTCCCACACAACCCAACCAGGGCTGAGGACAAACTGCAACCGAGGTATGTGCCCTTAGCGGGAGCCAAACCTGGGTCTCTCTGGACCACAGGCCAATGCTCTAACCACTGAGCCAAACCAGCCAGGGTGGCGGTTCTATTTTTAATTTTCTGAGGAAACTACAAACTTTTCCACAGTGGTTGCATTAGTCTGCATTCCCACCAATAGTACCTAAGGGTTCCCTTTTTTTCACATCTTCTCCAGCACTTGTTGTTTGTTGATTTATTGGTGATAGTGATTCTGACAGCTATGAGGTGATATCTCACTGTGGTTTTAATTTGTATCTCTCCAATGATTAGTGCTGTTGAGCATTTTTTCATGAGTTCATTGGCAATCTGTATGTCCTTTTTGAAGAAATGTCTATTCAGGTCCTTCTGCCCATTTTGTTTTTGAAATATGTTTTCATTGCATTAAAGAGAGAGGAAGAGTGAAAGGGGAGAGAGAGAGAGAGAAACATTGATATGAAAGACAAACATGAATCATTTGCCTCCCATACCCTCCCCCCCCCAGCTGGGGTTTTCCCCCTACCTGTGTATGTTTCTCATCATGAACTGAACTGGTGACCTTATGATGCACGGGGTGATGCTCAGCCAACTAAGCCACACTGGCCAGGGCCCTTTGCCCTTCTGTAATTGAATTATTTGTCTTCCTGGTGTTGGCTTGATCAATTTCTTTATATATTATGGAATTTAACCCCTTATCAAATGTATCATTGCTGAATATATTCTCCCATACAGTTGGTTTTCTTTTCATTTTGCTGATAGTTTCTTTTGCTGTGCAGAAACTATTTAATTTTGATGTCATCCCATTTGTTTATTTTTCCTTGCAAGAGATGTCTGAGATTGCTGTAAGAGATGTCTGAGATTGCTGTAAGAGATGTCTGAGATTTTACTGCCTATGTTTTCTTCTTGAATTTTTATGCTTTTGTGACTTTCATTTAAGTCATTTATCCATTTTGAGTTTATTCTTGTGTAAGCTGGTGGTCTAGTTTTATTTATTTTTGCATGTACAGTCCAATTTTCCCAACACCATTTATTGAAGAGACTGTGTTTACACCATTGTATGTTCTAAAACATTCAAGTGCATAGAGGCTAAATAGCATGTTGTTAAACAATGGATGGGTTAACATTGAGAACAATGAAGAGATCAAAAATTACCTGGAAACAAATGAAAATGAACAACCGGAAATCTTTGGGACACAGCAAAACCATTCTTCCTGAAAGGAAAGTTCATACATAGCATTACAGGCCTGCCTCAAGAAGCAAGAAAAATCTCAAATAAACAATCTAGCTCTACATCTAAAAGAATTAGGGGGAAGAGGGACAAAAACAAAAAAAGCCCAGAGTAAACAGAATGAAGAAAATAATAAATATCAAAGTAAAATATAAATGACACAGAGACTTAAAAAGAAATATAAAAGATCAATGAATCCAAGAGCTGGTTTCTTGAAAAGATAAACAAGGTTTATAAAACCAGACTTATCATGATAAAAAGAGAGAGGACCCAAATAAAATCAGAAATGAAAGAGAAGTAACAACTGACATCACAAAAATACAAATAATTTTAAGAAAATACTATGAACAACTATATGTAAACAAATTGGACAACTTGGGGAGATGGGTAAATTCCTAGAAATATACTGACTTTCAAAACTGAACCAGAAAGAATCAGAAAACCTGAATAGACCAATTACGACTAATGAAATTAGAGTATTAATCCAAGTAATTCCAGCAAACAAAAGTCCTGGACCAGATGGCTTCATAGGTGAATCGTACCAAACATTCAACGAAGAACTAACACCTATCTTGAACTAACACCTATCCTTCTCAAACTATTCTAAAAAATTTGAAGAGGAGAGAATACATCCAAGTTCTTTTACAAGGCCACTATTATTCTAATTTCAAAGCCAGATAAAGACACTATGAAGAAAGGAAATTATCGGCCAGTATCCCTGATGAACATAGATGCTAAAATCCTCACAAAATGTTAGCCAATTGGATTCAGCAATACATAAAAAATATTATACACCATGATCATGTGGGATTTATTACAGGGATTCAAGGTTGGTACAATAATTGCAAATCACTAAATGTGATACATCACATAAAGAAAGTGATACAAATCACATGATCATATCAATAGATGCAGAAAAAGCATTTGATAAAAGACAGCACCCATTTATGAGAAGAACTCAGTAAAGTAGGAATAGAAGGATTATATTTCAACACAATGAAGGCCATATATGACAGACCTACAGCCAACATGATACTCAATGGGCAGAAACTAAAGACGTTTCCCTTAAGAACAGGAACAAGACAGGGATGCCCACTTTCACCACTCTTATTTAACATTGTACTGGAAGTCTTAGCCACAGCAATCAGGCATGAAGAAAAAATAAAAGGGATCCAAATTGGAAAGGAGGAAATAAAACTGGCATTTGCAGATGTCATGCTACAGTACATAGAAAACCCTAAAGACTCCACCAGAAAACTAGATCTCACAAATGACTTTGGCAGAATAGTAGGATACAAAATTAATATTCAGAGCCGCAGTAAAACTATAGAGTTATGTTTATCTTTAACATAATATGATTGCTTATATTTTAATAAATCGGCATACGTGATCCCAAGGTCCTGACCAGGTTTAGAGGAGGACTCTTTGTTCTTTGGTGTTGCGGTCTCTGAGGCAGATGTGTCCGTCTCTGCCCCAGCTTTTGGATCAGTGGCAGCTTCCTCATAGCCTCTGTGTGTGTGTGTGTGTGTGCATGCGCATGCGTGTGCTTGCGCGTACGCATATGTGTGTATCTTTGCTGTTGCAAAATGCTGCATTTGTTGGCAAAAGTAATGGATTCTTTTGCTGTGTCATGAGAAAGGAATTTCAAAGGCACACTCTTGGAGAAGTTCAAATGTGACAGCAAGATTTTATTGTGAGTTAAGGGGATTTAATGCACCCTTCAGGAGCAGGGGTGGAGAACCTTTTCAATGCCAAAGGCCATTTGGATGTTTATAACGTAATTCACCAGCCTTACAAAATTACCAACTTAAACTTTAGTTTGCTATAGTTTGGTAAGGCTAATTTGGTGAGGCATGTGATGTTAGCTGGTATTAATTTTGAGGGCCTTTTAAGGCCCAGGGTTCAAATGTTCGCCACCCCTGAGTGGTGGGCAGGCTCTAGAGGGCTGCCCCTAGGCTCCTGTTAATCTTCCATATATCTTCTTGGCTCAGGTAAAGAACAAAGAACCATTCAAATGATCTAACCCTAATTTCTAATTTTTCCTGGTCCTGAGTTGGGCCCTCCTCCCAGAAAATTTTGTTGAGGTTTCATGCCCTTTATCCTATCTGATTACTTTACTATCTGAGTACATTTCCAGGTTGTGGGCCCAATCCCTAGTGGGCGGCATGCAGGAAGTGGCTAGTTTATGTTCTCTCTCATTGATGTTTCTCTCTCTCTCTAAATCAAAAAAAAAAATCAATTTAGTTCTGATACCATTGTCATGAACTGAGTTAGTAATTAATAGAAAAAGAGCAAGGGGAAGACCAAATAGTATAGTCATGTCATTTCTGTAGCTTTGCCAGGAAGCTGCAGTTGACAGTCACCTAGTCTATCCCCTGCAGATCCTGGGGGAGCGGACTGGACAAGAGGAGACTAGATGCATACTGACTAAAGTTGGGGACATAGGGAAGGCACTTGACTGTTAGTCACACTTGGAACTGGTCATTGGCCAGAGTAAGTGTGGCTGCTACAAGCTCAGGGAGATAGGAGATCATTTAATATCCTAAACAAAAGAGTTAACTCTCTTACCCTTGGCTCTCATCTCTCTGGCTTGCTTGCACTTGACTCCTGGCATGTGGGGCTCTCATGCTCCTGCATTTGCCCACATTGCCCACAGCCACGTGAACCCCACACACAATCAACTAACAAACTACAACTAGCCTAATGCTAAAGCGGACCCAGCTCCATCATGGAATGGAAACTTTGGACACTGGCTTTCTTCTAGCTCTACTGAATCCCCTACTGCATGTCTTCCAGGACTAGATTAAGGTTAAATGGGACTTTGGAAACAGAGAGGTGTAATTCCACCAAATAAAAATCATTCATCCTTCTGTATGAGTCTCAAAAATTTCTTTTTCTCAAGATATAGTAAAGAACCCACTCCCACTAGCAATGGAGAAAGACCATCTACGCATTTCTCTGATAAGTTTTCTTTTCCTTTCTTCCTTATGTTAACAACTAGCTGCATTAGTAACTAGCTACCTATGTTGACACTGCCATTCCAGTGCAGAAGTTGCAGGGCATCCAGAGAGCAGTAGAGCTGTTATATGCGTTCCAGGGTCCTGCCAGGAGCATCAGTGAGGCTGCCAAACACAGGTACCAGTTTTGGGACACACAGCTGGTACCCAAACTAAGTAAGTTCTGCCTGTATTCTGCCTTTCCCCCCAAACAAAGCTGGGTGAACAACAAACAAAACACACAAAAGAGGCTTCACTTCACTTATGTAACTTGCTTTGTACTACAGATTAGAAAGGTGATACTTTTCTTTAAAAAAAAGATATGTACACATACACACACACATACATACATACAGAGGTGTGACCTATGTGATGTTTAAATGTCCCTTAAAGATGGAAACGTCTGCTCAGAACACACAGGCGGTGTTGAATGATATGGTGGTGAGGAATGACTTATAGTCCATGATAAAATCGTGTCCTCAAAATGAAACTTTGAAACATTTCAGTACACCGAAATTGGGGGATAGTATTTTGTTAGAAAAAGTACAATAAAAACAAAAGCAAATTGGGAGTTTAAAAGGTTTCATCGGGCTGTTTCATTTCTTATCAGATTAAATGTCAGCCTAATACCTTTGAACATAGCAGATTAATGACAGGAGATAACATATTTATTTTTCATTTTCCAAATGCAGTGATATTGGGGTTCCCATATGGAATAATACTGTATTCCATGTGTTTAAATATTAAATACATACACAAATGTATCTCTTATACGAAGTGAACCAGACTTAAAGTTCTCTTTCTGTGTGTTTAGATAGACCTTCCTCTCCTCCTCGGGGAAATTCTTTCAGGACAAACCATGAGAACCATGTGTAATCACTCTGTAACTTTCTCCAGAGAATGCCCATTTTTCAGTTCTCTCCACTTAAGGAATAAAAAAGCCCCTGAACTTGGTGATGAGGTGTCTCAGTGAGATGGCAAGAACTTGGGTATGGGGTGATTATGTCCCTGCTCGGCCGACATCAGCAGGTATCTAACTCCTCTGAACCACCATCTCCTGGCCCGGCCTGAGGTCATGACCCCATCCTTTCAGGATCACAGGAAAGACTGACCGAGGAGAACGGACCTCGCCCAGCACCATGGGTGGCAGCAGCCCAGTCTGTGTACATGTCATACATGCATACATGCATATGTGTCCACGTGCACACAGATGCAATCAGCAGTAAAAGAACTCCCTCTTACTCACACCCTCTCTCACCTCCTTCTCTGCAGCAGGCGAAGTTACCTGGCCCCAAAGAGAAAGGTGCTGTGTGAAGGAATCTCCTTTCCCCTTGAGCGGCATGTGAGCTGTGGTTTAGAAGCCTGGGCCTCCCAAGCTGGCTCTTTCTGTCCTCCAGGAAGACAAACATGTTGTCCTTGCTAACATCTGGCCTTTCTCAATGACTCACTAAATTCCATTATGGAAAGAAAAGAGAAGGAAATTGAGCTTTAATGGGTGAAGGAGGGATGTTAAAGGTGCCAGGACCCAGCGTCTGGAGAGCCATTTATAAAAGTGGTTTCAGAGGGCTTGGCTGACCAGAAAATGTCATGGGGAAAGACTCTGGGGAAAGACTTCTTCAGGGACACTGTTCCCGTGCCTGGGACCCAGGATGCTCCCCGAGAAGAGATACAGCTGGCCATGCGTGGGTCATTTACATGAGGCCTAGGCAGCCACAGGGTAACCCTGCCAGCTTCCTTCCTCAGCAGAAATGTTTTGCTGGCTTTATGCGGAGTCTCATCCTCCTCTGGCTGCTCAACTTGTGATCAACAAGCGACTCCCACCTGTATCACTTAGCTCAAGGTGACATCTCCCAGCACCTGCATGCTTTCGGATCACAAGACTGACAGCTCTAACTCTGTATTTCAGAACAGGCTTGGTCACACAAGGACACTGTAAGCAGACACCCATGTTCATACCTGTTCTACGACAGCTGACATCTATTTGGCCCCGAATGCCAGGCACTGAGTGACGCTCTGACTTCCCAGCTGACCTATGGGGGCCCCTGCATTCCCGCCCCTCTGCCAGAAGACAGAACAGGAGCCGAAGGAGTCCCATAGACAGTAAGTGCTTCTGTGTCATAAATGACAGCGTAGACTTTCTGCAGTGGGTGCGTCTGGCCCGTGTCCCCCTTTTAGCCACTGCAAAGGAATTAAGAGAGACCATCATCCAGATGGCAGGGTGGGGGAGGGACTGAAGTGGGGTTGAGGCTTCCTTGTCACGACCTCAACCCAGGCAGGTGGCTGCCAGCTGGAAAGCAAACCCTCTCGCATTGTGTACGGTGCAGGTGAAGGAAGCCTCCTCATGGAAGGTACAGCCAGACACGTACCCCCGAACAGTCACAGTGTGAGTGGGGTGCTTCTCAAACACATGCTTTTCACTTAGTTGCTAGCAGTCAGGTTCTGCCTTGGCATATGGGTCCTCCAAACAGCCCTGCACATCTGGGTGTGCATGAGATTTCCATGCAACATCTCTAGCAGATTCAGGGTGAGGAGAAAACAGTCCACCACCCTGATACACCCAGGCATGCACACTTCTCCGCCCAGGGAGGGGCAAGAACACAGGTGCACCAGCCTGAGACAGCTTCTGCCCTCTGCCCTGCTTTGGGCAGATGAGTGTGAGGTCCCAGCGCAGGCTCAAGCCAGCTCTCCCCAGGTCACATCTCTGGTGGGTGGGGAGTAGACAGAGTCAGTCTTGGACATGCGGCCAAACCTGGGATCTCAAGAGTCGGCCTAACATTCATTGCTCCCTGTCCCCAAAGAAAAGAAACTTGAAACTCTTTTCTTCCATTCTAGATGCATTTTCTTATCTCTTCCCTCTCTGTATATTTTACCTCCTCCACTCTGGGAGAAAACGGTAGATGGTGATGAGGATAATGTCGGCCATTGTGCAACTTTACAGACACTCTCTGAGGGTGCCTGGGCTGATGAATGGAAAGTGATGACAATTTGGTGCTGTTTGTTCCAAAGTAAACACTGTAAACTAATTATGTGCTACACCTCCCCCAAGAGTCTGTGCTGGGAGCAGGAGCCTCTGATTACTAATGTCTGTATTTCTATCTGATAAATTACATTTAATTGTTGTGTAATTAGATAACACCTTTAGCACTAAAAAAAATAAACCCTGTAATAAGACATAATTTTTGAGAACGGTGTAAATTCCGATGATTGTAAATAAAGAATCCGCATGATAGATCCATGAATTCATCAGAACACTTTGGTTTATGTATTTTTTTAAAGAGAGTGCTTTGCATAATATGGAACTGTATTTGGTGTCAAATGCAGAATTCTTTATGAAAAAGCAATTGAAGAAACCCGTTTCCATGCAAATGAATTTTATATGAGATGAAATCTGCCTAGTCAATGAAGCCTTTGAAATTTAAAAAATTTCCCTTCAAATTCTCCTAATTAAAGCAACTACTAATTACATCAGTGGCTTAACTAATTAATCACAACTAAATAGCAAATTACAAAGCATCATCCAGTTCACATTTATTCAGGAATCAGCTTGGGTCTGCCTCTTTAGTTCCCACCACTTTTTCCTGACTGTCCCATCCAAAGCAGCAAGGTGGGATGCAAGGTCCAATTGGCCAAAGATACTTCAATTTGTTCTTTTTTATCAAAATCCAAGAAAACGGCAGTGACCACTACTCACAACTCTCACTTCCATATTCTGTAAAATGTCAACAAGGAGCAGACACGGCAGACAGGTGGAGGGGCCGGGCATCGTGGCCCCTGTCACCCAGCTGCTCCCTGACGCTTCTCCTACCCCTTCTCCTCTCACAAGTGAGGGAACATTTACTCCACAGCAACCTGTAAGGACCAGCGACAAACTTCCAAAATTCAACAGAAAACGTCTTTGTGAGAAGCCTTGGCAAACAGATGCCAACACTGTTCTTTTTTGATCAATTTCTAGTTGTAACTTCCCCCTTGCAAACTACCTCTAAAAAAGCATCTAGACTCTATTTCTTCCTTCAACTCAGAAAGTCTCTACTGAAAATGACATTTAAAAGGTGGTTGCCCTCCAGAGCACTTGCCTCATGGACCTAAGACTTTGGAACATGGTCTCCATCTCTACTCTGACACTTAGGCTTGTCTTGGATGATGCCAAGTTGGGGTGGATGGCCTAAACTCACAGCAGGCTTCATGGTCAGCTGGTCTCAGAGAAGACCACTGCACAGCACCCACAGCCCTGTGGGCGTGCTCTGGGAATCATCTGCAACAGCCCCTGATGACCATATTCATGGCCTAAGGGTTCATTCACTCACGTGTCCTAACCAGCACAGAAGAGTTAATTACATATTTACATCTGACAGAACTTCAACCTCAAATTTACTAGGACAAGCCATACTTTTGGCCAGGACTTTAACCTTGAATGAGAACATTACCTTAAAAAGCATGTTAGCTTGTGAATTTTTAAAAAATATATTTGTATTGCCCTGGCCTGTTTGGCTCAGCAGTAGAGCATCGGCTTGTGGACCAGAGAGTCCCGGGTTCTGTTCCCACTAAGGGCATGTACCTTGGTTGCACTTTGTCCCTGGCCCTGGTTGGGATCATGTGGGTGGCAACCACTCGATGTGTCTCTCTCACATTGATGTTTTTCTCTCTCTTTCTCCCACTCTATCTGAAGATTAATGCAAAAATGCCCTCAGTTGCAGAGATTACAAAATGGTAGCAGATTGAATAGAAGGTACATAGACCGTCTCCCAGGACTGAACTGGAATTAAAACAAAAATAGAGACAAATTGTCAGGAAAAAGCAACAGAAAAGCAGCTTGGAGGACCATATAACCAGGGACGCTGACTAGATCCTGGTGGTTTGTGGAGGTGCAAGAGGGGTACTGGGAGCCCAGACACTGCAGTGGACCTAGCTGTGAGCAGCGCCCTTGGGTTAAACTCCCAAGCGGCTCCACAGCGCAAAGCTGGGAACAATGCTAAAATAGCCACAGCCACTCACCTTGGACTCTGGCAGAGGGAGGCACACTGGACTGTAACTCTGTGGGGACACTTGGGATTTGGAGGGTACTCAGAGCTTTTGCTGAGTTGCAGCCATGCAAAATGGTGGTCAGCTTTTTCCCAGGGCTCTGGAGAGAGGTGGCAGCCCTTCCCTTGGAGGTTCAACCCCACTGGGTAGCCACTGAAATGCAAATTGGGGCCATTAACAACCAGCATCTGCCCCACCCTCGGGAAATCCCCTTATGATAAACACCTGAGGGAGTTTTTCACTCAACTGAGAAGCCAAGGCTCTTCAAGTAACTGCTACTGATAACCTCCAGGCAAAAAGCTAGAGAATAACTACCATTCCTGGGCTAGCAACTCTAACCAGGAAAGACTTGACAGTGGTGTTTAATGTGGGTCCTCCCTGCCTCATCCATACCCAGAAGAGGGAGCCACAAACAACACCATCACCCACAGGGAAAACTTGGCAGACTCAAAGCCCACTTTGATAGCCAAAATGGTGAAACACAGAAACAAAAGCCAAATGAAAAAACGAGACATCTACCAAAGATGAGATAACTGAGATGCAGTTAAGCAAGTTAACAGAACTAGAATTCAGAGCAATGATCTTGAGGAAGCTCAACAGCATGTGTAAGGACATGAGCAACATGAGTAAAGACATGGAAATGTTAAAAATCAACCAGTTGGTAATTAAAAACCACCAAGAAGAAATGAAGAATGACGTATCAGAAATAAAGAACACATTGGAAGGTCTAAACAGCAGAGTAGAGGAAGAGAAGGACCGGATCAATGAATTAGAAGACAGTAGGAAAAAAATCAATCGTTCAGAAAACCAAAAGAAAAAAAAGATTAAAAAACAGGAAAATAGTTTAAGAGAACTATGGGACAAATGGGAACGTAATAATATTTGCATCATAGTAGTCCCCAAAGAAGAAAATGAGCAAGGTGTAGAGAATATATTTGAAGAAATAGTGACAGAAAACTTCCCTAATTTGATGAAAAAAGAAGGCATTCAAATTGAAGAAGCACAGAGAGCCCCAAGTAATAAGACTCAAAACAGGCCCAAACCCAGACACATAGTAATCAAAATGCCAAAAATTCAAGACAAAGAGAGAATCCTAAAAGCAGCAAGAGATAAGCAACAGGTTACCTACAAAGGAAACCCCATAAGGCTCTCAGCTGACTTCTCAACAGAAACATTACAGGCCAGAAGGGAATGGCATGAGGTAATCAAGGTCATGAAAACAAGGATCTGAATCCAAGACTACTCTACCCAACAAGGCTATCATTCAAAATAGAAGGTCAAAGGGCTTTCAAGACAACAAAAGGATAAGGGAATACATTAGCACCAAACCAGCACTGCAAGAAATGTTAAAAGGACTGCTGTAATTAACAGGAGAAATAGGAAGAAAAAATATAATCACACTAAACAAAAATGGCAGTAAATAAGTACATATCAATAATCA
This sequence comes from Molossus alvarezi, assembly GCA_037176705.1. Taxonomy (NCBI): domain Eukaryota; kingdom Metazoa; phylum Chordata; class Mammalia; order Chiroptera; family Molossidae; genus Molossus; species Molossus alvarezi. The sequence goes on from CM073885.1 coordinate 123,992,032, forward strand.
CCTTAAATATAATTGGGTTGAATACTCCGATAAAAACACAGAGTAGCTAATTGGATAAGAAAGCATGACTCATCTATATGTTGTTGACAAGAGATCCACCTCACAACAAAAGACTCACATAGGTTGAAAGTGAAGGGATGGAAAAAAATTTTCCACGCAAACGTAAAGGAAAAAAAAAGCTGGGGTAGCAATCCTCATATCTGATAAAAGACTTCAAAATGAATGCCATAACTAGAGACAAAGAAGACCACTACATAATATTGAAAGAACCTATTCAACAGGAAGATATAACCATAATAAACATATATGCACCCAATATAAGAGCACTAAAATATATTAAAATCTTCTGGAAGACCTCAAAGGATAAATTGATAGCAATATAATCATAGCAGGGGACTTCAGCACCCCACTGACATCACTGGATAGATCCTGTAGACAAAAAAATTGGCAAGGAAACAGAGACTCTAAAAGAAGCACTAGACCAAATGGATTCAATAGATATCTACAGAGAATTACAGACCAAAACTACAGAATTGACTTTCTTCTCAAGTGCACATGGGACATTCTCAAAGATAGACTACATGTTAGGACACAAACTAGGTCTCTGCAAGTTCAAGAAGATTGAAATCATATAGGGCATCTTCTCTGATTAAATGGCTTGAAACTATAAATCAATAGCAATAAGAACAGGTAAAGACATTTGAAGACATGGAGGCTAAATAGCATGTTGTTAAACACTGAATGGGTCACCGAATAGATCAAGGAAGAAATTAAAAACTTTCTGGAATCCAAGGAAAATGAACACACAATAACAGAAAACCTATGGGATACAAAAAAGTTTTAAGAGAGAAGTTCATAGCACTACAGGCCTACCTCAAGAAGCAAGTAAAATCTCTAATAGTGTATCTAACCTCACAACTTAAAGAACTAGGAAGCAAACAAAAAGAAAACTCCAGAGCAAGTAGAAGAAAGGAAATAGTAAAGATCACAGCAGAAATAAATGACACAGAGACCAAAAAAACAATCCAAAGTATCGATGAAACAAAGAGCTGGTGTTTCAGAAAAATAAACAAGATTGATGGACCCTTAGCTAGATTCACCAAGAAACAAAGAGAGAGAACCCAAATACACAAAATCAGAAATGAAAGAGAAGTAACAACTGATACCACAGAAATACTGAAGATTCTTAACAACTACTATGAACAATTATATGGAAACAAATTAGACTAAGCAAAATGGGAAAATTTCTAGAAACACATAGTCTCCCAAAACTGTACTGGGAAGACATAGAAAACTTGAACAGACCAATAACAACAAAGAAATTGAAGATGTAATCAAGACTCTCCCAGCAAACAATAGCCCAGGTCTAGATGGCTTTACGGGGGAGATTTACGAAACATTCAAAAAAGAACTAACACCTATTTTCATCAAACTATTTCAAAAAATTCAGGAAGAAGGAAGACTTCCAAACTCGTTTTATGAGGCCAGCATAATTCTGATTCCAAAACCAGAAAAAGACCTTACAAAGAAACTACAGGCCAGTATCCCTGATGAACATAGATGCCAAAATCTGGAACAAAATACTAGCAAATTGGATCCAGAAACACATCAAAAAAATTATTCACCCTGACCACGTGGACTCATCTCAGGGATGCAAGGCTGGTATAATATTTGCAAATCAATAAATGTGATACACCACATAAATACAATCCACGTGATCATATCAATAGATGCTGAACAAGCCTTTGACGAAATCCAGCATCAATTTCTGATAGAACCACCAGCAATGTGGGAATAGAGGGATATCTCAACAAAATAAAGGGCATATATGAAAGATCTACAACCAACATCATACTCAATGGATAAAATATTTAAAGCATTTCCCTTAAGAACAGGAATAAGATAGGGATGCCCACTTTTGTGACTGTTATCTAACATAGTACTGGAAGTCTTAACCACAGCAATCAGACTGGAAGAAAAAATAAACGGGATCCAAATTGGAAAGTAGGAAGTGAAACTGTCATTGTTTGCAGATGACATTATTTACAGATGACATGATGTAGAAAACCCCAAATACTCCATCAAAAGTTTACTAAACTTAATAAATGAATTTGCCAAAGTAGCAGGATACAAAATTAATGTCAAGAAATTAACAGCATTCTTATACATCAATGATGAACTCACAGAAAGAGAAACTAAGAAAACAATCCCATTTAACATTGCAGCAAAAAAATTAAGATACCTAGGAATAAACTTAACCAAAAAAGTAAAGGACTGTTTGCAGAAAACTATAGCACTTTGAAAAAAGAATGAGAGGAAGATATAAAAAAGTGGAAGCACATACCTTGTTCATGGATCAAAAGAATTAACATAATTAAAATGTCCATACTACCCAAAGCAATCTATAGATTCAGTGCAATCCCCATGAAAATGCTAATGACATACTTTACAGAACTAGAACAAATACTTTAAATGTTCATATGGAACCAAAAAAGACCTCAAATAGCCACAGCAATCTTGAAAAAGAACAAAGTATGTGGGATCACATTACCAGATTTCAGGTTATACTACAAAGCCACTGTAATCAAAAGAGCCTGGTACTGGCACAAGAATAGGCATATGGACCAGTGGAACAAAACAGAGAACCCAGAAATGACCCAAGGCAATATGCTCAATTAATATTTGACAAAGGTGGCAAGAGCACACAGTGTAGTAAAGAAAGCCTTTTTAATAAATGTTGTTGGGAAAATTGGACAGCTACATGCGAAAAAATGAAACTAGACCATCAACTCACACCCTACACAAGAATAAACTCAAAATGGATAAAAGACTTAAATATAACTCATGAATCCATAAAAATCCTAGAAGAAACTGTAGGCAACAAAATTTCAGACATACGCAGCATAATTTTTACTGATATATCACCTAAGGCAACAGAAACAAGAGGGATATGGGACTACATCAAACTCAAAAGCTTCTGCACAGCAAAAGATACAGTCATCAAAATGGAAAGGCAACCCACTGTATGGGAGAGCATCACTGGCAATGATACATCAGATGAGGGGTTAATTTCCAACATATAGACAGTGCTCATACAACTCCACAAAAGGAAGACAAAGCACCCCATTAAAAATGGGCAGAGGAAATAAACACCTCTCCAAACAGGACATACAAATGGTTAAGAGACATGAAGAAATGGTCAACATCACTAATCATCAGAGAGATGCAAATTAAAACTACAATGAGATACCACCTCACACCTGTCAGAATGGCTGCCATCAACAAATTATCAAACAACATGTGTTGGCATGGGTGTGGAGCAAAAGGGACTCTAGTACACTGCTGGTGGGAATGCAGACTGGTGTAGCCACTGGTGCATATTTTTATGGAAAACAATACAGTGTGACCTCAAAAAATTAAAAATTAAACTTCCATTTGACCCAGTAATCCCACTTCTAGGAATATACCCTAAGAAGCCTGAAACACCAAGCAGAAAGAATATATGTACCCCCATGTTTGTAGCAGCACTATTTGCAATAGCTAAGTTCTGGAAACAGCCCAAATATCCATCAGTAGACGAATGGATCAAAAGGTGGTGGTACATAGGCAGCTGTAAGAATGAAATATCTTTTATCCTTTGAGACAACATGGAGGGACCTGGAAAGTATCCTATGTGAAACAAGCCAAATAGAGAAACACAAATATCATATGGTCTCACTTACTTGTGGAATACAATGAACATATCAGTCTGAGGAATGGGGTGGTCCCAGAGATCTGGAAGGGGGATACCGACTGACAATTCCCAAAAGAGTGGGTGGTGGGGGAGTGATAAACCACAGAACTTATATGCATGTGTGCATGAAAAATGACCATGGACAGCAAAGTTGGGGATAGGGCGGGGTGGGGCGGGGAGGGGCGAGTCAGTGTGGGAAAAGGAGAAACATCTGTAACAAAATTAATTAATTTTTTAAAAAATGTTCTTTGGTAAAAAAAAAAAAACCTTGATGAGAGAGAAACATTGATCCGCTGCCTCCTTCATGTCTCCTACTAGGGGTCGGGTCCAAAACCCAGGTGTATGTTCTCACTGGGAAGCTAACTGGTGACCTCTTTGTACACAGGACTGTGCTCAATCAACTGAGCCACAGCAGCCAGGCTACTAGTGTGTGAATCTTACCTCATTGTAGATTAAATAAAATTAAGTCACCCATTTCCAGCCCTTACAGGTTCCACCACAGAGATCCATTCTTACGGGGGTCCCCACCAACAAACGTGTATCTAAGTCCAGAAAAAACATGTTATTGCTTGATGTTACACAGGTACTTGACGCAGCTTATTACTCATTTATTATATAGTCATCATTTTATAAGCAAAACAAAACAAAACATCTCAATTCCATGATGACATGGCCACCTTTTCTCCTGACCTTCTCCTCTCTCAGGTGGACCCTCTTAGGTAAACCTTCTCATACTTCTTTCTCAGCCTCCTTAGTTGGAATATTAATATTTGATTTGAACAAGGGTCCAAAACCAAACCTCATTTTCTTTTCTATTCTTTCTGCCCAGATGATCTCACTCAGTTCATAGGCTTTAATTATTATCTATGCATGTATCACCCCAAATTTTTAATCTGTGGCCCAAATAATTCTTCTGAGCTCAGATCCACAGAGAGACATTTAAAGTTCATGATATCCAAGTCCAGCCGGTGTGGCTCAGTGTTGAGCATCAACCCTGCACCAAGAGGTTGCTTGTTCGATTCCCAGTCATGGCATATGCCCAAGTTGTGGGCCCAATTCCCAGTAGGGGGCATGCTGGAGGCGGCCAATTGATGTTCTGTATCATCAATGTTTCTGTCTCTTCCTCTCTAAAATCAATAAAGGGGAAAAAAAGTTCATAATATTCAATATTAATCTTATCAGTCCCCATTTCTTCTCCCAAAAAACCTCTCTCCACTATTCTTTGTTAAATATGTTTTTATTGACTTTAAGAGACAGAGAAAGGGAGAGAGGGAGGAATGGAGGGAGGGAGGGGGAGAGAGAGAGAGAGAGAGAGAAACATTGAATTTATTGGCTGCCTTCTGCATGCCCCGCACTAGGGATCAGGCCCACAACCTGGGCATGTGTCCTGAACAAGAATTGAACCAGCGACCTCTTGGTGCAGGGTTAACGCTCCACTCTCCTTACTTCAGTTTCTAGAACTATCCTTTACCTACTTCTTAAGCCAAAAATCTGAGAGACGCAGTTTTAAAAATACATATGTGTATATAATAACACAAAATAGATTTATCAAGGTGGATTGCATTCAGGAAAACATTTGAAAGCTAAATTTAATAGGTGTGTTGCTTAGAAAAGTATCTGTTACATAGTAACTATTCTAAACTATTTGCAGTTATTTTAACTATGCTCTTTAACTCACCCTTCTGTTTCTGTTCATCACCAATCCATCACCATATTCTCTTATTTTTATTCCCTAAACATATCTTTATTTTCACTATGTCCCTCCAACCCTTCCGCTGACCTTCCTAGAACAGGACATCTCTCACCTGGACCTCTGGCAGCCTCTGTTATGATGGTCACCCTTGCCCTCTTCAGATGCTTCCCTACCTCGCCTTCCGGTTGACTTCTTCCCAAAGCCAAGGTGATGAGGTCAGCACCACTCCCTCCTGCAACACAACCTGCACAATATTCACGATCAAACGCTTCGCCTGGCGCTGCATCCTGCACACAAACAGCCGCCAGTCAGGCTCCCATTGTCAGCGTATCCAGCTGCCATCTTGTCTCAGGGACGCCTCCCACCAGGGTCCTCTCCAGTCCTCTGCTGAACACAAAACACTCTCTTATGCTGCTGTTTCCTGATGACCGGTTACCAATTTTCTCTGTCTAAATGTACAGTTTATATTCTCCAGGAAGCTTCATGCAGCTTTCCCATCAGCAGTTTCCAAGCTGTAAGTCGTGGCCTGCAGTGGGCTATGGAGTCAGCATGGTGCGTCTCTGGTCAGCAGACTTTCAAAGCTGTGGAATGTTAATGCCGTGTCAATTGGGGTAATAAGACATGACATGCCATTAAAGTGAAGTATTTTTATAAATTTGTGTGTATGGGGGGAAGGGTTGTGATAAAATAAAGTATCTTTTTCTTACTATGAGTCACATTTGAAATTAAGTTTAAAAACCATTGTTCTAAGGGGTCACCACTTATGGGCTTGCATAACACTGGTCTTTAGTGAAGTGAATCCCTCCAGCTGTTCCTTGAACACCTGCAATGTTAGTGTCCGTCTTCCAGACCATGGAGGAAATACAGCAAGAGAGGACAGCCTTCCTTACACAGTGCGTCTGAACAGAAACCCCTCTAAATAACAGATCACTTTCCAACGTCAAGCCTGCGTCACTGAGGGCTCCTTTCCTGGTGCTGATGGTGCAACCGTGATGGGACTGTCAGGGTAGACCTTGCACCCTGCAGACCTCAGGTTCACCCGTCCCTGAAAACAACCATGGACCGGCATGCACACCTGCCTGGCCACCAGGTGAAGATTGTTTGCAAGTGGCTCCTTGACATGCCAAGTGGAGATGCCTCTGCCTCACTGCGTCATAAGTGTTAGTGGAGAAAAGACGCTTAGAACTGTGTCTGTCACATGGAGGCATTTTACAGACTGTGGTCACCTTCCTGTCTCCATCCCTTCCTTCTCCTGGCTGGTTGCCAAAAGGCTTCCTTAATATAGTTCACACGTTCTATTCTAACATGAGCATAATGTCATCAAACCCAGTTCAAGGACAAGATACGCCAAACCAATAGCATCACAAAGCTTTTCTTATTGTTTTTTTATCTTTATATTTTCTCCTACTTTCCTCTTCCTAGCTGAGCAAGCCACAATCTGGATCAGTCTCTCTGGGGAATCCTGGGATCCACACTCCCAATTCCGAGTCAAGTTCAGATGCGGCATCTGTCCCCTCAGGGGGACTGCTTGCTGCTGGGCATGGGAAGGCTGTCAGTGTCCTGCAGATGATGTCTGTTGGCTGAGGGAACACAAAGTATGTCTCCAAGGCAGACCCTATGCTGCCTACCCTGAAACAGGCTTTAGGAAGTAACCAAGCAAATGTCATGAAGAGGCTGACCCATTGAAATGTACTACTTTATTCCACCTCAGTTCAGGACTATCAAGTCCACCACCGTCATTCCTTAGAATGTTCATGAGATTCTACACAGATAATCGGACAAAGAAATGAAATGGGAAGAAGACAGCAATTCAAGATTTCAGAACTCAACGAAAGTTATAAGACTAGAAGCTTTCCAGTGCTAACAAACATCTCAATATTATTTTTTTTTATCTTCACCTGAGGACATATTTTTTTGTATTCATCTTCAGATAGAGTGGGAGGGAGAGAGGAAGGAAGAGAGAGAGAGAAACATCCATGTGAGAGACACACCGACTTGTTGCCACCCACAGGACCCCAAATGGGCTGGGGACAAACTGCAACCAAGGTAGTGCCATGAGCAGGGACTGAACCCAGGACCCTCTGGTCCACAGGCTGACACTCTAATCATTGAGCCAAACCAGGCAGGGCACATATTAGTTCAGCATAGATAACCATACTTAGCAATTTCAGGGAGGTGGATTTATGCAGCTTGACCCTCTTCTGAACCTCTGGTTGACTAACTTCACACACTCCTCAGCATGGAAGATGTCCAGAGAGATGACTAACGTTCCCAAACACCTCCAGAAAGTCACACTCATGCACCACACATCACGACTAAATCTTTACATTATTCTCTTGCCTTTTGAATAAAGCTCTTTTTATCCAGGCATGCCTCTGATTCTGGATGGCAAAGAGGAAGAGGAAATTAAGCATAATAGTTGGAAGAGACATGACTTTGAAGCAGCATTAACTGTGAGCAATCTAGTCCTAAAGTCATCACAACCTTGATTTTCTCAGTGTGCGTATTTCATAACACGTTGAAACACTTCTCACACCTGGTAACAGTATTTGAGCATATTCTTTATTTTAGAAAGTGTTATGTGGTTCACACTTGAACAAGGTCACATTTTTAAAGCCATTGTATAGAGAATACACAGAATAACTGCAATTTCTCTTTATGTTAATAGAGTCACAAATACTTTAATGCTTTATAATTTTTTTGTAACTTTATTGATTTTAGAGAGACAAAGGGAGAGGGCAAGAGAGATAGAAACATCAACAAGAAAGATCATTGATTGCCCTCCTCCTGCAATCCTGGGAATGGGGCCCACAACCTGGGCATGTGTCCTGACTGGGAATTGAACTGGCAATGTCTTTGTGCAAGGGCAATGCTCAGCCACTGAGCCACATCTGCTGGGGTTAGTGATTTATAATTTAAAATTCTTTCATTTTTGTTATATGTTGTCACCAACAATGTATGTGGGTTCTGAACCCTCACTTTTTACATGAAGAGTATAAAGATATACTCTTTGGATAGTTTTCCCAAGAAATAAACTGAAGCCTGGTCTTCATTTTCTTGTCTCTAATAACTGAGCGTGTTCCTTCTATGTGAACTGAATACAGAATTTAGAAATATAAACAAAGTTTGGTCTGAATTAGAAAACAAATATGGTATTTTTCAGTTTACTTGTTACGTCATTATCATCATCACAGTACACCTCAACCTGATTCATCTATCCGACTTTCTTTCTTTCTTTCTCTCTTTCTTTCTTTCTTTCTTTCTTTCTTTCTTTCTTTCTTTCTTTCTTTCTTTCTTTCTTTCTTATTTATTTTTACTCCTCACCTGAGGAAACTTTTCTATTTATCATCAGATAGAGTGGGAGGGAGAAAGGGAGACAGAGAAACATTGATGTGACAGACCCACATTGACTGGTTGCCTCCCTCATGACACAACCAGGGCTGGGGACACCACAATCAAGGTATGTGCCCTTGACCAGAATCAAACCGATGACTCCATGGTCCATGGGCCAATGCTCTAACCACTGAGCAAAACCAGCCAGGGCCAGACATGCTTTGTTTTAATTGAGTTCCCTGTCAGTCCCATTGTCTCACACTAGAAATCAGACAGAGGCACCACAGTCATTTTAGATAGAACTTTGACAAAAAGCTCTTTTGCAGGAAGATTGAATTTGAATATATGTCTCCTATGTTTTACCAAAAACAAAATTTGCTGGAAAGATCTGTTCATTTGTAAAAGACTATATCCAATTATACATACACACAATATTGGATTTTGTTACATTTTGAATTAAATTTTCCCAAGGAAACATGAGACTAATCAAAATTAAATTTATTAATATTTGCCACATCTCATTTAAGGAATAAAAATCAGATCTCTCAAATGTACACTTTAATAAATATCATATGTTTGAAAACAATCAAACACTGTATTTTTGTTTATCAGACGTCTAATAGAGAATTTGGGTTGTTTCCTTTTAGGTCTGTTGAACTTGAAACAACTTTGATCAACATAAAAAATGGAGAAGGGAACATCATCGGAGTTTATCTCAGAAGGTGGGCGTTATGCTGGACACTGTCTATTTCTTGCCATACTTAATGCTTCATCAGTATATACTGCGGAAAATAAAAATTAACCACGTAATATGTAATCACACTTGTTTTAAGTCATTTGCAGATCTTAGAGTCTCCAAAGCTTTAGATTTCTAATGTACGGTCTCTCAACATCAGTTTCATCACTGGTGACATTCTTCCATGTTGTATGCAGAACCGTGGAATACAAGTCATCTTCATTTCCTGCCCTTAGGAACAGGGGAATGTATGTGTTTTACATCAATTATACTTCACTACTTCTGATCCGCAGTTTCTTTTCAATCGCCGTGAATTTAGAGAATTAATTGATGAAAGATAGAAAAACAGGATTATGCAAAAGGCCCATCTCTGAAATCCCATGCGAGAGAAAATGTCACCTGCCATTCTAATTTATTTTCCCATATCACTTATCAAATGATATTATTCTGACATTTAGAAGAAAGACCATGTGCATAAGAAATATCAAGACTTTTCTTTTTCTCCAAACACAACTTTATTTGCAGAAAGCAGAACAGCACAAATGCAGGTATCATGCAATTTGCTTTTTTTTTCACACTAGAAGCATTGCCAGGATACCTGCCTCCTTCTAATCTGACATCTGTTACCTAGCAACCATCTGGCAATTGTAAGGCTTAGGTGACCTGGATATATTTCAGATGGTTAATCCTTATACAACTGACTACACTTACAGACTCTTAAGGTTCCTAGGTAAAAATATATATAATTATATATATAATTGGAGTGGAATTTAATTTTAACTGTCAACAATTTAATAAGTTGATTTTCTAAGGGCAGAAATTAAAGAATTGGAGTAATGGTGTGCATTTTCTCATCTAGTACACCAAGTGACTCTTACAATGGAAGTCTTAGTGTCTACCTTTATTGTCTTGGTGATATGCATGCATGTTTGTCCAAAATCTGAAGGTCACAAAAAATTCTAAAAAATAAGATCATTGACATTACATCAGTGCGTCAATGGCTGACTCGGCCAGTGCTGAAAACAAAACCATAAGGCTGAACAAAGACGTGTGCATCTGCCCAGAGTTCGGGCAAACATTAATCTCAAATGCAAATATCGAGAAATAAAAATGATCACACCTGTTAAAAATACTTATACTTCCAAAAAATACAATCACTGAATATATTACGGAAGCACTCCAAAAATGTGAGATAAAGAGAGGCTAGAAAACAATAAAATGCTTTGCTGAACTCTGGCAACATTGTACCTTTAAAATGTTAATGTCCACTTGTAGGAACCAAGTGTTCAAAGTTCTTTCAAAAGATTTAAGCAATTATAAATAGAATACTTTTCATCATGTTAGTCAAACTAAAGTTTTAAATGGGTTGAAGTAGGAAAAAATTGTGTGTGTCTGTATGTATAGTAATTAGGAAGAAACTAACTGGGTGCTTGTATATTTAATTTTTTAAGTATAAATTCTATCACTAAGGATATCTTCTAACAATTGAACAAATTTGTTGTACAAATCAATTTTTCAAACCCTGAGTAAAAATAAAGACTCATTTGTAAATGGGCTAAGTGTTTGCAATATTGAAAGGTGGCCCCTAATGCCTGGTCGGTGTGGCTCAGTGGATGGAGCATGTCCCACAGACTGAGAGGTCCTGGTTTGATTCCTGGTCAGGGCACATGCCTGCGTGGCAGGCTTGATCTCCAGTAGGGGGCGTGCAGGAGGCAGCCAATGGGTGTTTCTCTCTCACATCAATGTTTCCATCTTTCTCTCTGTTCCTCTCTCTCTAAAAAATCAATAAAACATTTTTTAAAAAGAAAAATGGCCCCTATTAATTGCAAAGAAAAACATAGATTCTCCAAAGATAAATGATTGTAAATGCTTATTTGAATACATAAAGCATGTGTTTAAAAACAATAAAATCAACTTGTATATTCAGTTAATGTATAAACTTGTGAATGTTATTCAATGGATGGTTTCCAACTCAGTAAAATGTTTTATCAGAGCTCTTTTACCAGCGTTTCAATGGGAGCACACATGACCATATCTGCTAAGAGATTTGTATCAAATGCAAAAGGAAGGAATGACAACTAAAATAAAAACCAGAATTGAGTCAGCATGTCTGTTGTTACTTTATTATAGAATGAAAATAAAAATATTCTCAAAGATGGAAAAGAATAATAAGAATCATAGTAACATGAAGGAAAAGACACAGTTGACAGAATGGGCGGGTGATTATCACCCTGCCATGCACCCCTAACCCTCGTACCTTCTGTGGTGTGCAAATCTGAAACTCTGTAGGACAAGAAGTGGAAAGAAATCACCTTTAGTGGACACTGACTTTATCCTAGGCACTTTAAAGCTGAACAGGATCACTGGGTTTTCACATCAGAGAAACCCAGAGGCCAGGGCAGGCTGTGCACCCACTGAGCTCTGTGGGCTTGGACACGGTACGGAATATGCATCAGACAGATTTTTTCTTGTCAAAAGTGAAGAGCTGGCTGTATCTTGTTAAAATGGAATGAAATGGTGCATGTCAAACACTCAGGACAGTGCCTGGCACATGGTCAATGCTTGTGAAGTGAGGAGGAAGTGAGGCTGCAGGAAGGAACAAGCTCTGATAAACATGCTCCCAGATACACTGATGCTCTATCAGTAAGAACTACAGGAGACTTTCAGTCAATGTCAATTCCACTCAATTTAAGCTTATTGACTCATTTATAGTCTTAAAAACCTTTCAGAAGTAAATATAATTACTGTCAAAGAAACCTGTGATCAAAATAAGTTTTGGACTTATTCATGTTGACTCATCTGGCAATTTTTAGAAGTAATTTTTTGCCGGGTCATTTTCCAGATGCTGAGTCTTCGGAAGTCAGTCACAAAGACAGAACAGAGGCTGCAGGCAAGCATGAGGCTCAGACCCTTCCCTGTGCTGCTTTCTAATTGGAAACAGCAAACCAAATGCCCTCTCCCTGGTGGAGAGCACACAGAGAATGCTAACAAGGGAGCCCAGTTCTAATCAGCATAAAATATCTAATCCACAGACTGAGTGCTGCTAGTGTCTAAATCCCAGGAAAAGTTAATAAAACCAAAATGTGGAGTATTCTTACATATATATTCAGTCATAATTGGCCAGGAGTGGATGTTGGTTTTGTGCAAGCAACCAAGCTAAAATAATTATACTGCTTTGAGACCAGTGAGGACTCAAGTTAAAGGTTAATAGAATAGCACAGGCATTCAGCAGATATTTATGAAACGTGTCCTAAGTATGAAATTGGAGGCCCTAAGTAAAAACGACAGAGGCAGGGTGGGCAGGATTACGGATGAACCTGTGCTGGGCCTGAGCCAGCCGGCAGTGAGAACCCAGTGCTGCAGGTGCCCCGGAAGAAAAAACAGGTGGCTGTGGACGCAGGTGAGAATGTAAGCATGCATCTCATCAAGACCTGGGACATGGCCATTGGTCTCCAGTACAAGGCAACCAGAATGAAATGGTTCAACATGGCCTACGGGGGCCAGATACTGGGTTCAATATTACTCTGAGTGTGTGTCTGTGAGGATGTTTCTAGATGAAGTAACATCTGAACCTAGACTGAACAAAGCAGATGCCTCCATGTGGGTGGACCTCATCCAATCCAGTGAAGACCTGAACAGAATACAAAGGCAGAGCAAAAAGTTCACTTTCTCTGTCCGATGGCCTTTGAGCTGGGGCATCCGTCTTCTCCTGCCTTTGGGCTCAGACTGGAATTGACACTATCAGTTCTCCTGGGCCTCTGCTTACCTGCAGGCTTGGGGACTTCTCAGCCTCCATGATCATGGGAGGCTGTCCCTTATAATAGTGATCATATGTAACACACACTTGTGAGTCCTATAGATTCTGTTTCTCAGGAGAGCCCTAACACAAAGATGGATAATAAAGTGGAGTAGAGAGAGGTGTCTCAGGCTAAAAAAAAAGGCAGGAAAGGTCTCTCAAGCAGGATGGTGAGAAAGCTCTTGATTCCAGACTCTGGAAGAGCTTCCATGGAGCTGGCACCAGGGATGCCGAGGGCAAGAGAGAGAGAGGTGAGGCTCAAGCAGCAAGTGGAACAAGATGGAAATAGAAGCTGTGGCCCACATCAGGGGCTTTAACTCCAATTGTAGGGCAGAGGGAGCTATTTACATGCTCTCGGCTCAGGCATGACATGATAGAAATGACTGACTGGGACTGGAAAAATGGTGGCAGAGTGAATGGAAGCAACACTGACCATCTCCCAGAACAAAACTGGAATTAAAACTAAAAAGAAAAGTCATCCAGAATGATCAACTGAAGACCAGCTGGAGAGAACTCTTAGAACCAGGGATGTACGGAGGAGCCCAAGTCAAGTCCTCTACTCTGCATGAGAGGGCTGGCTGGGCTCCCACAGGCAGCAGGTGAAGAATATCTTAGCTGTGAGAAGTTTCCCATGACAGGTTGGGCTCCTCAGCACAGGGCTCCCCAGCACAGAACAGGGAAAGGTGCCCACATAAGACCTGGCTGTGAAAACCACCAGAGTAAAGGTCCTGTCTGGCAGGGAGAGGCTCTGGGAACACAGGCACCCACCTGACAGGCCAGTGCACTAAATTGCAGCTACAGCCACTCAACTTGGGCAGCAGCGGTGGGAGGGCAGATTGGACAAGAACTGCAGAAGGAGAATCGGGGGTTTGTGGCACCTGGGAAAGAGCTGGAAAGGAAGCTATCAGAGCCTCATCCTGATTTATCCCCCCACATTACAGAAACGATTTTTGTCATGCAGACTCTTCCCATCAAAATGGCTTTAACCCAGAGGGTTGGGGAAAGGAACTGCCCCACCCATTGCAATTTTTTTCTACTGCCTAAAAGCCTACACACCTAGCACAAAGCTGCAACCTGAGGCTATTTAACTGTCAGAGTCCACCAGCCAGCCTGCAGGCACAGATGGGTCTCTGGGTACTTAGAGCCTTGGGCCTGGCTTGCAGTTGATGGGTTTCATGGCTCTGGGGACCTAGCTGGGAAGACAGCTGCCTAGATCTCTGTGTGAGTCATTTCCACACTGCAGAAAACATCTTTCTCAGGCAGTTTTCTACTCAAAGCAGCTTTAGTGTGGCAGTGAGGGGCTGGGGGGGGGGGTAGTTGTAAATCTTTTTACCCTACCCACCTGGGAGAGTTCTCATTCAGCTGAGGGCTACTACCTGAGGCTCACCAAGTTACTGAGACTAACAGGCTAGCCTGCAGGCAGAGGCTCTGTGATAATTGGATTTTTGCCAGGCTTGCAACTCTACTCAGGAATGTCTACTACTCTACTAGACATTGGCTTTCAGCTGGGTCCCTTCCATACTCATCCAAGTCCAGCAAAGGGAGCCACAATCTGTGGGAATATTGATATTCACAGGGAGATTTTGGCAGGCTCAAAACCCTGCTCAGACAGCCAAAATGATGAAACAAAGAAAAAAAATCCCAAATTAAAGAACAAGAGAATTCTCCAGAAGAAGGGCTAAATGGAAAGAACACAAGTAAGGTGTAAGGTGCAGAGTTCAAAGTAATGATTATAAGAATGCTCAACAACATAAGTAAAGATATAAAAACAATGAAAATCAACCAATTGAAAATGAAAAGAAAGAAGAACAAAACAAAACCCCATGAGAGATGGCAGCAGGCAGGACCAGAGGGAGGGTGAGTGTGTGAGAGAGTGAGCTAGTGTGTGAGAGAGTGTGAGTGGACATGATGGTGGACGACCAAACCCGAGCAGTCCAGAGCCATGGAGCAAAAGGTTCAAAAAGGGACAACTCATGTTCTCCCTGTGCCTCTCAGTCTCATACATGTGCACACACACAGATATGTTTTGTGTATACACATACACATACATATACGTGTATATATGTGTGCAGCAGGGCAACCAAATTTATAAGTAGGTATTTCAGATTTATTTCTGGAAAGAAAATTAATTCAGAAAAAAATTATTTTTAAATCCTCACCTGAGGATACTTTTCCATTTATCATCAAACAGAGGGAGAGGGAGAGAGAGAGAAACAGTGAGAAAACGAGAAACATCAATGTGAGAGAGACACCTCGATTGGTTGCCTTCCATGCAACCCCATCCAGGGCCCAGACTGAACCACAACTGAGGTACATGCCCTTGTCTGGAATCAAACCTGTGACTCTTAGTTCCACAGGCCAACACTCCAACTGCTGAGCTTTCTAAAGCAGAGCATGCTTTAGAAAATTTTAAGAAAGATTTTTTTAAATCTCTGTCATGGGATGAGTGTGTGTTGCATTTTTGCTCTGGGTCTTCAGTCTAGAAGGTCAAAGACCCAGCAGTAAAAGTCACAGATCTAATGCTAATAGGTCTGTTTACCTTTCAATATATTCAGTTGTTTGCTGCTAAAACACTTTTCCTCCCAAGGACTATCACGTGCTGAATGAAACGCCTGCATACCTGGAACCAGGGCAGGGACGGGACAGGCTCTGAAGCTCTGGAAAGTTCAGTGTAGCTCAGAACAGCACAGGTCTGGTGTGGTCCTGGCAGCTGTCAGGGGTCCTGGGGATTGAATTATATCCCAAGCCCCATCCTATCAGATTCTGCATATGGGTGACCCAGCTATTGCCATAATTGTGTATAATACAGGAAACACACAGAGAGAAACTCGGAGGAACCTCAGATCCAGCTTCTAAACTGAGAACTTAGAAGAGACCAATGTCCTAAAATGTATTTAGAATAAGAGGTTTGCATCTCCAAGAAGTTATAATCATTTTGGTAGGGGTGTATGGGAAACAGTGTATTGATCAGAATTGGTGAAATGTCTAGATGCTAGAATACTTTTCTAATAATTCTGTTTGAGGAGGTCTTTCAATTTTTTACTCTTTGAAATGTTATCTTATTTTTTAAAATGTTTTCATCTTGTCCTGGCCAGTTTGACTCAGCAGTTAGAGTGTCTGCCTACAGACCAAAGAGTCACGTGTTTGATTCTGGTCAAGAGCATGTACCTCAGTTGTGGTTCATCCCTGAACCTGATTGAGTTGTGTGGGAGGCAACCAGTTGATGTGTCTGTTTCACATCAATTTTTCTGTCTCTCTCTCTCTCCCTTTCACTTTTTGCCACTGTATCTGAAGGTAAATAGAAAAATATCCTCGTGTAAGGATTAAAAAAAAAATGTTTTTGTCTTACTGTGCTCTGTTTTTTGACATCTTTATTTCCCAGTGAAGAAGATGGCCAAAATTAACTTTCTCTGTGTTCATTAGAACTTGAGATCAAAACAGGTAGTCCCAGTGTCAATTTGAGAAATAACTAGAAGAGTAAACCTGCAGGGATTTTCCAGGCCGTTATACTGCTGGTGTGGTTCTTCCTAAGCCAGTGGCCACCTACCGGTAATAGCAACACCCTTACCTTGCATCTCACCTGTACCTAAGCATTGAGCCTCCCTGCCGTGTTGCTAGAAGTGTTCTTCTCCTCACATGTAGCTCAGAGGGATCTCGGCTCACCCGTGGTCCCGTACGTGGTTAGTAGCAGAGATGGAGACTAGAAGCAAGAACCACCAAGCCCAGCTACTTTGAAGTTGTCCCACAGCTCGTGTACACAGTGCTGGAGCTGTGCTGCAGTGCGGCTTCCATTGGAAAGACTAGGGCTGTGTCTACCTTGGGGAAACCCAGGGCCTGGTGATGGGGAACTACCCTGGGTGGTGCCATTATCTTTCCTCCTCTAACACTCAGTCTTACACCATGCTCTGCAGTGCCATTCCACAAGCCTGATAAACATCCCTTGAAAAGCCCAGATGTACTTGTTCACTAAGAAGAAGATGAGGCTTAAGTTCTGGTTTTATGACTCCATCTGCTCTTATCAAGCTTTCAAAGGTTAATCCAGGGAGAAAATTGTGAATCAAATTGTCACTGGACTAACCTGTTTCTGAAGAATCAGAGTTTTTCTCCCTCCACTATTTTTATTGAATCAAATAAAATGACAGTTCATGTAAACATACTATTAAAAAGCACATAAAATTACTACGTCCTGTTCAATTACTCATACATAAACAGAATCTATAAGACTTCACAAGTACATATTAGAGCACTGGTGATGTAATAAGTGAGTGGTACTTATACCACAGGTACATATTAATTCAAGTCATTTATCCCAATACCTAAACTGGAATCTGTTGCAAAATTCAAGGTAGTTTCTCCATATCATGTTCTTTGGTGTGTTCCATAAGCATGAAAGCTAGTAATTTAGGGGGAATATTTTCATGTTTTTAACCTTACTGGTTTGCTTTCTGTAGAATTGGTGATGGTTATTAAATACTTGCTAGCAGGGCATTATTAATATGACTTCTACAACTTTATGATACCTCTTTACTGAATGAGATGAAACTGCAAAGGAACAAAACTAGGAATGCAGGGCATATTTTAGAGGTAACAAATGACTGAGAAAGTAACTGCATTGCAAGAGGGCTCAGCATCCAGCATTGCGCCAGACACGACAGAAACATTCATTAAATGTTCTACAGCAGCTGAGCTGAGACAGAGGAAAAACTTGCAGAGTTAAAATTAAGTTCCGTTTTCAAACCTTTATTGTATTCCAGATACTGATATTGATCACCAAATCCCAGAAAACTGGTAGAAGTAAATTTTTCTCACGTGAGTAGAAATATGACTTTACAGAGAACAATGAAGCTAAACGGACTTCCAGATGTAAGTAGAAATGATTTGCAGTTTTTCAAGTCTTTATACTGAAGCTTTTAATGTAGAAAGAATTACTTGCAGGAGTCTGAAAAAATTGGCTTATGGATTTGAGGATATGCATAGGTAGGTAAAATGTCTGGATAGAACTTGGGCTGGTAGAAGTAAGGGAGTTTACTAGGAAATACCATATTGTGTTCTTTAAGGCTTTTTAAGTTAATTGTGCTCACCAGCCTTGGCTTGGGTGGTGTATTAGTCATCTCTTGGTCTGTAACAAATGACTACAAATGTAGAGGCTTAAAACCACACATTTACTGTGTCCAGGGTTCGATGGGTCAGGAAAGAAGGCACAGCCAGCTGAGGCCTCTGCTTCAGGGTGTCTGAGGAAGCTGCCATCAAGGTGTCAGCTCGGTCTCCCCTCCCCTGAGAGCTTGACAGGGATGGTTCCACTTGACAGGGATGGCCATTGTTAGGCTTGAGTTCCTAGCGGGCAGTTGGACTGAGGGCCGAAGTTCCTTGCTGTCAGCCCAAGCCACCCTCAGTTGTTTGCCACATGGGAGTTTCCAGAGGGTGGCTGAAAAAATGGCAGCTTGTTCATCACAGCCAGTGAGGAGAGCGTCCATAGAGAGACTGTCCTCACAGATGGACGTTAGAACTTACCCAGTTCGCAAAAGTGACATCCAGTCACCGTTGCCACATTGCATGGATAGACACAAGTCACAGGTACCACCACACTTGAGAGTAGTGGGTCACAAGAGCACAAACATGAGACTGTCCTCAGTGGGATCATCTTAGAATCTGTCTGCCACAGATGGGCTCATTGTTTGTTTTGTTTTTCTTTGTTAGTTTTTTTCCTTTCATTTACTTTTATTTTTGTAACAGATGTTTCTCATGTCCCCAGCTTTGTTGCCCATGTCCATTGGTTATGCATACATGCATATAAGTTCTGTGGTTTATCTCTTTCCTCCCCCCACCACCACCTCTTCTGAGGGTTTTCAGTCTGTACCTTACTTCCATGTCTCTGGGTATGTGCAATTCCTCAGACCGTTATGTTCATTATAGTCCACAAATGAGTGAGATCATGTGCTCTTTGTCTTTTTTTGCTTGGCTTGTTTCACTTGGGATAATATTTTCCAGGTCCCTCCAAGTCGTCTCAAAGGATAAGAGATCTTTCTTTCTTACAGCTGCATAGTACTCCATTGTGTATATGCACCACTGCTTTTTTACCCATTCGTATACTTATGGACATTTGGGAGGCTGTTTCCAGATCTTAGCTATTGTAAATAGTGCTGCTATGAACATGGGGGTACATATATTCTTTCTGATTGGTGTTTCAGGCTTCTCAGAATATATTCCTAGAAGTGGGATCACAGGGTCAAATGGTAGATCAATTCTTAATTTTTTGAGGATACACCATATGGTTGTTCATTGTGGCTGCACCAGTCTGCATTCCCACCAGCAGTGTACTAGAGTCCCCTTTTCTCCACACTCTCGCCAACACTTGTTGTTCGATGATTTGTTGATGGCGGCCATTCTGACAGGTGTGCGGTGATACCTCATTGTTGTTTTAATTCGAATCTCTCTGATGATTAGTGAGCATTTCTTCATATGTCTCTTGGCCCTTTGTATGTTTTGTTTGGAGAGGTGTCTATTCAGCTCCTCTGCCCATTTTTTAATTGGGTTCTTTGTCTTCCTTTTGTTGAGTTGTATGAGTACTGTATATATATTGGAAATTAACCCCTTATCTGATGTATTATTGGCAATGATGTTTTCCCATACAGTGGGTTACCTTTCCATTTTGATGGATGTTTCTTTGCTGTGCAAAGCTTTTTAGTTTGATGCAGTCCCATGTGTTCATTTTTTCCCTTTGTTTCCTTTGCTTCTTAGGTGATGTATCAGTAAAAATTCTGCTGTGTATGATGTCCAAAATTATGTTGCCTACAATTTCTTCTAGAATTTTTATGCATTCACAGGTCACATTTAAGTCTTTTATTCATTTTGAGTTGATTTTTGTGTATGGTGTAAGTTGATGGTATAGTTTTATTTTTTTGCATGTACCTGTCCAATTTTTCCAACACCATTTATTAAAGAGCCTATCTTGACATCATTGTATGCTCTTGCCTTCTTTGTCAAATATTAAATGAGCATAATGTCTTAGCTCCATTTCTGGGTTCTCTATTCTGTTCCACTGGTCTATATACCTGTTCTTGTGGCAGTACCAGGCTGTTTTGACTACAGTAGTTTTGTTGTGATATCTGGTATTGTGATCCCACCTACTTTGTTCTTCTTTTTTAAGATTGCTGTGGCTATTCGGGGTCTTTTTTGGTTCTATATAAACTTTTGAAATATTTGTTCTAGTTCTGTGAAATATGTCGTTGGTATTTTGATGGGGATTGCATTGAATCTATAGATTACTTTGGGTAATATGGACATTTTAATGATGTTAATTCTTCCAATCCATGAAGAAGCTATGTGCTTTCACTTTTTTGATTTTTTGTCTAGAGGATCTATCCAGTGATGTCAGCAGGGTGTTGAAGTCTTTTGATATGATTGTGTTGCTATTGATTTCTCCTTTGAAGTTTTCCAGACGATTTTTAATATATGTTGTGCTTCTATATTGGGTGCATATAAGTTTATCAAGGTTATATCTTTCTGTTGGATAGATCCTTTCAATATTATGTACTGGCCTTCTTTGTCTCTAGTTATGGCCTTCATTTTGAATTCTATTTTATCAGATATGAGTATTGTTACCACAGATTTTTTTTTTCTTTCCATTTGCTTGGAAGATATTTTTCCATCTCTTCACTTTCAACCTATGTGAGTCTTTAGTTGTGAGGTGGGTCTCTTGTAAACAACATGTATAGGAGTCATGCTTTCTTATCCAACCAGCTACTCTGTGTCCTTTTATCAGAGCATTCAGTCCATTTACAGGTAAGGTGATTATTGATATGTACTTATTTACTGCCATTTTTGTTTAGTGTGCTTCTGTTTTTCTTCCTATTTCTCCTGCTAATTACAGCAGTCTTTTTAACATTTGGTGCAGTGGTATTTTGGTGCAAATGTATTTTCTTAGCCTTTTTTTGTCTGAAAAGCTCTTTATTTGACCTTCTATTTTGAATGATAGCCTTGTTGGGTAGAGTAGTCTTGGATTCAGATCCTTGTTTTTCATGACCTTGATTACCTCATGCCATTCTCTTCTGGCCTGTAGTGTTTCTGTTGAGAAGTCAACTGATGGCCTTATAGGGTTTTGTTTATTTTATTTTTTATTTTTTGGTAGGTAATCTGTTGCTTATCTCATGCTGCTTTTAGGATTCTCTCTTTGTCTGTAATTTTTGGTATTTTAATTACTATGTGTCTCAGTGTGGGCCTGTTTGGGTTCTTCTTACTTGGGGCTCTCTGTGCTTCTTGCACTTGAATGCCTTCTTCCTTCCCCAAATTTGGGAAGTTTTCTGTCACTATTTCTGCAAATATATTCTCTACCCCTTGCTTATTTTTTTCTTGTTTGGGGACTCATATGATGTGAATGTTATTACATTTCCGGGTTGTCCCACAGTTCTCTTAAGCTATCTTCCTGTTTTTTAATTGTTTTTTTTTTTTTTTTTCTCTTTTGGTTTTCTGATTGGTTGATTTTGTCTACTCTGTCTTCTAATTCACCGATCCAGTCCTCTGTTTCCTCTACTCTGCTGTTCAAACCTTTCAATGTGTTCTTCATTTCTGATATGTCATTCCTCATTTTTTCTTTGTGGTTTTTAATTTTCAACTGGTTGATTTTCAACATTTCTATGTTTTTACTTATGGTGCTCATGTCCTTACACATGCTGTTGAGCTTTCTCAAGATCATGGCTCTGAATTCTATTTCTGCTAACTTGCTTATCTGCATCTCATTTATCTCATCTTCATAGAGGTGTCTTTTTCTTTCATTTGGCTTTTGTTTCTGTGTTTCACTATTTTGGCTATCACAGTGGGCTTTGGAGCTTGCCAAACTTTTCCTGTGGGTGTTGGTGTTCTGCTGTTTGTGGCTCCCTTTCCTGGGTTTGGATGAGCCAGGGAGAACCCACCTTTAAACATCACTGTCGAGTCTAACTTTCCTGGTTAGAGTTGCTAGCCCAGGAATGATACAGTTATCCTCTAGCTTTTTTCTTGGAGGCTATCAGTAGAGGTTACTTGAAGAGCCTTGGGTTCTCAGTTGAATAAAAATCTTTCTCAGGTGTTCAGCATAAGGGGATTTCTCGAGGGTGGGGCAGATGCTGGTTGTTAATGGGCCTTAATTTGCATTTCAGTGGCCACCTGGTGGGGTTAAATCTCCAAGGGCCGGGCCACTGCCTCTCCCCAGAGCCCTGGGAGGGAGTAAGATGACCACAGTTCTGTGTGGCTGCAACTCAGCAAAAGCATGAGCACCCTCCAAATCTCGGGTGTCCCCACACAGTTCCAGTCCAGTCTGCCCTCTTTCTGTTGGAGCCCAATGTAAGTGGCTGTGGCTATTTTAGCCTCGGTCCCAGCTCTGTACTATGGAGCTGCTTGGGAGTTTAACACGAAGGCGCTGCTCACAGCTATGGCTGCTGCTGTTTGTGAGCTCCCAGCCTTCCTCTCCTGCCTCCGCAATCCTACCAGGATCGATCGATGTCCCTGGTTATGTGGTCCTCCAAGCTGCTTTTCTGTTGCTTTTTCCTGATGATTTATTTGTCTTTATTTTTGTTGTAATTCCAGTTTGGTCCTGGGAGATGGTCGGTGTAGCTGCCATTCACTCCACTGCCATTTTGGAATCCCCCCCATTGTTTTAATAATTTGTCTTTTATTCTTCTCCAGAGGCGTTGCTATATCTCTTGACTACTGATGAGAAATAATTAGGCTCCCTTTCTACTTTGGAGACATACCTGTTTATTGTAGAGCTCCTTGGCCTTTGCTAAAAATTCATTCCAATATAGCCACCTTTGTGGGAAAATATTATTTGACTCTTGTGAGGTATTTTGAACTTGTCTAAAGTGTACACTTTTCTACACATTATCCACTCTTTCCTCGAGTAGATTTCCAAATAGAAAGTTATTAACATAAACCATTTCCTGGCTGGTGTGGCTCAGTGGTTGAGCATGGACCCATGCACCAAGAAATCATGAGTTCAGTTTCTGGTCAGGGAACATGCTTCGGGTTGTAGGCTTTGTCCCATAAGCAGGTGTGCAGGACGCAGCCAGTCAATGTTGTTTCTGTCTGATTGATGTTTCTCTCTCTCTCTCCCTCTCCATTCCTGTCACTCTAAATCCATTAAAAAAAATACATAAAGAATAATAGAGGTCGCCCTGGCCGGTTTGGCTCAGCGGTTAGAGAGTCCGCCTGCGGTCTGGAGAGACCCGGGTTCGGTTCCCGCTAAGGGCATGTACCTCGGTTGCAGTTTGTCCCCGGCCCTGGTTGGTCGTGCGGGTGGCAGCCACTCGATGTGTCCCTTTCACATCGATGTTTCCCTCTCTCTCTCTTCCTCTCTCTCCCTCCCACACTGTCTGTACAAAAAATGGAAAAATGTCCTCGGATGAGGATTAAAAAAAGAATAACAGAGGTCATCAAATGAGCTCCACCTGCAATCCCACTTGTACCAGAAATGTATCTATAGCCATACAGTCCTTCATTCTCCTTGCTCTTCTGTGGGTCCAGATCTAACCTGCCCCTGCTTGGAGTGTACCCTTTGTCTGCCTGCTGTGGGCCCTGTTTGTTCATTCCCCTTCTCCTGTAATGTCACTTTGTTCCTCCATTGACTCTTACCTTTTGACATATAAATATACTCACATTATTTATCTTAAAATAAAAGATCCTTGCAGTGTGTATCCTTCTCACTGCTACCACATCTCTCTTCTCAGCCAAACGTTTGGGAAGAGAAGCCCTCAGTTGCTTTCCTCACTCATGTCCTGTTAACTTCTTCACCCAGTTGCCATAGCCAATGGCATCAGTAGATTTTTTGCCCTCTTGACAACTGTTGACATTATAGGAAATTGTGTATGGAGCCCAACACTGGGCCACTGTGTGTACTTGGAAAAGACAGAGCGGTGGTGTGGCTGCAGGGGGTGAAGGGGAGCATTCTGAACCACATGCCTTCTCTGTCAGGTGGGTGCATGGATGGAACTCAGGGAGTGATTGGTCCCTCATAACCAGGTGACCACAGAATGTGTTCTGATTGGCTGGTGCCCACCAGAATAACTACCTTCAGTTGAGAGGCAGCTGTGGAGAGAGGAGGAGCTTCTGCTGTGCTCTCTTCTTGGCAGCAGTTATACTTTCCAGTGGTTAACTGATCACCTTTTCAGTAAGTCAGGCTGCTCACCATCCTCACAGACTTGTCAACTCAGTGGAGGTGGTAGCAGCTGGACTGCAGCTCAGGGCAGCAGCAAGGATGTGGCCAGGCCCTCAGGGCTGCCCAGGGCCTGGCAGCCCAGTGGCCCCTGGGCTGCACCAGACTTTGTCATTGTTGGGGGTTAGGGGCTGACTGCAGAGCGAAGACAGTGACAACAGTGAGGAGTGAAGCCCCCTCATGGGCAACATACTGTCCTGTTGCTGGAAGCGCAGTGCCAGCCCCAATGCCAGCCCCAGTCCAGGCTGGCACTCTGTGCTGGTGAATCAAGTTGTCGATGGGTTTGATGTCTGTGTCCCAAGCACCAGAATCTCAATGGCAGTACCTCCAGCCATAGCTGCCCTGGAATATGAAGAGTTGGATGACCTAGACTTCGACATGGGACAACCTGTGTGGCGCATGAGTGACCTGAAAATGCCCACAGGTAAGGAGGCACTAGGTGCTCTCTGCTGTCAAGTGGACCTCTGGCCCCCACTGCTCCCAGGATCCCCTCGAAGGGAACCACCACCTCAGGCTCCCTCTTGCCTGGAGCCAGCTTTCCAAGAGCTGGGTCTTCATGGCATCCCCACATCTTATTCTTTTCTCTATATGTGTGGCCAGTTTCTATCCCTGTTTACTACCCAAATGCTCAGGTTTTTCTTTTATTCCTATTTTATATCCCAGCCTAAGACAGTGCTGCTTAAGGCTCTGTTAATATATGTGGGACTCTATGAATTCGTTCCCTATCCATATGGTGCTTAAGTGAAGGAACCAGGTAGGGCCTGGTGCTACCTTTGCCCCCACTGGTTAAGATAGTTGGTACTGTCTGACTCAGTGGTTGAGCATCAACCCATGCACCAAGGGGTTGCCCGTTTGATTTCTACTCAGGGCTCATGCCCAGGTTGTGGGCCCAGTCCCCAGTGGGGGCATGCAGGAGGCGGCCAGTTGATGTTCACTGTCATTGATGTTTCTATCTCTTTCTTATTTTTAAAAAGATAGTTGGTACTTAGGACAGTTCAGCTGCAAAGATTTTAAAGGTTGTTATTTAAATTCAAAACTGACATAGACTCTATATGGTGTTCTTAAGTAGGCTGTTTGCAGTTGCCTGGGTAACAGCTGCTTTATTCCTTCCAACTGTCATTTGAACACTGAAGGAAATGGTGGGAGAGGGAACTTAACAATTACTGATAATGTGAAATGTTACTGCCAGTGCTACAGAGAATAGTTTTTGGTTCTTTGTCTATTTTTTTCCACAAAGGAGAATCCAGGGAGTTCTGATCACTTTCATGTATCCACTCTGACACAAATATGTCTCAGTCATCCATCGTGACTTACAGACCTCACTTGTACATTGCCTGTTGTAAAGGGGATGGGGAGGGAGCATGTACATGAAACTGTTGGTCAAAGGTGTCCAAAGAGAAGAGCACAGAAATTTAGACTTTAATTTGTAACATAAAGCCTTGGGAGTTAAGGTAACAGATCATGTGCATGACAATGTTTGTCTCCATGGTTCCCTCCCCCCTCCTGCCAGGCAATTCCTGTTTAACTGAGAGAATGTTGAGGTAAAAGTTCTGAAGACCAGATGAGTGAAGCAAGAAAAGGAGTGGATAAGAGGAGGAGGAGGGAGAAGAGAGAAAACATTTGGTTTAAAAAAATTCTGAGTCACAGGGTAGCTAATGAAGACTGTGTTTTTTGAAGTAGATTCTTTCACAAAGATGTTGAAATCCCATTGGTCCATTTGTTTCATATAAATGCCAGGGATTATTTTATTATTTGATACACAAAATGTATTATAGCTTTTACTTTATTTAAACTTTAGTTGAACTTTTAATTTTCTTAAAAGTTGGAATAATTAAGGCTATAGATTTACCAAAATGATGGACATGGCTTTGTAACTGAAAAGTACTCCCTTTTCAGATTATTCAAATATTGTGACAAAGATGAATAAATGATGTGAATTAATTTTACCTTTAAACATAAAGCAAGCGAATAGCGGTGAAAACTTCTGCTCTGTGTGGTGCTGTAAGTTAAGCCTCTGAGTGATTTCATAAACCAGTAGTGTCGGACCTCTATGTAAGTCTTTAAGATTTACAGCTCAGTCCCATGTACATCTCCTCTGGCCTTCTAACTGCAAACAAGGCCCCTGTGTATTCTCCTGCTGCTGCTGAGGAAACAGAGACTGAGAGGTGTGACCTGACTGGAACACGGCTACTGAGCAGAACGGCTGGCGTGGAGCTGACAGATGTGCCAGATTCCATCTCTGTGGGGCTGAAAAGCTCTTTAGAACACAGCTTGTATTTGATCACTTCTCCATGATGTGAGCTTATTTAAACTTGCTCCAGTTTTGATTATTTCCTTTTGAAATTATTGTGTACAAGTCAGAAGCCACCATTACCACTCCATCATATATCTATAAATTCATTACAGTGGATAAGAATAAAAGCAGAAATCATGAAGTAGCATGAATTTACCAAGTTAATAAGTTGATATATTTTAAAGAGTGTGTTCGTGTGACTGGATATTGATGCCACAGTGCTCTGGCCACAGAGGGACTTTAGGAGAAGCAGGTACGAGGGCCAAGGAAGTAACAAGGATTAAGCATAAGTAATGTTCAATCAGAATGGTTGAAAAATAGAGTTCATAAGTATAGAATATACATTTTTATGTTTCATATGACAGTTACCATTTCATTTCAGTTTTTTTTTAGTTTGGGGGAGGCACTCAATAAAATGATATGAGAAACCTCATTTTCAGCATTTTCCTATTACTGAATTTCCATAGAAGCAAGCTCAACATGCCAAATATAAAGTACAAGGACATTGAATGTTTGCTTTTAATGTCTTTATTTATTTATTTTTTATTCTATGTAGACGTTTTAACTTTTGTATTGTTGTAAATATTACAAATGTCCCTCTTTTTTTCCCAATGACCCCCTCTGTACCTTCCCACACCCCTACTGCTTCCCCAGTCTAGTGTCCCTGTAGCTTGGTTGTTCAGATATGCATTTAAGTCCTTTGGTTTGTCTCTTCCCATCCCTCCCACCCCCATTTCTCTGAGATCATCAGTCTGTTCCCTTCTTCTATGATTCTGGATCTCTTTTCATCAACAGCTTATTTAATGTCTTTATTTCAGACAATTTTATATCAGTTTCTCTGAAATTAAGAAATACCTGCTTAGATGTAAAACAGTTCAGCTTTTCTGGAATGGAGAATTGAGTTGACTACTTACACAAAATTATATTTGAATGATACTCTCCCTTTTGAAACAAAACATGATTTCTTAAAGTCATTTCAAGAAGACATTCTTAAGAACCATGTATAGATTTCAGATAGACTTAAAATAAGTTTTCTACTACCTTGCCTTCGTCTAATGGTACACCTAACAATGGATGGTATCAGTCACACAAAAAAGACCCTAAGGTCCTGTTACCCAATTTCAATATTGCTCATCAACTGTTCACCAGCCTTTATGTTCTGACCTTAGGAACTTTGCTAATTTTCTGGCTAAAGGTGTTCTCTCAGGTGGCTCCTTCCTGAGGACTGAGTGGGGAATGAATCGGCAACATTATGTAAAAAAACCTCTGTGCAACAGATCTTGACTCTTTCCAGTAGCTATTTTAAACCCTCATTTCTTTTTTTGTGTGACAGTATCAATAAGCATTTGATGTAAAAGATTTACAAAATCCAGAAGCCATTAACTGATGCTGAGAATACCCAGACCTTGTATTAAGATTTATGTATTTATTTCTCCTGAACTTGTTGTATAAGTATAAACTTTACATTTTGTTTAGTGTACACAAATGCGGTCACTCTTCATGTGCTCTTTATAACTCTGTGTTGTAAAGAGAAGCAGTGACAGCAAGCTCCCGGGACCGTGCTGACCCTGAGAGCACTGGAGGATGTGTGTTCATGCAACTTTGAGGAGCTCCCCTGCAGCCTTTTAACAGCTGTTCTGTGCCTTCAAGTGGTTAGAGCATCATTCAGGGTCCCACCCGTTATGATGGGCCATGTTTCAGAGGGAAACTGTACACAACCCATTATGATGTTTTATTCTTGGACACAGACAAAAACAGATTCATTGTAAAATTCAGATGATATACTTTCTTATAACTTAATTAGTATGTCATGTTGTGGTTAAGACATTTTAACATTAAATATTTGTATCCCAACCTTAAGTCACCATTGGTTTTTCACTGAGCGTTAGAATTTCTATAAGTTTTTTGTGGGTTTTGTGTCTAAATTTGAATGACTACTACTCTGAGATCTGAAAGAAGTGCTGATCTTAATTGACAAATCAAAAGATTACATTAGATCAAATTTTAGAAACTCTAAAAAACTTGGGAGAAACTTGATTGGTTTTGGGAATATTGAAATAGATATTTACTGGGCACCTTTCCAGATGCAGGGAAGTGGTGTTCAAGGCAGAGCCCCCAGCTTAACTCAGGCTTTGACATTTTAAAAGATCCTGAGTCAGACAACACATGAACCAGCAAGGAAGTCAGGGTTAATGACAGCTGCTCTCTATAAGTGACACTGAGCAGTTTTAGAATTTAAAGGGAGCCCTGTGAACCCGTGGGAGAAAAGGCTTCCATGCAGGTTCCCCAGATGGGAATCCAGTGTGCAGGCCAGTCACAGCAAACATGGGGCAACTGCAGATGAAGGGACACCAGGAGCAGGAATATGGTGCATTATACCTGTGTGCCGAGGGGGCCTTGACACAAATGTGAATTTCAGTCTAGTTGAAATGGGAAACCCTTGGAGGATTATATGTAGAGAGATGATGCTAATTCTATAAAGAGAGGGAGAGGAACAGAGTGCACGTGAGAGAGAAGTGACTGTAAGCATGGAAGAAGCAGGGAGGTGGGTAGAAGGCTCGCACAATTTTTCAAGTGAGACTCAACAGTGTCTTGCAAAAAAACACACCAGACAGTAAGGGCCCCAATAGGCTGACTTAGAGAAATGAGGTCAATCTAAATGTAGTGCTTTAGACATCAGTAACAAGGCACAGAAAAACACGTGCAGATGACTTTTACACATGACTTCATGTGTCAAATAAATGCAAATAAAACTGTACTGTAGATTGTCTGGTATTGGAAAAGATCCATAAACTTGACACTCAGTGTTTTGGAAGGGCTGTGAAGAAACAATACTTTATATGTTGCTGGTGGAAGTGCAGAATGGCTCCGCCCAGGAAGGGATGCTGGCATACTCACCCCACAGTGCAGATGGAATCCTACTCTGAGGATTTACTCTGAAGACAAACCCACAAATAGGAAGCAACATATTCACATTGTTTCCCTTGCATTATTTTCAAAAAATATATCACAAATAACTTAATTCCAGTAAGAGAGTGGTAAAATAAACTGATATGTTCTTGCAGTAGACTGCTAAGGAGCTATAAAAAAGAATAAACTATCTCTATCCTGCTATGTGGTGATCTCCAGGATAAGTTACGTTAAAAAAGGAAGGCGAGGATGTCCAGTAATCTACGTGAACAGAATCAGGGGAACTGTGTTTTTGCTTATTAAAAGGAAACAAAAAACCCTGAGAAAAAAATCTTGTTAATTGTGTGACTCATTCTTTTTCCTTTAAGAGGTAGACAGAGCACATATGAAGTAAAAATGCTGTTTAATTAGTGAGTGGATATTTCATACTTTCTGGTGGAATGCTAAATGTTCATATTTTGGTTTTGAGTTAATTTGTGAATGCTTTGTCAATTTTTTGTACTCAATTTGTAGTATATAAATGCCACATGCATTTTATTTGATCCTTGCAATATTTTGAGTTTGGTAATTAGGAATTATATTCATATTATGTGTGAGAAGACAGGCTCTGAGTGGTATCAGTTGAGTTGTCCATGGTTTGAAAAGTCAGCCTGGATAGAGCAGGAATGTCAGCTCCAGATGCCTGGCACATAAAAATAGCATTTATAGAATGACACGTCATGTGATTAGCCTTGGGGATACTCCCTTTTCACACATCACTTGTTTTAGTGCATTAAAGTAATTAAACTTTAGGCTTAAAACGGTAACATTAAATAATGTGAGAAGAAGTGGAGGGAAATTGCTTTTTAGAAATGTTCTTAAAAGTCCAAGACACAGAGCGAAGTACTTTTTAAAAATACATACAGCCCTGGCCAGTTTGGCTCAGCAGTTAGAACATCGGCCTGCAGACCAGAGATTCCCAGGTTTGGTTCCCACTGGGGGCATGTGCCTCAGTTGCAGTCTGTCTCTGGCTTTAGTTGGGGTCATGTGGGTGGCAACTACTTTGTGTGTCTCTCTCACATCAATGTTTCTCTCTTTCTCCCTGCCCCTCTCTCCCTCCCATTCTGTCTGAAGATAAATGCAGAAAAGTCCTCGGGTGAGGATTAAAAAAAAAAAATACATACAGAAGAAAGGTACACTTCACTGCATGAAATGTAACAGCTCAGTGAGTCATTCAAATGGATTGAGGATTAAATCAGGGCGATACTGAGATCCAAGGTGAGACAGCTACAGAGGTGGTTGGAAGCCAGAGTGAGAATTGTCAGAGGCCAGGAAACTGGAAGCCAGGCTCCAGGAGCAGAAGACGAGGGGACACAGGAGCCTGCTGTGTGCCTTTGGGGTGGCCACCAGCTTTAGTCTTTTCCCCCAGGATCTGCAAGGAATGGACCAGTGGCTCCCTGGGGAGTGTAGAGCTGGAGCTTCCTGGTGAAACTGTCCAAGTGCCACCCCTTTCCTTCACTTCTCTCCTGTGGTTAATAACTAGGTGAAGTACAGCGGTGTCAGACTGATGTGCTTTTAACATATCATTGAGCATTTGGACTCTCTAAGAATCAGCGATGTAGTTTATTTAGATTTGAAGTTTAAATGTTCTTTTAAAACAGAAACATTATTTTGTGATTTTGGAAATACTGCCTTAACCATTACACTATCAGGATGTTGGTCCACTTTCTTACAAGACAGGTTAAGTACTTTAGTACTTTGAGATGGATATTACTAAAAAATATCATAGGGTGTGTTTATTTCAAATGACAACTTCATCATTGCATATAGTGGCAAACATTGTGGTATTAAGATTTAAATACTTGTTTTATATTCTTGCTTAAAATGAGTATTACCCCACCTTGGTGCAAGGTACCTACCTTTACGTGGTTATACTCAGGCCTGTGATCAGCACCAGAAGGTATTCTTATCGAAGCTCCAAATTAATCATGTGGCATGGAAGGATAAAGTGAGATTTTAGCTTTGGAAATTGAGGCAGAATTTCAAAATCACTTTGTTGGAAGTATTAAAAGTCATTATTGTGGAAGTGTTCTGTAGATGAGAGCATTGAGCTTTTGTGCTATCCTTTTAAATCTGCAAGAATGAATAGCCCCCCCAAACCACAACTAACTTAGTTCCTTTTTTGAATGGAGTTAGAATTAGCCTACATGTATAAAGAACAGTTGCCCAAAACAACTCCCTTGATTTTGGCATAATAGATATATGAGCTGGTATCTGACACTAATTGGCCACAGTGTAACTTGCTTCTTGAGACTGTTTCTGGAATGAGCCAGTAATATCAGCATAAAAGTAGTGACTGTATTTCTAATTGATAAGTGGAAGGGGGAACGTACACATATGATTCATAGATATATTTAGGTGCAGGTTTTTAAAAAATCTAAGATGTATCCTGATTTAATTACACATATACAGAAAGATTCTACAATTTTGAACTGTCAGTGTTTTTTTTTCTTTAATCCTCACCCAAGGACATTTTTGCATTGATCTTCAGATAGAGGGGGAGGGAGAGAGGGAGGAAGAGAGAGAGAAAAAAACATCGATATGAGAGAGACACATTGACTGCTTGCCACCCACATGACCCCAACTGGGGCAGGGGTATGAACTGCAACTGAGGTACATGCCCTTAGTGGGAACCTAACCTGGGATTCTCTGGTTTGGAGGCTGATGCTCTAACCACTGAACCAAACCAGCCAGGGCTGTCAATAA
Organism: Molossus alvarezi; assembly: GCA_037176705.1. Taxonomy (NCBI): domain Eukaryota; kingdom Metazoa; phylum Chordata; class Mammalia; order Chiroptera; family Molossidae; genus Molossus; species Molossus alvarezi. The sequence goes on from CM073885.1 coordinate 124,024,453, forward strand.
TTTTTATATTGTTGTCTGTATTAAAATTGGCTTGTTACTTTTCCTAAAACCTTCTCCCAACACTGTTATGTGATTAAAATGGATGTGTAGTTATTTTTAAAATTGTGTAATTTTCTGCCTAACTAAATTATTATGTTTTTCTCTTCTTCCTACCCAGAGATGGAATTAGAACTAATCCCTTCAGACAATCCAAGGGTTAGTACCATTTTCCTAAAGAAATCTCAAAAGAATGGTAAGTCAAAATAGGATTTTGGTCACAGTTAGGTTTTCATTTGAACAAATCAAAATAATCAGTTGTTTCTATATGAGGATTGAAGTTGTGATTTTGGCTTTATTTTACATTGGGCTCAACCACATGATCTGATCTCACATCTAGAACTTTTAAGCTGTTGAAGACTCTCTCATCCTAACTTAATGCTGCCAGGGTGCATGAGAGCCACAGAGCCTGAGGGGTTCCCAGAAGCTTCACATCAGCACATGACACTGGTGTCCACTTCCTGGGTCCTGTTTGTTTCAAGAGGAGAGTCAGAAGTGTAGTTTTTATTTGTTGTTGTTGTTTTTGTTGTGTTTTCTTTTAAGGGCTGGAGACACCCACAGGTCTTGAAATACCCTCGCAGGAAAGAGTGATTAACAAGCTGAAAGCTGAATGTGAAGGAACCAGTAGCTAAAGCCAGCCCCAGAAGTGTAGGTTTTAATATTCTGCTTGCTGGCTTACTTTCCTTCATGTTAAGTTACATGGAGTTTACTTGCTTAACAAGGCACACGTGGTCAAGATTTCACTGCTTATGACAGCAGAAGTCCCAAAGGGAAGGTTCCATTATCTGTGAAGTAACACAGCACAGTAAAAAATGGGGGTTATAACATGTGTTTTTATGGTGTGTGTGTATTTGACTGCCTGGAGCTGATCATTTTTGGTCAGGATTGCTGTATCTCCAGTGTCTCCCAGAGCCACGGGCTGCTCACATGTAGACACGGTGGAGACAGGACAGGAGACGCTCTCCCACGGCCTCTCTTCAGTCCTGAGGAGTGTGTGCCCGTGATGCCCGCTCTCATTGAAGGAGGCTGTGTGGGAAACAGGACAGCCCATGATCCTCTTTGGAGCATCTGTGTTTCTTCTGATCTCTGTTAGAGCAAAACAGTTTTGTGTCATACATTTGTTTAGTTAGGTTAGCCACACTCATTTTAAATTTAAATTAGATAGATGAGTTTGCCGTTGAGTAAAGACCAGTTAATTTTTTTGTGAGATATTCTAGTTGATTACCAGTAAGTGATTCAGGATATTTCCAGATCCCTGGCCAGAAACTGGCTGATAGAGCTGTCAACTGTTCGATCTTGTGATTCAGGAGGAGTGGGTGTAAATGTAGAATCAGAAACTATGACTGAGTAGTGGTTCAGATGCACAACAGGTAAACTTTGTATTAGCTGTGTTTCTCAACTGGCTCGGTTTGCTTTGCCTTTTTCTTCTTTACATGGAGAGACTTTCATGTGTACCTGATAGAGAGCATCTGTTAGGTCAAAAAGTAAAACTTAGTTTTAAGATGTTTCTTCATGGAACTCAACTTTCCAGGTGATTTAGGTTATAAATTTTATTGGAAATTATAAAAAGAATGAAATAAAATTTTGTCTTCTTTTGTATTTTGGTAATCTTTCAGGTAATCAGTAATATGTGCTTTTCTTTTTTTTTTTTTCTTTTTTTTTTTAAATTTTATTTATTTATTTATTTATTTGTTACAGATATTTTACCTTTTTACCCCATTGGCACCCCCCACCCCACCCCCCCTCCACCCTGTCCCCGGCTTAGTTGTCCATGTCCATTGGTCATGCATACATGCATATATGTTCTGTGGTTTATCTCTTCCCACCCCCTCACCCCCCATCCCCTCTTCTGAGGGATGTCAGTCTGTGCCCTACTTCCATGTGTCTGGGTCTACTGTATTCCTCAGACTGTTATGTTCATTATATTCCATATATAAGTGAGACCATGTGGTATTTGTCTTTTTCTGCTTGGCTTCCTTCACTTAGGATAATACTTTCCAGGTCCCTCCATGTCGTCTCAAAGGATAAGAGATTTTTCTTTCTTACAGCTGCATAGTACTCCATTGTGTATATGTACCACAGCTTTTTGATCCATTCATCTACTGGTGGACACTTGGGCTGTTTCCAGATCTTAGCTATTGTAAATAGTGCTGCTATGAACATGGGGGTACATATATTCTTCCTGATTGGTGTTTCAGGCTTCTTAGGGTATATTCCCAGCAGTGGGATCACTGGATCGAATGGCAGTTCAATTTTTAATTTTTTGAGGTAGCACCATATTGTTTTCCATAGCAGCTGCACCAGTCTGCATTCCCACCAGCAGTGTATTAGAGACCCCTTTTCTCCATACCCTCGCCAACACTTGTTGTTTGATGATTTGTTGATGGCGGCCATTCTGACAGGTGTGAGGTGATACCTCATTGTTGTTTTAATTTGCATCTCTCTGATGATTAGTGATGTTGAGCATTTCTTCATATGTCTCTTGGCCATTTGTATGTCCTGTTTGGAGAGGTGTCTATTCAGCTCCTCTGCCCATTTTTTAATTGGGTTCTTTGTCTTCCTTTTGTGGAGTTGTATGAGCACTCTGTATATATTGGAAATTAACCCCTTATCTGATACATCATTGGCAATGATGTTCAATATGTGCTTTTCTATGTCACTTGTATCAGAGTTTATAAGTTAAATTTTTTTATTCTTAGTGCGATGAAAGAATATGAAGAACAATTCATACCATGTATGTAAACACTTGTAAGGTTAAGTAAGAAATTAACAATTTGAATGAAAAATTAAGAGATAAACCACAGAACTTATATGCATGTACCCAACATGCATGAATGTGGCCAACAAAGCTGGGGACTAGGTAGGGGGAATGAGGAGGAGGGTGTCAATGGGGAAAAAAGGAGAAACATCTGTAACAAAAATAAATAAATAAACAAATAAAATGATAAAAAAGAAAAATTACCTGCCATGATTTAAAAAATATATAATGGTCCCAATATCATTGGCATGGACCTTTTTGTAGATTTTCTAAATCTCTCTTGTTATCTTAATGATCAAATTTACATAGTCAGGAAAGATTTCTGCTTACGAATGCCCAATTTTTAAGGGGTTCTGACCTTTAAGTTAGATTTCAATAACATGATTGTGGTATAAAGATCTGTCTTCATTTTTAGCTCTAGTTGTTAATCTTGTTGTTTAGCAAAGTGAACAACAGTGTCCTAGTTCAGTCAGTTGTTAGCACTATATGTGGACTTACAGTCCTGGCAGCTGAAAGTTTAGCATTCTCTCCATGTGGCCTTATTTCCACCCTCTCCCTCAACATGTGACATGGTTATTATTGAATCAGAATCACTGTTCACATGATTGTAGTTCTACTGCTGAGTGGTAGGGTTCTCTGGCTGTTCCTCTCTCCTGTACACCCTTCATTCTTCTTCTCTAATATGACTGAAATCTGAGCACCTCTCCTCCTCCCCAGGACACTCCAAACCCCTTCTGCCTGGTCAACATGATCTCAGAGCCCAATGCAGAGAGTAGGCTGGTCTCCCTGCTTCAAAAATAATGTTTTTGTACCTAAGTCTTCGTGTGTGTGTGTGTGTGTGTGTGTGTGTGTGTGTGTGTGTGTAATACATTAATACATTTTTGGACTATATTCACTTGTTTTCTAACAGCAACTTTATTTATGAAAATGCTGTAGCATTCATCACAAGCTTGTCAAAAATATTTTCCATTTACTAAACACATCTGTTCCATTTCCCATTGGAAGCAATCTCCCCAGCCTGTGTTACCTATTCTAGCACAGACTGGGTTCCCTAGGCCTGCTCTGCTCCTGTTTTGGGGGGGGCATATTTCTTTAAAGTCATCTGGGTCCCACATAACTGCTATTTTGTGTTGGATCTCCTCTGTCTTAGATCAGTGATTTGCAACCTTTTTCATCTCATGGCAGACATAACCTAATGACTAAAATTCTGCGGCACACTGGAAAGATATATTTGGCCAATCTGACACATGGTAAAATAGGTATAATTTTGATTCACGTACACAGAATGTCTATTGTGTTGGCTGTTGCATTATTTTAACTTGCCAGTCTAAGAAAATAGAGGTCAGTGCCCCTGTCTAAATAGTCAGGTATGTCATGTTTTAAAAATTCTTCTGTGTGCCGCACGGGACACTGGTGGAAAGGCTCTGTCCCAGGTTGTGTGTTTTCCTCTGTCTTGTCATATGCCCCTGTTTTACTGGAGCTCTTTTTCCTGGGAAAGGACCCATGGGCAGATGTTTTTTAGAAATGTAGCCTCTGTGGAATGCCTCCTACTTAATAAAGTATGGAATTCTAGGTTGAAGTTAATTTTTGCACTAGTAAAGACATTTCTGCTGTTTTCCCATGCCAGTGTTGCTCTTAAATCTGTTGACATTGTATGATATGTTGTATATTACCAATTCTAGTTATTTCCACATCCCCTTCTTCTCTGGAAATGTTTAGAAATTTTTGTGTTCCTGAAATTCTGGACTTTTATATTATGATTTAATATGTATTTTTTTACTTTATTGTGACCATTAAGACTGCTGATCTTAGCTACTTTCATGAAATTTTCTTTTCTTTTATAATTTCTGTATTCCTTCTTTTTTCTAGTATTCTCATTTCTCAGAATTTGTAACTCTTAGACCAGTATTCCTACACAGATCTCTAAATCGTCCCATCTCTTATTTATCTTTTTGTTTTTTCTACTTCCTGTAGATTTTCTTGACTTTATGCTCCAACATTTTTATAATTCATTTTGCCCATCTTGTTTTTTTAATTTATAGTGTTGTTTTATATCTTGTCAAGCTTTTTAAAATAGTATTTTGTTCTTTTATCAATGCAAATTTGTGCCTTTAGGTGGTTAAGAACTATTTTTTTTAAGTGTTTCATTAGATCCTCAATTTTATCACTCATTAATTTTCTTCTTTTTTATTCAGTGGTTTTAGTTTGCATAGGACAACTTTTATGCTGATACCATAGATTCTAAGTTGCTCTATTAAAGTAATCACTTAAAAAATGTGATGTTCTTAGCATGTAGATTTTAGGAAATGTTTTCAACTTTTTCGGTGTGCGTTCAGATTTTTTAAAAAATTAATGTCATTGGGGAGACATTAGTAAATAACTATATATAGGTTTGAAGTGTCAATTTCTAAGATACATGATCAGTATATTGCATTGTGTGCCCACCACACAAAGTCAGTAAACTTCAGCTTTACCTTTTAATGGGTTAACATGAGACAGTAGGCACAATGGTGGGGGCAGGATTTCAACAGGTTCTTCACTTGTTAGTAAGGATTCAGATGTCACTTGTTAGACTTCTAAGTATGGTTATATTTTTCTCTCTGCTTGAACTTGATAAGTCTACTAAGTAACCCCTGCCCTTTCTTGCAAAGATTGGAAAAGTCCATCTACTCTGCCATTTGTGCTGAATGAATGAAGATGCTGTAGGATTTTTGTCCCTGTCTATTCCAGTGGCCAGTCTAAATACTTATGAACACTAAATTGTCAACAGTATTTTGGCTCTTTGGTTTTTATTTTTGATTATTTCCATTTTTATCTTTGTGTTTGTCAGTGTAGTTTATTGAGGTTGTAAGCCAGCAATAGTAAGATTTTAACCATAAAGAACAATCGTTTTACATTTTCAAGCAGGATGAGGGAAAGTAACCCCTAGCAGCCAGTATAGGCAGGCTTTGCTAGGAGGCTTAGTTCTGTCGCCCTCTATAGGATACAGACATTAAAACTGAAAAGTTGGAATAGTTGGGAGTGGGCCTGGCATGAAGGGGAAATGTTCCCTGTGTCTTTGGTTGGATGTAGCCAGTAGACTAAGTTGTTGATTTACTAGCTGAGCCCCATTAGAGCTGTGAGCCAGTGTCTAAATTAAAGATTTTAAATGTTTTAGCACTAACATTTTCAAATACAAACCAGTATACATACATAATAGAAAAAGTTAAATAGAGAAAAATGAGAGCACGTATCACCCAAAGCTTTACCCACCGGTATTTATTTTGGTGCAATTTTTTTCTATGCTTTTCACTCCCCCATATATATATAGGTTTTGGGTCATAGTTGACTTTATTGTGGTATTTTATATGCCATATTATACCTTGATAGTAGTGGTCTTAAAAGATAACTTTCCATTTAGCATAAAAGTATTTAAATGTATTTTCATACTGTATTTGTCCTTTTGCGATTCTAAATGTACATTGCATATTAACTGCATAGCTTAAGTAACATATCAGAATTTTAACTATAGTTAAACATTTCAAGCATGAAGGAGAATGTATTCCTCCAGATAGTGATTCCTTTAGAAAATATGCCATCGGGCACTTGTGGTTCATGAGGAATATGTGGCTTTGAAGTAGTACATTTGAAACAGGCAAATGGTGTCTTATATAATATAAAGATTTGTCTAATTATTGGCTACTGGCAGTTTGTACGTGCTCTGTATTTTAAAAGACATCACCTAGACTTTCCCCCTGTCCTATCTTTGGTGTATTTGTGGGAGTCCTGATGGAAACGTATGGCAGGTGATGAAAGCTGCTTTATATGAATGTGAGGAAGGAAGGCTCATCTAAATTAGTTTATAAACTACAACAAAACTGGACATAGACGACATTGCCCTGGGGGTGGCGGTAGGGAAGAGGGTGTCAATGGGGAAAAAAAAGAAAAACATCTGTAACAAAAATTAATTTATTAATTTTTAAAAATACAACAAAACTAATATAGTAGGCAGTTACCTAGACATAAACACAGTAGGAACAATGGTCCAAGTGTGTCACCAGGGAAAAAAGTGTTGGGTGCCTAGCAACAGGGCAAACTGGGACACCAAGTATTGTAGGGTGGACCTCGGCCCCAGGGTGACCTTCCCTTCCGAGCTTATCTCTGGACAGTGAGTTTCTGATCTGCATCAAATAATCTTAGGAACAGAATCTCAGTTTTGTTTTTTTCTTGTCCTCACCCGAGGACATTTTTTTATTTTTTGTTCAGATAGAGTGGGAGGGACAGAGAGGAAAAGAGAGAGAGAAACATTGACATGAAAGGGACACATCGAGTGGCTGCCACTCACACGACCCAACCAGGGCCAGGGACAAACTGCAATAGAGGTACATGCCCTTAGTGGGAACTGAACCCACGTCTCTCTGGACCACAGGCCGACACGCTAACCGCTGACCCAATCTGGCCAGGGCAAATTTCGGTTCTTATGACCACAGAGACAGAGGTTTAGATAAGCTAGAGATAACATCTAGCCCCAGAAAAGCAGCAAGGCTAGTCGGGACAATGCCTTGAATGATATCAGGACCAGCTGCAATGACTAATGACCCCCTGTCTTGGCACCAAACACCCAGTAGTGACCACAGCCCTGAGGAGACACACTTCAAAAGTTTATGAATATTCTCTTCATATTCTCTCTTCAGACCCTAACCCTAACCCTACCATTGAGCCCAATCGGGCAGGGCAAGAAAAAAATGGAATGTTTAATTATTTGACATTTTTACCAAGAAAAAACACTTTTATAGGTTTAACTCACTGTGATATTTTCTTGCATTTCCCTTCCTCTTCAGGTGTCTCCAGGTCTGTGTGTAAAGCACAGCTCGTGCTCAACCATCTTTTTAGATGAGAGCACAACATCTGAGCCTAATGTTAGGATCACCGTGTATTGGTGAGTACAAACAGGTTGCCCAGGACAGACCCCTTATGCTACAGGCATCCTGCCCTATGTAATTTCAGTCATTTAATTGACCTTTTCAGTGATCATGGTGAGAAACTGCTGTCAAGTATATAGTGATTTCAGGTTCCATTATAATCTTAGAGTGGATGGAAAAAAGGAAGACCAGTAAGCAAGTTAAACATCCCCCCTAAAGTATTTATCTTTACTTGATGCATTACTGTAGTTGAGACATTGCTGAACAATGAAAGGAGAGGTGCATTTTATTGAATGTTTTTAGAAAAAGTATTTCTTTATGGGATCTAGGCCTCTAACAATGTGTGCTCCTCTGGAAGCTTCTTCTGGAAGAAGGAACAGCTTGTCCCCTGCTGGCACCAGAGTGCATCTGCCTTTAGGTTTAATGGAATTTCTCAAGTTTCCTTGATCGTACATGTTTTTTTCTGCACTATTTTTATATAGAAATTCAATTCTCCTTCCAAAAAAAAAAAAAAAAAAATGCATCAAACCAGTCTTAAGGAAAAAGCTTTCAAGCTAATTTATTGGTAAATAAAATTTGTTCAACTAAGGTTTTAATGTTATAGATGTATTAAATTTTGTTATCACTGATGCCACTTTTATCAAAATCTATGTTTCTAAACACAGGCATTCCGTTTCTCCTCCCCTGACACATTCTCTTAGTCTCACAGGATTTTTGATGAGCTGAGGGAGGATGGCAGGCATCATGAAATGGAGAAGAGCATTCAGCGTGATTCTGATTTTAACCCTAATTCATGTGTTCTCAAACTCGCTGCGCATTACCGTCACCTGGGAAGCTTTAAAAACCATTCAAGTCCCACCTAGTGCCAGTTCAAGCAAGGCTGTTTTTAAAGCTTTTCTGACAATCACATGTCCAGCCAAGCTTGGGCACCATGCAGCCTGGTGAGAGTGTAGGAAAAAGTGAACTGCTCACTGCTGGGAGACCTTGAGCAAGTCAGGTTCAAGCCCTGGTCACCTCATCTGTGAAATGGGTTGTTGGCTTAAATGTCATCACAAGTTCACTGGTTCTTTTCAACTTACATGCTTCAAATTCTGTGATTTTAATATCAATAAGATGAAACTGAAGTTCTATAGAAGTTAGTATTTTTTTTTAATCCTCACTTGAGGACATTTTTGCATGTATCTTCAGATAGAGTGGAAAGAAGAGAGAGAGAGAGAGAAACATCAATGTGAGAGAGACACGAGTGTTTGCCACCCACACGACACAGCAGGGGCCAGGGACAAACTGTAACCAAGGCATACACCCCTAGTGGGAACCGAACCTGGGACTCTTTAGTCCATGGGCTGATGCTCTAACCACTGACCCAAACTGGCCAGGGCAGAAGTTTGTATTTTTAATGCTGACAATGTTACAGGCCCTATTACAAGTGCTACTCTTCTGTAGTCTGAGTTAGAAAATTTAGATTTGCTTTCCCTCAATTATTTTGAGCTTCATTTTAGACACTGGGGGCAAAGAGGAAAAGCATATCACTTAACCTACAGCACTCCTTGGTTTCCTATTGCAGAGCGTCTGTGAATACCTTAGGAACACGGTAACTTACACTGTAGCTGAGGACTACACCTGCTCATTAAAGCTGTTTTGAACTAATTTGGAAATAAATGTTATTAATATTACACTGTGTCCTATTATGCTGCCTGGTTAGCTCTGCTTATTTTAGTAGATTTAGACCTATTGATTTCATAGGATCATATATCTGCCATTACATTTTCTCATAATTATGTAAAAGTGATCTTTAATGACTTTATTTGGTGTGGAGTATTTTATTTACCTTCAGGGAAAAGATGAAAAATGGGTGTGTAGGTGGAAAAGCTACTGTGTGACTTAAATTTAAGCATGTGTACAGATAGATGTGACTTGTGCAGGATGAAAGGTTTTGTGGGTAAAAGGCAAACGACAGGGGAGATGTGTAATAATGTGTATTATAATAATCATCCGAACATGTTTTCTGACAGCACATTCCGTAGTAGTTTGGTTTTCCTCATATTGCTAAAAGGCAAAAAACTCCAACAAGGTGAAAAGTGCCCATGTGCTGTTCTGAGTGAGGATTCCATGGCTACTGGGCAGCTGGGCAGGTCTTCCCCCACCACAACCCCTTTTCAGACATGTCTTGAGACCTCACATAAAATCAATTGTTAACAATTTTTTTTTCTTTCCATAGCCTGGTATTTGCGATATATTACCACATTAAGAACAGGTGAGCTTTAAAACCTTTCTTCTTATTCTATCTAATCAACATACAAGATACAAAGTTTAGTATTAGGCAATAACTACAGACATTATTGGAGTAAGCCATAGAGTGCTTTTACTTCATTATTGAAGTAAATCATTGGTTTTTAAATGTTATTGAAGATCCCAAAGCATACTTGTTTATGTGAGCTGTACTGATGTTTTCTGTATTAGAAATTAAAATTGAGAACTAAACAATAAGTCCTTGTATCTTGGAACATGTTTTTTCATAGCGCTGTTGAAATTTTGAGCTAATTTTTTGTCGTGGCAGATGGCCTTGTAGTAATAGGATGTTTAGCAGCCTCCCTGGCCTCTACTCACTAGATGCCAAAAGCACCCTCTTCCCACACCATGTGGTGACAGAAAAAATTCTTCAACCATGGCCAAATAATTCCCGGGGGACAAAAATCACCCCTGATTAAAAACCATAGTATTTACATAGATTTTTCTTTTTTTAGTCCTCACTTGAGAACATTTTTCTATTTATCTTCTGACAGAAAGTGAGGGTGAGAGAGAGAGAGAGAGAGAGAGAAACATCCGTGTGAGAGACACATTGATTGGCTGCCTCCCACATGACTCCCACCAGGGCCGGGTATCCAGGCACATGCCCCTGACCAGAATTGAACCCACAAGTCTTTGGACCAAGGGCTCATGCTCTAACCTCTGAGCCAAACCAACCAGGGCTACATCATTTTTTATACAATTTAATTTTTTTCAGTAACAAAATAGTTTAGCTGAAATTGTGTTATCTATTTATGTTTCTACAAATCTCTCTGTGTCTGCTTTACTAGAAGACAGCTGGTTCTCATGTACACCCTGTCCTTAATCATTTGTAATACTTCAGTCATCTCAATAATTTGATTAAAAAAAACAGTATAGAGAAGACCCTGCCTGAAGTAGCCTGAAGGCTAGAAAAAGGTGTATTTTTAAAGCCTTCAGAATATTGTGCACATTCTTTGTTACTGTAGCAAAAGTCCACAAGTACTGGTTTCTTAAATTAGTTCCAGTGGAATTTTAAATCATATCCCTGAGCTTGTAGTTAGGTCTGTGTTGAATTACTGCTCATGTATCTACCTTGTCTGCTGAATGAGTCTATTTACTTGTAAATAATTTTATAATAATGTTATGCATTGGTTGTTTGGAAAATATTGGTTCACATTTCTTTATACAGTGTTCAGACTCACTTTTGTTAGTATCATATTACCACCAGTCTGATCAGAAAAGCCTTTAATTATTGAAAAGCTGTCAAGCTCACAAAATCCTACATGTTTTCCCCATCTTGATTGGTAGCATGTTCTCTTGAATTGCGTCATTGAGTGACAGGGTCACTTTTCAGTTTTGAGAGAATGACAGTTGTACTCTCACACAGAGATGTTATTCTATCAAAAACATAATTTGTTCAGCTCACAGCTAACTCACAAGTGCTTTTCCTCAACACAGCCATGTTTCAGTATGCAGAAGCGCTTAATGCATGCTTTCCACTTATCAGAATATAAAAAGAATCAGTGATAACATCATTATTCAATGTTACTACTTTATCATAGATGTTCTTAAGTAGAGCAGAGCATTTGTCTTTTTCTTTTTTTTAATCCTCACCCGAGGACACTTTTGCATTTATCTTCAGATAGAGCAGGAAGGAGAGAGAAAGGAAGAGAGAGAAACATTGATGTGAGAGAGACACATTGAGTGGTTGCCACCCACACGACCCCAACCGGGGCTGGGAACAAACTGCAACCGAGGTACATGCCCTTAGCGGGAACCTAACCCGAGACTCTCTGGTCCCTGGGCCAACACTCTAGCCACTGAACCAAACAGGCCAGGGCAGAACATTTTTCAATAATGTGACAGTTAAAAGTAGAATGTACAGTGTGGTACCCCTGTTTGAGTCATCTCAGAGGCCATTTTGCTGACTTTTGCTTTTATGCAGTTATTGCCAATGTCAGTGTGAAAGCAGGCAATGCCTTGATATTTCTATAAAAACAGTTTTGGCATCGTGTGTCTCCTGACAAGTGGTGTAGGGGAACCCCAGAGGCCTGCAAAACACACTTGGAGAACCGCTGTGTAAATGAGCAGAGTGTGTTTGTATTAGTGTGGTACACTTTAAACAAATAAATGGCTGCTTGCCCAGCCTGTACACTCAGTGGGTTTAAACATTGTCCTAATAGGAAAAGGTTGAGTGTTTGATTCCCATTCAGACATACCTGGATTTCAGCTCGATCCCTGATGTTTCTCTCTCTTTCTGTCTATCTATTTCTGTCTCCATCTCTCTCTCCTTCTTCTTCTTTCTAAAAGAAGTAAAATTTATTTCAAGTAGACTGTTCACTTTTAAATGGACAAGTTTTTAATTCAAACTTTTAAAAGAGATAAGAAGAAATACATACTAAGGCTATAATATAAGAAACAAATAAAAGGGAAAACATGAATCTCATACTCACCTGCATGATTACCCACCACTGCTGCCTCATCAATGCTCTGCTGTATTCCATTGTGAGCTCAGGGGCTGGAAATAAATTTGGTTGACCCGCATTGTCTATCACGGAGGGTCAGTGTTTATAAAGGTAACTCTGGCCAGTCAGTGTAGAAAAGATTTCCCAGAATTTCATGTGCTGAATGAAAGAGGTCATAAAATTCTTACAGAATCTGAGAATGTACAGGACTGTGTTCAAGGTTAAGCTTCTGCCTCCATCCCTCTGTCTGCTCCCAGCAGATGTGTTACTAAGTTAGCAACAAGTCCTGGATTTATTTTTTAAATACATGTTCTTATTTTGTAGAGATGCAAACAGAACCAAGGACATTTTTGAGAAGCACTTACATCCATTTATAGTAAGTGTCAGCATTATTGAGGTTGGATTTTTCTCTCATACATTCATGATTATTTCATACTGATTTGCTTTGAAGTTCATTACTGGAAGAAAAGACTCCCTCCAGCTTGAAGTCAAATTTTTCTTCCTTTAAGTGTTCTTCTCCACCTTTTGTTGTATCTAGTTATTTTACCAAAAAATGTATAAGAAATATGTCAGTAAGAACTGAGTTGCAGCTTTGTATAATTAGTGAGCTAAGGTGAGTAAACATGCCCCTCCCCAAAATGTATCTTTTTAAAAGATAATTTTCAGTACCATCAAACTATATAAATATTTGTAAATAAACCTAAGATATGTTAAGACATCTATGAAGGAACTTAAACAGCTCTTTAAATTCTGAACAAACTAGAACAACCAGACGGTTCTGCTCTCCCCTCCAGAGGCTCTGCAGGGATGTGTGGCTCTGATGCTGTGGGGAAGGGGGAAAGGCACTTCCATATGAGTTTTCTGAGGTTGTGCCTGTATTTGCCTTTAATGAGTGGTGTTTTTGCATCACTATTGCTTTCTCAAGTCCCGTTGTTTATACCTAAAATACTAAAACACAGGTCACCCATTGAAAACTATTCTCAGGGGCACGTGGGCACAAGTAGAAGACTGCCACCATAGAAGTACTTAAGTATTTATCTTCACTGGATACTTACATTGCATTTTCTCCTTTCAGGAAGAAACAGATCCAAAGGAATATTTTCATCATTGTCCTGATCTCGAATCTATTTACAATTTCATTCATCCTTTTTTCAATGCCTATCAACTAACTGGTGAATTTGCAGTAACAACTTTGGTAAGATAGTTCTTTCAGTAAGCATCTTTCTGTCTTGTCCACAAGGTGTGATCTTGTTTATCAGATAAAAGTTCCTGAAAAAAATCATTCAAACTTTATTAGAGACACCTATCCAAGGATGTGAAATACACACATTTGAGGTTAATAATCATTATGATTTCAAATGTCCTTGCTTTTCTCATCACAAAACACCTGCTGTTTGAGGCAGCAGGAGAGAGTTTTGGTTTCTGCCTCCACCCCTCAGGAGACATGTGCACATGCAGTGCACACACATGCACATGTACCGGGTGTGCTGACAGGCAGGATGCGCAATAACCTCTGGTTCCTGGGCCATGACTGATTCAGTGTAGGTCTGAGCTGCATCCCAGGCTGTATCCCCAGGCAGTTCTGACAGTGTCCTGATTGAGAACCGGAGCCCTGAATTCTCTGTTCCGTGGATGATGGGTGTAAATCCATCCCTGCTGCCTGCCTGTGACGTTGCCCAGGATTATAGTACCAGTAGTTCCTGAACAGGCTGTGTGAGTTGCCTGCTAAGCTACGCTGTGTGAGGACCTTTGTGTCATTCATACAGAATTCCTATGGGAAGAGTTTTTCCTTTGGAATAAGTAGTCCTACTCTAGTGAGAAGTGGTCCTGCCCCCAGCAGTCCTAAAGGGGAAAGTGTACTGCATGGTCGGGAGGGAACAAATCCTTAGGACAGTGCCTCCTCCTTCAGTATTGAGGTAAAATTTTGGAGAGGCCACTGTGCTCCTGACTAGAGACCCCCTCCTGGACACTGGATCGGACACAGGCCTTTTCATGGAGCTGCTAGCCGAGGAGGGCTTAGCAGCTGGCGGTGAAGGCAGGAGGGTGCTTCCATGTGGAGAGTTGGTCGTGTGGAAGGAAAGTCTCTGGGCTGGAAGAGGGGGAGTCCTTTGTAGAAGAGTTAAGCTTGATGCACCTGGGAGACAACGGAGTGGCATCTCTAGGAATCATCTGAATGTGTGGAACAGCCTGAATCTGAGCTGGAGGTAGGGAATTATGATCTGATGTTCCAGTGCATAGAAAGCATGTGAATAAACAGTGTATAGAACAGTGACAAAGAGTTAGGTATTCTGTGGATGTTCATGGAATGAGCAACTTCTTGGCAGCACTTAGCATTTTGACCTCACTCTCTTTCTCGAACCTCACTTATCTTGACTTTTCATTATTGTCTCCTGGTTTCCCCACCACTCTCGGCCATTCCTGGGGACTCCTGGCTTTCATGCTGGTTGTCCTTACAGAGCTCAGTGCTGAGGATGGAGAGAGACATGGTTGAATAAATTTTTGCTTTTATGGAGCTTATATTCTATAAGAAAGGTAGAAATATGTTTTTAAATGAGTGGGTTTTTTTTATCCTCAGCCCAGGATATTTTTTTTTATTTTTTGTTGAGATAGAGTGGGAGGGAGAGAGAGAGAAACATTGACATGAAAGGGACACATCAAGTGGCTGCCACCCACACGAACAACCAGGGTTGGGGACAAACTGCAACCGAGGTACATGCCCTTAGCGAGAACCAAACCCGAGTCTCTCTGTACCACAAGTTGACACTCTAACCACTGAGAAAACCAGTCAGGGCTAAATGAGTGTTTTTAAGGAGATGAATATTTCAGGCCAGCTGGTGTGGTTTAGTGGCTGAGTGTAGACCCTGCACCAAGAGGTCGTTGGTTGGATTCCTGGTCAGAGCACATCCCAGGTTGTGGGCCTGATCCTCATTGCGGTGGCATGCGGGAGGGGGCCAATGTATGTTCTCTCTCATCGATGTTTCTGTCTCTCTTTCCCTCTCCCTTCCTCTCTCTGTAAGATCAATAAAGAAAAATAGATCTTTTTTAAAAAGATGATTTTTTCAGGTAGTATAAATACCAAGAGAATGAAGCAGGGTAAAGAGATAAAGTGATTACAGGGTCTGGCTACTTTAAACCAACCAATCAGGATGAGCCTCTTTAAAAAGGAAAAGGTTGAATGCTGACCTAACGAAATGAGAAGGGTGAGGGTCTCTGGCATCGTAGGCAGAGGGGACAAGTGCACGATTCTTAGACGGGGCCATGTTCTGTGTGTTTGAGCAACGGTGAGGATTGGCCAGTGTGCTCAGAGTGTGGAATAAGGGAAAGAATGTAGGACATGAGGACATAGAAGGGCAGTGTCCTATCTTATAGGGCCCTGCAGCTGGCAGACCATGGGAAGATGTTACATTTTTCTTTGTTTGATGAGAAACATTTGGCAGATATTGAGCAGGGTTGTGAAGTGCTCCTGATTAACGAAGCTATGCTGAGTGTTTTTGGGAGAATAGACTGTAGCTGGGAGTTTGAGTGGAGGTCAAGATGTCAGGAGGCAATAAGAGTGATCCAGGTGAGAAGTGACAAACAGAATAGAAAGCGGTCTGATGACCAGTGATAGGTATAGACAGCAAAAATCGCTAACAGACTGGAGCAGGCTAACTCAATTGGAGGCTTTGGGCCCCACAACTAGGCAAATGGCAGTGCCCTTTATGACACGAAGAAGTTCTTGAGGAAAGGGAGTTGGGATGAAGAGCTCTGGTGTGTATGTGCAAAGGCACCAATGGTCTTAGTAATAGTAGTTCAGTAGAGTGATAGTGGCAGGGGACAGACAGAGTGGGTTAAGAAGACAGTGGGAGATGAGAAGCAGCATCAGGGCATTTACTGTGAGCAAAATGAGGGGAAGCATTCTAGGAGTTGGGGGTGGCAGGGAACTGTGTTAACACATTGGGGAAAATCTCTGGCAGACAGGGAGGATTCTTCAAAAAGGGAATTGTTGGAGGTGTTTTTCAGAAGTAGGATCAACGTCACTGAGAGAGGAGTCAACTTCAGTGAGAAGGGAAATCTCAGGTCCACTGACACAGAAGGGCAAGTGCATGAGTGAGTGAGGATGGCACATACCAAGTGTGCCAGTAAAAGTGTCAGGAAGGTGAGAGATAGCCAGTGTTGTATAAGTGCCTCTAACTAGTCCCATGAAGTACAAAGTTGGGCCTTGTAAGGAGGTTTATTCTTAGGATATCTGCCAGTGCTGAATTTTCACTAATTGTTACAGACTTTCACTAAGATCATATAATGTTCAATAACCATTATGTTTTTAAAATTCCCTTCGGTTTGAAGAACATTGGCAAATCTGAGCTCTCAATCTAATAACCTCAGACAGTTAACATATTCTTTGAAATTGGACTTTCCCCCATTTTTCTTCAGATAGAGTGGGAGAGAGAGAGAGAAACATCGACATGAGAGAGACATTGACTGGTTGTCTCCCACATGACCTTGACCAGGGCCAGGATCGCACCAACTCCCAAGTACATGCCATTGACCAGAATCAAAGCCACGACTCTTTGGTTAAAGGCGAATGCTGTAACCGCTGAGTCAAACTGTCCAGCGCTTGTTAGTTTTTGGCAAATGGAATGCATATACTTCTGTAAAGTACCCTTTGAGGTAACAACAAATCACAGCTTGCTTCTGTAATGTTTACTTAGCTGTTAAGTTCACCCAGTTCTTTGTAGAATAGACATGTAATACACGGGAAAGAAATCATGAACCCTCACAAGCTCCTGGCAGGTGTAGAGGACCAGGATGCAGAGATGGCAGCTCTGTTATTACCTGAAACCACCAGCACTGGCTAAGCTTCAGATTGTGTAAGACAGAGATAAATTTCATAAAGTGATCCTGGGGGTGTGAAGACTAGGAATATAAAAAGGACTCTCCTTTGTGTGCATGTGTGTCTCTTGCAAAGGCGCTAAGTCCAGGAATAATGGACAGTTGTCAAGACCTGCCTCAAGCACAGCCCTTTGTACTGCCTGTCCCGCTGCACCACACAGCAGCCACTGGGGGGCCCTCTTGACAACCCATTTTATCTACTGCTTGTGCTGCTAAAGAATTAGTTACTGTGTAAAGTAGATATACACGTGCTCAGTATTTTCAGGGATTTACATATTAAAGTCTTATGTAAAATCACCATATAACCACCAGTCAGGTATGAAATGGTGCACATGGTAGGCACTCAGGTATCCACACTGGGCCTGTCCATGCTGCTCTTTACAAGTGAAAAGGTAATGACATTTCTTTAGAGGGTCCTTTGCTAAGATTTCCACTCATTCCTGTGACCAAAACTTGTGCTGGAAATTCACCTGGGCAATGTAAGAAACAGAAATACGCCCTGACCGGTTTGGCTCAGTGATCAGAGCATCGGCCTGCAGTCCAGAGAGACCCGGGTTCAGTTCCTGCTAAGGGCACGTACCTCAGTTGCAGTTTGTCCCCAACCCTGGTTTGGTCATGTGGGTAGCAACCACTCAATGTGGGCCTTTCACATCAATGTTTCTCTCTCTCTCGCTCTCTCTCTCCTCTCCCTATCTGAACAAAAAAAGAAAAAATTTCCTCAGGTGAGGATTAAAAAAAAGAAAGAAACAGAAATACGTGATTTGCAACAGTGACTTGGCCTTTGGCTTTGGCTGGTCAAGCAGTTTCAGTAGACCCTAAGAAAAAGAATCAACTCAAAAACAGGTGAAATCTGTCCTTTCTAACAGATCTCATCAGAGCCTTTAAACTGAACTGAAACCAAAGACCTGTGTTTTACTTTTGCAGATTTACTTAGAAAGACTTGTGATGTATGCTAAAATAGACATTTGTCCCACGAACTGGAAACGAGTCATTTTGGGGGCCATTCTTCTTGCCTCCAAGTATTTGTACGATCTGGCTATATGGAATGTGCATTTCTGCAGAATCATGAAGAGCATTACACTTAAAGACCTGTGAGTTTGCATGGCTTTGGTGAATGTCCTAACATTTTCCAATACTTGGTTTGTCCCCATAAAGATTACATATTAAGAAATATTTTTAAAGGTTACATTGGGTAGCGAACTGAACTAGGCATAAAATGGCATACATTTTTCTATCCACATTTGCTATAAGAATTCATATGACTTCTCATTAATTAGTAGGTCTTCATATGTTATTGTATAACTAATGTGATAATTTTAAATTTTTTTGGTAGTTATTGGCAAACATTGTACAAGCTCACTTAGAGAAGCACAGTACTGCAAATATCTTCATGACTTTCTTAAAGCTGTCTGCCAGTTCCAGTCCTTTTTCCCTCAACCTTTTTTTGTTATTTATTGATTCATTTTGATTATTTTCAATAAGAATTTACATTTATTATTGGTTGTTTCTTTGTTTTTTTGTTTTTATCCTCACCTGAGGACATTTTTGCATTTATCTTCAGATAGAGCCGGAGGGAGAGGGAGAAAGAGAGACAGAAAAACATCGATGTGAGAGAGACACATTGACTGGTTGCCACCTACACAACCCCAACTGGGGCAGCAACAAACTGCAACCGAGGTACGTGCGTTTAGCAAAAACTAAACCTGGGTCTCTCTGGTCTACAAACTGAAGCTCTAACTGCTGAGCCAAACTGGCCAGGGCTACATTTATTATTATTTTGTATTAGTCTCAAGTGTGCAGCATAACGGTTAAAAAAGAATATACCTCGGTTCTCGAACGCTTCGGTCAATCGGTATTTGACCAGGAGATTCGAGAAACTTTTGTCTCGGAATCCGAACAAATATTTGGAACTCGAACTTCCGAGATGAGCCGAGTTGAGCCGAATGGCGTTCATTCGGCCCAGTGCGCCTTGCTGGCATCATTAGTGTGAGTGCAGAGAGAGAGTCACGCTTTGTGGAGAGAGTACATTTTATTTTATTTTTTTTAATACATACTGTACACTTTTATTTCTTGTTGAGACTTATGTTTTTCTACATATTATATACAAATTAGGCCAGTAAATAGGCATTTTCTGGGGTTTGGAACGAATTAATCCAGTTTCCATTATTTCCTATTGGTTTCATTGCTTCGGTTCTCGAACAATTTGGTTCTCGACCGTCCTCCTGGAACGAATTATGTTCGAGAACCGAGGTATCACTTGTACTTCACAAAGTGTTTTCTGCAACATTTTCAGTACCAACCTGGCAACATACATAGTTCTTACAGTATTGTTGATCCTGATTTCTATGGTTCACTCTATATCCCCATGACGGTTTTGTCACTGCTAATCTGTACTCTCAATCCCATTACCTTTTTCACTCAGCCCCCCAACACCCTTTCCCTCTGGCCACCATAAAATATTCTCTTTATCTATGAGTCTGTTTCTGTTTTGTTTGTTCATTTATATTGTTGTTTAGATTCCACATATAAGTGAAATCATATGGTATTTGTATTTCTCTGACTGACTTATTTTACTTAGTATAATACCCTCTACGTCCATCCATGCTGTCACAAATGGTAAGAAGTCATTTATCTTTATGGCTGAGTAATATTCCACCACTTTTCAATCTACTCAACTATTGATGCACACTTGAGCTGCTTCCATAGTGTGGGCATTGTATATCATACTGCAGTGAAAATAGGAGTCCATGTATTCTTTTGAATTAGTGATTTCAGTTTCTTGGGGTATATACCCAGAAGCTGAATCACTGAGTCATAAAGCAGTTCCATTTTTAATTTCTAGAAGAAAATCCATACTGTTTTCCACAGGGGCTGCACCATTCTACATTCTCACCAAAAGTACATGAGGGTTCCATTTTCTCCACATCCTTGCCAACACTTGTTTGTTGATTTATTGACAATAGCCATCCTGACTGATGTGTGTGAGGGGATGTCTCATTGTGATTTTAACTTATCTGTCTGATGATTAGTGATATTAAGCATATTTTCATATGTGTTTCAGCTATCTGTTTGTTATCTTCGGAGAAATACCTGTTCAGGTCCTCTGTCTATTTCTTTATTGGATTGTTTGTTTTTTGGGTGTTGAGTTGTACACATTTTTATAAAATTTTAATATTAAACCCAGTATCAGATACATAATTGTCAAATACGTTTTCCCATCAGTCAATTGTCTTTCCATTGTGTTGATGTTTTCTTTTGCTGTGCTAAAACTTTTTAATTTGACATAGTCCTGTTTGTTTATTTTTTTGTTTCACTTGCTCAAGGTGATCTATCAGGAGATAAACTATTACTAAGAGAAATGTTCTAGATTTTACTGCATTTGTTTTATTCTAGGAGTTTATTGTTAAATCTTACATTTAAGTTAATACTTCATTTTGAATTTTTTCTTCTATATGGTGTAAGAAGGTGGTATAGTTTCATTTTTTGTATGTATTTGTTCAATTTACAGAACACTATTTTAATACACTTCCTTTTATCTACTGAATGAGTATTTTTTCTTTTTCAAATATTAATTGGCCACATTAGGTGTGGGTTTATTTCTGGGCTTTCTATTGTGTTCCATTGATCTATATGTTTATTTTTATGCTAGTACCATGCTCTTTTGATTACTATAGCCTTGTACTATAGTATGATATCAAGTAGCATGATACTTCCAACCTTGTTCTTTTCTCTCTCGATTGCTGTGACTATTCAAGGTCTTTGTGATTGCATATAAAATACTGGATTGTTTGTTCTACTTCTGTAGAATATGCCATTAAATCTTGACATAGGAATCTTATTGAATGTATAGATTGCTTTGGGTAGTATGGACACTTTAAAGATGTTATTTTTGTCCTGTCCATGAGCCTAGTGTATATTTTTATTTATTTGTATCTTTTTAAAATTCTCTCTTGGGTGTCTTACAATATTCCAAGTACAAGTCTTTTACCTCCTTGGTTAAATTTCTTCCTAGGTGCTTTTATATAATTTGATATGGGATTGTTTTATAGTTTCCCTTTCTGATAGTTCACTATTGGCGTATAAAAATGCAACCGATTTCTGGATATTAATTTTGTATCTTGCTACTTTACTGAATTCATTGGTCAGTTCTAGTAGGTATTTTGGTGGAATCTTTAGGATTCTCTATGCACAGTATCACGTCATCTGCAAATAATGAGAGTTTTACTTCTATCTTCCAATTTGGTTGCCTTTCATTTTGTCTTATTGTCCGATTGCTGGGCCTAGGACTTTCAGTAATGTTTTGAATAAGAGGAATGAAAGTGAACAGCCCTATGTTGTTACTGATCTTAAGAAAAACTCTTTGAGTTTTGCTTGATTGATTATAATGTTGGCTGTGTTTTTGTCATATATCACCGTTTACTATGTTGTTCTAGGTTTCATCTATTCTTACTTTGCTGAGACATTTTATCATAAATGTGGGTTATAGATTTTGTCAGAATGCTTTCTGCATCTATTGATATAACCATATGGTTTTTATCTTTCATTTTGTTTAAGTAGGGTAGCATGTTCATTGACTTGTGGATATTATTCCAACTTTCTATCCCAGGAATAAATTTCACTTGATCATGGTGTATGATCTTTTTAATGTATTGTTCAATCCTATTTGCTAATGTTTTGTCTTGGATTTCTACATCTGTGTTTATCAGGGACATTGTCCTATCATTTTCTTTCTTTGTCATGTCTTTGCTTTTGGAATTGGTATAATGATGGCCTCTGAAAATAAGCTTCAGAGTCTTCTATCCTCTTGATTTTTGTGGAATAGTATGAAAAAGAATGGTTTCAGTGCTTTGAATATTTGGTAAAATTTACTTGTGATGACATGTCCAGGACTTTTGTTTGTTGAAATTTTTTTTTTTTATAGCTTTGATTTCAATGGCTATATCAGTTTGTACAGATTTTCTGTTTCTTTTTGATTCACTTTTGAAAGATTTATGTTTCTAGGAATTTATCCATTTCTTCTAGATTATCTAATGTGTTGGAATGTAGCTGTTCATAATATTTTTTTATTATCCTTTGTATTTCTGTGAGTTCACTTGTCTCTACAACTCTTTTATTTCTGCTTTTAATTTGAGATCTTTGTCTTGATGAGTCTGATTTAAGGTTTATTAATGTTATTATATTTTTTTAAAGAACCAGATCTTTGTGTATTGATCTTTAGCATGATTTTATTCTGTTTATTTCCACCCTGGTCTCACTTATTTTTGTCCTTCTACTCACTTTGGGCATTGTTTGTTGTTCTTTTTCTCATTCCTTTAGGAATAAGGTTAGATTGTTTGTTTGAGATTTTTTTGTTTCCTGAGATAAGCTTTCAATGCCAAGAATTTTCCTCTTAGGAATACTTTTGGTGTGCTTCATTGATTTTGGGTTGTTGTGTTTTTATTTTCACTTGACTCAAGGTGGGTCTCATGAGGACAGCATATATAAGTCTTATATTTGTCTTCAGTCAGCTACCTTGTGATTTTTTATCAGAGCATTCAAGCCATTTACATTTAAGTGATTATTGGTAGGTATGTATTTAATGACATTTTATTCTTTATCACTGTATTTTCCTCTCCTTTCATCTTCTTAAAAAGAATCCTTTATATTTCTTGTAATTCTGGTTTGGGTATTAATGAATTCCTTTAGCTTTACCTTGTCTAGAAAGCTATTTCTTTTCAGTTTTAAATAATAGTCTGGTTAGGTAGAGCAGGCTTGGTTAGAGTAGATTTGTGCTTTTCATTATTTTGAATCTCTCTCTCTCTCTCTATATATATATATATATATATATATAATTTTTTTTTCTTTTTAAATCTACACTAAGGATATTTTTCCATTTATCTTCAGATAGAGTGGCAGGGAGAGAGAAAGAGAGAAACAGCGGTGCCAGAGAGACATACTGATTGGTTGCCTCCCACATGTCTCCAACCAGGGCCGGTGTCCGAACCACAACCGAGGTACAAGCCCTTGACCGGAATTGACCTGCGACTCTTCAGTCTGTGGATCAACACTCTCACTTCTGAGCCAAACTGGCCAAGGCATGAATAATTTTTGCCTATCCTGTCTGCCCTGAAATGTCCCTGTTGAGAAATTAGTTGTCTTCTGGAAGCTCTTTTGTAGGCAACTGTTATTTATTTATTTATTTATTTTTGCTGCTTTTAAGATTCCCTTTTGTCTTTAGTCTTTGCTGGTTTAATTACAGTATTTCTTGGTGTGGGCCTTCTTGGATTTATGTTGTTTAGGACTCTCTGCCCTTCCTGGACTTCTTGGTCTTTTCCTTCACGAGGGTAAAAAAATTTTCAGTCATTATTTCTTCAAATACATTCTTATTCATTTGTGCTCCCTCTTTTTCTTTTGGTACTCCAATGATGCTGATATTATTACACTTTATATTGTCACATGTGTCACTTAGACCATCCTCATTTTTTACAATTTTGTTTTCTTTTTGCTGCTTTGATTGTTTTCCACTACCTTGATTCCAAGTCACTGTTTTGATCATGTACTGCATCCAACCTAGCTCTTTATTCTGTCAAGTGTAGTCTTCATTTCAGATATTACATTTTTCCTTTCTGACAGGTTTTTTTTTTTTATGATTTCTATATTCTTGTTATGCTGTTGATGTTCTCATCAACTTTCTTGAGCTTCCTTGCAACCATTGCTTTGAACTCTGTATCTGTTAGATTGTTTGCCTTCATTGTATTTAATTCTTTGTCTGGAGATTTCTTCTGTTCTTTCAATTGAGGCATGTTTCTTTGCCTCCCCATTTTGGCTGCCTCTCTGTGTTTGTTTCTGTGTGTTAGGTAAATTGGCTATGTCTCCCATTCATGGTAGGGTGACCTCGTAGGAGTCCTGTGGGACCCGGTGGCACAGTGTCTGATCATGTGAACATGTGCTCCAGGAATGGTTCTTGTGTGGGTTATTTAAGCCTTTCTGTTTTGGTTTAGTCTTGATCGCCATTGGTTCATCTGTGCATGGGGTTGACCCTGAGACTGGTTGACTGTGAAGATTGACCTTGACCACAATGTGGGATCTGCCGTGCAGGAGTTTTCACAAAAGTAGACTTCACCTCAGCAGGGTCTGGTGCTTCTTGAGAACGTCCTGTGGATGTGCTGGATCCTGCTGTGATGTTGTCTAACCCTTGGCACTTGGTGTGTTCCATCTGAGGTCTTTTGGGAGAGACTTGGTAGAGGTAAATGAGAGGCACTGCCTTTGACTAGCCCTGGGCAATCGGCTGGGAGTGACAAAGCAAACCTCAGTCTGTGGCTGTCCATGCTTTAATTGGGGCCTTTGTTTACCAGCATTGAGCTAGGTGCTGGTCAGCAAAAGGCTCAAGGCACTTTGAGATCTGTCTTCAACTGCCTCCTTTTGTAGGATGCCTATTGGGCTCTGATGGCACTGAGTTGCGTGAAGTAGGTTCTCAGTGAATCATGAAGTAGGGACAAGTTGTGATCACCAGACAGATACATATTCAAACTCAGTGCTAGTGCCGTCTCAGGCCAGCTCTGTCATGGTGACAGTTTCTCACCCCAGTAATATTAAGGTGAACAGAAACTTTCACTGTGGTCTTTTACATTAGCCTCATGCAGTGGGGGAAGGGGGAGGGTTCCCCTTTCCATCCAACTTGGCATACTTATTTATTTACTGGAGATGAATCATTGCCTCAGGAGTTTTCCCTCAGAGATAATAGTGGTGGCTCTCATTGGATCTATTTGCTGCCATGGTGATGTGCCCATTCTTTTTGTTGGCAGATCTCAACTTCAATAAGCCCCTTTTTATTATGATAAAAATGTCTGCGAATTCTTCAGAACTAAAAAGCAGCACATCATTCCTTTAATCTGAGCCTTGCAGTGGGGCCTTGTGATTGAGTGGGGAGCATGACTCTGCAGCTGCACTAATGGGACTCTGATGAATGAGCCGCAGTCAGCAACAAGAGTGCATGGGAGATGTGACCTCCTCACTGTGGTCCCCAACGCAAAGGGCTGGGATGCAGAAAAAAACACAAATAGCTCTACCATGTTTGCTTGTTTAGTAAAGCTGGGTAGCTTTTATTTGTTTCAAAACAAAACTTAGAGCCATCCTAGTAGCTTAGAATAATAATTTGAAGATTGCCAAGTTGACTAACATTGTCCTGTGCTGGTTTTGTCTTCTCCTTCTTTTCCAGGAATGCATTGGAAAGGCAACATATATATCTACTCCAGTTTAATCTTAATGTCTCTGCCAGTGTCTATGCCAAATACTATTTTGACCTTCGGACCTTAGCAGGTGACCACAGACTGCCTATTGTATTTGCTCCTCTTCGAAAAGAAAGAGCACAGAAGCTGGAGGTGAGGCTGTGGTATCATGAACTGGGCTTTTCTGCCAGACACCGAAACCACATCTGTGGCTCGGTCATGTTATGTAGTGATTAGGGAAATGAAAAGCTCATTAAACTAACAAATTGAAGAAGGCTTATTAACTCTCTTCATTGTATTTTTGGTATCTTTATGGTTTATATAAGAACTCCCATTATATTTTTTAAAAGGATGTCTTCATTGACCATGATATAGAATATTTTAAATCAAATTTAATCTTTGATTTTTAAAAATTCTGTTCTTGTTCTAACCATCCCTGAATAATTCCTTACATTTGTATCATTCATGACCTGGTCAGTGTGGCTCAGTGGATTGAGCATAGTGCCATGGACTGAGAGATCCTGGTTTGATTCCCTGGTCAGGGTACATGCCTGGATTTCAGTCTTGACCCCCAGCAGGGGGTGTGCAGGAACCAGCCAAAGGAAATTTCACATCAGTGTTTCTATCTCCCTTCCTCTCTCTGAATCAATAAAAATGTGTTAAAAAAAAAGTTACATCACTGATTATATCTACAAACATTAGCTACTTACCACTCTTAACTGAGTTTGCAAATTTATGTCTTTTCTGTATATATCAGAGTTCAGTCCCATGACTTTGTTAGAGGAAGCTAACCTGAAAGACCTATACTTAGATTGTATAGTTCGTGTTTCATAAACTCAGTATAGAAAGTACATGGGTTTTTAATGAAAAGTGTAGGTACATGGAACAATGTAGTATTTGTGGGTGTGACTTTTGGTGAGTATACAACAAAACTATTCATATCTGAAATGGACCCTGTTAAAATGGACATTTTCTGTGGTACTTTGATGGTACTTTAGAATAAGACGTGCTTCTACCTTAATTCATGTGCAAATGAAATAGGACCTCATGGTGGGTGCTTCAGTCATTAGACCTTTCATACCTTTCAATGAAGTACAGCGCATGCCTGCCTCCTTAAAAATGTGTTTAGTGTATGTAATAACTAAAAAGATTAGATAGAATTTCAATAGCTGAGTAAACACTGATTCTGCCCAAGTGTATGTTTATTATATTTAAGGAGCCAAGTGTACAGAAAACAGAGGATGTTGTTGTTAGGGGCCCATTGTCTTTGATACTGTTGAAAAAACCCAAACTTCAAAAATTTCTGAGTTCCCCTTTGCTCGGGCAATCTGATCATAGTTTCTGAAAGACTTACCTTAGTCAATCAGCATAAAGTAGAATCCCAAGGACCTGTCAGTGTAGACCACAGCTCTCCAAAGGGGCAGTATCTATAATGTACATCCAGAGGTGGGGACAGGGCTTCTCAGTGATGCTGTCTGTGTTAAGGCTGGAAGTCTCTCATTTCTAACATACACATGCTCTATTTGATTTCTTCCCCTAGGTCATTTCCAGATATTGTGACAACCCAAACCTGTGCAGGGTTGCCATAAAAAAATTTAGCAGCTGTGGTAATTTTACTGATCCACAGATTGCCAATGCCATCTTATCTTAAAGGAGAAATGAGGGGTTGTGCCATGAGGAGCCCTCATCCATGACTGGAGAATTATCACCGCTCCTGCTCAAAACCCAGCTTAGTTATATCCTTTTAAGGAAGAAACAAGGGGTATTAGCATGATTAGCTTTCCATGTACAAACACAAGGACTGTTGAAATATAAAAAAAAAATTTTGTAGCAAGTTTAGTATTTCCTCTTTAAAAAGAAGTGAAAGTTTTTAAACATTATGAGCAATTTTTAACCTAAGCTTAATTCATAAGTCTTAGTATTTTTCAATTTCCTTTTGATTATTTTAATTACTATAGTATATTAGGATATTACATCTGTTTATTTTTGCTTCATTTTTGGAGTAAAGAAAATGTATCTCTTCCACTTTTTAAAAAGTTTTAGTCATTTTATGTGACATTCTCTTGCACTTCAGTACTCTCATTTAGAAAGTTTAAGTTACCCATTTCTTTATACTATAGTTTCAGATGCTTGAATGTTTACTTTGATATTGGGAAGAAAGTGAGTTTCTTTTGACATTAGAAAATTTCTTAAATACTTTTTGTTGCTTCCTACAGCAAAAGGGGCACTTTTTTTTTATTACGCATTTTCTTTCCTCCTGAACATTTGAACATTGATACTGTATATAAATTATTTTAAAGTAAATTTAATTATGAGTTTTAATTTTTTTTCAGAGTTTAAAGATTTATCTCTTTTTAAAAATTGATGTTAGAGAAAAAGAAAGGGAGATGGGGAGAGAATGAGAGAAACATCTATTGGTTGCCGTCCATCTCCCGTACAATCCCTGAGACCAGGGATCAAACCTGCAACCTGGGTCTGTGCCCTGACTGGGAACAGAACCCATGACACTTCTGTGCATGGGAGATGCTCCCAGTAATGGAGCCACCTGGACAGGGCGAGGATTTCTTTTTAAAATAAACTAAATAATGACTATTCTTATCATATATTCTCTGAAAAACCTTTGCAAATTCTTACATAGTAGGCCTAAGAACTTCCAGAATAACCTGGTAAAATGGAGGTTTGTGGTGGTGCAGAAGCTGGATAAAAAGAGTTGCTGTTCTGTTTTTCTTTTCAGGAACTATCTTGCCAGCAGGTGGCTTTTGGTAATTGGTAGATCCAAGTTCTTATATTACAAGTGACTTATTGTACCTACAATGTATTCCATTAACTCTCATCACTGGAAATTATTTTTAAAGAAATAAGACAACTAGCCCTCAGAAAAAGGCTAAGTAAACATTGCCTTTGACTTAAAGACTCTTTGATTTTTAAAAACTAATAATTGTATGGATAATGAACATAATCTAAATAAGTTACTGAAAGCTTCTCAACAGTTCCAAGAAAAAACAAGGAAACAAAGCTGGCCATGAACCCATGTGGTTTCAGAGTGTCTGCTTTGTATTCACATGTGTTTAATCATTAAGCAGTAAACCTAAAGGTTTTATATTACATGGGGAAGATTAGGTATAAAAATTTTACCTGGGCCTATGGATTGAAAGATGATTTAAAAGTGCAGGACATACTATAATGATGTGTGAAATACTATAATTGCCAATCATTTCCCATATTTTATAAACGATCCCTGCATGAGTGAATTGAAAAGAAGTGTTTATTTATTTATTTTTTATCCTCACCCGAGGACATTTTTCCATTTTTTGTTCAGATAGAGCAGGAGGGAGGGAGAGAGAGAAACATCGACGTGAAGGGACATATCAAGTGGCTGCCACCCGCACGACCAACCAGGGCCGGGGACAAACTGCAACCGAGGTACGTGCCCCTAGCGGGAACCGAACCCGGGTCTCTCTGTACCACAGGCCAACGCTCCAACTGCTGAGCCAAACCGGCCAGGGCAGAAGTGTTTATTATTTAATCACCCTTCTATACTCTCAGTATTAGGTCCACTTAGTTATAATTATGATAACTAAGATGTTAATATATAAATTTATACTATAATAAAGTTGAAAATAAATGAAGGATTATAAGGGAGAAGGAAAGAAAGAAATTCTTTATTGCTTGAAAGTGTTTACCGCCCACACTGTGTACCTGGTTTTATTTATTTGCCCTGTGTCGTGCTGAAAAATGTCTTTCATGTACAGCTGCCTTGGCTGCGGAAGAGCCTAGCTTTGAGCAATTTCATGCGTCAATTCAGTAAGTAAATTGGAACATTTGAAATATTTCCTTGTAAACACATTGCCATTTTCAATCTGTTCATAATGAGTAAACGTACTTTGATTTATGTGCCTTAGCACTCATTTGTGTTCCAATTTAAAAAATAATTTGTAAATGTGTACTTAAGTTATTTAGATTTCTCAATTAAGTATCAAGATACACATTTTATAACATTAAAATCTTTTACATTATTATAAAAATATTAGCTTAATATTTATCTATCCTATGTGAGTATGAAGGTTTCTAGTAGAATACATATTTGAATTACTGTTTAAGATTTGTCAAAGTATGCTTTCTATAAATTTCTTTAAAAGGATATTTTTATTGCAGTATTTAAACCTTTTATTGCAAAATAAATGGTAAGGATAGCTACAGTGATGGAAGTACAGGTGGTTTTTTGAGTTGAAATATTAACTTCTTTTATTTATTTTATTTTTTTAAATTAACTAATTAATTTTTGTTATACATGTTTCTCCTTTTCCCCCCCACTGATTCCCCACATGACCCCATTTCTGCCCTGCCCCAGCTTTGTTGTCCATGTCCATTGTTCATGCACACACGCATATACGTTCTGTGGTTTATCCCTCCCCCACCAGCCCCCTTCTGGGGATTGTCAGTGTGTACCCCACTTTCACGTTTCTGGGACTACCCCATTTCTCAAACTGTAATGTTCATTATATTCCACAAATAAGTGAGGTCATATGATACTTGTCTTTCTCTTTTTGGTTTGTTTTGCTTAAGATAATACTTTCCAGGTCCCTGCATGTTGTCTCAAAGAATAAGAGATCTTTCTTTCTGGAAAGAACTCCATTGTGTATATGTACCACAGCTTTTTATCCATTTGTATACTTATGGACATTTGGGATGTTTCCAGATCTTAGCTATTGTAAATAGTGCTGCTTCAAACATAAGGGGTGGGGGGACAAATATTCTTTCTGATTGGTGTTTCAGACTTTGTCATGTGTATTTCTAAAAGTAGGATCACTGGGTTAAATGGAAGTTCAATTTTTAATTTTTTCAGGTAACACCATATTGTTTTCCATAGTGGCAGCACCAGTCTGCATTCCCACCAGCAGTGTACTAGAGTCCCCTTTTCTCCACACCCTCACCAACACTTGTTGTTTCATACTTGGTTGATGGTAGCCATTCTGACATGTGTGACGTGATATCTCATTGTTTTAATTTGCATCTCTCTGATGATTAGCGATGTTCAGCATTTCTTCATATGTCTCTTGGTCATTTGTATGTCCTGCTTAGAGAGGTATCTACTTAGTTCCTCTGCCCATTTTTCAATTGTGTTCTTTGTCTTTCTTTTGTTGAGTTGTATGAGCACTCTCTATATATTGGAAATTAACCCCGTATTTGATATATCATTGGCAATTATTCTCTCCCAAACAGTGGGTTGCCTTTCCATTTTGATGATTGTATCTTTAGTCCCTTGTGTTCATTTTTTACTTTGTTTCTGTTACCTTAGGTGACATATCAGTGAAAATTCTGCTGCGTATAATGTCTGAAATTTTGTTGCCTACAGTTTCTTCTAGGATTTTTATGGATTCATGAGTCACATTTAAGTCTTTTGCCCATTTTGAGTTTATTCTTGTGTAGGGTATAAGTTGATGGTCTAGTTTCATTTTTCTGCAGGTAGCTGTCCAATTTTCCCAACACCATTTATTAAAAAGGCTGTCCTTACTCCACTGTATGCTCTTGCCACCTTTGTCAAATATTAATTGAGCATATTGCCTTGGGTCCATTTCTGGGTTCTCTGTTCTGTTTCACTGGTCTACCTGTTCTTGTGCCAGTACCAGGCTGTTTTGATTACAGTGGCTTTGTAGTATAACCTAAAATCTGCTAATGTAATCCCTCCAACTTTGTCCTTCTTTTTCAAGATTGCTGTGGCTATTTGAGGTCTTTTCTGGTTTCATAGAAACTTTTGAAGTATTTGTTTTAGTTCTGTGAAGTATGTTGTTGGTATTTTGATGGGGATTGCATTGAATCTATAGATTGCTTTGGGTAGTATGGACATTTTAAAGATGTTGATTCTTCCTGTCCATGAACAAGGTATGTGCTTCCACTTTTTTACTTTTTACTCTATTTTTTTTTCCACAGACCTGTAGTTTTCTGCAAATAATCCTTTTATTTCTTTGGTTAAGTTTATTCCTAGGTATCTTATTTTTTTTTTTGCTGTGATGGTAAATGGGATTGTTTTCTTAGTTTCTCTTTCTGTGAGTTCGTCATTGGGGTATAGAATGCCATTGATTTCTTGACGTTAATTTTGTAACCTGCTACTTTGCCAAATTCATTGATTAAGTCTAATAAATTTTTGATGGAGTTTTTGTGGTGTCAGTTATTATTTCTCCTCTTTCATTTCTGATTTTGTGTATTTGGCTTCTCTCTCTTTGTTTCTTGGTGAGTCTAGCTAAGGGTTTATTTATCTTGTTTATCTTTTCGAAAAACCAGCTTTTTGTTTTATTGATCCTTTGAATTGTGTTTTTGGTCTCCATGTCATTTATTTCTGCTCTGATATTTACTATTTCTTTCCTTCTACTTGCTCTGGGGTTTTCTTTCTGTTAGCTTTCTAGTTCTTTAAGTTGTGAGGTGAGATAGTCTATTATAAATTTTTCTTGTTTCTTGAGGTAGGCCTGTAGTGCTATGAACTTCCCTCTCAGAACTGCTTTCGCTGCATCCCATTGATTTTGTGTTCATTTTCATTGGTTTCCAGAATGTTTTTAATTTCTTCCTTGATCTCCTCAGTAACCCATTTGTTGTTTGATTACATGCTATTTAGCTTCCATGTGTTCAAATATCTTTGCATGTTCTCGGTGCAAGTGATTTCTAGTTTAATGCCATTGTGATCAGAGAAGAATCTTGATATGATTTCAATCTTCTTGAACTTGTAGAGACCTAGTTTGTGCCCAACATGTGGTCCATCTTTGAGAATGTCTCATGTGCACTTGAGAAGATTGTAAATTCTTCGGTTTTTGGTGTAATTCTCTGTAGATATTTATTGAATCCATTTGATTTAGCACTTCATTTAGAGTCTGTGTTTCCTTGTTAATTTTTTGTCTAGATTTATCCAGTGATGTCAGCGGGAAATTGAAGTCCCCTGCTACTATAGTATTGCTGTCGATTTTTTTTTAAGTCCTCCAAAAGATTTTTAACATATGTTGCTGCTTTTATATTGGGTGCGTATTTGTTTACTAAGGTTATATCTTCCTGTTGGATAGACCCTTTCAATATTATGTAGTGGCCTTGTTTGTCTTTACTTATGGCCCTCATTTTGAAATCTACTTTATGAGGTATGAGTATTGCAACCCCAGCTTTCTTTTGCATTCTGTTTGCTTGAAATATTTTTTTTTCTCTCTTCACTTTCAACCTATGTGAGGCTTTTGCTGTGAGGTGGGTCGTTTGTAAACAAGATATATGTGAGTGATGCTTTCTATTTTTTCTAATCCTCACCTGAGGACATTTCTCTCAGATAGAGTGGGGGGAAGAGAGAGAGAGAGAGAGAGAGAGAGAAACATCAATGTGACAATGTGAAAGAAAAACATCAAGTGACTGCCACCTGCATGACCAACCAAGGCCGGGGACACACTGCAACTGAGGTATGCACCCTTAGCAGAAACCAAACCCGGGTCTCTCTTGACCGCAGACTGATGCTCTAACCGCTGAGCCAAACCGGCCAGGGCCTCTCTGTGTCTTTTTATTGGAGCATTCAAATCATACACATTTACGGTGACTATTGATATGTACTTATTTATTGCCATTTTTGTTTAGGGTTATCTGTGTGCCAGGGTCCCGCCAGGAGCATCGGTGAAGCTGCCAAACACAGATATTAGTTTTGGGACACACATCTGGTACCCAAACTAAGTTATTTTGCCTTTCCCCCCAAACAAAGCTGGGTGAACAACACACAAAGTAACTTACTAAGTAAGTTACTTACTTAACTTGCCTTGTACTACATATTAGAAAGGTGATACTTTTCTTCTTAAAAGATAAAAGTATATGTACACACACATACAGACAGACACACACACATACGTACATGGTGGGGCAAAAGTAGGTTTACAGTTGTGAATATGAAATGCATTATTCCCTAATTATTGTATTATTTTGCATACAAACAGTTATATACCTACTTTTGCCCCACTGTGTATTGAGTAGTGGACATTGCCTTTCAGAAAGAACAATTTTAGTCTAATTTTTATTCCTATGAAAAATCCAGTTTTTTCACAGTTGAACCATTAGTGTATTAAAAATTCCTATTAAAGAGCGAGTCTCTCCAACCCCCTATTTTTTTTATTCTGATCTTCGTGAAGCTGTTTCTCATATGCATAAAATTTTAACAGTTTGATATCTCCATTATTCCATAGGACAGAAAATTTGACCTATTAAATCTTACTGAAACAGAAAATTTTGTGCTGTTTAACAGTAAGATTCTGAACACTGACCAGTGGTGTTGATTATACCCAATGTGCTAATACATATTTGAGTATAATAAAGAAAATTGGGACACCTCTGAAAAGCTGCGTGAGGGCTTTGGGTCATGTAGGAACCTTTCGAACTGGCCTCTTCCCTCAGCACTTTGCCTGCTCCATGATATTTTACTTAGACTTTTACCACTTGTTTTCATAAATGCCATTTAATTGTTTCTTTTTCACACTATGCAAAACAAGAGGATGATAAAATGCCATATTTTGTTTATAAATACATTACAATATTTATCTTCTGCTTTGTTTTATGTTTAAATGACAATAGATTATTATATAATTACTTTCCCATTTTCTTTCTTGTTTGTTTGGGTTCCAGAATCTATGTAAAATAAATGATTAATTGCCAGTCAAAAGGCTTTTTAAAAAAATTTGTTAATCTTCACCTGAGGATATATTCCCATTGATTTTTAGATAGAGTGAAAAGGAAGGAGGGAAAGAGAGAGGAACATCTATGTAAGAGAGACACGTCGACTGGTTGCCTCCCGCATGACCTCGACCAAGGCCAGGGATGGAATTACAACCCAGGCATATGCACTTGACTGGAAATTGAACCCATGAACTTTTGGTCAATGGTCTTACACTTTAACCCCTGAGCCAAACTGACCAGGACACCATCCAAAACTCTTAATCGCTCAGTTATGTACTAATAATCAGTTTTATCACATATAAACCAGAAAACAATTCTTCTATGTGCCTTCCACTGATGGTTTTCAACAGTTTTTGAAGTTACCTTTTGTCTCCCACCCACAACTACCCCAATCCACTTAACAAGCATGAACTCCAAAGTATGAGAGAAAGAAGGAAGACATTTTCCTCCCTGCTTTTTCTTTCAGGCTCCAGAATGTGTAAAAGTCGGGGAAACTGTGCCTCTCCATTCTCTCCAGAGCTATTTCTCAGATTCTAAACACAGCCAACTGCAGCTGCCTGAATGAGATGGTCCCCTGATGATGAGTGGATAGCCAAGCCCTAAGCAAAGGTCTGAGGACACTCTGAGGGAGCAACTGAGAATCCAATCACTTGAGCTGACTTGAGGAAGCCTAAGGTATCCCTTGGGGATAAGGTGGTTGGGTGGAGATAGGATGAATGGAACAAAGTCAGGGATTAGAAAGAAGAGAAAAGGAAACCTCTTTGAGCTGGTACAAACCCTGTGACTTCTACCTGTCAAAAGGTCTGTGATGGTGAAAACCTGTACCCAAGGGTCATTTGTAGTCAGATACTTGGGTTACCCCCCTTCCTGGTTTTATTTATCTGTTTGTTTTACTGAGGTACAGTTGACATACAACATTATATTAGTTTCAGATGTATAACAATGATGCACTAAATGTCTATATTGCAAAATGATCACTATAGTAAGTAGTTGATGTCCATCACCACACTATTTCATAGGGTTTTTTTTTTTTTGTGCTGAGGATTTTTAAGATTTATTCTTTTAGCAACTTTCAAACATGCAGTACAGCATTATGAATTTCAGTCACCATGCTATATGTTACAGGACTTATTTATCTTATAACTGAAAATTTTCACCATATTACCCTCTTCACCCACTTCCCCACCCTTCATCTCCTGCCTCTGACAGCCCAAATCTATTTTTTGTACCTATGAGTTCTTTTTTGTTGTTTGTTTTTCTAAGATTCTGCACATAAGTGAGATCACATGGTATTTGTCTTTCTCTGACTTTATTCACTTAGCATTATGCCCTCAATGTCCATTCATGTGGTCCAAATGGCATGCCTTTCCTTTTTTTTTTAATGGTTGAATTATATTTAGCAGATATTTGTTGAGTGTCTGTTATTAAATGCCAGGCACTGAGGTACATACTGGGGAGATGGTGCTGCAAAAGTAGGATAAGTGGTGGCCAGGTGAGTGTGGAGGGGAGGGTATACTCCAGGTAGGAGCAAGGTGTAGTCAGAAAAAGACGCTGTGAGAAAGCTGTGTGTGAGCTTGTACGTGAGGAAACTCAATGGCCAGCCCTATGGAGAGCATTGGGGGCCTGAGGAGGGCTCTGAGCTGGGGCCAGCATGAGGGCTGTCAGTGTGGCTAAGCCTGGGGAGCTGGGCCAGGTGGGTGTGACCAGGGTGGACAGACAGGCAGAGACATGGTCAGGAGGCTGGGATTTATCCCAGCCACATTGGGAAGCTCCAGAGAAGACATTGGAAAGGGCACCTTTGTGGAAATTGCTAGAAACGTTGCTGACTTGAACTGTGCTGCCAGCAATCCAGGTGGAGAGACACAAACAGTTGTGAAATTTTAGCTTTTGTTGGAAGAGGTCAGAGGTCTCTGCAGTTCTTCTCTCTGCACTATCCCCCACCCCCAATTAGTTGAAGTGCGGAATAAAAAGGGAACATCTCTTCTTTGGTGTTTCAGGCTTCTTAGGGTATATTCCTAGAAGTGGGATCACTGGGTCAGATGGAAGTTTCATTTTTAATTTTTTGAGTAACCTCCATATTGTTTTCCACAGTGGCTGCACTAGTCTGCATTCCCACCAGCAGTATACTAGAGTCCCCTTTTCTCCACACCCTTGCCACCACTTGCTGTTTGAAGAGTTGTTGATGGTGGCCATTGTGACTGGTGTGAGGTGATACCTCATGAGAGAATTTGCATCTCTCTGATGATTAGTGATGTTGAACATTTTTTTATATGTCTCTTGGCCACTTGTATGTCCTGTTTGGAGAAGTGTTTATTCAGGTCTGCCCATTTTTAAATTGGATTGTCTTCCTTTTGTTGAGTTGTATGAGTACTCAATATATTTTGGAAATTAACCCATCTGATGTATCATTGACAATTATGCTCTCCCATATAGTGGGTTCCATTTCTATTTTGACAGTCTTTTTTTTTTTTTTTGGCGTGCAGAAGTTTTCTAGTTTGGTATAGTCCCATGTATTACTTTTCTCCTTTGTTTCTCTTGTCTAGGTGATATAGCAGTACAAATTCCGCTATGTGTGATGTCTGAGATATTCCTGCTTACACTTTCTTCTGGAATTTTTGTGATTTAATGAGTTAAAGTCTTTTATCCATTTTGTGTTTATTTTCATGTATAGTGTAAGTTGGAGATCTAGCTTCATTTTTTCGCATGTACCTGCCAAATTTTTTCAACACCATTTATTGAAAAGCCTGTCTTTTTTTGTATGTGCCCCTAGTTGGAACTGAACCTGGGACTCTCTGATCCACAGGCCAAGTCTCCATCCACTGATCCAAACTGGCCAGGGCAAAGAACCTGTCTTTACTCCATTGTATTCTCTTGCTTCCAGTCGAATATTAATTGCACATAATGTCTTAGGTCAATTTCTGGGTTCTGGGTTCTGTTCCTTTGATCTATATGCTTGTTCTTGTGTCAGTACCAGGCTGTTTGATTACAGTGGCTTTGTAGTATAACCTGATATCTGGTATTGTGATCCCTCCCACTTTCTTCTTCTTTTTCAAGATTGCTTTGGCTATTTGGGGGCCTTTTGTGGTTCCATATAATTTTTGGAGTATTTGTTCTAGATCTGTGAAATATGCCATTGGTACTTTAATAGGGATTGCATTGAATATGTAGATTGTTTTGGGTAGTATGGACATTTTAAGCCTGAAACACCAAAGAGAAAAAATATCTGCGCCCCTATGTTCATAGCAATGCTATTTACAATAGCTAAGATCTGGAAACAGCTCAAGTGCCCATCAGTAGATGAGTGGATAAAAACAAACTGTGGATGTATACACAATGGAATACTATGCAGCTGTAAGAAAGATTGATCTCTTATTTTTTGAGACAACCTGGAAGGACCTGGAGAGTATTATGCTGAGCACAATAAGCCAGTCAGAGAAAGACAAGTATTACATGATCTCACTTATGTATTGAATATCATGAACAAAATAGGTTGCCGATCAAAATAGATGCAGGGACATGGAAGTAGGGAACAGAATAACAAACCTCATAGGGAAGGGGGTGGGGGCTTGAGAACAGATAAACCAAAGAACTTATATGCATATATGCACAACCAATGGACATAGACAGTAGTTTGGGAAAGCAGAAGGGGATGGGAGTGAGGAGGAGGGGGTCAATTGGGGAAAAAGGGGCTTCAACAATAAAGATAAAATTAAAAAGAGGGAACATCTAAGTCAGGCATCAGAATTACCTTGTCTCCCATGGTGCTGTACAATTAATCTGTAGTCTCAGGGTTGAGACTGAGAAATCACCATCATTTCATTATACACTTTTTTTCTGCATGACAGAGATTTTCTCCTTTTAGTGGTGACATAGCAGTTGTTCTCCACCACTACCTAACTTCCCAGTTTTACTCTAGGGGTAGATAAAATAATAGTATATTAATGATTATGTTAAACTCGAGGGCCATAAATGCTATTTTATTTTATGTGTTGGACCAAACTGGTATCAGAATGCTTTGTTATTGAATATTTCCTCTGTTTGGTCCTGTAGCTCAGGATTTGTCCACCTTGCTAAAGGAGTGTTACATGGAGGATGAGATCATGTTCTGGTTTGACTATTCGGCCAAGTTCTTGCTGTGGTGAGTCTCACTGGTCTCACATGCCATGGTGGGGCAGTGGGCTGGCCCGTCTCTGTCAGTCCCTGAATTCTGGACACTGACTGGCACCTGTTTTCCTTGCCTATGTTGACTTCCCCTGGGCTGGCTTCTTCAGTGGCACTGTGCAGTCAGAGTATCTTAGAACAAAACACTGGTAGGGTTTATAAGTGCCGTCCCAGCAAACATTCGGATATACGACAGGTACATATTAAAAGTTGCCGGCATCAGTTTTGATGTGCTGATTGTTCAAGAATTGCAATTATAAGAGGCTTTAAAAGTGACTTCATACTGGCTGTTGATAGAGGGGTGGTATGTTGGGGTGGCGGGGGTACATGGCTACTCTGTACATTCTGCTCAGTTTTGCTGTGAACTTAGAACTGCTCTAAAAATTAGTCTATTAATTTTTGTAAACATTCATTTGTGAGCAACAAAAAGGTACAACTTGTGTTCTCCCACTGCCTCTCAGTCTCATACATGTGCACACACACATATGTTTTGTGTGCATATATGTGTGTAGCAGAAGAGACAAAGCTATAAGTGGGCATTTCAGATTTATTTCTGGGGGTAAAATTACGTTAGAAAAATTTAAGAGAGCTTTTAAAAATCTGTCATGGGATGAGTGTGTTGCATTTTGGCTCTTGGTCTTCAGTCTAAAAGGTCAGAGACCCAGCTGTAAAAGTCACAGATCTAATGCTAATAGGTCTGTTTACCTCTCAATATATTCAGTTGTTTACTGCTAAAATACTTTTCCTCCCGAGGACTATCACATGCTGAATGAAACGCCTGCATACCTGGAACCAGGGCAGGGAAGGGACGGGCTCTGAAGCTCTGGAAGGTTCAGTGTAGCTCAGAACAGCACCAGGTCTGGTGTGGTCCTGGCAGTTGTCAGGGGTCTTGGAGATTGCATTATATTCGAGCACCGTCCTATCAGATTCTGCATGTGGGTAACCAGTTATTCCCACACTTGTATACAATACAGGAAACACACATAGAGAAACTCAGAGGTACCTCGGATCCAGCTTCTAAACTGAAAACTTATAAGAAACCAAAGTCCTAAAGTGTATTTGGAATAAGGCATGTGGCCCAGGAGTTCTGTTTCTATTGTGATTATTGTAATCAATTTAAATGTAACTTTACATGCCCACACATGGCCAATGTTTTCCATATGGACAGTGCCATATTAGAAGAGGATTATTTTCACTCCAGCACATTTTCATGGATACCTCCTGGCTCTAGGTACCAGGTGTGGCCTTAGAGGTTATGAAAATTAACTTTAAAAACTGAGAACCTGTACTCCTGAGGGACCCACAGAGCACACCAGCTACTGTGAGGCAGTGTGAGTGTGTGGTGTGGACCCCCCTCTGCAGGCACGAGGGTCTCCACACTAGCTCCCCCTCCCTGGTTTCTATGCCATTCAAGCAGCCAGGTCATTCTGACTCAGCATTGGCAGCTCTGCCTGTGCCTGTGTGTGTGGCTGGTCCTGTGTGTCCTCAGGCCTGAGCTTCAGTGACAGCTTCTCAGAGGGCTTTCCCTGACCAGCCCATTGAGTGCCCCTCCATTGTGCTGTCCTGTGACACCTGCTTTTCTTTGAGGCCCTGCTCCCATTTCATAATTACACTTGGTGTTCATTTAAAATCTACAGCTGAAAGCTCCCCGGGGCCAGGGTCTGATCCCCACTGTCTGCCCTCA
This sequence comes from Molossus alvarezi, assembly GCA_037176705.1. Taxonomy (NCBI): domain Eukaryota; kingdom Metazoa; phylum Chordata; class Mammalia; order Chiroptera; family Molossidae; genus Molossus; species Molossus alvarezi. The sequence continues at coordinate 124,064,487 of CM073885.1, forward strand.
GGGTCGGCCACAGTGAGTGCAACTGAGATGGGGACAGAAAAGGAGCAGTGTCTGTAGACAGTTGAGGGCTGGAGATGAGGAGCCTCTGAGCTAGTTGGGGAGGGTTTTGTGAGTCTGGAGCAGATGCCGAACCTGGTGCTGTTCTGAGCTACACTAACTAGGACTTTTAAAGGATGAAGAGAAAGTAGCAACATGAGAGTGAAGCTGTAGAAAGGCATTTTCTGCAGATGGGACATGGGACGGAGGGAGGACAGGAAGGAGGGAGGAAAAGTGTGGGACAGTGACTGGGGCCTGTGGGTAGTATGTGGGGATCAGGTGGGGCCTGCCTGCAGTACCTTGAAATGTATCCCATAGGTCAGGGGTTGGCAGATTTTTTTCTTTAAGGGGCCAACAGTAAATAGTTCAGGTCTTGCGGGCCATGTGGTCTATGTCAGAAGTTCTGAATACACCAGTGCAATGTGAAAACAGCCTTACAGTGTTCAAATGACTAGGGGTGGGTGTGTTTTAATGAAACTTTATGTATAGACACTCAAATATGAAATCCAAACAATTCTTATTGAAGTATAAAAAACATTCTTACCTCACAGACCTTATAAAATAGGCAGCAGCCACATCTGGCCTTTGGCCACATCTGGTGGGGCACTAAAGGGTTTGAAGTGGGATGGGAAGTGGTCAGATCAGTATTTCAGATAGCTCCCTCTGGCTTCAATGGGATTTCAAGGGTCAGGTCTGAGGACTGCGGCAGTTTCTGTAAAGAGGTTGAGTGGCAGTCTGGGGGATCCATGGCACGGACCTGAAATAAGGCATAGTTAACAAGGATGGGAAAGAGAGGCCTGCTTCGAGACATATATTTGGGAATTAAAATCAGCAGAACTTGGTAAGGAGTAAAGAATGATGTTTCAGCCCGGCTGGTGTGGCTCAGCAAGTTGAGCATGGTTCCATGTACTGAGAGGTTCCAGTTTGATTTTTGGTCAAGGCACCTGCCCAGGTTGCAGGCTTGATCCCTAGTAGGGTGCATGCAGGAGGCAGTCGATCAATGTTTCTCTCTCACATCAATGTTTGTCTCTCTTCCTTCCTTTCTTTAAAAAAAAATCAATACAAATATATGTTTCTTAAAAAAGAATGATGTTCCAGCTATGTGTTTCTAGAAATTTGTCCTTTTCACTTAGATTATCAAATTTGTTGCTGTATAATTGTTCATAGTATTTGTTATCAATCTTTTGTATTTCTGTGGTGTCAGATACTACTTCTCTTTCATTTCTGATTTTGTGTATTTGGGTTCTCTCTCTCTGTTTCTTGGTGAGTTTAGCTAAGGGTCCATCAATCGTGTATATTTTTTCAAAGAACCAGCTCTGTTTCATTGATACTTTGAATAGTTTTTCTGGTCTCTACATCATTTATTTCTGCTCTGATCTTTACTATTTCCTTCCTTCTACTTGCTGTGTGGTTTTCATTTTGCTTGCTTTCTAGTTCTTTAAGTTGTGAGGTTAGATAGTCTATTAGGAATTTTTCTTGTTTCTTGAGGTAGGCCTGTAGTGCTATGAACTTTCCTCTCAGAACTGCTTTTGCTGCATCCCATAGATTTTGTGTTGTTGTGTGTTCATTTTCATTGGATTCCAGGAAGTTTTCAATTTCTTCCTTGATCTCCTCAGTTACCCATTCATTGTTGGATAACATGCTATTTAGCCTCCATGTGTTCAATAGTCTTTGCATGTTCTTGTTGCAATGGATTTCTAGTTGCATGCCATTGTGATCTGAGAAGATGGTTGATATGATTTCAGTCTTTTTAAATTTGCAGATACTTAGTTTGTGTCCTATCATGTGGTCTTTCTTAAAGAATGTTTCATGTGCACTTGAGAAGAATGTGAATTCTCCAGTTTTAGAATGTAATTCATTGTAGATATCTATTAAATCCATTTCATCTAGTGCTTCATTTAGAGTCTCTGTTTCTTTGTTAATTTATTGTCTAGAGGATCTATCCAGTGATGTCACTGGGGTGTTGAAGTCCCCTGGTATGATTGTATTGCTGTTGATTTCTCTTTTGAATTCTCCATATTTTTAATATATGTTGGTACTCCTATATTGGGTGCATATAGGTTTATCAAGATTATATCTTCCTGTTGGATAGATCCTTTAAATATTGTGTAGAGACCTTCTTTGTCTCTAGTTATGACCTTCATTTTAAAATCTATTTTATCAGATATGAGTATTACTACCCCAGCTTTTTTTTTTCTTCTGTTTGCTTAAAAGATTTTTTTCCATCTCTTCACTTTCAACCTATGTGAGTCTTTTGTTGTGAGTCATGCTTTTTTATCCAATCAGCTCCTCTGTGTCTTTTTATGGGAGCATTCAAATCATTCACATTGATGGTGATGATTGATATGTACTTATTTATAGCCATTTTTGTTTGGTGTGGTTTTATTTTTCTTCCTATTTCTTCTACTAATTACAGCAGTTCTTTTAGCTATCTTGCAGTGCTTGTTTGGTGTTAATATATTCCTTTAGCCTTTTTTGTCTGGAAAGCTCTTTATTTGACCTTCTATTTTGAATGATAGCCTTGCTGGATAGAGTAGTCTTGGATTCATATTCTTGTTTTTCATGACCTTGATTTCATCATGCCACTCCCTTCTGGCCTGTAGTGTTTCTGTTGAGCAGTCCGCTGAGAGCCTTATGGGGTTCCTTTGTAGGTAACTTGTTGCTTATTCTTTTCTGTCTTTAGGATTCTCTCTTTGTCTTTAATTTTTGGCATTTTAATTACTATGTGTCTTGGTGTTAGCTTGTTCGGGTTCTTCTTACTTGGGACTCTCTGTGCTTCTTGAACTTGAATGCCTTCTTCCTTCACCAAGTTAGGAAAGTTTTCTGTCACTATTTTTTTGAATATATTCTCTAACCCTTGCTCATTTTCTTCTTCTTCAGGGACTTTTATGATGTGAATATTATTACGTTTCCAATTGTCCCATAGTTCACTTATGCTGTCTTCCTGTTTTTTAATTGTTTTTTCTTTTGGTAGTTTGATTGGTTTATGTTTTGTACCCTGTTTCCTAATTCACTGATACTGTCCTCAGCTTCCTGTACTTTGCTGTTTAGTCCTCCCAATATGTTCTTTATTTGTGCTGTCATTCTTCAAATTTTCTCGGTGGTTTTTCACTTTCACTTGGTTGGTTTTACTAAGCTTCTGTATCTTTACTCATGGTGTTGAGGTTCTTACTCATGATGTTGAGCTTCTTCAAGATCATGGCTCTGAACTCTACCTCATATAACTTGCTTAACTGCATTTCATTTATCTCATTTTTGATAGAGGTCTTTTGTTCTTTTATTTGGGATTTGTTTCTTTATTTTACCACTTTGGCTATCTCATTGGGTTTTGGAGCCTGTCAAATTTTTTCATTGAGTGTTGGAGTTGTGCTCTTTGTGGCTCGCTCTACTGGGTTTGGATGAGTGTGGGAGGGCCCATGTTAAACACCACTGTCAAGTTTTACATTTCTGGGTAGATTTGCAAGCCCAGGAAAGGTTCAGTTATCCTCTAGGTCATTGCCTGTAGGCTATTAGTCTTGGTTAATTTAAGAGCCTTAGGTTCTCAGTTGAATGAGAAACTCCCTCAGGTGTTCAGGTAAGAGGATTTTCCATGGGTGGGGTAGATTCTGATTGTTAATGAGCCTCAGTTTGCATTACTTTGACCCACCTGGGTGGGGTTGAATCTTCAAGGGAGGGGCCACTGCCTTTCCCCAGAGCCCAGGGAAGGAGTAAGATGGCCACTGTCCTGCATGTCCACAACTCAGCAAAAGCTCTGAGGGCCCTCCAAATTTTGAGTGTCCCCACACGGTTCCAGTGCAGTCCACCCTTCCTGTGCCGGAGCCCAAGGTGAGTGGCTGTAGCTAATTTAGTGCCCTGTCCTGGCCCTCTGCACTGTGGAGTTGGCTTCAGACTTGAACCTTGAGGGCGGTGCTCACAGCTGAGACAGCTGTTGTCTGTGGGCTCCCAGTCCACCTCTCATGCCTCTGCAGTTTGCCCAGGATCGATTCAGTGTTTCTGGTTATATTGTCCTCACAGGCACCATTTTTGTTCCTTTTTTTTTTTGACAATTCCTCTTTATTTTAGTTGTAATTCCAGTTTGGTCTTGGCAGATGGTCTGTGTAGCTTCCATTCACTCCACCACCATTTTGGAATTTCTGACTTTCTTTTTAAATTGGAAGTTTATTTCTAGACATAGAATTCAGTGTTCCCTCTTGCTGTAGTGAGTAAGATGATAATTATCTATTTTTGCTTTTCCAACTTTATTTAGAAAAAAAATCCAGATCCCAGTGCCCCACACCTTCCCCCGCCCCAGCCATAACTTAAACAACTTAGAGACAGATTTGAGGGTTGGGCAGGTGTGGGGAGGGAAGAGCCCACTGCAGCCACTGCAGAGCATGCTTCTTGTCCATCTTCTTCTTGGCTGCCAGCTTCTTGTTGCACTCACCTGCATGCTTCTTGCCCATGGGCCCCTCAGCTTTTCCTGGGCCCCCGGGAGCCACAGGGTTGGTGGAGGAGGCCGAGGCGGCACTGTAGTAAGCTGATAGTTCTAACTGTTTTGTTTTTCAGTTGACGTTGTTGTAGCTTATGTGTGTTGTGGAATTCTACTCATTTTTAAAACTTTTACTTTGTTTAAAATATTTCTTAATTACATTAAATCATGTTACTCTAAGAAAAACTTTGAAACAAATGGGTTTCAATCATTTAAATTAAAAATACTCTCTAGTGGAGTATTTCACCTGATATTCATTCAGTCATGATGTTCCTAAATAGTTGGTAGCTTAACTAAATGATAACTGAAACTTTTGCTCTTTGGAAATGTGACTGTATGTAGTAAAGATGATAGGAACACCATTGCCGCCATGATCTAAATGTTGTTAGAGAACCTCTGGTCATAGACTGGGTCTTTATTTTATTCTGTCCATTGACTGAGAACAGTTTATATCAGTGGTTACAAGTATCAATCCTCCTTTCTCTACAAAACCATAAGAGCTATTACAATGGGGGGATATTGATTATTGAGCCTTTTTGATTTCCTGTTCTGACATATATTCAACCTATGTTATTTGCTTGTGCCTAGCAGTGTACATGTGCTGAGGATACAGAATAAGCAAAACAGAGGTCACTTTGCCTGCAGTGTCTAGTGCAGATGCAGGAAAAAGGAGGTGTAAGAGTGGATCAGGGAGATCTGGTAGTAAGCACCACGGTAATGTAGTCACGGTATAATGGATGCTCAGATCAGGATGGAGAAAAGTGGAAACTGAGAAACATGGATGGGTTTCAGAGATACAGATGTAGAGGTATCCAGTGCCTTTATGATGTTCTGGATGAGAGAGCAGCTAATTAAATCTAAAAATATCCTTTTTTGGACATCTGTCTCATGCAACTATAGATGTGTCATCTACTGAGTAAACACTGGCCTAAGGCTGGGAAGGACATAGATTGTGAGTTCAATGTCATGCATGTTGAATCTGAGGTGTGTTAGTGATGATCAGAGGTTGGGAGAGATGCGGGGCCTGGAGCTAGTTCAGAGGCTGGATGTGTGTTCCATTTGGGAAGCATGAAGGCGGGTTGTGGATGGAGAAGGAGACTGAGCTGAACCAGAAGCCTTTAGTGAATGAAGACTCGGGTGACCCAGCGAGGGTGTTGGGCAAAGCTCCAGTCAGACAGTCTGAACTTCAGTGGAATAGTGCCTGATGGAAGAGGGTGTGTAGCGATACTCTGGAGTTGTGATGGGAACAGGGAGCTCACCTCTGCCCTGTGGTATCTGGGTGAGAGTGAATCAATAATCCCACTTGGATGCTTGGAGAAAGCAGTCTCCCCAGGAGGGCCAGGTTTTGATAAACTCAAAGGTGGTAGAAAACATGCTTTCAAGTAGTTAAGGGTATGGAAAGTTTATATAACAGAAGGGTTTAGAAGGTGTTTAAGAAGAAGCCTCTGACTCCCCAGAATCTTAATTTTCTTTCCCTTAGTATTTATCTTATTCTGAGTAAATGAGCCATGCTTCAGTAGTTACTCCTAGAGCATCAGAAATACTCTTCCTTTGCTTTAATACATTTCTGAAAACTCAGAACACAGAATGGCAGAAACGGGGTTCTTTCTTCCTGGAACGATAGCTGGGAAGGCAGCAGGTACTCTTTCCACTAGATGGCAAGCTTACATGGTTGCTAAGGGAAACGGATTTCTGGTTAATAGCATTTTAGATTCAGCTGTAATCTTTGCATTATGTTTGTATCATCTGTGCTTCTTGGTGTTGCTAAATTCATGTTTATATTTCCCACCCAGTTTTATAAGGGCAGAGACATAGCTGAAGACTCACACATTGGCAGAACCATTGCACAGACAAACGGGCACTGCCCGGCGTGCACTGTTAGGAGTGCCACTGTTGGAGGACCTGATGAACTCAACCCAGACTCACTTTGGAAAGACAATGGAAGGAATTAGTGACACATTCAAGGTGGGTTGCAAAGAAAATTGTAGGAAAGTCAAGGATCAGCTGTAAGAATACCATTACACTTGTCACAAGATGACAAGTGAGTATATTACCAAGTAAGAAAGTGGAAAGGTAGATCTTTGCTGGCCATTCTAGATTAAATAGATTGGTAAAATTGAGAAGTAAGAAAAAAAAAGAGAGAGAGAGAAAAAACAAAAGAAAGTTTCCTTATTTTTAGGTTTACATACTGAATAGTGAAATAGATTTCTTTGTTCACAGGCCTTATTTAAAGAGCAGGTAAGTACAAAGTATACTTTAAATTTTTAAATAAGCATCTATATTGTTAGCTATATTATCACTGTATCCTGAAGCCAAAGTAAGATGGCTTTCTTGTTTTCAGAATCCCCTTAATTGTTGTATAAAAATGTGAATATATTCATCATTTACAACTTTTGTTTTCAGTGGTAATTCTAATCAGGACATTTTTATGACTGCTTGCTGCCAGTTTAAACAACTAACATCACTAATCATCAGAAAGATTCAAATTAAAACAACAATGAGGTATCACCTCCCACCTGTCAGAATGGCCGCCATCTACAAATCATCAAACAACAAGTGTTGGCGAGGGTGGGGAGAAAAGGGGACTCTAATACACTGCTGGTGGGAATGCAGACTGGTGTGGCCACTATGGAAAACAATATGGTGTTACCTCAAAATATTAAAAATTGAATTGGCATTTGACCCAGTGATCCCACTTTTAGGAATATACCGTAAGAAGCCTGAAACACTAATCAGAAAGAATATATGTACCCGCATGTTTGTAGCAGCACTATTTACAATATCTAAGATTTGGAAACAGCCCAAATGTCCATTAGTAGACAAATGGATAAAAAAAATCTGTGGTACATATACACAATGGAGTACTGTACAGCTGTAAGAAAGAAAGATCTCTTATCTTTTGAGATGACATGGAGGGACCTGGAAAGTATCATCCTAAGCAAAAGAAGCCAAACAGAGAAAGACAAGTATCATATGATCTCACTTATCTGTGGAATATAATGAACATAACAGTCTGGTAGTCCTAGAGATGTGGAAGTGTGGTACAGACTGACAATGACCATAAGAGAGGGTGGTGGGGGAGAAATTAACCCCAGAACTTACATGCATGTGTGCATGAACAATGGACATGGACAACAAAGCTGGGGTCAGGGTAGGGAGTGGGGGGGAGGGAGGAAAAAAGCAAAAGAGAAAAAAATAAAATGCAAAAAGAAACAAAAACAACTATTATATATTCTTTAAAATTGGTTTTAGGGACTTTGGTAGGGACTTTGGTAGGGACTTTACTGGAGACAAGTCTACACAGCAGCCAAGTGAGATGTATTATTTTTCATCCTGGAGCTATTATTGATTCCAGGAAGCAACCCACCCCCACTCCAGGGTCTTGTATCCTCCCCAAATAAGCTACAAGTTTACGTATTCTTTTCTTTTTTTCAGAAAGTCAAAGCTATATTCAATCTAAAATTTCTGCTGATCACGACTTGGACCATTGTTTTATGGTCCTGAGAAACCTCAGGAGAAAAACAAAACCTTGTGTTATGATGATGGGCTTTCTATCTGTGGAGAGGCAGTATCACTGGAGTCCAGCAAGTATGTTAGACTGTCACGGGGTAACTTCTCAGGCAGGCAGCCTTCACGGGCTAGTTTATTTTTTATATATTTTTTACTTTCTGTGTCACAACCCCAACTTCTAGGGGACTGTTTCTTTAAATCAGAGGTTTTGGAAAAGTATGGTACACTTTCTATAGTTATCTGGGCCAGTCACAGCTCATGCAACTGTTCTGTTTATGTACGTAATCAACTGTTTTTGTACATTTCTTAACCTCATTCATGTTCTTATTAGTGAAATTAAAGACACTTTTTCTAGGAAGAGCAATGGAATGATTCCCAATGTTAGAAAAAGTTTCATTTTTTAACATTGTAGGTTTTCCAATGTCATAATCTTTTGAATACCAGTGCCTCAGTGCAGCCCTGGCCCAGAGAGTCCCTGGCCCTGGGTGAAGCCTACTGGGGGCCATTCAAATGTGGCTGTCTGCAATTTATTTTAATAAAAAAATTAACCAGTGGAGTGTTCACTTCCTTATCCCCTGAAGACAAATGGGGTGGGTGTGTTTGATTTCATTAACTACAATCCAGCCAACAAGAAACATGTATATGATCAGATTCACACAGCTTACCCACTGCCACTTGAAATGGATCATCATTGCATTAGATGTCCTCCTGGAAACTCTAGAATTCAAGAAAAAAATATATGATGAGTGTTTATATAAACCTTTGCAGATGCACTGATAAATAATTTATAATCATTTGAAAACATGGCTGGGGCCTGGTGAATGTGTTCTCTCCTCTAAATAAGGCTCCTTGCTCCCATGAGCACTGACCCCTGTGTGCGCTGATGCCATTAAGTGTGTGATGCACACAGCTCAGCGACTCACCGGTGAGAGAGAGGGTATTTTTCCTACTGACATTTAATAAAATTACTAAACACCTAAAAATAAAGCAAAAAAGAAAAGAAACCACTATTCTCAACACTGCAGGCCTTCTTAGAATTTGTCTCATAAAATGCCCAACGTTTGGGGCTATAATCACAGTCGGCCTTTGGGGACAAGACTGACCTGTTGAATAAGCATTAATTACCCTGATTGTATGGCCAACTAATACCCTTATTTTCTTTTCAGATCATCATATAAAAAAATTAGCATTCTCATTTCAACTAACTCACTTGGCAGAAAGAAACCTACATGCTGTGAGAAGAGAGAAGAGGGGAGAAACCTTCAGAAGACATGGAAAGAGATGGAAGAGGCACTACACAGTTTACTACAATGTTAATATCAGTACTATCAGATGCCCAACATCCTAAAATATCCAGATTATAATTTTCTGAAGTTGGGAATGAGAGTTGTTCCACATCAAATCAGGTATAGTAGTGATTCTTAGCGTTTTTGTTTACATAAGCCTTTGAGAAAATGGTGATAATGATAAACTGAGCTCAGGAAAAATGTACATGTTACTTACACACTGAATCGTGTTCTATAAGAACCTCTAGTTATAATATTCAGGCTGGAACCCTGTGAGTCACAATACACATGTACTCTGTAATCTTGAGTACTGACTGACAGCAAGTCTTTCTTTCATCTAACCTGGTTTCATTTTAGAGGTTAAGCCTCTCTCCACTGTTTCTGTCCTGTTTGCTTCAGAAAAGATTATTACACACCTGCTTGTATAAGTTGTTTATATATGCCTGCCAAGGACTATGAAATTTAATCATGATTACTCCCGAAGTTGAAACTTTTCTAACCTTTTTTGACAGATTGTGGCAGAGAGTGCTACTTAGTTACTTTTATTTATTTTTTTCTTTATTGATTTTAGAGAGAGAGGAAAGAGGCGGGAGAGAGAGATGAAAACAATGATGAAGGAGAAAGAACATCAGTTGGCCACCACCTGCACATCCCCCACTGGAATTTGGGCCCACAATCTGGGCATGTGCCCTGACCAGGATTCAAACTGGCCACCTCTTGGTCCATGGGTCGACACTCAACCACTGAGCCACACTTGCTGGGAAAATGCCACTTACTTTCTAATATCCACTTCTCCTTTCTGTGTTAATTACTCAGCTCTATAATTACATATTTTGAGCCTCTCTTGCAGCTGTGTATGGCCATGTGACTAACCTTTAAGCCAGAAATATGTAAGCACTGTGCTATGTGGATATTCTGAAAAAATATCCCTTATCTTATGTCACCCTGCTGTCTAGAGAAAAGATTAAACAGCAAGAGAGCAATAGCCATCCTAAGACCTGAGTTTGAGGTATGATTGGCAATGCTGTGTGTAGACTCTTCTACTAGAAATAAATTTCATAAGAAGAGGCACCTTGTTTATTGTGGTGAAAGCAACATCTCTAGCATCTAAAATCTTGTGTGACATGTGGTAAGGGCTCTGGGTATTGAATGAACGAATGAATGAATGAATGAATGAATGAACGAATGAAAGAGTTTCTACCAGACCATGTAAAACTCTGACCTTAAAATCCTCCCAGGGGATATTCAGCCATTAGTTCCAAATGCAACATCTTTGTTTCTATCACAAAATCAAACTCTTTCTTAGTTCAAATCACATTCCTCCTATTAGCTGCCCTTTATGCTCCTAGACTTGCTACTCTTTTAGAAGAAGTTTTTTCATTAGCAATACTTTATTTTACTTAACAGGTTTAAAATTCGGTAATATTCAGGGTCATGCATTTTGTAAATTTTACTTTATTGTTCACAGTATTAGAGAAGGCTTTCATTTTCTGCCTTTTTGCAAAATCGGTTCAGTGATTGGAGCATTGACCCTCTGATCAAAGGGTCTTGGGTTTTGATTCCAGGTCAAGTGCATGTACCTGAGTTGCAGATTTGATCCCTGGCACCAGTCAGGGTCGTGCAGAAGGCAACCAAAGGATGTGTCTTTCTCACATGGATATTTCTCTCTCTTTCTTCTCCTCCCTTACTTCACCTTTTCCACTCTCTCTAAAAATCAATGGTAAAATATCCCAGGGTGAGGATTAACAACAACAAATAAAGTTTATTTCTATTTGTGTGTGTATCTGTTGTCAAATGCAGGCACTATAATCTGAGGTGTTGTCTCAAGTATACAAGAATCATTCAAAATGGTATCTAATGGCATGTCTAGGACTTCAGACAATATTATTACCATAGAATGCGGTCATAGGTGCTAAGTATTTAACTAGACGCTATTTACTGAAACTGAACTTCATCAAATCTTTTCCCATTCCACTCTGGTCTCCCACATTTCGATTTATTGCTTATTCTTCTCACTAAAACTTACATCTTTTGAACTATTAAATAAAATATTAACATCCCTGCTTTTTTGATTTTTGTTTGTTTTGTTTTTATTTCTCACCTGAGGACATTTTTCTACTTATTATCAGATAGAATGTGAGGGAGGGAGAGACAGAGAGAAACATCAATGTGATAGAGATACATCAACTGGCCGGCTCCTGCATGACCCAAACAGGGCCAGGGACAAACTGCAACTGAGGTACGTGCCCTTGGCTGGAATAGAACCCACGACTCATCTTAAAATATTTTGCCCTGGCTGTTTTTGGTCAGTGGTTAACGCATAGACCCACGGACCAGAGTCACGGGTTGGGTTCCCATAAAGGGCATGTACCTTGGTTACAGTTTGGTCACTGGCCCTGGATGGGGTCATACAGGAGGCAACGAGTCATGTGTGTATGTGTGTGTGTCTCTCTCTTTTGCCTTCTCACTCTATCTGAAGATAATGAAAAAATATCCTCGGGTGAGGATTTACAAAAGTAAAATAAGATAAAATAAAAAATCCTCACAGTGTATTTCCTTCTCACTGCTATCACATCTCTCCTCTCAGCCAAATGTTTGGGAAGAGAAGCCCTCAGTCACTTTCTTTACTTTCTCATGCCCTGTTCACTTCTGCACCCAGTTGCCATAGCCAATGGATCTGTAGCTTTTTTGCCCTCCTGACAACATGTGACAATGTTTAGGAAATTGTGTATGGAGCCCAAGACTGGGCCATGTGTGTGTACTTGGAAAAGACAGAGCAGTGGTGTGGCTTCAGGGTGGGGGAGGGGAAGCTTTCTGAACCACATGCCTTCTCTGTCAGTTGGGCTCATGGATGGAACTCTGGGTGTGATTGGTCCCTCGTAACCAGGTGACCACAGAATGTGTTCTGATTGGCTGGTGCCCACCAGGCAAACTGCCTTCAGTTGAGAGGCAGCTGTGGAGGGAGGAGGAGCTTCTGCTGTGCTCTCTTCTTGCAGTGGTTGTGGTTTTCAGCGATTGACTGATCACCTTTTCAATAAGTCAGGCTGCTCACCATCCTCACAGACTTGTCAACTCAGTGGAGGTGGTAGCAGCTGAACAGCAGCTCAGGGCAGCAGCAGGGGCGTGGCCAGGCCCTCAGCGCTGCCCAGGGCCTGGCAGCCCCGTGGCCCCTGGGCTGCACGGGGCTTTGCCATTGTTGGGGGTTGACCGGGGACTGCTGAGTAAAGACAGTGACAGCAGTGAGGAGTGGAGTCCCATCATGGGCATCATACTGTCATGTTGCTGTAAGCTCAGTGACAGTCCCAGTGCTAGCCTTAGTGCTAGCCCCAATGTCACTCCCAGTCCGGGCTGGCACCCTTGGCCAGGTAATCACAGCATCAGTGAGTTTGATGTCTGTGACATGGGTGCCAGGAAGTCTGTGGCAGTACCTCCAGCCATAGCTATCCTAGACTTGGATGAGGAAAAACCTGTGCTGCGCATGAGTGATGTGAAAATGCCGACAGGTAAGTAGGTGGCAGGTGTTTTCTGCTCTCGTGTGGACATTCGGCCTCCACTGCCCTCAGGATCCCCTAGAAAGAAGCCACCACCTCAGAGACCCTCTTGCCTGGAAGCGGCTTTCCAAGAGCTTTTCCTTCCTGTTGTCCTCACACCTTATTCTTTCCTTATCATGTCTGGTCAGTTTCTTTCCCTATTCACTACGCAAACACCCCATTCTTTTCTTTGGTTCCCATTTTCCAACCCAGCCTAAGACACTCCAGTCCTTGGCCCATCCTGTTTATTGCTCTGTTTAATGTCTTGTGAGACTCAATGAAGACTTTGGGGTATATTTTCTCCTTTTTCTCAATGGAAACTTTAATAGCCCAAGTTCAGAGTGTCCATCCCATCTCCCTATCCTTACATATCCATATGTTACTTTAGTGAAGGAGCCACATAGTGCCTGGAGATACCCTTGCTCTCACCTGTTAACCTAGTTAGTACTGTGGACAGTTTAGCTGCATAGATTTTAAAGTTTGCTATTTAAATCAAAACTGACATAGAATCTATATGGTGTTCTTGAGCGGGTTGTTTGCAGTTGCCTGGGTAGCAGCTGCTTTATTCCTTCCAACTGTCATTTGAACACCAGAGGAAATGGTAGGAGAGGAAACTTGGAATTACTGATGATGTGAAATGTTACTGCCAGAGCTACAGAGAATAGTTTTTGGTTGTTTGTCTATTTTGTACACAAAGGAGAACTCATTGAGTTCTGATCACTTTTGTGTATCCACTCAGTCTTTCATCCATGACTTACAGACCTCACTTGCATATTGCCTGTTGTAAAGGTGGGGAGGGAGTTCATGAGACTGTTGGCCAAAAGTGTCCAAAGAGGCCCTGACTTGTTTGGCTCAGCGGTTGGAGCTTTGGCCTGTGGACTAGAGAGTCTGGATTCAGTTCCCTCTAAGGGCACATGCCTCGATTGCGGTTTGTCCCCAGCCCCGGTTGGGGTCATGTGGGTGGTAACCAGTCTATGTATCTCTCTCACATCGATGTTCCTCTCTCTCACTTCCTCCTTCTCTCATCCTGCTCTCTCTGAAGATAAATGCAAAAAAAAAAAAAAAAAAAAGTGTCTTCTGGTGAGGATAAAAAAAAAAAAAAAGTTTCCAAAGAGAATAGCACAGAAATTTAGACTTTAATTTGTAACAAAAAGCCTTGGGAGTTAAGGTGCCAGATCATGCATGAGAATGTTTATCTTCATGGCTTCTTCTTCCCTCCTGCCAGGGGATTCCTGTTTAACTGGGAGAATATTGTGGTCAAAGTTCTGAAGACCAGATGGCTGAAGGGGGAGGAAGAGTGAATAAGAGGAAGAGGAGGGAATGAACAGAGAGTAACATTTGGTTCAAAATAATTCTGGGTCACAAGGTAGCTAATGAAGACTATGTTATGCTTTTTTTTTTTTTTTTTTAGATTTTTTAATTGATTTTTAGAGAGGAAAGGAGGAGAGAGAAATGTCATGTGAGAGTGAAACATCAAGCAGATGGGCTGCCCCCTGCACACCCCCACTGGGGATTGAGCCTGTGACCTGGGCATGTGCTCTGACCAGGAATCAAACTGGCAACCTTTTGGTTCATGGAATGGCACCAAACTAACGGAGCTGCACCAGCCAGAGGATGACTGTGTTTTCTGAAGTTGAAAACATTCTTTCACAAAGATGTTAAAACACCATGGCTTCATTTGTTTCATTTAAATGCTGGAAATTATTTCATTATTTAATAGAAAAAATGTATTATACTTCTTATTCTATTTAAACTTTAGTTGAGCTTTTAAAAGTTAGAATAGTTAAGCCTGTGGATTCTCTGAGATGGTGAATGTGGCTTTGTAACTGAAAAGTACTGCCTTTTCAGAGTATTCAAATATTGTGAAAAAAATAAAAAGAACAAATGATGTGGATTAATTTTACCTTTAAACATAAATCAAGTGAATAGCAGTGAAAACTTCTGCTCTGTGTGGTGCTGTAAGTTAAGCCTCTGTCTGAGTGATTTCATGAACCAGTTAGTAATGGGTAGTGTCGGACCTCTGTGTAAGTCTTTAAGATTTACAGCTCAGTCCCATGTACATCTCCTCTGGCCTTCAAACTGCAAACAAGGCCCCTGTGTATTCTTCCTCTGCTGCTGAGGAAACAGAGACTGAGAGGTGTGACCTGACTGGAACACGGCTACTGAGCAGAAGGGCTGACATAGAGCTGACAGATGTGCCAGATTCCATCTCTGTGGGGCTGAAAAGCTCTTTAGAACACAGTTTGTATTTGATAATTTCTCCATGACGTGAGCCGATTTAAACTTACTCCAGTCTTGATTATTTCCTTTTGAAATTATTTTGTACAAGTCAGAAGCCACCATTACCACACCATTCTATATCTATAAGCTCAATACAGTGGATAAGAATAAAAGCAGAAATCATGAAATAGCATGAATTTACCAGGTTAATGAGTTGATACATTTTAAAGAGTGTGCTCTGGTGACCAGACATTGACACCCAGAGTACTCT